>JASFXZ010000027.1:3793805-4485092 GCA_032209605.1 Mactromeris polynyma | reverse complement strand
TCTTGTATTCCTGTTGTTATAAATCAGATAGAGTTGGAATATACAGCCTAGCTAAATTCTCTATGGTTTATAATATGATACCACGTTATTCATGTTTACAGCAAATACAATGCAAGACAGTTATCATTTTAAGACATTTTAAACACAGACAATTAAGCATATTGTGCAAATATATATATATTTTACTGAAATAAAAAAAAATACTCAAGTGTAAGCAAACTGTTTTACACATTTGGACAAGTAAGAATGGTGGGGTCTTCAAACTACAGAGTATGGACGACCATATATTATTCCCAATGCTAGCTATTCGACATACATCGAGAAATTTGTATTATAAATGGAAAAGTAGATGTTCAATTTTAATGTATTTGTTAGAAAAAACAAAAATCTGGAAACGTTTTTTTGGTCCCTAATTCAGGTTTTGTTGTGGAACAGCTCAAATGTCAAAACTCTTACTGAGAGGGAACGAGCTGCAAGTTGATGCGATACTGTTCAGAGATACTCCATATGGTGGAACACTTTGATTAAGGTATAACAATGAATTGACAGCAAACACTAGTACACCACCTGGAAAATAAAAGTTAGACATAAATAACCTAATTGTGTCTTCAACAAAACCCTATTGCAGGCTTTGCAAAAGTTGCAGAACGGTCTTGTAGTCTTAGAAAGGTTCCTTACCAAATGTCTGGCATGTTAACAAGCTTCCATGCATTGTCAGACAAACTTTTTTGGTCAGGCAATAATTGTATTAATCATTCCTACCAAATGCTATGTATTCTGTGACGCGAAGTCGGGTAGCCATGCACTTGCATGAAACTTTGGACACGCAAAAAGGAATTCAGACAAGAATAAAATTGACATTTAGGCTTCTACACTGAAGAATATGAGACTAAATGATCTTGTACTATGCAAATCAGAAAGCATTATTTACAACATATTAGATTTACATTTTCTAGATTTTAAAAGACCTAGAAATATTGCATCAGTAGCCATGAATTACTGAATGTGTCAAAAATGTTGTCTGAAAATGACATATACGAATCTTGATATCATAAAAACATATTTTTTATCAGTAAAAATAAACGTTTTCACCCATAACACAGTTGCTGCCAAAGTAAGCAACAGCAACGTCCCATCACTTCTTATTTGCTGATGAATTACCGAAAATAATACATGTATGTTATAACAATTGTGTAACATCATGTATGATATCAATATCCTTACCAATTGGCTTTGGCACTGACATACACTGTAGACAATCAAATGGTAGACTAGATAATGACCAGATGATAGGATGTACTTTTTCTGCGATGTTTAATGATATTGCCACAATACTGCATGTGTCAGAACGTACAGCCACTCTCCTGTATAAATATCAGCAAACAAATACATTGTAGTCACAAACAGAAATTATACGTCACAGTCAATTATTTTGGGTAAAAAAGATAAAATACGCTACAGGAGATATATTTCAAGGCCCAATAACTTGGCACCGGCCTTAGTGACAGCGCTTCAATCAAATTTGCTAAAGGTGAAAGAAGGAATACAATTGCAAACTTTATTTTATATTAATACGTAACTTGAACTTTTCCCTAATAAAGTGTCATATTAGAAAATGAGAATCAACCAAGAATCAATAGAGGTCTCATAATTCCTGTTTTGACAGAGACTGTTAAACCACAAGAGATGTTCATCAGTTCTCTCCCTTCATCCCTTCAAGATCTCTTTCACTACCCTTCTAGGATACTACATAATCATACTGGTACATAGAGTACAGAAGGGATAAAGGGAGGAAACTCTAGACAATCTCCTGTGAGTTTAAATTATTATTTTATACTAAGACACTTACAAAAAACAAATTAGACTGAGATTGTATTTGAGCAGCAGCCTGTGAACTTAGTGAATCGATATAAGTAAGAGTTATCATCAACACTCTAGTACATACCCAGCCCATGTAGGATATGGTTCATACAGTATGAATACTGTAGGTTCATAGTAACCATGCAGAAACTGAAAGTCCAGTATATTGATTATCTTCTCATCAAAACTTCTCATATCTATGATATATGAATTCTGTATTGGATATCTGAAAATAAAATAAACATCAGTGGCTACATGATGAGAGATGACAGGAACAAAGCATGTAGGTTATCAATACAGGGGTTCCACCAGGTGTTGAATCTTAAGGGTCACTTTGGTGATTTTTTATCGGATTTAACATCTTATAGCCAAAATACTTAAATTTTAGAGAAAAATTGACCCTTCAGCTAGAAACCTTAAGGTCAAAATGTTGCTTTTTGGAAATTCCAGCTACCTTACTGTCAATTGATCGCCATGCTGGTTAATGTCGTTAAGCACCAGCAGTTTGGAACTTGCCACAAACTGATCATTTACTAACACATACTGCCCTATTTCACAAACGCTAGCAATAACAAATGATGGCTGTTCTGTTCTTACATTGTCATTCTTCAAGACAACATTGCAAACACTTACCTTGTTTTAGACGGTTTGTCATCTTTATCAATAATGTCAACATCTTCAGCATAGACATCTTTACGGAATGGTAAAACAACGAGCTTAGTGCCATAGATCAACATCGCAGCACATCTACCATCAGGATCAATACGAATTGTAGGCAATGCACAAGGATCAGAAAAATCCTAAAACAGACATGAAATTCATTTTGTATGCTGTATTGATGAGCACATATTATGCCTCGGTCACAATTCACCGTGCGTTTTGTTGCACATACGTATCCGCAGCTGCAGTCGGGTTGCGGGCAAATCCATACGGTTCTTAGCGATTAGACATGACTGTAGCAATTGTACAGACAACTTACGTTCGTCGTACGGGCCTTTGTGGGGGGTCTTGCAGTGTCAGCACGAAACACCAATAAAAATGCCGTTGTAAAGAGGGTGACGTTTGTGGGAGGTGACATTTCGGGAGGTTAGACTGTATATAATTATACCAGTGCAAGAGGTTATTTATTTCGGCTTCAAGAACCCCATCTACTGCGTCGGCACCACAGGAACCCAACAGGTGTTTCTGCCTCCTGGTCTTGGATATCAGACTGCGTTCTCAGATTAACGTACTTTCGCTCTACAGCAAGCGCAAGTTTGCCATAAGGTGAGCGGTTATCTTGCCTCATTTGCACAGTGCAAGTACGTTAGTTGTGTGGCAATCTTGCAGCCTCCGCAGAATAAATATGCATCTTGCGGCAGTAACAAACCTGCGTTCACCTAAAATCGTAGTCAACCGCAGAAACTGCTGGACATGTCCAACAGCCTCCTGCGGTGACCTGCATTCTCCTACTGGCTTATATAAACGTGAGGACCCGTGCGCCCAACGCATGGATTTTCTGTTAAATCATTCGTAGACCCGCCGCAGACAGGTGTACGACCGGTTGTGACAATGTACAATGTAATTATAGAAAGACAGAGTGTTAGGCATGAAATAATTTAAGCGATTTAACGGTTTTAAAACTTTGATTCAATTTCTACCTTGGTTTCTTGCAAGAGTTTCCTTTTATTCTAATTACATGACATTTAATATCTTTTTCATTAAGTAAAAACAGGAAGACGGAAGTCAAACTCGTAAACAACACTTAATAAAAGTATGTAACAAACTATACTGTATATCATGATACCCTACCTTCAGTTTCTGGTCTTCAAAATGATGTAACGAGGTTGTCTGTAAATCATGCATACCAACATCATACTCAACCACAGATAGCTGAAGCAAGAGGAGATAATGAAAGCACCAAAATACGTTCATACAGATACAACACGATTCAGCAAAACAATATGTTAGAAATTCTCCGTACATTATAATTCAAATTACTCAAAGCAAGTGTTCAACCCACTTGTATTAAAAAATGTTATGAACTAGCAATGTCATCAATGTAAATGTGTAAAAATATGAGCAAAATATACATATATACATAAGTACATTAAAACATCATTACTAAATAAATATTTAAAATCATATTGTCTAAAATGAACCATAAAAGCCCCTATATAAACACAAACCTTTGCATCAGCAAATCCTAACAACAAAGCATCTCTCTGTGACCCAGGTAGTCTTACAGACTTCATCGACATAATGTTCCCAAATAATGAGAATGAGGCCAAGCATTCTAGCTTCAATTTGACATCTTCCTCTGTTTTATCAGAACTTGGTTCCTGAAACAAACAACAGTTATACACACAAACCGAAATAATTATGGTAAGTATTACCTCTTTATTTCTTTTGTAAGGGACTTCTTGGACTGACAAAATAATGGAAATTTTCAAACTCTTACACATTTGAAAGTTTACAGTCTACTTGTATATAATTTCTGACTGCATGTTAAATTTTATATGGGAATATAATTATACAGAAACAGTTTAAATCATGAAACTTCAATTTCACAGACATACGGACAGACAACGAACACCATTTATATTCTTTCACCAAAATGAGATAATAAAATGTATCAGATATCTCATATGCCTTTCAGCACCACATAATAAAATGCCAAAAGACTCCAGAATTTATTTCAAACCCAGCCTAGATAAAAGTTGAAAACATTATTTTATTAAATTCCACTAAAATTTACCATTTCATTTCTACATTTACGAACTATCAGACTAACTGAGCTGAGATATATTACGCATCAAGTTTTTATCTACATAGTCCTGGAAATTAAACATTGTAAACTACACATCAGTAAATATGGCAACAAATCACTAAGGTCTGTCTATTTGAAACTATCAAACAAAAATAAACAACAACTATACCTTGTAATCTTGATGCAATCTGTAAACGTGTATTTGGTTTACTGCAGCAATGACAAGATTCTGTTCTGAAGCACTCAAGAAGTTACAATAGATACAATGTTCCACACCAGTAGGTGGATGCATCTGTTTGAAAATAGCATACATTTCGGATGACTTTCCTCAGCTTCTACTTGCTGAAACAAATATAAATCCTACATATACTAAAATTACTATAATATATATATGAACCTGTCATTACAACCCATAAGGGGAGTTTTATAGTATGAATAGATAGATAATATAGGCTCTTGGGAACTCCTAGTCCTACTTTGGAATCCTGAATTCATACTCATAGTTTTGATTTGGGATCATCTTAACTTAAATAATTTTCTGTTAAAATCATATTAAAGGACAACTTTTTTCCAAAGTGTGCCTGTTGGGCTAGAACCCATGACCCCTGAAGATAAGTACAGTGCTCTACCAAGCTAACATGATGGTCATCTAACCCCATACCACTACTAGCAGATAATTCCACTCAAATTCATTTTAGAGCACGATGTAATTCAAGGTAAAAGTGTGCCTGATGTATTTAGTGAAGACAGTTGAGCATTTTCCTGTAAGTTAGTTCTAGTTTCCGTAATTTATATATTCATCTGACGTGTCTCGACCTTCAAATTTAAAATCATGAACAGGGTCCGTTGAAACACCCCAAACGACCACAAATCATCCCTACTACTACAACTACAAAATATTATAGTTCAAGTCTTTTTATTATGAAATTTATTCAATTAATGGATAAATTATAGTCTTCGGGCGAATATGACTTCTTGAATTTTAATCCAAAGAAATCATCCCAAACCACTACAAATTACTGCCAACCTCTCTCGATGACGGCATCCTGGGTTACAAACCAGTAGCACCTGCCGTTATTTGGGGATTGTGAAAATTGCGGTCGAATTACGCTTCCGAGATTTCGAACCCACGACCATTTATTATTTAACAAAACATCAACAGACTCTCAGATACACAAGTCTTTGATGTTGCCACAGTCTCTCAAACAACTAAATGTTACAGACAAATTTCGTCACACACCTAAATTTCTTCTGTCACGACAAGTATCAAAGGCAGTGGGTTAATTAAATTAATTGATTGGATTTACCAATTCGTGGACTGACTGAATCTTTTTAAATAATTAAAGAAATCTGTCATATTCGATATTTGTGGAAATTGTTCTCATATTCGTTTGGGGTGTTGTACCCTTTAAATTTAATAATTAGTCATGAAAAATACTTAACCTGTAAGATTTCGTAGTGGTTTGGGGTGATTTATGGTCATTTGGGGTGGGATTTGTAGTGGTTTGGTGTGTTTCAACGTCATGAACATTGCCTTGTTAAGTTGTTTACCAAACCAAAGGATTCAATAAGGCAGAACTATTGTGATACATTTAGTAGAAGTTAGGCACTATGTGACGATCATTTGGTATGCTTCACTGGTGCTAGTTTTCAAAAGAGGGCTGGAAGGTTTGATCAATAAGCAGTGAATTGAGATTAACTAGAGGACTGTACAAAATGTAAACAACCGTTTGAACAAAAAAGAGAACCGAGTTAGAATGGGATGAAAGTGAACTGTAAGGTGAAAATAATCAAACACTTAAAATGAAGAAACAAAATAAAAAAGTAAATCAACTTACTTAAATAGCTGTCACAGTGTATGCACTCATTCTGTGCAAAAACCGGCAAGAAATTACAATTCAACGCTCGCTCATGGACGCCGCCATTTCCGGTGTTCACTGTGACGATGTTACATCGTGAAAATCACTACTCCAAAAGTGCTGTCGGTCCAGTACGCGTTCCATGAATACCATCACGGACCTATATACAGGTCCGTGATACCATACAATATTATGACAATTACGTTTCAGTTGTTATGTAAATTTATAGGCTTAAAAAGTTTATATTAGTTTATCAAGTGGGCAATCACTAGATACTCTTCGATGGTACAGAGATTTGAAGAAAATGTTTCTATTTAGCTGTAGATCTATAGGCCTACTCATTTAAAAAAAAAAAATGAAATTTTCTGTGACTGTTACACCCGCATTGCTCTTCTCTAAAATCCCGCTTTACTTCAGAATGTATACCGGAAATATGCCCGTAACTCTAGGCCTGCCAACCGACTCACCTACAGTTCTAAACAGAACGCGACGATGCGATACGTGTAGGCCTAATACGTCAACGTTGCGTAAGGATATAGAACGGAACTGTTCGGTTGTAGGCCTATACTATCAAGTTCAAACCACAGGTCCTTGAAACAAACTACTTAATGTTCTAGTTGGCCTATTTACTTTTATATTCTTATTATAGTAAATTGGCCATATAGAACATTAGAATAGTTTGTTTCAAGTACCTGTGGTTCATGCCAGGGATATGTATGTATACATGAATTAAGCAGCGAACCTCAATTCCTTCAAGGGCTCTTTAAACTCCAGTTGGAAACAAAAGACAATACATTCTACTACATTCTCGGTGCGTGGTGATATAATGAATTATACTAGTAGAACTTAGGATTTTAAATTGGACCACAACGAGCAACGCTCAGAGACCAAGATACTTATACAAAATCTATATGGGAATTCAATGTTCAAGTCAGTTTCGGAATAAAAAATTACATTGATTTTCAACAAAGACCTAAATACCAGGTCTTTGTTTTCAAGAACACTCATAAACACATATATATCTATGATAGACCAGAATCATCATGGTGCAAATTCGACTTACATGTAGCTCTACAATTGTTCAACCAAAATATGACATAATTATTCGTCTATAAAAAGCTTTACATAGCCTACTCATAGGCATACATCACAGATACTAAGAGACACAGCTACATGTATACACAGTGAAATCTCTCCCACCTTTGAACAACAACCTCTCTTCAATAACAGTGTCACTTTTTCCCGTAGTAAGAATTTACTACGAATTTAACCTCTCTAGAGCAACAACTTCTCAACAACGGCACAACTGTCGGTCTCCTGAAGGGTGTTGTTATGGAGAGGTTGCAGTGTAGTACTCAATGTATGACGTCACTGTTGTTTTATCATAAACCGACTTATCTTTCTGCCGCGAAATTTTGATCACTGATGTCACATGATTGTATTCCACGTGCACCAAGAACTTGAATCATTTCATTAAAAAGGTAGGACGTAAATTCCCGAGGGTTTTATTTAGTTTATTGTAAAGTATTATGCAATAGTCAACACATCATTATCACTGTTGCTATTATTCAGTTGACTGATATTTTACTGAAAATTCGTGGTTGTGATATAAACTAGGCATATATATAATACAATGTAGTTACTAGAAGGGATAAAGGGAGATAACTCTAGAAGGTTAAATTAAGAGAACTCGTGACAATATTGTACAGATTGAAAAATTACCTGATGCTGACATTGATGCCTGAATATATTACTTGGCTATTGCTAGTGCTGTAACTACTCTACAAGGAGTTAAATGAGAGTTTCTGTAATGTATATGATGCAATATGATCTCATAATCATGTTTACTTCAACGACGATTTTATTGCTCTGTAATGTTTACTATTTATGGACATGTACACCGATGATCTCAATCTATAAATTTACAATGCGTGGCGCGCTTTTGAGATTAGGAATTTCTTGTTGAAAGTAATTAAGATGTTAACAATGAAGATAAGAGTACTATACCTGGACGTGAAGATGAATTAATTACCTTCGATGACACTTACACGGAATGGTACGAGACGATAGCAGTATATCACTGAGGCCCAGGTAGCAGGTTCTTCGCAAACTGATGTATAACATTAAATAGTTGTATTATACGAATTGTATACATGCATGTATGTATTTCCATGCCGCCATGTGCTTTTGGTATGACTGTGTACTTTGTACATGTGGGTTTCCTGTTTATTGTTTCATTGTTTTATTTATTTGTTTATAAACATGTAACACAATGTCTTTCTTTGATTAACTGACTGTGATAACTTTATGTATGGCTTAAAATTCTTCCTATGTCACACAATACTATATATTAAGTACTCTTGTTAGTGTTATCCTTAACATATAATGTTGATTGCTATGGCTTTATTGATTCATACATATTGTTGTTACTTATACATGTATATGTCTTAGATTTTTATTGTCATGTAAATTGTACATTTTATGTTAAAATACTACTTAGAAAAAAACATGCTTTATATTTCGATATACAGAAATTTCTAAAATTCACATACCAAAATTACATGCATTCTCACCATTTGTCATGCTGCTTATTATTCTGATAAGGATTATTGCTACTTTGTAATGTTGAGAATGCATATAAAATATCTATCTATCATAGGATTGGATTCAGCGAAACACATTATATATGTAAGACCATGTTTGGTACGCATTCATGGCCTCAAGTACAGGCGGTCTCAACCTGTCCTTTATCTTACCACTGCATCAAATAAACAACTCGTAAGCCGAACATTGAAACTATTGTTTTCATTCAACTGTTAAAGATTCACAAAGAAAATGCGTGTAGGACTTTCAGTTGTATTACTTGGAATATGTGTGTGCATCGCGGGTAAGACTTTTGTATTTCGTTGCGGGTGAATTAAACTATTCTATCAACATCTTAAATTGCACAAATAATAATAATAACTCAGTGTTTAAAGATGGACGCTCGATAAGCCTGTAAGCCTGTAAGCCCTATTTTCCTCGAGGCCATCTATCAACCAACATCAACATTTACCTACTGGTCAAATGCGCTAGCCTGCCATTTTTTTGTATTTTGAGAATCCTCAATAATTGTCAGAGTGATCTGAAATGATAAACGTGATTTTGACCGGTTTGCATTGATTTTTTCGATAATTCAATACATTTGAACCATAAACGTTTTAATTCATTGCAACTGAAATCAGTCACAGATGTATCCAGTTGCTTTATAGAAAATATATGAAATAGTACAGGGTAAGCACTAGTGTACATTCAAATGCCTTTCCAATCGGTTGCACAACCTTTGTAATTTTAAATTTTAAATGTATGTGTCCCCCTTTTTGCCTATTGTTGCTAGCTCCGTGCTGTTTTCAACCATTACACCCCCTGTTTGTTCTCCTTCATAATGCTTAGTTGTCCTTTATGGTCGGCCTGGCCATTTCTTGCGCCCCTGTTCCATTGCGTATTTACCCTTGCACCTCCTCAATGCCTGATATTTTACGGACTGTTGTTTTCCTAGAGGTCTGTGTGGAGAGGCATCGTCTTGTGTATGTGGCGTTCCCTGTAGTAACATATTCTCTCTCTTTATGTTTGATATCATTACCGTGGAACGCTTTGCGAAGTTATGATACGATTCTTATCCGTTAGCGAGAAAAGTAGTTAAATTGCATTGTTTATAACACAATGAAATTTAATTTGGGAAATACATGCACGACTGTAACTAGAAACCATTTAGCAAAAAGAGAAGGAAGATAATTACGTAATATATCAAACCATTTCTTACAAAATCTATTTCTTAAGCAATCATTATTGATCTTCTTCTAGAGACTAAAAAGGTACACAGTCTTATTTTTGGGACAACATATTCTTAGTGATAAATATGAGGAAACTGGTGGTAATTTACTTCATACAAATGTTCTCTAAAACAATGTGTTGTCAGTTTTCTTACATGTTTACCCAAACCACAAATACAAGTGTCCGATACCGGCATTTTCTATCCTGATCTACGCGCCAAGTTGCCACCAACATAGGAAATACCTATATCGGACTCGTGTTTTGAAGGAACGTACCTTTAAAGAAAATTTAAAGTGCAATGCTGTATAGTACGTCTGTATGAAGACCGCGTTAACATGCCATATTCTCAAAATTATTACTTAGCAGATTTCGATAGAAAATCAGACTATCTACATTTAAAGTTTTCTAAGAGAATAAAGCAATGCATGGTACCCGCAGAAGGTCCGTATGGTACAGGGTTTGGTGTCGTTCCCTGTGTGTGCCTCCTCCCCTTTCTTTTAACTAGATCTTGTTGGGGAAGTTTTGCTAAAATCGTGTGAACTCTACTTGACGATCTTCTTTCAGATGCTGCATACAATGATGTGAATTACCCTGACAGACAACACGACAACCATGGTATACTAGGTGACAAGTCACATGAATCATCAATGGATGGAAACTTAGACCAAACTCATCCTAAAATGAAGCATGAAGTAGAGTATGGATTTAAGTATGTCAATTGTATTTCTGTTCTTAACTGTGCTAGTGTTGCAATTATTCCAAGAACCTTATAACGCCCTTTTGAACATCACTGTTCCTCCTCTACCAATCGTACATTGACCTAAATACTTGACGTGTTTCTATTTAATTTACGCTCCGTTTGCAGCAAAATATACAATACAGCATTTCTCTCACTTTCTAACTTCTCTCTAGCAACAACCTCTCAACAGCTGTGTTACAACCAAACTTTTCCATCTCCCAAAGACTGTTTCTCTGATGTGGTTTGCAATGCATTATGTATGTACCTTGATACCGGTATAATGCTCAGCGATAAGATGACATGTATGGTCCTTGACTGATTAATATGTTTGTTCTTTGACAACTTAAGTTTGTTGTATTGACTTGTGCTTTAGAAATGTAATTTTTTTATCAATGTTAAACATTTTGCAGGCGTGGACACGGCCACGAGAACATGCGCGGGGATTTTGAAGTCGACAATCTAGATTGTCCTACAATGTGCACATTTGATTTAAAACCTGTTTGTGGGAGCGATGGAAGAACGTACGACAATAAATGTCTCCTTGATACTGCTGCTTGCAAGTAAGTGAAATTGTCTTTCATTCTGACAGTATAAGTTTATAGCTGTAAACTGCAGCTACGGGGGCAGTCAAATAAGACTGTGATTCGGCGCAGCTATTTGAATATCAGTGTTGTATAAACCAATCAACTATTACGTTAACCACTAAACCAACTTCTCGTCAATCGAACAACGTGTGTAACATTGATGTGGATTGGTTAACCTTTCGATAAGGGGTACGTTACCTTACTAAAATCCACTGAATGTATAAACTGCTATCCATTCACTTGTAAGTCGGATTGCAACGTGTACATAACCGCTACATTGGTGTAGATGCAATTGTCCTAATTTTCATTTACACCCAAGTACGAGGTACATCTGAACCTTTATTCATCAACTATTGTCCTCAGAGATCACTTTGATCTATGTACAAACTGTATTTGAACGGTCATGTTTCATGTGAGGACTGTTAAACTGAATATTCCACCTAAAACATAACTTATGTCAGACAAAACGTACGCTAGAACGATTCATATTTTATCCAAATTCATAGTATGTAACGGTTTAAATGTGGAGTTGATGAATATTGTTGTAAAATGATGATTCAATTTCATAACGGTTGAAATGTGCTCAGTTAGTTAGATCTACATGGATAGTTGCCTAAAAACATTTCTGGCTTTTAATATGGTACTAGACTATTCTAATCGAGTATTTCTCTGTCTGAATATCAAGTTTAGGGAATGGCTTACGTTGTCAGTGATCTGTCGCTTAGATTCGAATGCATTTCTCTTGTCTCCGAGCTTAGCTCTGTACGTAGTAACACTTGTTTGTCTATCCAATTGACAGAGTATGCAAGAATTCTAACACAATACGCTTTGCCTTCTCTTTGACACCTGTGATATCATTTATGAGTTATCCATCTAGGAGTCATGTTATCAACAGAACTACAATATGATTTTATAATCATTAGAAAACTTTCAACGCTACATTGTTCGTGAACCAAACAGCTGATCACCATTACATGCTTACTTTGAAGAGTTATTACATTTTATCATCATAAAGTTAGGTGGCACACAAGTGACTCTAGAATTATAACTGTTACTCACCACTCTGATGTCATATTTTACTCTGCTAAGTCTGTTTTTGAGACTAAAGTGACAGATGTGTGTAACACTACCAATTGAGTGCTGAGTATATTTGGAAACTTGAGTGACCGATGCGTGTAATACTACTGATTGATTGCTGAGTATAATTGAAGACTTGAGTGACAGATGCGTGTAACACTGCTAATTGATTGCTGAGAATATTTGGAGACTTGAGTGACAGATGCGTGTAACACTTCTAATTGAGTGCTGAGTCTGTGGTTGGAGACTTGAGTGACCGATGCGTGTAAAACTACTGATTGATTGCTGAGTATAATTGAAGACTTGAGTGACAGATGCGTGTAACACTGCCAATTGAGTGCTGAGTATATTTGGAGACTTGAGTGACAGATGTGTGTAAGCTAATTGAGTGCTGAGCCTGTGGTTGGAGACTTGGGTGACCGATGCGTGTAATACTACTGATTGATTGCTGAGTATAATTGAAGACTTGAGTGACAGATGCGTGTAACACTGCCAATTGAGTGCTGAGTATACTTTATGTTCATTTTTCTTGAGATTTGAGCTTCAGGATTCACACTCATTTATATACATTATAATATTTCTCCTCCCTTTCGGCCTATGATTATTGACTGTCTAGGCTTGTTCCATGATGTATTCCATCCCTAATGTTTTGTAGACTGTTGTTTCCCTGGGGTCTGTGTGGAGACACATTGTCTTATGTATGTGGTGTTCCCTGTTACAGCATTATCTCACTTTCAAACTAATCGGTACACATTTTGACATCTGAATGCTCAGTGCATTGTGGTGAATATCCGTTATGACTCCGGTTCCTGGTATACAAAAATATTTATCTCAATTTCTGTTGCAGATCAAGAAAATATATTTACGTGGCAAAGCAAGGAAGATGTTAGATGTACAGCAACACGAACGCTATCATGCTAACTGGTGGCAGTAATATGCCACCATAATTATATAGCTTTACCCGCTTTAAGTACTTTAATGGGCCTCAAGACCAGACTGATCCTGATTATAATGTTAATTGCTCACCTATGTGAAAAAATCAAACATAATGTGTTTAAAACTATGGTAATATGTATGCAAGTGTTTGGATGTTTTGAGTGATGCAAATTTGTACACTTAATTTCATATTGTGATAGGACATTAATACTCGAAGTTATTCATGTTCAGTCTATGTACTGGTCAAAAGTGCTAATCCACCAGAATTATTTCACATTTGTTCACAAAAACCTTTACATCACCTGTTAGCAGTCTGTTGAAACACGTATTATTCGACTTGATAGAACTATCGAAATTATATTCAACGTTTCAGACCACGTCGTCATAATGTAGTGACGCTCCTCAAATTACTAAATGGTGGGTCAAATATTTTGGTCAGTATATGCAGAATATGATAAACAACATTATACTATTGTGAATTTTAACACAATCAACAACATTCCCTATATATCGGCATATTTATTATTTCTCAAAAAGCGTTGCTTATTATGTTGTGATTGCTACTTAAAATATCAGCCTGTAATGTCCAGGTCAATAAAGTACAATAAGTTGTATGGTGCCTTCGTCACTTATATTTCCCTTTTCTTTTCTATTCTATACACGTGTATACACTACGAGAAGATGTTCACCTTGTTTATCTCCCTTGTCTATGTATAACCCAAGCCACAACAAAAAAGGAAAGCCTTTTTATGACAAAGTATACAACAAATGGCATGGCGCTAATTACTGATCTATATGAGCAAATCAGATATACATATCTAGTTAGGTACCTTCAGTTATCGTGGCGTAATTTCTTTTCTGACACCCCGCTGAAATGGATTGACGACATAATGCTAACCAGTGAAATCCTAGGATGGACCCATACTTAACTCTGTATAATGTACAATGTAATCACAAGATCGAAACTGGTTTGTTTTGGATTTATAGGGTTTATCGTCTTAAATGGCGGAACGTTGACCTAACCAGTTACTAACTAGCCCTTACACAAGCAGCCGACACATTTCTCACATGAACAAGAGGTGGGGAACGAATGACCGCAGCAAAATACAAAAGAACATTAACTGGTCAGTTCTAGAATCGAATCCGGACCTCCGGATAACAGTCCAGCGCTCTACAAGCTTCAGCTAACCGGGCACTCGTAACAGCAACGCAATAAATTACAAGACACTTTCTTTTTCCGCCATATTTACCTGTCATTTGACATATAATGGTCATGTGACTCTTTCAGTTGGATTCCGGCCATTGCGCCCTGAGGATGCGAGAAAACTTGAACCTGTTATTGTCCGCTGGTGTACACACAGATGCTATTCCTTTTCGGGGAAACTCGTGGTTAACATTTTAGCCGTACTAACATGGTTTTGCTAGGCAATTTCTCTTCAACCGAACAACGTTTGTAACATTGACGCAGATGGGTTAACACTCTCGATAAAGGTTACGTTAATTACCGAAATCCACTGAATTTTGGTGAATTTACCGAAATCCACTGAATTTTGGTGAATTTATCGAAATCCATCTCGGCATTTTTTATTTTGCACAACAAATCTTAACCTTCAAATTGCGCCGACCATCTTTTTCGGCGCAGCCGTACTAACATGGCTTTGCTATTTGCATATCAGTGTTTTGTAAACCAATCAAATCTTACGTTAACCACCAAGGCAATTTCTCTTCAACTGAAATATATTTAATTGTTACATTGACGCAGATTGGTTGACATTGTGTATAGTGTATTTCATGATTTATCCAGTAAGTAGTGTTGCGATCATTTATATCGTTTTAATCAGATACATCGCTATATAACACGTTTATTAACATGAATATGTGAGTTTACGACTTATGCATCAAGTAATATTAATAAGCTATATTGAAACAAACTATACTGTGTCTATGACTAATCACACTACGCAGTGATCTCCCCTTACATGTCTCGGAGTTTCTGTAGTATAGCGTATCTGAATGACCGGCAGTCGTAGCATTTAGGCATTTTTTTATGTGGTGCAACAAATTTGCATACTTCAAGTTGCGCCGACCATCTTTTTTAAAGATATTTCTTGTTTATAATATGTTGTTCGAGACCTTGAATCCTCAGGGGCGGACCAATAAAACGGCAATGATTGTGTTTTATTCTTTGTTTACAAACATCATCATTATAGAATATGATGCTAAAATAAATCAGAACCGCTTATAGTTAAAGATCTCTGTTTATTTTCGCATTTATACTCAGTCGTACATGTATGGTTGGGGAATTTTAAGGGGCGCGCGCTGGGTGCAACCCCATGAGCCGCTAGAGACCCACTAGCGGATTCATTTAAAATTTGATAGTTACATTTACTTGACTATCAATTGAATGGCGATAATCTCATTTACTCACAATAAGTATCTTAACAGTGCTAAAAATCCCGTGTTTTTTTACAAAATTACACATATCACGGACATATAAACCATATCCGTGCACATATTACATGTATGAATAAATGAAATAATTTTAAAACAAATTTTCGGAAAATATCATTTATAAGTGATGGATTTTGCGCCTGTCAAAGGTGATTTCCTTAAAATGTTCTCATTGGGAGGGGATACCTGTTGCATGGCACTACGATGTACCAACACAGTTCTACGTCAGTGGCAAATCACACTAAATTACCAATTACACGAAAGCACTTCATGTACTTTTAAGACTGTGTTGAGAAATTCAGGGGCGTAGCTAGCCCTCTATTCATGTGGATTCATAATTGTGCTAGGGGGGTCCGGGGGCATGCCCCCCCCCGTAAAATGTTGAAAACAATGGTGCATTCTGGGCGTTCTGAGGTGCTTTATTTAGTACTGGAAAATTCTTGCGTCAATATCCCAGCTCGATTTCTGAGGATTTTTAATGCGGAGGGGGGTCCTCAAGGGCTATTTAGTATAGAAACGGCAAGGAACGTTTGATATGAGCATGTAGACTAGTCAAGTACGTATACTGCAACTTTGGCTGATTTTTTTTTGGTCAGAATCATGTGGATTCAGCCGCGTACTCGCGTATAGGCAGCTACGCGCCTGAGAATGTATTATGGCGTACAGAAAGCTACGCTACTGTATATATCATGTGACGATTTCTCATGTTACACCCAAGGTTAAAATTTTCCATTTATCTATAAATACAAATGTATTCATTCTAGGGTTTTTTCTATTATTTACATGTAGGATACATTCGATAATGTTTGCATCCAACACTATAGAAGTTTATATTCCAGTACCCTGTAGCTCAGTGCGTAATTATTACAAATGCGTGAATACAGAAAATCTAACTTTCCTACTTTCGGTTTCCAAAAATAGTAACGAGTTCAATTTTTGCAACCGCGCACCGTGTATACCAGATTCAGATGTGTTAATGCGTGAAATAGATACCGTGTTTGGTTAGAATTCAATGCTGTGACAGAACCAATCTTAAAACGAGTAAATTTTAATTTATTAATTTTATACGGAAATCATAGAATCATATATTCATTGATCTTGGGATTCCTGTAACCTAATTATACAATTTGATACGTGTCCTTACACACTCATATATAAACTCTATTGAAGTCGTAGACGCAGTCTGTGTTAGACATGGCTTGCAATCATTGTGGAGAGGATAGATTCGGGAATGGTGCGCAACTGCAGTGCCATGTCGCTAAAAATCACGCGACATTCTCGTGTAATTGTAGCAAGAAATTTATGACGGAAAAAGATTTGCTGGCGCATGAGGAGGATAAAAAATCACATGAGAAAGATAGTGCGTGCACAGGATGTTGTCGTTCGTTTGACAGAGACACGGATTTATGGAATCATAAACGCGACACGAAACACTGGAAGCCAGATGAACGAAACGAAATGCGGGACACACTGGGTATTCACCCATGTGATGATCGCTGTGGGAGAATCTTTAAAAGCGAGAGAGGTTTGAATGATCACAGAAGGGACAAGGCAGGCATATTTGCTGATAAAGATAAGACATGTAACGGTTGTGCAAATACATTCCAGAATTCTGACGTACGGGCACAGCACATGCGAGACACTGGACATAGAGGGAAGTCTAAGAAAGAGTATATAGACACACTGTACAAACGTGACGTCGCATTGTCAAAACATGACAAACAAGCATCCGTGAAAACCATTGACAAAGTTTTAGGAGAAATAATGGATGATGTAACAAAAGCTGATGGTGGTCACATTTACGATCATAACGTAAGGAAGGCCGGGAGTTATCCTATAAAGATGAAAATTGGCAAGGCTGATGAATTTGATACTCAGATCTTTATGAATACAACGCCGACAGTGACAATAACAAGAGGAAAAGTTACGTACACTTATAACAAAATGGATCGTAAGGTAAGACAATATATACCTTTTCTTACCCGTGATACGGTATTCATAAACGCAAATATTGGCACTGGTTTTATTTCCTCTATTGGTGGTTAACACCGACTCTGCCAAATCTTTACCGCGCCAGTATACTGAAAGCTTGCCAATTATGAAAACCACAAATTGCTTATGTTAGTTAACTCTGAGATGCGCAGATATCTATATATATTTATATAGCGACATACACATACTTTAGCAGACGAATTAAGTTGTTTATTAAGGCAAGGCCACTCTAATGAGAATGTAAATTTCGAATCATTTGGAATACCTTGGTCAATATCAATCCTTAGCCTATGTGTCAAGCATCTTGCGAATGGTCCTGGGTTTAAATCCCCACTAGGCTCACATTTTTTCTTTGCTTTTTTCATGACACTTCTTGTTTTACTGATTTTTTTGGCAAGGAAACTGATATTAAATTATAAAATGCAAATTATATCAATTATTTTCTAAAAAATGCCATATTTCTCCAAAGTTTGATAATTCTCAATGGCAAAATTTAATACATGCATATTACAAGATGTTATCAAAGCAAAACTGGACGCTAAAAGTTTTTCATTTTGTTATATTTTGTTAAAGAGGTCTTGAGGATAATTTTGATGTCCATTATGTAAGAGTACTCACGTTATTATGTATGATTATGCTACCTAGAAAATTGGTATTTCTTATTGTGACTTAAAAATTACGTCATTTACAGGAGGTTGTATGCATATGAAACAACACCTATATTTTTACAGAGCATATATTATTTTCGATTTTTTTACTTATGATATCACTAGCACATTCTTTTTAAGAATAACACAAACATATGATAAAATAAGCTCATTTTGAACTAAAACATTTTTTATGCATGAAGAAATGAGTGGAATTTGTGATCTCTCAATGCAAGTCGGTTTAATCTTAACGCTTGAAAATCTTTAAAACGGCACGGTAAAACTTTGTAATATTTTGCATTTAGTCGTCTTATGTGATCCAGAAACTCATGGAAACAGTTTAGTTAAGATTCTTGACGATGAGTATTAGAGTGGTCTGACCTTAAGATATCTAGTAATCATATTTCACTAAGTATAGTTAGAGTTGAGCGGTCATTAGTTTGATATTGACATGTACTGTGAACTACAATGTTACTAAATACAATTTAGGCCTTAACTATTTTATCATGTTGTTTTCAAAAATAAATTTCAATGATATTCACATTTTTAATGACATGTACTTAACGTTAGTCACTGTCGTCACTACTACTGATTCCAATTTCGCGCAATATGTTTGCCATTTTCTTCAGCATAAACTTATTGTATACATGCTGACTTTCCCAAACAAGTTCGACAGGTAGGCGTCTTGCCGTCGTTTCATTCTGGGATTTTATTTGGTCAGTTCACCTGTAGGTTGTTCATTATGACTAGGGTCAGAACCCATATTGGCAGTACATGTAATTAGATCCCGACCATCAACTGGTTAGGCCATATCGACAGTCAACAAGGGCAGAGCCAGCTTGTGGACCTTCATGTTGGTCGACTGGGACAGGACCAGTTTGTGAACCTTCATGCTGGTCGACTGGGACAGGACCAGTTTGTGAACCTTCATGTTGGACGACTGGGACAGGGCCAGATTGTGAACCTTCATGTTGGTCGACTGGGACAGGGCCAGATTGTGAACCTTCATGTTGGTCGACTGGGACAGGACCAGTTTGTGGACCCTCTTGTTGGACGACTAGAGGGTTTGTGAACTCTCTTGTTGGTCGATTAGGACAGGGCCAGGTTGTGGACTCTCTTGTTGGTCGACTAGGACATGACCAGTTTGTGGACTCTCTTATTGGTCGACTAGGACATGACCAGTTTGTGGACTCTCTTATTGGTCGACTAGGACAGGGCCATGTTGTGGACTCTCTTATTGGTCGACTAGGACAGGGCCAGGTTGTGGACTCTCTTGTTGGTCGACTAGGACAGGGCCAGGTTGTTGACCCTCTTGTTGGTCGACTAGGACAGGGCCAGGTTGTGGACCTTCATGTTGGTCGACTAGGACAGGGCCATGTTGTGAACTCTCTTATTGGTCGACTAGGACAGTGCCATGTTGTGAACTCTCTTATTGGTCGACTAGGACAGGGCCAGGTTGTGGACTCTCTTGTTGGTCGACTGGGACAGGGCCAGATTGTGAACCTTCATGTTGGTCGACTTGGATATGACCAGTTTGTGAACCTTCATGTTGGTCGACTGGGACAGGACCAGTTTGTGGACTCTCTTATTGGTCGACTAGGACATGACCAGTTTGTGGACTCTCTTATTGGTCGACTGGGACAGGGCCATGTTGTGGACTCTCTTGTTGGCGACTAGGACAGGGCCAGGTTGTTGACCCTCTTGTTGGTCGACTAGGACAGGGCCAGGTTGTGGACCTTCATGTTGGTCGACTAGGACAGGGCCATGTTGTGAACTCTCTTATGGTCGACTAGGACATGGCCAGGTTGTGGACTCTCTTGTTGGTCGACTGGGACAGGGCCAGGTTGTGGACTCTCTTGTTGGTCGACTGGGACAGGGCCAGATTGTGAACCTTCATGTTGGTCGACTTGGATATGACCAGTTTGTGAACCTTCATGTTGGTCGACTGGGACAGGGCTAGGTTGTAGACTCTCTTGTTGGTCGACTAGGACAGGGCCAGGTTGTGGACTCTCTTGTTGGTCGACTAGGACATGACCAGTTTGTGGACTCTCTTATTGGTCGACTAGGACATGACCAGTTTGTGGACTCTCTTATTGGTCGACTAGGACATGACCAGTTTGTGGACTCTCTTATTGGTCGACTAGGACAGGGCCATGTTGTGGACTCTCTTATGGTCGACTTGGACAGGGCCAGGTTGTGAACTCTCTTGTTGGTCGATTAGGACAGGGCCTGGTTGTTGACCCTCTTGTTGGTCGACTAGGACAGGGCCAGGTTGTGGACCTTCTTGTTGGTCGACTGGGACAGGGCCAGGTTGTGGACTCTCTTGTAGGTCGACAATGACAGGGCCATGTTGTGGACTCTCTTGTTGGTCAACTGGGACAGGACCAGGCTGTGGACTCTCATGAAGGTCGACTGGGGCGGGGTCAGGTTATGGACTCTCTTGATGGTCGACTTGGACAGGACCAGGTTGTAGACTCTCTTGTTGGTCGACTGGGACAGGACCAGGTTGTGGACTCTCTTGTTTGTCGACTGGGACAGGACCAGGTTGTGGACTCTCTTGTTGGTCGACTGGGACAGGACCAGGTTGTGGACTCTCTTGTTGGTCGACTTGGACAGGACCAGGTTGTGGACTCTCTTGTTGGTCGACTGGGACAGGACCAGGTTGTGGACTCTCTTGTTGGTCAACTGAGACAGGACCAGGTTGTGGACCTTCTTGTTGGACGACTGGGACAGGGCCAGGTTGTGGACTCTCTTGTAGGTCGACAATGACAGGGCTATGTTGTGGACTCTCTTGTTGGTCAACTGGGACAGGGCCAGGTTGTGGACTCTCATGATGGTCGACTGGGTCGGGGTCAGGTTGTGGACTCTCTTGTTGGTCGACTGGGACAGGACCAGGTTGTGGACTCTCTTGTTGGGCGACTTGGACAGGACCAGGTTGTGGACGCTCTTGTTGGTCGACTGGGACAGCGCCAGGTTGTTGAATCTTTTGTTGGTCAACTAGGACTCTCATTAGCGTTAATAATAACTTACCACTTGACCTATTGAGTTATGCTGGACAATTTTAGAGGCAAGTGTGCTCAAAACTGCCTGTCATTTCGATTTTATTTTGTGGAAGCTTTTAATTCTCCTACAGTAGATTTCAGATCACAACATTTGTTCGGAACAATTGCTAATGCCTAGGTCATGTGCAGCTCCCGGAAGTTTACTACCCTGTGTGGTTCAAAACATTGACACCCATGGGTAATTGCACGGCATGCCATGCGAGCCCGCACGTAATATCGAAGATGTTTGGTCCCGTAGGGGTGCCCGTATAGCCCGTGGCTGAAAGTTGAGCATACACAACGTTCATGCCTCGGTCAGATATTACCTAAGGGTGGTTCCAGGTTCGTAGTATGAACTATTGTCTATACGCCGGGAGCCTCATATAACAGAGGCATTTGTTGTGCGCAGTTAACAATAACATTGCACTATGGGAAACTTTCCGCGAATGAATATCTAACTCGTAGATGGCGTTAAACATCCGAAATTGTCTGAAAGTATCTACATGTTTAATGTTTTCTTGTTAGATCGGACTTGTAAAAGCACGCGGATCACATTTCGACGGCTTTAGCACTGATAAAAAAAGGAAGTGGAGCTATTATCGGCTCTCATCACTTAACTATTTGAATATAATTTACGTTCGTGACCGTCCTTTATAAGTCATATGAAGAAATAATTACATATATATCGCATTGTTTGTGGTAGCTGTCGATCTTCATTTGTTTCTAGGATGGTTGTAAATTTCTATTGACGCTAAGTATATTACTTTTACACACCCTTCATTGCTTGTCCTGTAATGAATTCTGTCTAGTGCATCAATTTCCCCCCCCCCCCACTAGTTGCCCCATAATTCTCCCTCTCAAAAAAGTCAGACAATTCATTACTTACCCATTCCTATTATCGTATGCTGATGTTACCCTGGGATCTGTGAGGGGAAACGTTGCCTTGTGAATGTTTAGTTTCCTATACAAATGTAATAACTTAATCTTTGCTTACAGGATGGCACAGACAATAATATGAACATTAATAGAACTATAACGGACCAACCAAACGGTGTTGCTATTCCGAATGGTTATGGAGTTCTCAAGACTGACGACGGGACCATACCGAACCATTTGGTACATAAGGGAGATTTGCAACCGAGAGCTGTGAAACAAGACCTGTTTAACAAAATGACAGATGCTTGTAAAGATATGGAAGGTAAAGAAAATGGTGCATATTGGTTTAATCATTAACTGACATTAGAAAGAAATTACATTATAAAAACTTGTTTGACATCTAAATAGTACACTTTTGTAATATTTCTTTCCAAGTTTTTCCGAGTTTAACTGTATAGATCAGGTTCTTTTCCCATGACTCCAAGAAGTATGGTGCTTTTCATCATGCAAAATACATACTTTCACACTTTCAGCGAGTATACTATACGTCTAATTCAGGTGTGTATTTAAGCAAGCATAGTCATGGTCCAGCCTTGACACTAACAATTGTTCCAAAAGATGGTGGTCATCATACCAGTGTTGATATCACACCCACCGTACGTTGTACACAGCCAGCATCTCTTTCCCGACCAGATTTTATAAAAGCTTACGATGCCGAGACAAGGGCACGTGTAGAGACGGCAGGATACTGCTTTGTTCCAAAGCAAAACGAATTTTGGTTAAAATCCAACAATAACATGGCACAAGAACTGCTTTCGAAGATTGATGCCGGCAATGGTTGCAGGCGATACGTTAACAATATCCTGAAGAAAGAAGTAATGACATGTACTTCTCGTAGTTCGGATGGACTGCCAGGCGTATCTTCACACATACTTAAAGTAAGTCGAAGTAATCATTGCTTATCTCAGCCAGATTGTATAATAGGGTGTCGCAAATGTTAGTCTTGAGCTGCATGTTCACTTAATTGTATCAGCTAGCTTGTCTGTTCTAACATGATGCAAATGCAAGCAACATATGAAGATATAAATTTAAATGCCTTTATCAAAAGGCAATGCTTCCCCACACAGATTGCTATCTGAAGAAATGACATCATCAATGGGTAGGGAGTATACAATAAATATACGCTAAATCGGACTCCGGAACATGAAACACAATTTTATTATTACAGGTATTTTAAAAAGAGTTTTTTTACATTATTCAAATATGATATAAAACTTGATACAATTGTACTGAGTCGATGGGTTGTTCTGCTACCATATCCCATATTCTCTAGCACAAACGAAAGTGTTCATTCAAGGGTTGAGTGAAAGGCGGGATATTGTAGGACCGAACAATAGGAGGTTTGGTAGATGAGTGTATCAAGACACGTTTCATAGACATATTTGTTTCTGAGTACCACTGTTCAATATGGCCGTATGGTAATCTTTAACATCATAATTATGTCTGATGTCTATAAATACAAGGTTTTCCGAAGATTTGACCTAGTAGACCTAGTTTTTGACCCAAGTTACCCAGTTTAGAACGAGACAAACATCCTAACGCAGATTTCATAGATGAAAATATTCTGACAAAGTATCCTAAAGTTTTGATTAAAATATGGCTTCTATTGTGTGAACAACGTGTTACTAAGATTTGACCTGGTGACCTAGTTACCCCAAGTGATTTAGTTGTAAATTGGGCCTAGATATTATATAAACAAACATTCTGACAAATTTTCATGAATTTCCAATTAAATTGTGACCTCTATTGTTGTAAAACTAAATGTTGACGGCGGACGACGGACCCAGGGCGATCACAAAAGGTTTAATTTATTATTTTTTGCTGTGGATGCGACACAAGGGACAAACTTAAGAAGTAGACCGGCTCTGTTGACAGACAAAACAATTTCATTTCAATGGCGAGCTGGTCTATTGTGAAACGTAAGGACTTAAATTACCTTGGGCTACAATCAGACGCGTTTTTCTAACGCCCCCCCCCCCCCCCCCCACTTCAATAATGCTGCTAAACCATCCACCGTCATGGTCGCTTTAATTAAACCTTTATTCGCCATATAATAATGCCCTTGCCCACTGTGCACATCCCCATGGCCAGTGACACCAAGACCACTGTAACTCGTAACAGTGTCACTGCTCACATCTAACTGACGGTTTTATAACGATCACGTAGGTCCATCCTAGTGGTAATAATGCGAGGTCTAGCGATTCAAGAAGGCAAAATATGGTGTTTCTATGACAGTTGAATGCTCTCTACTTACAGCCAATACGCTATCGCCGCGTGCAAGTCTCGTTAAAGGTAGAACACGTTCGTTTGGCCTAGCTTTGGCATTTTAATTTAGCAAATTGAAATAATCAAGGGTTTCTCAATTTTTCTTCGCTTCATTCATTGCCAATGTACTCAAGTACTTTTTCAAAAAAACAACTATTTTAACTGATATATTGAAGAATGGAAAGTGAACACTTTGTTTGCGCTTAAGCATAATGACGCAGCACCAATACATACATTCCCCCTTACGAGTGTATACGAATTAAGGACAGTAGTCAATACAAAGACGTATTTATTGGTGCACTGCCTTTTCTTATTTTGCAATTATTGGTAGTAATATCTCTTTTCTGGTTTCAGCATCATATCCTTTGGTGCAGTGAGCAGGAAGGAATCAAAGACGGCGACTATTGGAAGAAGAGCAACGTTGATAACTGCCTTATTGATACAATGAAAGGATTAGAAAAATGCTTGTATCGAGGAAAACTGCCTGACTACTTCAATACAGCGCTAAATATTCTTGACGGAAAGGACCCACAGGTCCTTAGGCATCTTGCTGATTACATGAAATCTCGTCGAATGGATATTCTTCATATGTAAAATTCGAAAATGTAAAGTGCCATTGACTTAAAATGACTTACTGTTGCCATGTATTACTCGTATACACTCAGCAAATACATTTTATACAACATATTTTAAGTACGATTGATATACTAAGCCACGATTTCAAATAAGCGTTGTTAAAGTTTGTTATTAGTTTGAAATACGGAAGCAGAAATCATTGCTCTTCAAGTCAGTGACAGGAAGTCGAAAATTAGTCTCGACAACTGATATCTCAGCCTAACCATGTATTTCATATTTGGTATATATAACATTGGCTAGTGGTCATCTACCAAGATCGTTCAAATCATGTACTTGGGGTGTTAATTGGCCCCGCCCAAAGGGTCGCGTGTTTTCTATAGTTTTATACATGTATAAGGAAACCTTCGAAAATCTTAGTCACTGAAACCGCTCGGCCTAGGGCTTTGATATTTGATATATAGCATTGTTTAGTTGTCTCCTACCAAGTTTGTTCAGTTTGTGCCACTTGAATCCAAACTGGTCCCGCCTTGGGTGGTTACGTTTTCTATATAGTTATAAAGGGGATAATTTGTCATAACTAAAATCGTCTTGTCCAGAGCCATGCTTATATATATGTGCACAATGTAGCCAGTTGAGCGTCGGGTTCTCTTGGAACTATTGTTGCTTATCGTTCATGTAGTCACAATAGTACATCCAACCGATACACAGATCTTAGAGAAGTTCTTGTTTTTGGATGTGGCATTCCCTGCTCACTGTTTTCACGTTTGTCGTTGGTGTCGGGAATTAATATGTTTGTCGCAAATGTAGTCCATAATATTGATGATGATTATGTTGATAATGTATATAGTTAAGGTAGATAGATATTTGATGCTAAGCTGTTAAGTTTCAAAAGTTTTCATATTATCGAAAATACTCTGTTTTTGTCATATATTCGATTAGATGTTAGTTGAGTCTGATGAGCACTCTAACAAGGAACTGTGTGTTATGTTGGATTGCTGTGGTGCTGAAAACTTGACATTAAAATTGAAGTGCTCAACTACTGATATCAAAGAAATTCTAATCGACAGTACTCTCTATTATTGATTTCATGTTTTTTCTCTAAATGAATAAATCTGTGATTAGAGTATAAATATCTCGTTTTTATATAGAGATCGAGTGTCACATTTTAGCAAGTGAGTGTAAATGTATTTATAAACAGAATTAACATCCATTAGTGAAAGGTAATTTTGCTAATCATGAATGATATTCCATGTGATGTCCTACATGAGGTCCGTGTTCGTCGTCATGTTGTCACATTGCAATATTTTGATGTTCTCAGCTTAACCAAACTACACAAAACTAAGCTTTGCTGGTTCTTGACAAAGTTCGTTGATTGTCATATTTGAACATTCAATACAGTCGCCGGAATGCATGGTATGTTTTTATTGAACAATGTTTGAAAAACGCCTGTATGCCAACATTAAAGCCAATTTCCTCGTTGTGAGGTCCGTCGTCGGCGTTATATTTAAATATTGTAACCTTTTCACTGAACCTCATATACCCAAACTTCATGAAAAAGTTGCTCTGTTGGTCTTTTACCATAAGAGAGAATATGATGCGACAAGGAACGCACAGGTTCATTTATTTTCCCTTTGTAATATTCAATATGACCGCAAGGGTGAACTGCATGTTCTGATTGGATGATATTTAAAACTTTTTACAGTATCCACTAACAAGAATAGAACCAAATGTACTGGAATGTACTTCAGTAGTCCACTTAAAATTTTGTTTTTGTTTAGCTCTGATCAGAAATGCACCATGTCCAACAAGTGTTGATTGTTTTCTGATTGTCAGTGATAAATGTTTCAAACGACTTTTTGTTTGAAAAAAAGTCGGAAAATTTAAACACAGGTTGCAATGAAGTTCCTGCCATGGTCGTCTATCCAGATTGTAATTATGGTTCCGTCCTGACATTCAACATGCCTTCCTGGAAGAATGGCGCTTTAGTAGCTCATCCGATCATGTGCTCATTGGGAGATTTTGTGATCACCCACCGTCAGTCGTCAATTGCAATTAGTCGTCCGTCCGTTCACATTTTGCCTCAAGCATCAACTCCTCCTGAACTAATGGTCAGAATGCGATCAAATTTGTCGGGAGCTTTCTGGCATCGACCTGACACAATTGATCCAAATTTATGGTATTAATAAGGCCGAATTATAGGAAATATCTTCTTGTCAGAAACAACAGAGTTTTATATAATTTCACAGAAATATTTTCTTATGTGACCCAAGATCGTTCATATTATGCCGATTCGTCAAAAAGCATGGTTACTAGGGGGCGTTGTCGCTTTCTCTAAATGTATTTAGACTATCTGTAATATACTTCGCCCCCTTCTCTCAA
Organism: Mactromeris polynyma; assembly: GCA_032209605.1. NCBI lineage: Eukaryota > Metazoa > Mollusca > Bivalvia > Venerida > Mactridae > Mactromeris > Mactromeris polynyma. Next base: position 4,457,188 of record JASFXZ010000027.1, on the reverse strand, counting down.
GAGACAACTTCAGATACCACAAGGGAGGTAATTGGTGTGTGGCGTTTTGATATCGTCTCCTATTATCTAATCATAGAAATGATTAAATTGATTTGTGTCAATTAAGTATTGACATACGATATCTACACAGTTTTCGGCATGTAAAATCGTGATGCAGGGGCAATGTTGAGGTAAAAACCTATTTGGAAATGCGACACAACAAAAATGATCTGTACCGAATGTTATTGTACGTTTAATCGAGAAAGAGATTTATGGAATCATAAACGCGACAAGAACCATTGGAAACCAGATGAACGAAATGAAATGCAGAAAAGACTGCGTATTCACCCATGTGATGATCGCTGTGGGAAAATCTTTAGAAGCAAGAGGCTATTGAATGACCATACCAGACAAATGTCAGGTAGACTGTCTGATGAGGAAGAGGCATGTGACGTTTGTACAAAGACATTTGTGAACTCTGACCGGCTAGCGCAGCACATGCGAGACACTAGGCATTGCGGGAAGTCTAGTTCGAGGAAAAAAGAATATATTGACGAGTTGTACAAATGTCATGTCGCACTGTCAGAACATGACAAAAAAGAATCCGTAAAAACCGTTGACAAAGTTTTAGGAGAAATAATGGATCATGTAACAAAAGCTGATGGTGGTCACATTTACGAACATAACGTAAGGAAGGCCGGGAGTTATCCTATAAAGATGAAAATTGGCAAGGCTGATGAATTTGATACTCAGATATATCTTAAAACAACGCGGACAGAGACAAAAACAAGAGGAAAAGTTACTTACAGTTACAACAAAATAGATCCAGAGGTAAGATTGCTACTATTCTTTTACATTGATAAAAAAGGGGTCCTATTGTCGATTCAAATATCTCTATGAAAACCTTCGAAATGTCTCATAACTGTATAGATAAATCCATACATGCTTCGATGAGCTCTCGAATTCTACGCATAAGTACAGGTAATAAATAACAGTTATAACCGGAGGAGTCAATAGCGCAATACGTATTGTGGCAAGTATGAATGGTGACGATAGGTATGGCATAGGTTCAAATCGAATTAAGAGGTCGTTTATTCTTTCTGTTAATTATAATTTTAACAAACTTTGCATTGTTGATTTTTTATTTGTACTTAGTTTGCTTTTTGACTCGTTATGTCTTTTAATTTTCTGCTTCCTTGTTCCGTTATCTTATTTTACGTTGTAAGTCGCCATTCTAATGTTCACGTGGGGGGGGGGGGGCGTGATATCATGTTAGCGATATAGGGCTATCATTTATTATATTATTTGATGAAATTGTTTCGTTTGGTTTTCGTCGTCCGACTTCGATATTGTCCCCTCCTTGTATGTGCCCCTGGTCCACATATTTATCGTTTTCTAAATGATTATATGCGTTTTATTATTTTTATATATTAAATTCTGAAGTTGTAAGTTTGCGTTACTGTGTATAGTGCAGTGATTTATCTGATAATAGAAATGTATGTAAACACAAACATAGATAAACACGACAATATATATGGTATTTATATACATGTATAATATTATAATTTAATGAAAAAAGTTTAAAGCCGTCTCACACACAACACTTGCATCCACTACAAAAGCACGAAAGGCAATGAAATTATATACAGCGGGTAAAATATATGTACCTTTCCTGGGAGTTTAACCCTGGTTTTTGTGGGTCCAACCAACCCCACACTTGTCCTAATATCAATCAAATTAAACTAACAATGTAAATAGGAAAATCTCGTTAATAGACACATTTTCGATTTATTTCTTTTATAAATTCGAGATAAAAGTTCAATTATTCTCCAATAGTTTAGACATATTATAATATCTCAGATTTTACATTTATAAGTAGATACATAATGCATTTCCTAGCTTTATTGAATTAACTTAGTGCAATCTTTCTTATATCACTTATTTAACTTTAGTCAACCTAGATGTGATTTTCATTACTTACAGGACGGCACAGATAATAATATGAACATATCTAGAACTATAACGGATACATCTAACGGTTTTTTTATCCCAAATGGTTATGTTACTCTCAAGTGTTCTGATGATGCTATACCGGACCATTTGGTACATGACGGAGATTTGCTGTCTAGAGCTGTGAAGGAAGACATGTATAACAAAATTAAAGCAGCTACTGAAGATATGGAAGGTAAATAATTGAACCTGGCATTGATTTCTTTTCTTAGTGTATTCAATGATATGCAAGTACCTACATGATCTAAATATGTTTTGACATCTACAATTAACATATCTTTTTACGTGATTGTGAGTTTTAGTCCCAACCATACTCCCATCGTCTGACCGAGATTACTTCTGTTGTATGTCACTTTCTTTGTTGTTGTTTTTCATGGTCGAGCCCTTTGTAGCGGACATTTCTTGCTTTATCTTTCATTTTTACATCAGGTGTTTATTTGAATAAGTGTTGCCATGGACCAGCACTTACACTTACCATTATTTCACCGACTGGTGGTCATCATATCAGTGTTGATATCACACCCACCGTGCGTTGTACACAGCCAGCATCTCTTTCCCGACCAGGTTTTGTGAAAGCTTACGATGCCGAGACAAGGGAACGTGTAGAAGCGGCAGGATATTGCTTCGTTCCAAAGCGAAATGAATTTTGGTTAAAATCCAACAATAGCATGGCACAAGAACTGCTTTCGAAGATCGATGTTGATGATGGATGCAGGCGATACGTTAACAAGATATTGAAGAAAGAAGTAATGACATGTACTTCTCGTAGTTCGGATGGACTGCCAGGCGTATCTTCACATATACTTAAAGTAAGTCCAGTAATCGTTACTTATCTCAGCCAGGTTGTAAAAAAGGGTGTCGCTAATTTTAGCATTTTGTTATTCTTAGGCTGTAAGTTCACTTATTTTTATCAGCCCACTTCTCTGCTCATTGGATGAATAAGACATGTAGTGGAAGAAAATACCTCATAATACTAACGTGAATATTATTCAATTATGGGTAATTTGGTTATTAAATTAAGTAAGAAATTAAATATAACAAGAAATATCTTTAAAAAGGATGGTCGGCGCAACTTGAAGTATGCAAAGGGGTGGTGGAAAGAAGGGAAATGAAATGGAGGTAATGCATTGCAGGATAAGCCAGGAATGCAAGTTGGACACGAATATTATAACACGCAAAGGGATTGTACACGGGGAAAGGGGAAATTCATATTTATCTAAAACATAAAGGGACATTTACAGCCTTGGAACTGTCAATAAAAATACTGGGGGTTAAAATTAGCTAACCTCACACGTAACCGTTATATGGTCATTGTTTTCCAACATATACATGTATACATAAATTGACTAAGTAGGCAGTAGCTAATTCATAAAAGCTATTAAACTAAATTAAACTGTGGAACATAAAACAAAATTTTGTTATAAAAAGTATTAGAAAATAATTTGTAACAGTCTTCGAATATAACGATATATATAACGATGGAACATTCTGCTACAATAACTCATATAACGTACTACTGTGATTTTATTACATTCCTCATTACGAGAGTATTCTAGTAACCGAAAGTAGTCAATACAAAGAGGTATTTTTGTACAATGCGTAGCTTATTTTGCAATCATTGGTTTTACTGTATCTTCCCTGGTTTCAGCATCATCTTCTTTGGCGCAGTGAGCAGGAAGGAATCAAAGACGGTGACTATTGGAAGAAGAGCAACGTTGATAACTGCCTTATCGATACAATGAAAGAATTGGAAAAATGCCTGTATCGAGGAAAACTGCCTGATTACTTCAATACTTCGATGAATATTCTGGCAGGAAAGGACCCAAAGGTCCTTAGGGCTCTTGCTGATTATATCAAATCTCGTCGAATGGAAATTATGCACATGTAATTGCCCGAACAATAAGTGCGTGAAGACGTGGTCTAAGATATTGGATGACAAATACAGGATTTAACGTCTGACTGAAATTCAATGATTCTAAACTTAGTACTGCGGGTGAATGTCCATTTGTAGCGAATAGACGAAAACCGGAATTCGCTAAAAATGGGGCTTTACAGTTTTTTGTCTTGGTTTTCATTGTAATTCAAGTACTCTAAGAATATTTATAATGTAACAAAGCCTCGTTTTTTGTCGTTTTTAGAAGATTCGGTTAATAAATTCAATAAACAATGACCACTCATGTAAGATCCTCTATTCATATATTCGAACGCTGAACATTTTTACCATAGAGAGCCAAGGCATTTAAAAAAAGTTTAATATTTGTTCATGTAACTTGCGTTTTGATGGCTTTAAATATATTGCATGTCCGTAGTTAAAACTTTGGTTATGTAGTGTGCGTTAACTTGTACTAATCTGTACTCGCTAATATCGTGTGTTTTCATGATTTCACGCGACGAATTGTATCGTTTTGCGAACCTTACCCGTGATGTTCCCTGTCTGGTATCGATTGTGACACGTTGCCATGATTTGTGTGTTCGATACATCCGCTTAATGATAGTCGAATTACGTAGCGAGTTTTCAAATTGATTTTGGGTACAGTTACTAGCCAGAATATTCGAGCCCCAACCGCGGCCCCTACGACACCAGCTCCGATGCGCGTGGAAAACGTTAGATACTTACTAAAATACAAACCATATCAACCGACGACGTGGTATCGCAGTGATTTCCAAAGAAGTCCCCGAGGAGCGTCCGAAGCGCAGTTATCTCCTTTTTATACATTTAAGTAAAGCAGCAGTTGTCTCTCTTTTTTTGTTTTGTGACGTCTGCTTCAGTTGTCAAAATGTTAATAGATATAGAGGCTACGGATTGAACGATACTTACCACAACAGCGTGATCCAAAGTGTGAAATAAATTTAAATAATCAATTATGAATACAATTATAAAACTTAACCTTCGTTTCACACGTTTTTACTAGTTACAAGTATTTGTTGTTTTAATTTTAATGGCACTTTTCTTGTCAACGATGGCGGATGAATACATGGTGTAAAATTACTATAGTCACACAGCGGATATAAAAAATGGAATATTTTATTTGTCCCCCTACTCAGAAATTAGATACGACAATATTCAATATTGCTCTGGAGTTTTATTGGCAGAAAATCTCGGTCACGTTCAGTAACCAGCGAGATCGCCGTTGTCGCTTATATTGCTTAGCTTTATATGCCCTTGTTTTAATATTGATTGTATTCTTAATTTTGCTTAGCTTCACATGTCTATATATTTTATACTGTTTGTTGGATTATAAAGTTAATATTATAACCTTTTGTTTTCTTATTCATGCTGAATGCGTCTATTGATCATTCAAACAGCCTGATATGATGATTTTTAACTGTACTAACACATATATTCATGTACTTCTATTATTTGATTTTTACCTAGGCAGAAATATTTGTTATATTAACCAAAGACCTAAATACCATTTTGGTCCTTGTATTAACAGATGCATTTCCACGTGAACTCGCAGAATTAATCATATCTCCCACAGGTTAAACTATTGTCTGTTATTTTAATATACTTTATGTTATCCATGTCGGTCAATAGTTATACAAAGCTAATGTTTGTTTTTATGTGCGACCGACTTTAAATAAAAATTGTGCCTTGTCACTCTCGAGTTATTGTCCTTGAATTGTCAAAAAATCGACCAAATTAGCATTATCTGCTCGGTAACTTAGACAGTTCCTTATCAAAACATCACTTTACTTATTAAAAATGTTTACTGGCATACTATCATGACCAAGGTCGATAACCAGCCACATTGGTCCTAATCACTCTGAAGTTATGTCCCTCTAATTACCCTGAATTTGTACCATTATACCACCGTATTATTAGGGTTTCTATCATGGTGGATGTGTGAACTATCCCAATACTTGATGTCAAGGTATGCAATTGACAGTGATTCATAATCGAGACAGATGTAGCTTGTAACAATTTGTCACTGCCGTTACTGCTCATTTTAACACAGACAAAATGGTTGATTGATTGCGTCGGCAAGAATGTCATACCTCACCCAATATATATAAAATGTTTTTTTCATAGGTAAACTTACCTAAAATATAAAATACCGCAACATTATGCAAATAATACATTTACTAGATCTATAAGCTGATAATTTTATTTCAGTGACAGTATAAACATAAAAAAGTAGTCCAGGGATATGCTACAATATGCCTCATTTAGGCTATTGCACAAGAAATGTTTGAATTTTATTTACAATTTGAACATAAACGATGTTACATCATCCAGTGCAATAGAAACAGTGTAACAATATATTGATTGTGTAAAACAACGAATGAAACAAAACATACAATCTTGTTCAGGATACATTCTTACATCTAGCAGTTAATATACTATCAGACCATACATTACATACACATAGCAGTTAATATACTATCAGACCATACATTGCATACACCTAGCAGTTAATATACTATCAGACCATACATTACATACACATAGCAGTTAATATACTATCAGACCATATATTGCATACACCTAGCAGTTAATATACTATCTGACCATACATTACATACATATAGCAGTTAATATACTATCAGACCATACATTACATACACCTAGCAGTTAATATACTATCAGACCATACATTACATACACCTAGCAGTTAATATACTATCAGACCATACATTGCATACACATAGCAGTTAATATACTATCAGACCATACATTACATACACATAGCAGTTAATATACTATCAGACCATACATTGCATACACCTAGCAGTTAATATACTATCAGACCATACATTGCATACATCTAGCAGTTAATATACTATCAGACCATACATTGCATACATCTAACAGTTAATATACTATCAGACCATACATCGCAATAAATTTCCTAAGCTTAATCAATAATTGAATATAATTACTAAGACCATAGTTTAATATCTTTTTGAAGAATTATTTACTCATTTGTAACAATAAAACGCGTTTGTGAGATTACGCAAATATAAATAAAAAAACACGAATGCAATAATACAACAAGCTGAACATAATTGTCTTGCATCACGATACCATACAATAAAAAATAATAATTACTACACAGCTCATGCTCTAATATATTATATACAAAAACTGAAACATTTACAGAACAAATATCATATTGGAATAAAGCGGAATTTGCAACAATCAGCCTCGTCTTAAACTTTTCGGAGTTAAATGACTTTAAAAATGTCATTAAATGTTTTAAATATGCCTACACCAGATTCAACAAGAAGCCCACTAGGGCCTGCGCTCTACTGGCTGGCCAAATTCGGTCACTCTTTGTCTTTAAGTTCGTAGAAGGCATTTATGCAGGCTCTGTTGATTACAGAAATCTTGCCAATTTCAAGGGTCATAATACAGTCGTGTATGCACAGATCTGTCCGTTTTTTTCCAAAATGAGCCACGGTTGAAGGCCTCATGGATATCAAACTACTGTCCAAGTTTTACCGAAAGCGGATATTTGTTCAATAAAGCAGTCAAAAAAGATCTAATCTAAAAATGGAAATCAGACGGGAATAACCCTAAATCATAGAATCTGGAAACAGTCTGCCTTCAGTTTCAAGCAACCAGAATTCTTTTATAGATTGTTCTATACGTCTCATTTCCACTTCACGTTTTACAGTTTGGCTTGAATTCATTAAACCTACTTCAATCACGTGCGGTAATGCTCCAACCGTGATTATAAATATTGCATGCATGACATCAGCAACTTCTGACGTCACACCAGTCGTGACTTCTGACGTAATACTTATGGCTATTGAGATCAGAATTATTACAGTCGTGAGGTGGAATATGACACTAAGAGCCTGAATATGCACTGGTCGATGTTTCCGGACAAGGAACTCAAATAAACGAGTAGGTACCCCGTAAACGTTGTCAACTTCAGATAATCTTTCCAAGTGATTAGAGTTACTGATAGTCTGAAGAATATTCTGAGGTACATCTAAGTGTACGTCATTGACGCGAATACTCTTGATTTGTCTCGTTTGGACATTTGAAATCATTAGATGACCGTTAAACAATGTAACATTGTTCACGTGATTTTCAAGTTCATGAGACTTCTCTACTGCTAATGATAAAAGTTCTAGATAGCCATCGCCGAAGTCCTTCATTAGATGAACGAGGTAATACAGCAAGACAATGACGAAAAAAAGATAGCCAAATGCATAGGTTGGGTAGATGACAACAGCAACGAAACAGAAGAAGAATATTTGTGAAATAAATGAGAAGCTCTGGATGAATATCAAACAAATGATGTACGTGTAAAACAGCAACATAGATATTCCGAAAATAGTGACCAAAAACATGGTAAGAGGATTTCTGAAGAAAGTTGGTCCAGATCTGTTATGCACTCGCGGATAGAGCGTTTTAACTGCACCTCTTATAACTATTGCTACCAGACTAATAAATGGCATACCGTACAAAATCACACAAAGAACAATTTCTACACAGCATATAATCAAGTACAGCGGAATCAAAACACAGTTAAATATCCTACAGTTAAATAGATTCCAATTTACGCGGTTTATTTGAATATCAAAAACCCTCTTCCAAAACGATTTACTAAATAACATGAGCATCCCTCCTTTACAAATCACATGTCCTGTTTCATATCCGGGTTCTGGATTCATAAAATACATGGACAACTCTATAATATCGTCTTTTCCAAGGCACAAGGGAGAAGGTCCACCGCCCTGTGGGATTCCTCTGTCGACAATACGTTTGAGACTGTGAGGTAAAACTATTAACACAATGCTTAAAATGTAGTACATGAGTAGTACACACATCGGTCCTCCGAGTGCGGTGGCATATGTTTTCCCCCAGTCCTTTCTGTCTGCAAGAAGGTTTAAAAAACCCACGGGGACTCCATTTTTTACCAGATCTTTAACATATATCTTAGGTTCTCCGATACCATTGCTGTACATTCCGAGTTCGATAAAGATAAACACTGTGCATAAAAAAGCACATATTGTTCGTCGGATCCTTGAGATAATATGCGGATGTTTACCATTCAGGAACCACGAGGGTATATTGAGTACCATCAAGAATGTGATTGGCGGTGTCCCATTTAGGTAGGTCCATTTAGTTTCATTACCTTCCAAACGTTCATAGTCGCTAGTGAGTTCAAGCTCTTGTTCGCGTTCCCTTGTTATTTCATCTTTTGATATCCACGCTGTTACACGGAGAAGTACGACCGGGCAGTACACGAACAACACCAAGCAAAGAACATAAGGTCCTAGCGTACATTGTATCCATTTGTCATGATCAACTGGTTTGCAGGATTGGTTATACCGATTTTGTATGTAATCATAAAATTCCGAACAACATCTGTAGTTAAGATACTGAATTGGGTAACTCAGGTACACTGCAGCTGTGTATTCCGCCGTATTTCGTAAGTCTGGGTTCAAAGAGTAGTAACAAAAATAACTTACTTCATATTTTTGGAAACTGTCCTTTGTCATATTCCTAAGCAACGTAGTCAGTGCACTCGCGATGTGTTCAGTTGTGTTGTCTTCACCGAACACGATGTTGCAGTTCTCAGATACACGGAGCTGCAAAAAGGGAATGTTAGTCGTTTTGACGTCAAGAAGTCCAAATGAAAGTAGTCCGTGATCAATGTTCCATGACAAATACGGATATGTTGTCGATGGAGTATTGTATGTCCACACCCAATGAAGAGGTTGAAATACTTCCGGCAACGATTTGTATGATGCGTTCATTTTTAAATGCATATGCACGAAATGTGGACTTAAAGCGGTGAGTCGACTTTCAAAATATCTCTTGCTTTCTGGTTCAACGGTAATTTCACAAGCATCTCTGTTTGTTGTATCGTGTGTTTGCTGCGAACTTCCACTTTCTATCAATAACGCTAGTAGCACCGCAAGATGCAGGATCGGAATTGCCGCCATCTTCTGATACAAAGGTTTACACATACCCACGTGAATAGATTCCAAACAGAATAATATAAGCGATGAGCCCTAACACTATTTTTGGATTATAATGTATCAATGTTGCGTGTCTTAATCGGCGCTGGTCATTTAACTAGCAAAGAGTTAGTGCGATTGATAACGGTCGATAAGGAAAATAAGGATTTTAGTTATTCAGAAACAATCATGATTTACATTTCTTCAACATTGTATGTGCAATGTAATTTCTTGTGAAACTAAACAAGGAAATATTTTGACTGTCATAAAGACATAATCTCGAATGTCATTTTGACAGGAAGTTTTGTCTATTGTATACCCAACTGTCGTGTCACGGTGGATCGACCGACTTCATATTGACTAATAGTGCAAACCAAACCTTCTACTTGATGGTGATGCAAATATTAATGTCTGTGATTTCTACTTCACTACTGCTTTAATTTTCACACATTTACTGATTAAAAAGTCAAGTTATTATCACCCTATAATTATCCACACCAATATTTTATCTAAAAAAAGTCGCATTTCCCCAAATATGTTTCCCTATAAGTGCACTCGAGATTATGACGTCATAAATAGACACGATCTACAAGTAACAAAGCAAGGAAACAAGACACAGACAAGTTTGTATAGCACAGTATTCTATATTATTTCAGTGCAGAGATGTATGGAAACTGTATGGACACCCCTGATAATTATTTTATAACGATATTTCAGGCTAATTTATTACGTGAAAATATAAAAATAGTTGAAAATGTCGTTATAAATATTCATTATTCAACTTTTATGCCGCCATAAAAACAAAAGATCTCTCAAACTTTATGTTGTTTGTTGCGATAGTTTTCTCGCGCTATTTATATGAAACCATGAAAAATGCATGAAAATGAAAAGGTCGTTATAAATATGTCGTTGAAATGCAATGGTAATTTTTTATGACGACTTAAACATATAAAAAACTCAAAATTTATATCGTTAGTTGTGACAAATTATGTGTCGTAATATTATTATCGTATATTATTTAAACAAATGAATGCCTGCGACCAGAGTTTTATCACTTTTAATAAAAGACAATAAGCTACGCTATCTTACTCAGTAAATACAATTAAAGTGAATTTATCCTTACTGTGTTATGTATGTATTTCATGCATATTTTTAGCGGAATGATATATCTCCTGCAGAATAAAACAATTATAATAAGACTGATAAAATGAATATCAAACATCGTGAGTTTAATTTTATTTCATGTAAGTCCTAAATAACTGTAACTTCTGTACAATGTATAGACATCACTACTATTATAATTTCAAATTGAAGTAGACCTATAAAGTTAAAAAAATTACCGCCAAAATTTACAGTTAACAATTTTATATTATAGAAGTTCTAAACATTGCTACATCTTTTCTACAATATATAAATAACAGTAATATATAATTTTAACTTTCAAGTACAACGTTAAACAATATCAACGCCAAAATTGTACTTATTGTATTCAACTTTTAACATCTTTACAGATTAACATCATGCTATTGTCACCCAATAATTAACCACACCAATATTTCATCTCAACACTATTCTATAAAAAGTCATATTTCGGAAATTCCCCAAATTCTTCCCTATCAAGCGCATCCGGCTTTATCATTTTCATCAGAAGTCATGCCGCGCGAGCGCTGTTGGATACTAACCACGCGTACACCGCAATATCTAGTGTATTCGAAAATATAGAAAAAAAAAATGTTTTTTTAAACAAAAATCGTTAAAAAGGACAGCATAATAGAGTACCCATTAAATCTAAAAAGTGTGTTCATAAGTACACGTTTTGAACTCTAATATATCTCTGCACACAGTATCTACATTTATTGGAAAGTATTTAAATTAAGAGATATTGTTTTAGCCCGTCCTTAGTTCAATGTAAAAAAAGGGATATTAAAAACCTCAAAAAGGACAGTGAGGAGAAATCTCAGAAACATAATATTTACACCATCATAAGTAGAAGGTTTAATCTCTAACATTTGTTTGCACACGAAAGATACCATTAACAGATTTTGATTTATCGCGGTTTAAAGATATTTTCCTTCTACAATTCAATAGGAAGTTGGTCAGACCGCAGTGACACGAAAGTTGGGTATGAAAATATCGCGCGGAAACTATCGCAACAAATTAGGGTCGTCAAGTTGGTTACTTATTCCCTATTCCCAATTCGTTACCTATTCGTTACTTATTCCCTATTCCCTATTCGTTACCTATTCGTTACTTATTCCCTATTCCCTATTCGTTACCTATTCGTTACCTATTGCATCTTTTAAATAATTTCTTTTCATGTCCCTGGTGTTAGCTCGGATTTGTAGAGTTGAAAAAACCTTGTTAGCGCACATGTACCAGTTTCTGCGGTCGACTGATACCCTGTTACCTATTCGTTACCTATTCGTTCCCTATTCGTTCCCTATTCGCTTTTTCTACATTGACCCTTTTGAATGATTTATTTTCAGGTCTCTGGTGTTAGTTCTAGGTTTGTTGATATGAAAAAACCGTGTTAGCGCATATATACTAATTCTGCGCTCGACTGATACCCTGTTACCTATTCGTTACCTATTCGTTCCTTATTCGTTCCCTATTCGTTTTTTCTACATTGACCCTTTTGAATGAATTCTTTTCATGTCCCTGGTGTTAGCTCGAGGTTTGTAGAGTTGAAAAAACCTTGTTAGCGCATATGTACCAGTTTCTGCGCTTGACTGATACCCTGTTACCTATTCGTTCCCTATTCACCTTTTCTACATTGCATCTTTTAAATTATTTTTTTTCATGTCCCTGGTGTTAGCTCGAGGTGTGTAGAGTTGAAAAAACCTTGTTAGCGCATATGTACCAGTTTCTGCTCGGCTGATACCCTGTTACCTATTCGTTACCTATTCGTTACCTATTCGTTCCCTATTCGCCTTTTCTACATTGCATCTTTTAAATTATTTATTTTCATGTCCCTGGTGTTAGCTCGAGGTGTGTAGAGTTGAAAAAACCTTGTTAGCGCATATGTACCAGTTTCTGCGCTCGGCTGATACCCTGTTACCTATTCGTTACCTATTCGTTACTTATTCGTTACCTATTCGCTTTTTCTACATGGACCCTTTTGAATGATTCCTTTTCAGGTCTATGGTGTTAGTTCTAGGTTTGTAGATATGAAAAAACCTTGTTAGTGCTTATGTACCAATTCTGCGCTTGACTGATACCCTGTTACCTATTCGTTACTTATTCGTTCCCTATTCGCATTTTCTACATGTACTCTTTTGAATGATTTTTTTCAGGTCTCTGGTGTTAGTTCGAGGCTTGTAGAGTTGAAAAAACCTTGTTAGTGCATATGTACCAATTCTGCGCTCGACTGATACCCTGTTACCTATTCGTTCCCTATTCGTTCCCTATTCGCTTTTTCTACATTGACCCTTTTAAATGATTTCTTTTCATGTCCCTGGTGTTAGCTCGAGGTTTGTAGAGTTGAAAAAAACCTTGTTAGCGCATATGTACCAATTCTGCGTTTGACTGATACCCTGTTACCTATTCGTTACTTTTTCGTTCCCTATTCGACTTTTCTACATTGCATCTTTTAAATTATTTATTTTCATGTCCCTGGTGTTAGCTCGAGGTGTGTAGAGTTGAAAAAACCTTGTTAGCGCATATGTACCAGTTTCTGCACTTGGCTGATACCCTGTTACCTATTCGTTACCTATTCGTTACTTATTCGTTCCCTATTCGCTTTTTCTACATGGACCCTTTTGAATAATTTCTTTTCATGTCCCTGGTGTTAGCTCGAGGTTTGTAGAGTTGAAAAAACCTTGTTAGCGCACATGTACCAGTTTCTGCGGTCGACTGATACCCTGTTACCTATTCGTTACCTATTCGTTCCCTATTCGTTCCCTATTCGCTTTTTCTACATTGACCCTTTTGAATGATTTCTTTTTAGGTCTCTGGTGTTAGTTCGAGGTTTGTAAATATGAAAAAACCGTGTTAGCGCATATGTACCAATTCTGCGCTCGACTGATACCCTGTTACCTATTCATTACCTATTCGTTCCTTATTCGTTCCCTATTCGCTTTTTCTACATTGACCCTTTTGAATGAATTCTTTTCAGGTCTCTGGTGTTAGTTCGAGGTTTGTAGAGTTGAAAAAGCCTTGTTAGCGCATATGTACCAGTTTCTGCGTTTGACTGATACCCTGTTACCTATTCGTTACTTATTCGTTCCCTATTCGTTCCCTATTCGTTCCCTATTCGCTTTTTCTACATTGACCCTTTTGAATGATTTCATTTCAGGTCTCTGGTGTTAGTTCGAGGTTTGTATAGTTGAAAAAACCTTGTTAGCGCATATGTACCAGTTTCTGCGTTTGACTGATACCCTGTTACCTATTCGTTACTTATTTGTTTCCTATTTGCTTTTTCTACATTGCATCTTTTAAATGATTTCTTTTCAGGTCTCTGGTGTTAGTTCTAGGTTTGTAGATATGAAAAAACCTTGTTAGTGCATATGTACCAATTCTGCGCTCGACTGATACCTATTCGTTACTTATTCGTTCCCTATTCGCTTTTTCTACATTGACCCTTTGAATTATTTCATTTCTACTATTTTCTTGTCTCTGGTGTTAGTGATGAGTTCGAAGAGGTGAAATAACCCTGTCGTTTGTATTTCATATGTCAAAATGCATCATATTCTTTAAAAGGAGCAAACGGGGTTTTTTTAACGGAGATACTGCCACTTCAATTATGTTTATATTTCATTTTTATCAATTACCCTTATCAATTCATTTTATGATTCGTAATACGATTCCAACAGAGACATATGTCTCTGATTCCAAGTACTGTTCTGTTAATCAATTAAGACTTTTCTATACATGTTTTGTTTTTCCTTGTTAATGTGACGAATATGTTTGGGACGAATATATATGGTAAAGTACAAAGTCATTAGTTTCAGTCCCCTTCATTATACATGTATATGAACCTTTTAACCAGTTATAAAAACGGAGAAACGGAGAAATGAATACAACGGAAAAAAAGTAGAGTAACAAATTGGTCATTAATTGCTTCACTTGAACTTTTGTTTACAAAAAAACATGATGGTTTTCATGAACTAAAAGAATGTAGCTTCAATTGAGGCAACCGAGGCAGCTGCCTCGGCAATGCTCTGTAAAAATAAAGCAAAAAAAAGGGAAAAAGGGAAACAAACGAGAAAAAAAGAAAGACAAATACTTCATTCTTATATTTTCTAAAAGTTCCACCTCGTGAAGCAGGCTTTTGCTAGTTTTATGCGTCCTCATCGTGAAAAGCTATACAAATATTATGCTTAACTAATTTGCTTTTCACAATTATTGGTTATAAATCCCTTTTGTTTGGGTATTTTTTTATTCAAGCTCGTCTTTAAATAATTACAGGGTCAAGACTCTTGACTCAGTATTACTTGACAGAAAGATTCTTTATATCCGACAAGCAGTCAGGAAAGTTAGCAAAGGACCAGGTACTATAAGGGGTGTTTTTGGCCCCAAATCAGATGTTTATGAAACTATTGTCAAATGAAAGACATAAACTCACTGTGTATGATTTGAACATTTTTATTTCATTTTCTTTCTTTTTTGTTGCCATAGCAACCATTTCTTCTTATTACTAAATAATGCAAAAATCACAGTGTTTTACATAAAATTAAGCATATATATTGAGAGCAAAATGTTTTATTGTGACACTGACTTGTATAACAATGTCTAAATAAGTATGACATGGGTTGCTATGGTAACCATGTCGAGTTTTTTTCAGCCAATTGATTCTTCAGTAATTTGTTTAGTATTCTCAACAGTTTTTAAACACACTACACAATGAACAAATGCATAAACAGCATAAACATAATTATAAATATTAATTGATTAGCTGTTCATCCAAACAACAGAGAATTAAAGTTGCATATATCACACATTGTATTTATATGTATATTTACCATACACATGTAAGTAAAAACGAATATCAACAATTCAACAATTATATAATGTTAAAACAATTGAACACGATTGAAGAACAAATCCTGTTCAATTGTTTTAATGAACAGTTAATGTTGTTTGGATGAACAGCTAATCAATTAATAGAGAACGTATAATGATAGCCCATTAATTATTATAAATGGTAAAATAGACCATTATTTTCTTTAAACTTCTTTCAATGAATTATTGCTGAACATGCATTTATTATAGTATTTATATCTTCAACATTTTGACTGTGATAGCAGCAGCCATCACTCCAAAACAATTGCGACGTCGCGTCATTTCCCTTTTGACATGTGAATCATCAATACTAATACATGGGCGTTATTTATGTCTATGACGTCATTTAAATGATATATATAATAAATCATCATTATGAATTACATTTATTTGTATTGTAAAGTGTTATGCTTCATGTTTATGCTGTTTATGCATTTGTTCATTGTGTAGTGTGTTTAAAAACTGTTGAGAATACTAAACAAATTACTGAAGAATCAATTGGCTGAAAAAAACTCGACATGGTTACCATAGCAACACATGTCATACTTATTTAGACATTGTTATACAAGTCAGTGTCACAATAAAACATTTTGCTCTCAATATATATGCTTAATTTTATGTAAAACACTGTGATTTTTGCATTATTTAGTAATAAGAAGAAATGGTTGCTATGGCAACAAAAAAGAAAGAAAATGAAATAAAAATGTTCAAATCATACACAGTGAGTTTATGTCTTTCATTTGACAATAGTTTCATAAACATCTGATTTGGGGCCAAAAACACCCCTTATAGTACCTGGTCCTTTGCTAACTTTCCTGACTGCTTGTCGGATATAAAGAATCTTTCTGCCAAGTAATACTGAGTCAAGAGTCTTGACCCTGTAATTATTTAAAGACGAGCTTGAATAAAAAAATACCCAAACAAAAGGGATTTATAACCAATAATTGTGAAAAGCAAATTAGTTAAGCATAATATTTGTATAGCTTTTCACGATGAGGACGCATAAAACTAGCAAAAGCCTGCTTCACGAGGTGGAACTTTTAGAAAATATAAGAATGAAGTATTTGTCTTTCTTTTTTTCTCGTTTGTTTCCCTTTTTCCCTTTTTTTTGCTTTATTTTTACAGAGTATTGCCGAGGCAGCTGCCTCGGTTGCCTCAATTGAAGCTACATTCTTTTAGTTCATGAAAACCATCATGTTTTTTTGTAAACAAAAGTTCAAGTGAAGCAATTAATGACCAATTTGTTACTCTACTTTTTTTCCGTTGTATTCATTTCTCCGTTTCTCCGTTTTTATAACTGGTTAAAAGGTTCATATACATGTATAATGAAGGGGACTGAAACTAATGACTTTGTACTTTACCATATATATTCGTCCCAAACATATTCGTCACATTAACAAGGAAAAACAAAACATGTGTAGAAAAGTCTTAATTGATTAACAGAACAGTACTTGGAATCAGAGACATATGTCTCTGTTGGAATCGTATTACGAATCATAAAATGAATTGATAAGGGTAATTGATAAAAATGAAATATAAACATAATTGAAGTGGCAGTATCTCCGTTAAAAAAACCCCGTTTGCTCCTTTTAA
Organism: Mactromeris polynyma; assembly: GCA_032209605.1. Classification (NCBI taxonomy): domain Eukaryota; kingdom Metazoa; phylum Mollusca; class Bivalvia; order Venerida; family Mactridae; genus Mactromeris; species Mactromeris polynyma. The sequence goes on along the minus strand of JASFXZ010000027.1, from coordinate 4,439,683 downwards.
AGAATATGATGCATTTTGACATATGAAATACAAACGACAGGGTTATTTCACCTCTTCGAACTCATCACTAACACCAGAGACAAGAAAATAGTAGAAATGAAATAATTCAAAGGGTCAATGTAGAAAAAGCGAATAGGGAACGAATAAGTAACGAATAGGTAACAGGGTATCAGTCGAGCGCAGAATTGGTACATATGCACTAACAAGGTTTTTTCATATCTACAAACCTAGAACTAACACCAGAGACCTGAAAAGAAATCATTTAAAAGATGCAATGTAGAAAAAGCAAATAGGAAACAAATAAGTAACGAATAGGTAACAGGGTATCAGTCGAGCGCAGAATTAGTACATATGCGCTAACACGGTTTTTTTCATATCTACAAACCTAGAACTAACACCAGAGACCTGAAAATAAATCATTCAAAAGGGTCAATGTAGAAAAAGCGAATAGGGAACGAATAGGGAACGAATAGGTAACGAATAGGTAACAGGGTATCAGTCGACCGCAGAAACTGGTACATGTGCGCTAACAAGGTTTTTTCAACTCTACAAACCTCGAGCTAACACCAGGGACATGAAAAGAAATTATTTAAAAGATGCAATGTAGAAAAAGCGAATAGGTAACGAATAGGTAACGAATAGGTAACGAATAGGGAATAGGGAATAAGTAACGAATAGGTAACGAATAGGGAATATGGAATAAGTAACGAATAGGTAACGAATAGGGAATAGGGAATAAGTAACGAATAGGGAATAGGGAATAAGTAACCAACTTGACGACCCTCAACAATGTCAAAAAACATTTCCTTAAGCATGGTAGAAAGGATAAATCATTGTAAGAGGAAATTTAAAAGTGAAATAAAAATGTTTCAAGTACGGTTCAACAAACCGACGACCGGGAAATTTAAGCCTATGCCACTTAAATGATTATAACGTTCCTGGATAGGTTTATCTGCTAGAAAACTCTGGTTTACATGTGAGCGAACGTCCTCAAATACAATCAAAGCGCTGAAAGCACTACAGTTGTTCGGTACTGAACACTGGTTTTGTAATCCAATATTTCCAAATTCACAGAAAGTACGAATGATTATTTCCATTGTTGAACTGTTAAATATTATCGTGCAGTAATTGAGTATGTTATGCAGGGTACTCGTGGAATATTTATGTGCAGTAAAACCTCAATAATGAAACAACCAATGGAACCCTTGAACACTGGTCTTCTTATTAGGGTGGTCTTAATATTGAGGTTGATTAAAGAGCAAAATGAACACGAAATTTGTTTTCTTAATTTTGAGGCGGTCTTATTATTGACGCGGTCTTATTATTGAGGTGGTCTTTAAGTGAGGTTTAACTGTAATGCATATTAAATACTGGTAAAGGTATGGAAAACGTCTATAATATGAACAGAACGGTAGGCGACTACTGCGGTGACAGTTAAAATACCGGATATGAGTTGAACTGGTCCCGACTTCATAAAACTGTTCATATTGGTCTATATCTCAAGTCAAATAGCTGCAACAAAAACGCCTGTCATTGTTCGTGATGCCAGTATGTCTCTCTTGGCTTGTTTCTTTGGGTAGTCATTCCTTTAAAAAGCTCCCCTTGTTGTCTCTTAAATTCTCCATAGTTGTTTTGATGGTCGGCCAGATAATTCTTTGCATCCCTATTCCCATACATGTTCACCCTTGCACCTCCTCAGTCCCTAGTGTTTTGCAGACTGTTGTTTCCCCGAGGTCTGTGTGGGGAGGCATTGTCTTATGTATGTGGCGTTCCCTGTGACAAATTATTATCTCTTTAATCTACTTTACATACCAGTTCTTTGATTACATACATATATGCGTTCTTTAATTCCTGTAAACTTGAATTTGAGGCAGATTTTAGTTGAATTTTTGTGAAAACTCTTTTTAATCAACTATTTCAGCCTCAATGCCGAATACAATCCATGAAGTGGATTTATGTTCGAAAACTGGATATAATGATATGTAAAGTTTATTGAACTTTTATCAACGGCGTTTGACTAGAAACAATATATCTCAGATGTCTTTTTTGTAGCATTTTATTTGCATAGTTATAGTACGCCTTTTTACATTTAAATCTTGCTTATAAATACCAATGTATCGAACGCGTACATGAGTTTGAAATGTTTTGAAAGTCATTTTCACACATATTGTTAAATAATAAAATATTAAACACCGGTTGTTGCTAACATTTGTTTACAGTTTTATTTACCAGTAGACTAAACGATCGAGCCCATGATCGCACCCAGTAACCCTTTAATCGAAAAGGAACCGGAGACATGGCATGACTATTAAAACTAGATGGTTGTTTTTTAAGCAAAAACATACTGTCTCCCAGATGGCAGTTTGTCAGTAAATGTAATACTAATACTGGATGATTGAATAAAATATTGAGCAAACAAGAAAAATCAGTTCATCATGCACTGTAAATGTATAAAAACACCAAAGGGCCATAATTCAATGAAACATTGTCTGAGCGGAACGAAGAGACGAAGATGCACATCTACACTTGATGCTTATCAATCGTCCGAAGTTTGGTTGAAATCCAACCAGTCGTATTTAAGATGATTCGCCGAAGATATATGATGAACTTCATAAATTGTGGTCGTTTTGTTTATATTGATATACCGGGGATAATATACATATATATTAGTCATCGAAATTAATTGTAAATGTATCATACACATAAGGAAAAATACAAAAAAAACATGCAGTCAAAAATCTATAAAATATGTGTCAGAAGTGGGCTTCGAACCCACGCCCACATACGTGGACCAGAAAACTCGTATTGAAGGTTGTACATACACCTTGAGTCTGGCGCCTTAGACCACTCGACGATCCTGACAACCTGAATGGATTGGATCACAATATTTGGGGCAGTGAAACCTTAAATAAACAGGAATACGTCAATATATACATTTGTATTTTTTTTCACAATAAACATATAGGATACAAATAAGGGAACATAATGTCGTTTTATGGGTGAAATAAAAGACACCGTTGACATGTGGTTATGTTTTTCTGTCGATCAAAAAATTAGGACGATAAATCTTGGTGTGGTTAGAATTTAATTAAATGTGCACACATCAAACTGTATTGTCAAATATAATAATAACATTCTGACGTCTTAACGACGTCAATAACGACGTCAATAACGACCTGTACCAGTTTACTGTGCTGTTATTTATCTATACTTATTCTAATCAATGACTTTTCCGTTTGTTTGTATTAAAATATTGATATTAATACTGAGACGCCACTCGTACTGTTGGTTGCTTAATTCCAATATTAACCACGCTCTTAAAATCACGCATTTCATTGCGAACGAGTCATGAACGATATTAACTTAAGAAAACATACTTTTGTAAATAACAGAGGTTGTAGTGTTGTCGATTATTTATTATGCAAGGATGCTATGTTTCAAAATATTTCCATGTTTGATATTGATTATCCGAATATTGTCTCTGATCATTGTTTAATGTCTGTATCATTTGTGTTTGACAGTTGGTCTGAACAGACTGGTGATGTAACCGTTGAAAATGATTCTGAATGTATTGATTATAAATATGTATGGAATCCTGAATTTAAAAGTCAGTATATTGATAATTTAGAGAGTCAGGAAAATTTGAACTTTTTAGGTGAGTTGACAAATAACATTGAGACCAGTGTGTCATTAGATGATATAAATACTTGTATACACAAACTAGAACATATGTTCGAAGTGGTAGCGTCACCCTTTGTAAAACGGTTAAAGTCAGGAGATAGTAATTATATTGATAGTTCTGAAAATACACAGCGGTGGTTCAATGAGGATTGTTTTGAAAAGAAGCACGTTTTTCTTACATGTCTTTACGCATATCGAAAGTGTCAGAACGATAACAATAGAATAAAAATGGTGAAAGCGAGGTCGGACTATAAGTCAACAATTCGAAAATGTAGATACAATTATGATAAAGAAAAAACGAGTAAGCTTCTAAATATTAGACATAAAAATGCACGACTGTACTGGACTATGTTAAAGGAAGCGTCTGGTATTAAACAGGCAAATATATCATTGTCAAGTTTTGAAAAGTATTTAAAAGCTGTCAGCAACCCAGACGACAGATATTTTGCACCTGACGATGATGTTATACATTTTGTTGAAATGTATGAACAAAATGAATTTAAAAATATGTTTAGTGAATTAAACATGCAAATATCTCTCGAAGAAATTAATGTTGCCATAAAACAATTAAAAAATAATAGGTCAGGTGGTCCGGACTGTCTGCGAAATGAATTCTTTGTTTCGGGCAAGCATATTTTAACGAATGTATTGTATACATTGTTCAATAAGATTTTTAAAACCGGTTACTTCCCAGCTAGATGGTCGGAAGGATATGTAATTCCATTGCATAAAAAAGGCAGAATTAATAATGTTGAAAATTATCGAGGTATTACTTTACTGAGCAGTTTGGGCAAACTTTTTACTCACATAATAAACAATAGACTGAAATTATGGGCGGAAAATTACAATGTATACATTGAAGCGCAAGCAGGTTTTATACCAAATATGAGTACAGTAGATAATATATTTGTGCTAAATGGTTTAATAACTTATGTTCTGAACCAAGGAAAACAACTTTTTACACTATTTGTTGATTACACAAAAGCATTTGATTATGTGGTACGTGACAATTTGTGGTACAAGTTATTACAGCTTGGACTTAGAGGAAATATTTTTAACATTATCAAGTCTATCTATGAATCTGTTAAGTCTAGAGTAAAATATTGTAATAAGTTAAGTGATGAATATACATGTTTACTTGGTGTAAGACAAGGGGAGTGTTTATCCCCATTTTTATTTTCAATGTTTATCAATGATTTAGAAACTATGTTTGTTCATAGTAATGCAGACGGCATTGATGTTGATACGTTTAGAATATTTATGTTGTTATATGCTGATGACATAGTTATATTTGCAAATTCACCAGAAAATTTGCAACACAGTGTAGATTTATTGCACGATTATTGTATAAAATGGAAGCTCAAAGTAAATGTTTCCAAAACAAAAATATTAATATTCAAAAAGTCTGGTTCCATTCCTCGAACCACAGTGTTTTATTATGATGGCGAACCTGTTGAAATAGCAAATAAATTTTGTTATTTAGGTGTGATGTTTACACCTGGAGGATCCCTTAGCACTGCACAAAGCACACTAGCTGGTCAAGCCCAAAAGGCACTGTTCAAACTTAATAAGTATTTGTATAAATTTACATATATACCCCCTAAACACAAATTAGAATTATTCGATAAGCTTATATCTCCTATTTTGAATTATTTCTGTGAAGTATGTTGTTTTGCAAACGATTTATCAATAGAGAAAGTGCATATGCAGTTTTGTAAAAGATTGTTAGGAGTGAAAAAAACAACACAAAATGATTTTATATATGGTGAATTAGGACGAGTATCTTTTAAAACTACCCATATGTTCAAAGTTATAAAATATTGGTTAAGAATGATACAAATGGAACATAAGAAATACGTTTTTCTTGTATATGGTTTACTTAAGAACGACTTTGAACAACATCCAAATAAGAAAAACTGGTGTATGTTACTGAAACATTTATTATGTTCACTTGGTTTTGCTGATGCTTGGCTTCAGCAAGGCGTTGGTGACACTGATGTGTTTCTATCTGTTGTTAAACAAAGGCTAAACGATCAATTTATACAAAACTGGAATGCACGATTACATCAGTCTAGTAGAGCACGATTTTACAATACAATCTCTTCTTTTAGATTTCAACCTTACTTAGAATGTTTTAGTATTTATAAATTTTGTCAAGCTTTGATCCGTTTAAGGGTCTCATCTCATAGGCTACAAATAGAGGCTGGAAGATGGTCCAGACCTGTACGAATACCTCTAAATGAAAGAAAATGTTTAAATTGTAATACAATAGAGGATGAATATCATTTCGTTATTGAATGTGACCTGTATCTTGATATACGCAAACGATATATATCTAAGAAATATTGGATCAGACCAAATATGGTAAAATTTATTGACCTCATAAACTCAGATAATAAGAACACTGTACGAAATTTAGCAATGTACATTTACAATGCATTCAATATTAGAAACTCTTTAATGTATGGTAACTAGTCTTTAGTGTAAGACGAATTATTTATGACAATATTTTTATTTTTTGCTTTTACATAATTTGAATACAAACAACTCTAATATACATGTGTTGACCTTCTCCAAATGTATATTTGAAGTAATCAGTATGTTACATGTTACATTCAGTAAACTGTATCCATGTGATATTGTTGTTAGAAAAACAATGCTATATAGAAAATGTATGTATGTTGTACACTGTTCGTCTGTCTTGTATGTATGCTAAATGTATGTCCTCGTGGGCTTTATAGCCTAATTGGAATATGAATAAAATGTCTAGGTCTATGTCTATTATTTTCACTCGAACCGCATAAAATGAGAGTGTATTGATACGTGTTGTAATTATTTCGTTGGTGTTAGTTTTGTTTATCAAAAGTCCATGGCTCGTTTCCGTTAGCCGTATGCATTAAAAAGAGAACAGAACAGAACAGAGCAGTACTTAAATTAGTTTGTCCACAGTACATCATCAGTGCAATATTTAAGTTGTGAATTAAGTCGTCACATCGACAATTAAAAACTGTTAAATACATAAACGGATTATTATACGATCGTAGTAATATTTATATTGAAGTATGGGCACATTTCACAGATGATGAACAATGAAATAATTTTTAAAAGTATATTATTCAGTGTTCGTACCATTTATTTCCATTAAGTATATTGTATTGTATTGTATTGTATTGTATTGTATTGTATTTCCATTTAGTCCAGATAATTTAAGCTGAAATACATACATTTGTGTATAAACAACAATGACACCGTGTTTGAATATTATCAAGCAAACAATTCGACTGACTTGTTTATGCCAGCGTTGATTATCTTCCGCGACTTTTGTGATTCAGTATCATCATGAGCATCTATTCTAGTGTCCAAACACATGTAACAATGTTCCACTAACGTAGACAAGAACTCCCTCATTATCTTATGAACACATCTTTAGAAAACTAATGACTTTGCACGCAACTAAGTAGATATTATCGGAAAGTTTGCAAATAAAGGCGTCGCTTGTTTGACAATCTATTTCATCTTAACTAGTGATTTACCAAAATGGCCTTTAAGCAAACAATACTAAAATAAAAGATGTGTAAATAAGGAAGTTTAAACTGCATGGGATACAGCCACGTGCCGAAAGGGATTGAACCAAGGTATAGACTGTGGCTTCAAAGTTATCTGTCAAAACCTCGCAAATTAATAATCAGTACAATTTCTTATTACAAGAAGTCAAGTCTAAGGTCTGACTTCATTTACTTAACGGCGCAATATCCGAGAGGCTTATTTTGAGTTTTAACAATTCAATATGAGTTCAGATCCCATCCATAGTGTGTCCGGTTTTTTCTTCTCTTTTTGCTACGGCGATGCAAATATATTTTTTTATGTTGACATTCTGATACTGTGCATTTTGTTTTCAATTATTCATAAAATTGTGTAATAAATGAATCATTTAGATCTTTCGTTATGTATGGTAAATTGTAGTAGTCCTATACATCAAGGTCGACATGATCACGTGAAACTCGAGAATAACAAAGGAATTTTGGCTTTAAACATACATGAATACAGATTGTGAACACATTTTGAAAAAAATTAAAATGGCTACTTATAACGAAGAACAAGAGAATGCAATGAGGAAGAGAATGCATACATACATGTATAATAAATACAAGAAAACCCAAATATGTGTATATACATGTATATGAAAAAATTCAGTGCAAAAAAGACCAATAATGCAAGAAAAGATTGGTGAAAGCGTAGTTATAAAATAAAACATACAGATGGATTTGATTTAGGAATGTCAACGAATGGCAATTTTGGTTTTCGAATATTCGGTCAACCTTACGAACGAATATTCGAACATTCGACCTTCATATTTGATAATACCATTGAAATTCGTAGAAAACTTTATGCTTATCAGTTTTATGTTTTAAACTGATCACTCAAGTGGTAAACAATCCCGCGATTACTAATAATTACAGGGCCTAAGTGTTATGAGTGTTAAGTCTCTCTTGACCCCAATTATTGTCGTTTGCTGCGTAGTAAAGAAACTGGGTTGATAATTGTATCGTGGGAATGTCGCCAGTCAACAAAACTGATTAATCAAAATGCGTCTGCACGTGTAAATATGTAAATTGACCGAGTGGCAGAATAATCATTACGACTGAATTGTGACTTCATCGATTCAACTTGACACTTGCAACTAGTTCAGTATTTATTTGTGTAGACTAAATTTATTCTAAGTAAATATTTAAATAAAAAACTTTAAATTATTATCGTGTTTTATGTTTTCTTAGATATAGTATATGTATATTACCGCTTAATTATTTGCACTAAAAGTATGTGGAAGTAAATATATATGTTCAATATAAGTGTTTAAATTTAGTGTAGGCAAAGTTATTATACCACAATTATAACACGCGTTCACAACGTACATGTATCACTATATGACAGCCTCCCTGGTCCCTATCTCCGGAAGCATCTCAATCTGAGCTAAATCACACCTCAGTTCAATATCTTTATTTCCACCATAAATGATGATATGCAATATATATATACAAGGTACATCAATATAACTAAATATTTACATGGTATTTATAACATAAATATAATTATTACTTTAATGTATGGAGGCTTAAGTAAGATAACAGATCAGAAGGTAATACACACTGTGTCATGCATTAATATAGCTCACTGGATTTAATACATGTATATACGAACATATATGCACGTTCAAGGAATACAGTCCATATAGACAAATATCTATCATGTTGATTTAAATGCGCTCCAAGGAGCGAAAGATAGAAGCGTTCTGGGGATAAACTGAACAGTTCTTGGGCTAAGTCAGCACTAATCTTATTAATATCGCAGTAAAAAGTTTGTCGTTCATGATGATTATCGGGGCACTCGAACAAACAGTGGATATATGGTTGAGCTGTCAATGATGCACATTTCATACACTTCTGAATATAATTATTACTAATGTTACACCACAGTCTTGCAATTAGTAGTTGAACACGTTTAAGTGAGTTATTGTATAGAACTTGGTACACAGTTGCTTTTGAGATGGTCGGATGGATCTGTCTGAAGTATGCGAAGTCTTCGTCGTTCGATATTCTCTCAGTCCAGGAGGATGATTCATGAGTTGATACCAGATGCTTTATTGAGGTTTTCCAATGTTTTCTAGATGGAAAGTTTTCCGGATTGATTAAACAGTCATTGATAAAAGTTCTAAGGTCTAGCGAACACAGTATATTACAGATATCTGGGATGAAGCCTAGTGTTACGTTTCTATCTTCGATGAATTGAAAATATCGGCGAAGAAATATATTTTTAGTCACAGAGTTTGTATCAAGGCTCAGTATTTGGTGCAGGAACAGTAATTTTCTAACGATTACACTGCTGTAGAGTTTGTTCAATCCTAGCATTGCTTCACACATGTCAGATCTGGTTCGCATGCTGAATCCTTGGATTTTCTTGACGATAAAATGTTGTGTTCGGTTGATTGTATTGATATCAGTCTTAGTTAAATTGTTCCATAGCTCGCTGCCGTATAAGATCACTGGTACAATTACTTTAAGGTAGAGTTCAGTCGAGATAAGCGGATTGAAACCAAATGAATGGACGCCCAGTGCGGTCATAGCGAAGAATGCATTCTTTCCCTTTTGGCACCGCTCTTCTATTCTTTTGTTGCATTTCATGTGCGAATCTTGTCGGACGCCCAGGTGGATTGCGCTAGTGGTTTGGTTAATGAAGTTGTCTCCGTACATTATTGCTACGTTTGGAATGACTTTTCTGTGTGAAAACACAATTTATCATCTTAGACCAGACTAAACATCGATATTACAAAACCAAAAAGATGCGGGTTTTTTTCTCAGAAAATTTTCAAGCGATTCAAAATGAGATTGTCTCAAACTCTGATATGAGCAAATTCTCTAGCTGAGATGTCTTGATAGATCGGGCCCTGGCCCCGTGTACAAAGAATCAGTTTTCATTATCAAGAGTACGATCAAATATTATTTAGCTAAGTCTTTTTAAAGAATGTGATAGACTTGAATATTTGAAGAATTTTGACAACATCAATGTTAGTTTTCATGTTTAGGTAGACAAAAGATTAGGATAAATAAGTTGAGACCGATCCTGGAAAAGTGATCTTCATTTGATCTATATCAGTTTCAGTCATATATAAGTACATGTATAATTAATTGACGTTTGAAGAAAAATGTAAAGTTTGAAATATTCTCACAATTTTAATCAGAAGATATTTAGGAAAGTTTGTGTTTGTTTGAATGAGACACACTGAATAAAGTATTCAGTTGCTACCAGAAAATGGCAAAATACTTTTCAGGATCATACTGATCTAGATCAGCTGATCCTTTGTGAACATGGGGGCCGGGTTGATGAAATGTTGTGCCCAGGAGTCCGGGATAGTATCGAATACTTACACTCAGCACTCACATTACAACTCTACTCTTATTGAGTTTGAAAATGACTGATCATGTAAAATGAGTGCTGAATAATCCTTGTGGTCCATTTTCGTTGAAAATTTTGTGTATCATGATATCTCGGAGTAATTATCAAGTCTGAGTGAGGCATGTGGCACTCAAACACTATTGTTACTCCCATATCTCATAAGAACAAAACTGTCCCAAAGAAAATAGAACAAACAGAATAGTCAGCAATAATTGGACATTTGCATGCTTTTTTAACGCTTAAATGTTCAATATATATAATTGTATTGTATTGTATTGATTAATTCACAGTTTCGTTGATTTCGTTTTGACTAGTCGTACTTTCTACGCCATTCAATAATATATTAAAGTCTGGTAAGTATGAGATTAACTTAGCTTTCCGCGCATATTTAGTTACGTTAGGGGAGGAATCTTTAATTTCAAATAATACCGAGTTACATCCCCTAAATTGTGACGAAATAAAAATTAAGCACCATTTGAATGAAAACAGAACAGTTTTTGGGAAATGAACATTTTATTGTATGCATAATACCAAAAAATGGAAAGCATTCATTTGAAAAATTCATTATTTGAGTAAGTCCAGAAAAAATATAACATCGCTACAATTGACTAAAAGATAGACTGGCTAGTCACGTGGTCATGTGTCCTGAGATAAAGTCATGTTACCAAGTGACCTTATGAAGCAAACAGTTATCGGATTGATCGATATTACTGCAAGCGACAGGATAAAGAGTATATGTACTGTATGTATAGCCAATCTAGTGACTCCGATGATCCTTCCAGTTATATCAGGGGAGAAATTGAAGGCGAGCAGTGCCAGTCGTTCCACAGCCAACATACCAACTGTGAAATACTCACAAAAATTGAGTGCATTTCTAGCATCGTACAAATGAAAGTCGTGTCGGCGGGTTAACAGTTGGTGTGGCAAACGTGTTGGAATGTTATCCACCTGTCGTGCCCATACGATAATGTTAGGCTGAGCAATATATCCTTTAGAATAAACATGTATCGATATGAACAAATATGTATAGTTTACCCTTCTGTAATTATAGTTCAATGGTGAAATATGCTTCATAAATTCTTTGAAAATGATGCATTTTGTGTAATGATTGTTGCTCAATAAATATCTTGTTAATAGAAGGCCATATTGTAAATAAGATACATTATTAATGTGTTAAGGTCTCATCTGTGTACAAGCACAAATATACATAGAGGATAGACAATAAAGAACATAAAAACATTGCACAAAGCAATTCAAATAAGAATTATAACATTTTGAATCGCTTGAACATTTTCTGTGAAAAAAACTCATCTTTTTTGTTTTGTAATATCGATGTTTAGTCTGGTCTAAGGTGATAACAAAACTTCAACAATTTGAGATAATATTTGAGTTGTGATTTAGCTCAGATTGAGATGATTCGGGAGATAGGGACCAGGGAGGCTGTCATATAGAGTGATATATGTACGTTGTGAACGCGTGTTATAATTGTGGTGTAGTAAATTTGCCTACACTAAATTTAAACACCTATATTGAAAATATATATTTACTTCCACATACTTTTAGTGTAAATAATTACACTGTAATATACATATACTATATCTAAGAAAACATAAAACACGATAATAATTTAAAGTTTTTTATTTCAATATTTATTTAGAATAAATTTAGTCTACACGATAAATACTGAACTAGTTGCAAGTGACAAGTTGAATCGATGAAGTCACAATTCAGTCGTAATGCTTATTCTGCCACTCGGTCAATTGACATATTTACACGTGCAGACGCATTTTGAATAATCAGTTTTGTTGACTGGCGACATTCCCACGATACAATTATCAACCCAATTTCTTTACTACGCTGCAAACGACAATACTTCATTGGCACTTCTGCAAACCAAAACATGTCCCATGTGCATATTTATTTATAACATAAAGTTATATAACAATGGTTAGGAATTTCCAATCGTTCGTTTTAAATTGCATCTCTTGTCGAATTGGATCAGAGTTTCAAGGTAGGTAACTCAGCACAACACTTGTTTTTCAACTTTTCTTGGAGTGACCTCCCTTCGTTATCAAAACTGTCAGGCGTACATAATGTATTGCGGTGCAGTGTATAAACATTGTATTTGAACGTTATAGCTCTACAAAATCGACATGTATACATAATACTGCAATTGCAAAAACAAGACGGAAAACACTGAAAGCGAACGTTAATACGTGTTTTAGTTACGAGTACCAATGTTGAACAAGAAAATAGGTAGTCAATGTTCGTAAATTCACAGTCAGTGCGAGTCTTGGAGTAAATCATGTGTTTCCATTCATGAAAACATCAGACGATCAGCATTATATCAACACACGGCGCTAATATCACGTGCAGCGTTCTTGTTTGCACGGTATTTGACGAAATTGACACGGTGTGTCTGCCTTTCATCGACCATAACGGAATGTCCGTCTTTTCATGTGTACTTTCGTGTGATGGTGGCGATCAGTCCGCAGCAGAAACATACGAAACTGATGCATCATTTTGTGCTCTAAGTGGAAGGCATTGCCAAGTTTGAAGCGTTTTATAACGTGTTTGATGTCTTCAGACGCATCCGTGGTCTTCAAACATAAAATGATCGTCATCAATATAACGCCTAGGAAAAACACCGTCTCAGTTTTCATCTAAAATTTAAAAAAAGACAGATAATTAATAATAATAATGACCAGAGTATTTAAAACAGCATCAGCTCATTATTCAAAGTGGTACGTATCTTTCCAAGCGAAAAGTAAGTAAGCGCATGTATTTATTAATGATTGCCATTTTTGTGTGTATTTGTGATTTAATATAACATACAGATGAAAGGGTATAATGTATCCCTGTCTACTCGGTTGAAGTTTATGCAAATGAATTCGGTCAAGAAATGCACCCCTGCAATATACTATTGAAATTTTGCGACTTTCAACTGGATTCGGTCCAAAAATGTTATGTTATTAACCTTGGAACACATCGCAATTATTTTTAAGAACACAAATATTTTCAGTTTTAGCCTGCTGTTAAAATAAGATCGATGAATAGCATAGAAATCGTCCGGATAAAGTTGGCTCACCTCACAAAAATAGCTAATATACTATTCATCTGCAGTAAATTACCGCATATCATATAACTATAGCAATATCAAATCGAAGTATAGGTATAATTGAGAACAAAGCAATATTTACCTGCATTTTAGAATCACCAGTCAGACAATTCACCGTTATTTATAAGAACAAGACTATGTCTGCTTGAACGTGCTGTAAGTTGTCTCACCGAGTTGTTACCAGTATATGACAAGACTGGCCGCATGTCAACATATATATACCGTTTGGTCAGTGCATCATAAATCAACGAACGTGATTTTAAACCACGATAATGCGTAGGTTTTAATAAAGGTCCAATCACTATCCTTCCGACGATTTTGACGTAGGATAACTCGACCAATGACAACCACACTGCGTCTTTACGGGCATGTTAGTATGTTAGAGTGTAATCGCAAATGAAATGAAATGAAACTGTGGCAATGACGAACAAAATGGCTATTAACAAATATAGTGAAAACATAGCGTGATTTTGAATTATCGTATATTCTACAACAACGGACAGCGTCTCGATGTTGACGGTAATACAGGAAATTAATTTCATGAGTTGCTGGTTCCCCGCAGAAATAGTTTTGAATATTTAACCCTAACAATAACGATGTGTTTGTAAATTAAACGACACATCAATTAAAATACATGTACAGTGTACATGTATACTTATACGGACAAAATCGATATTTACTTTTTTTGTTCGATCACCGGAACAGAACATATGCTAGGTTTCTAATTGAATTATTTACACCAAACTGCCATGTAGTGCCGCATAGAGTTCGCGCACGAATTAAATGTGGCGAAGAGCGCCACAATAAGTTTGAATGTGTATTTGAATAAGATAACAATATCAGTAAAGTTAAATTTGAAAAGGAGATAAACAGACTTATGAATCAAAGTTCCTCAACCACCGTCGGTTGAATGAGTTATGGCCCTTTAATGTACAAATGCATTATAGTGGGCATATAGATGTGTTTCAGCGCTTCGCCGTATACATGTATAACCAAATTGTGGATTTAAATGAAACCTCACTGCAATATTAAGTTTAAACACATTTTCCAACATTTGTATTAATTGCGACCAAAGCATGTAAACTGCTAACGCACATTGATGTTATCTGCTAAGATAATATTAGCAGATAATAATAATGATTTATCACGAATCCCCGTTTAGCGCAGCAAGTATCGCACAAAAAATCCAGTTCGAAGGTCGCGGGTCCCGGATCCCGGGTCCGACCTCTACGGCTGTGGTGATGTGATCAAATAATTATGTTAATGGTTACCTTTTTTATCTGATCGAAGCCGTTAGTAGAATGTTAAACAAGCAACACTAAACCAAACTATTTATTTCATTTTAGCATATTTTTTCTGTTATTTAATTAAACATACCCCGAACTGGTCCAGCAGATTTGTCCACTGTCTGATGTGGGGAATATATGTCAGGTGACACACTGTTATATTCTTTTTAAATGTGTATATGGCAGTTTGAGGAAACATGTATTTTTTAAATTATAACTCGTGATGACTTCTAATAGGACAAGACATGAAATAGCTAGATGCGGCATGACCATGCCTTTTCATGGCAGATCGAACAAACTCGCTGGTTGTTAAAATAATATGATCAAAATGATTAGCGACCAATTCGAAACGTACATAAGTACAATGTGTTCATCGCATAAATAATGTTTCAACAATTGACAATTATGATTCGTACTTTCTGTGAATCTGGAAATGTTGAATACAAAAACAGTGTTTAATACCGAACAACGGCATAGCCTTCAGCGCTTTGCTTCATGACGCGGACATCGGATCGTAGTACAGACAATCTGGACGGCAGGTGGCAAACCAGGCGAAAACTCGTCGCTGAATACCCGTAATGTATGTACTATGTAGCTTTTTGAATTTAAAACTTGAAACTGCCATGGTCATTACCTTACGTCAAGAAGAACATGCTTTCACGGTTATTTACTTTCACAGAAACCACATACTGAAAACTATATAGTTCCATGTTTACAGTAAACAGAATATGTTTATTTAGACGTTCCATTAGATATAACATGCCTTAGAAGTTTCAACGGCCAGAATTAAGTCTGTGTTCGTTTTTATTCAGTTCAACGCATTTTTTAAAACATTTTTGATGTTGGTTGTTAGTTGACATAACCGATTTTGCTGGAATTAATAGTCTACCACGCTGACAACTTCTCCACATGAATCAGAGATGGAGGACAAATGACTGTAGCAAAATATCACTGAAGCACATGATCTGCCCCGCCTGGGAATCGGTCCGGTACCTCCCTGATGACAGTCAAGCGCTGTACCAACTGAGCTAAATTTCGAATTCAGTAAAACTCTCATTGTTAGACGGTTTCGCCATTGGTTAGCCTTGAACGCATTAAACAGTGATGAAGACGTGTGACTAAACATTTACGGAGTACAAAGCGAAGCATTGACATTTATGGATTTGTTACTAAAATAGCTCGAATAAATTATTGCTTTCACGATACTTGTAGAGATTTGAAAACAGTCTGATTATGTAAGGACATCTGATGGAGCAGTAGAATAAAATATCAAGTATTTATGCATGTAGGTGTATAAGTTTATTCAGAAAAAATGCTCATTCTGCATAAGTCAATACAACATAGTAAATACAACAGTGTGTCAATCATGGTAGTGTTACAAGACATATTGATCTAGGTAAAACAACAGTAATTTATACTGAATTACAGCGTAGCAATGCTTTATACTCCATACTTCAGTTCCGTTCTGAAATGATATTTTAGACACTTCTCTTAACGTTATTTATTTCTGTGTAACTTTTACATTTTATATTAACATGCCTTTACTGCCAAAGGTTATTCCTTGTTTGTCATGTTCTGTCATGATCTTTACTTGTGAAAGCTATTAGGTATATAGGCCCTACTTATGTAAATTATGATTTCTTTATTTCCGTTTCATTATTGTGAACAAGAATGCATATACAAATTTACATAGAAACATTTACATTGTAACACAAAACCGTTCACTTTAGAATTGTAAGAGACTATAGAAAATAAGAAAACATACATGAACATTCATACAACACATTAAAACAATATTACACAATTAAATGTAGGCTACATAAATTATGATAAATATGTAAAACTATTCACAATTAAAATGTGAGAATAATATACAATTATTTAAAAGCTTGTGTCTGTGTTTAAGTATATCATAGCAGATTTTGGTACATGCTCGTATCGTTCATTGACTGGAAAAAAAATCTAGCTTTTGAAAATAACTGGGTTCTTAAATCTTCATAGATATCACAGTCACGGTAAAATAACATGAATTTCAGTTTCGGTATCTGTACAAAATGGGCATTAACGCATACTTTCTGCAAGATTTTCGTATCTCCCAGTTTCGATTCTCAGGTGGGCAACTCCACACCTATATTCACTAAAAGCGGCTCTGTGAAGAAATGGTAAAATCATTTTACAGTAGTGCTCCACATGGAAGACAGATTTAAGATCTTTATATAATCTCAGTTTATTTCCGCCCTTACCTTTACTACTACTTTGCTATACAAGTATTACACATATAGGTTTGTAACAAATTAACCGATGCGTATGCCTTCTGTGTATTAATATCTGTATATTCATGTAACAGTGGCTTAGAAAACAAGGCCAGTATTAATGTTACATTCTATGGGTAAAACCTCAATAATAAGACCATCTTTGGGACTCTTGAAAACTGGTATTATTATTGAGGTGGTCTTAATATTGATGTTGAACAAAGAGAAAAACAGTTAAGATGGACTCAAAAATTGTGGTCTTAATTTTAAGGTGGTCTTATTATTAAGAAGGTCGTTAGGTTAGGTTTTACTTTATATTGCGTAGTAGTCCTTTCATCTTCGGTATTTATTTCTACACATGCTTTAAGTTCATAACGATACAATGCCCTATGTTCACATTTATAAACAATGACAAGTGCAGTTATTAAATAAATGAACTTTTTTTTTCATCTATTTATGACTCAACAGAACATGACTGATTCACTGTGAGTAGATATTTATATATACTATATATAAACACATTTGAATTCTCATGAACAGTATTTGAGTATTGTTAACAATATTATTACTCTTATAAATGCATTAATCTTGGCAATTATTTATACATCATCATAATTATATAAAATATATATATATGTTATATTTGCTCAATTTACATACTAACAACCAGTTCATACTAGCTTTTTCATTGTACGGTATGTAGTGGGATTCCATCGACACACTCATACTTATAGACGAGGAAAATAAATTCTCTCCAGAAACAAAAGTTAATACATCCTCCTTAATGTAATTTCATAATACATGTAATTGTTCATGAGTATGTCCAAAAGTTTTTCAGTATCACACTCATACCATTACATATTCAAACTTTAAATGTTGTTTCGTCAATATGAACTGTTTTTCGGCGCAGTCCTACTAACACGGTTTTGCTATTTGTATATCAGTGTTGTGTAAACCAATCAAATCTTACGTTAACCACCAAGACAATTTCTGTTCAACCGAACAACGTGTGTAACCTTGACGCAGATTGGTTAACCTTTCGCTAAAGGGTACGTTACCTTACGGAAATCCACCGGTGAATTTAACGAAATCCATTCATCTTTTTTCAAGATATTTCTTGTTTCTGCTTCCTCGGTCATTGATATAAGAGTTGTTTGTCCTTTCTGCCTTGAACCATTGTTAATACGAATACGTAATATGTACTAGTCCATATATTTGTTTTTCATGTTTATGTTATGTATTTACAATAATAATAATTTTTTTTTTCAATATGGCCTTCTATTAACAATATAAACACGCACAAACAAACAAGAATTCACACACGCACGCACACGCACGTAATCAAACACGCATTCACACACGCACACACAATACATTGTACATGTAGATCATGTTTTAATATCAGGATGTAAATGAGACTATTAAAAACTACAAAAGTTACGATGATCTGAAAATAAAATTGAAATAAAACAACAACAACAACAGACACCTCACATAAGACACATACATACAATAATGAAATATTATTGATATCATTGTATAAGCATTAAGTAGTTCCTATAATTATTTTTAAATGTTTCTGTATCACACAGACAACGTATATTTAATTGAATTCCATACCTCACGAGCATAAAAAGAGAATGTTTGTTTACCAAACATTTGCTTTAAAGGAAAAGGGTGCTATGTCATTGTTGGTGGTGGATCTTAATGAGTATGTAGAATTGTGAGTGAAAGAAATTATATCATGAAAGTAAGTGGGCATTTTATTGTGTGAGAATTTATGCACTATAGTTGCTGAGAGAAATTTACATCTATTTATATGTATAGGGTCTCGTGTCTCTTTGTTTCGTTTGTTTCATCGGGTTTAACGCCGTTTCTCAACAATAGTTCAGTTATATACGGCGGCCGGTTCACCTAACCAGTTTTTCCTGGACTGAATTCTTACCAGTACTAACTTGCCCTTCCACAAGGAGCCGGCAACTTCTCCACATGTGGAGGAAAATCAACATTTTTGTCAAATTTTCATGGAAGGGTATGAACTGCCGAGACCGGGAATCGAACCCAGATCGCCGGGTTACAAGTCCAGCGCACTAACCACTGGACCACGGCCGCGGCTCTTGTCTCTTTCACTGTCGTACTATAACTCAGTTAAGATAAGTCGATAGTAAACAAGACCATACCCACTTTCCAATACATGTAAAGCAGCTTACGGTCATTATCATGCCTATTATCTTCAGGATTAGTATTAAATGTTGATGAAATATCGCTCAAAGTAGACAGTAGCGATAGCTCAATTGGTAGCGCTTCTGTCTAGTAAATAGACCAATAGATAGGGTGTGAGTTCGAGACACATTCCTGCCTCCCCCTTTTTATTGACAATATGAATTTTAGCCCTTACTCGCTGCTTGTCTTTTGTTTTTGGTTATCGTCTAATTGCTTTGTTGTTAAACCAAACGTGTTTAATGATAACTATAGCGTCGTCGCTAAAATGTTCATTTGAACCCCTTATGTTTTTCGGAGTAGCCATATCAACTTTATTCCATATGAGTGTGTAGCGATAAATGTACATGTAAATCTACTACACGACGATATCGTGCACTTTAAAATTCGTGAAACCATATCGTTATTAGTTAATAGCTTATAAATACACATGCTATACAATGTTTTAATTAATGATATTCGAGCGAACATTAATTAGTATAAGTCATGTAGGTACAACAGTAGATGACCAACGAAATATATAATATTGTAATGAAAAAAAAACTACCTCCCGATGGTCTCGAACTCGGACTCAAAACTGAAAAGCTTAATAGGCATTGTAAGGCGCGGACTCGCTACCATCTGAGCTATCACGGCTGTTAGTTAAATAAAATCGATATCACAATAAATAGTTTTTCTTGTTATTTAATTTACCTATTTTGATCAATAACGGTGGTCAAACTATGTACACATTGCATGACGTCACTCTCAACTTATCGTGGTATACTTATATGATGACCATCATTTTGTTATATAAATATTCATGCTTTTCGTTGCCAAAAACAAATACGTGTAGTTTGCCGATATGCAATAAAGTTTGTTTGTTAAACAACTAATTTACCTAATTACTGTGCACATAGGAGATTGTAACAAAACCTGCGAGTACATGGGTGCGTTTGTGTGTGTGTGTGTCGTTCCACAGTCAACATACAAACTGTGAAATACGCAAAAAAAATGAGTGCATTTCTAGCATCGTACAAATGAAAGTCGTGTCGGCGGGTTAACAGTTGGTGTGGCACACGTGTTGCAATGTCATCCACATGTCGTGCCCATACGATAATGTTGGGCTGAGCAATATATCCTTAAGAATAAACATGCATTGATATGAACAAATATGTATAGTTTACCCTTCTGTAAGTATAGTTCAATGCTGAAATATGCTTTATAAATTCTTTGAAAATGATGCATTTTTTGCGTGTGCATGTGTAATGATTGTTGCTCAATAAATATCTTGTTAATAGAAGGCCATATTGTAAATAAGATACATTTATTAATGTGTTAAAGTCTCATCTGTGTACAAGCAAAAATATACATAGAGGGTAGACAATAAAGAACATAAAAACATTGCACAAAGCCATTCAAATAAGAATTATAACATTTTGAATCGCTTGAACATTTTCTGTGAAAAAAACTCATCTTTTTTGTTTTGTAATATCGATGTATAGTCTGGTCTAAGGTGATAAAAAAATCTCAACAATTTGAGATAATATTTGAGGTGTGATTTAGCTCAGATTGAGATGCTTCGGGAGATAGGGACCAGGGAGGCTGTCATATTGAGTGATACATGTACGTTGTGAACGCGTGTTATAATTGTGGTATAATAACTTTGCCTACACTAAATTTAAACACTTATATTGAAAATATATATTTACTTCCACATACTTTTAGTGCAAATAATTAAGCGGTAATATACATAAACTATATCTAAGAAAACATAAAACACGATAATAATTTAAAGTTTTTTATTTAAATATTTACTTAGAATAAATTTAGTCTACACAATAAATACTGAACTAGTTGCAAGTGTCAAGTTGAATCGATGAAGTCACAATTCAGTCGTAATGATTATTCTGCCACTCGGTCAGATTACATATTTACACGTGCAGACGCATTTTGAATAATCAGTTTTGTTGACTGGCGACATTCCCACGATAGAATTATCAACCCAGTTTCATTACTACGCAGCAAACGACAATAATGCATTGGCACTTCTGCAAACCAAAACATGTCCCATGTGCATATTTATTACATAAAGTTATATAACAATGGTTGTATTTGACGAAATTGACACGGTGTGTCTGCCTTTCATCGACCATAACGGAATGTCCGTCTTTTCATGTGTACTTTCTTGTGATGGTGGCGATCAGTCCGCAGCAGAAACTTACGCAATTGATGCATCATTTTGTGCTCTAAGTGGAAGGCATTGCCAAGTTTGAAGCGTTTTATAACGTGTCTGATGTCATCAGACGCATCCGTGGTCTTCAAACATAAAATGATCGTCATCAATATAACGCCTAGGAAAAACACCGTCTCAGTTTTCATCTAAAATTTAAAAAAGACAGATAATTAATAATAATAATGACGAGAGTATTAAAAACAGCATCAGCTCATTATTTAAAGTGGTACGTATCTTTCCAAGCGACAAGTAAGTAAGCGCATGTATTACTTAATGATTGCCATTTGTGTGTGTATTTGTGATTTAATATAACATACAGATGAAAGGGTATAATGTATCCCTGTTTACTCGGTTGAAGCTTATGCAAATGAATTCGGTCAAGAAATGCACCACTGCAATATACTATTGAAATTTTGCGACTTTCAACTGGATTCGGTCCAAAAATGTTATGTTATTATCCTTGGAACACATTGCAATTACTTTTAAGAACACAAATATTTTCAGTTTTAGCCTGCTGTTAAAATAAGATCGATGAATAGCATAAAAATCGTCGTGATAAATTTGGCTCACCTCACAAAAATAGCTAAAATACTATTCATCTGCAGTAAATTACCGCATGTCATATAACTATAGCAATATCAAATCTAAGTACATGTATTGGTATAATTGTGAATAAAATAATATTTACCTGCATTTTAGAATCACCAGTCAGACTTTTCACCGTTATTTATAAAAAAACAAGACTAAGTTTGCTTGAACGTAAGTTGTATCACCGAGTTGTTACCAGTATATGACAAGACTGGCCGCATGTCAACATATAAATACCGTTTGGTCAGTGCATCATAAATCAACGAACGTCATTTTAAACCACGATAAGGCGTACGTTTTGAAAATGGTCGAATCGCTGTCCTTCCGACGATTATGACGTAGGATGATTCGACCTATGACAAACACACTGCGTCTTTACGAGTATGTAAGTGTGTGATCGCAAATAATATGAAATGAAACTGCGGCAATGGCGAACAAATAGTTATACATTTAGTAATATTACCTAATATAGTAAAAAATCAGTTTGTGTTTATTCAGTTTATTCTACAAAAACGGACATAAATGAAAAAAAAGCAAAAATTCAATAAAAAAAAATGAAGTCAGGAAAAATTAAAAAACTCGAAAACTTTGCCCTTAACCTCGTGTTATACAGTTCGTGAGTTGCTGTTCCACGCAGACATTATGTTGAATCTTTAACCTTAACCTCGTGTTATACAGTTCGTGAGTTGCTGGTTCCACGCAGAAATTATGTTGAATCTTTGCCCTTAACCTCGTGTTATACAGTTCGTGAGTTGCTGGTTCCACGCAGACATTATGTTGAATCTTTGCCCTTAACCTCGTGTTATACAGTTCGTGAGTTGCTGGTTCCACGCAGAAATTATGTTGAATCTTTGCCCTTAACCTCGTGTTATACTGTTCGTGAGTTGCTGGTTCCCGCACCGGGAAGGTCACATTCACTAAAGAGTGCAAAGCAACCACAACAAACGTATGTGTGACGTTTACCTCTGAATAAACCGGATATATGCTTTACAACAATGGATGTTTGCCTCAGTCACCAGAATAACAATATTACAATAAAACTTTTAACCAAATTATTTTTCTCTCTGTGTACGATCGTACCACATTATAGTTCGCCATTTTTGCGGTCAACTGTGAGTTATTACCATGGTGCAATAACAATTGAAAGGAATAATAGTTTAGATCAATATATCATAGATTTCCAATTATTTTGCATTTTGAATCTGTAATGAATATTAATAGCAATACCCTAGAATATAGAAAGTTGTGTATCTTTGTTAAATATATTATCAAAAAATGTACATAGATTTTGTTGATAACATTGTTGTTTGTATACAGTTGTATGGAACAGGTTGATAAAAAAATGTATTACTCCAAAAAATATTTAATACATGTTATATGTCATTATAACTGTAACTCTCCCGCCTACATCTTTATTCTTTATATTCTTCTCTCTCTCTTATATGTACGTATACCTTTAGAATTAGATATGTTACAGTCAATTACTTAACTATCATTCTGTTATTATGATAACCCTGTTATATGTATATTTGTAATTAATTGTTACCTCATCATGTCATATATTACATGAAATGAGTGAAATAAACTTAATTGAACTGAATTGATAAATTGAATTGTTGTTTGGTCTGCAATAAACTATAGCGCTCCCAATCTGGGGTTTAAAATCTTTTCCCTGTATTTAATTTGTGCATAACAGGGTCATGCGTTTTTTTATAAGGAGTATGCAAATATACTCATAATGCCGTCATTGTTGGTGAAATGGGACGTTGTCCGTCAATGGAAAAGAATTGGCCTGTTTTGGAATAGATTATGTAATATGAAAACTTTTCGTTGGAATAAACGTATAGCTATATGGTCATATGATTGTATCAATCCAAGAAAAAACATTATATTTACCATTTTGAATTATGTTTTACTGAGAACGGGTTACCTGAATATACATATACAAATACCCAACAGTCATATGCAAGGGTTAATTTGTTGCAAATCCGTATGTTTACTACATTTATAGAAAAATGGTACAATTCTGTAAATCTAATGTAAGTAGTAAAGGCACGGGCAAAAAATAAACTGAGATTTTATAAAGAACTTAAACCTAATTCCACGTGGGACAATATTGTAAAATGATTTTACCATTTCTTCACTGAGCCATCGTTAGTACATTTAGGTGTGACGTTAGCTGAATCGAAAGCGGAAGATAAAAAAATCTTGCAGAAATATTCGCAAATGCCCATTTTGTACAGATATCGAAACTGAAATTCGTGTTGTTTTACACTGTGATAAGTAAGAAGATATTTTCTAAAGCTAGATCTTTCTGCGATGATTTTGATTTTTTCCAGAAGCTGCTATGATATACTTAAACACAGTCACAAGCTTTTAAATAAGTGAATATTATTATCACATTTTAATTGTGAATAGTTTTACAAATGTTATCATAATTGTATGTACATTTAATTGTGTAGTATTGTTTTAATGTGTTGTATGAATGTTCAGGTATGTTTTATAGTCTCTTATAATTCAAATGTGAATGGTATTGTGTTACAAAATAAATGTTTCTTTGTAAATATGTATATGTATTGTTGTTCACGACAATGAGACGGAAATAAATAAATACACCGAGCTGTAGCGTATGTAATTATCACCAAGCCATCGTCTAAGGTCGATTTGTTTTCTTTTCTTAAACAAATAATGGAATGTGTCAATGTTTGGAAAACAGTGTATATGACTTTATTTCCGTCTCTGACCACCTCAAAGTTTGTTTACAACCGTTCTCAAGTAAATACAATACAGACAAATATTTAACTTAAATAGTAACATAAGTACAGTGTAGTTTTCACAGATTTGTAGAATT
Organism: Mactromeris polynyma; assembly: GCA_032209605.1. Lineage (NCBI taxonomy): Eukaryota > Metazoa > Mollusca > Bivalvia > Venerida > Mactridae > Mactromeris > Mactromeris polynyma. The sequence goes on along the minus strand of JASFXZ010000027.1, from coordinate 4,414,521 downwards.
TCTTTTTGACATAGCGAAGTAGATATATTTTGCCAAGTGAATTCGGATGCGTTTTGAGTTTGAAGACATGATATTATAATATTTTGTAAGAGTTGGCCAATGGCAATAATATCGGCAAAAATATTTTTGTCTTAAGGCTCTGTAAAAAGGACAAACTAAGAGGAAATGGTATTCTGTTTCAATGGTATTCTGTTTCAATGGTATTCATTGTACAATGAATGCATTTTCGTTCTATTTGAGGTATATTTTCGTATCGACCGGTTTCTATCGCAAGATCATGGGACGAAACTCTGAATTTCGATAATGCTACTCGATATTTCGATGATTGTATATTATCCAAATATTTCTCAAAACTAATTTCATGTTTAAATATACTATATGTCGAAAGTTTATTTGAATTGGTAATATTAGCATACCACTGTTGGAAGTACATATCATATATTCTTTGTTTAATGAGAGACAGGTGGATGTTATGCGGAGATTGATTTAACCAAATATGGTTCAAGCCATGTTCCTGAAGGAGTGATTTTATTTGAAAAGCCCAATTTCTGTCACTGTATGTTATTGAATTTTCTGCATCTTTTTTCAGCATGTTATACGTCGACCGTATTAAACTGCATTCTGGTGATTTTAATATCTTTACCCAGTACTTAATCATTTTTATTTTTCTTATGACAATTAACGGAACTCTACCTAATTCTCCATATAACGCAGTCACATTAGTTGAGCGTTTAACAAACAATATTCGTCGCATGAATATTTTTATGTACTAATTCAAGGTCTGTACATGAGTGAGTACCGATAATTTCTCCACCAAAGTGTAGAATAGATGAGACTAGAGTGGTAAAAAAGTTGACATTTTTTTGAATTAGGTAACTCAATGTTTCGAAGAATTGCGAATAAATTATCTAAAGCGAGAGATGCATGTTGCGCAATGTCCTTCTGACTACAATGCCAGTTTCCATTTTTAAAAAGAAAAATACCCAAGTATTTGAAGCTGTTAACAATGTCTAGCTTAGATCCGTATAGATAAAAATCGTGTTTTGTGTGTTACCTTTTTCAAATATCATTTTAGTTTTTCTGTATTAATTTTCAAGCCCCAAGTATTGCAATAATCTTCAGTAAATATAAGCGGACTTATGAACTGAATTTTTCGTTTACAGAAGACTTATTGTTAAAGTCTATTAATCAGTTGAAATCCAACAAAAGTGGTGGTCCTGACGTGTATTTGAATGAATTTTTCATACATGGTAAAAACGTTTTTTCTCCGTTTATACTTATTTTATTTAAAAAAATTTGAAGTAGGTTATTTTCCAGAGAAATGGTCTGAAGGCCATGTTGTTCCATTACACAAGAAAGGTAGTATTTAATGACGTAAATAATTATAGAGGTATTACCCTTCTAAGTACTCTTGGCAAATTGTTTACGAGAGTTTTAAATAATCGACTATACGAATGGGCTGAAAATTATAGTGTATATATCGAAGCTCAGACAGGGTTTAGGGCAAAAATGGGTACTGTAGATAATGTTTTTGTATTACATGGTATTATAAATCATATGGTAAACAATGGCAAACAGTTATATTGTGCTTTTTTTGAGTTTAGTAAAGCTTTTGACAATGTTAATCGTGATAACTTATGGCTTAAATTAATCAAACTAGGAATAAGAGGTAATATACTCAATATTGTGCGCTCGATGTACACCGGTGTAAAGTCTACAGTTAAATATATGAACCACCTTAGTAATAGTTTTGAGTGTCAGTTAGGCGTAAGGCAGGGTGAATGTTTATCTCCCTTTCTTTTTTCCATGCTTTTAAATGATATAGAGGATATGTATGTTGAAAGTGGATTGGATGGCATTGATGTTGACATGTTTAAAGTTTTTCTGATTTTTTATGCTGATGATATTGTAATATTTGCAAACAATAAAAATGAACTTCAAGTAAGTTTAGATATGTTGTACGATAATTGTAATAAATGGAAGTTGTTAGTTAATTCTACCAAAACCAAAGTCATGATTTATAGGAAAGGTGGGTGTTTGCCAGCAAATACTAACTTTCATTATGGATAGAATTTTATTGAAATAGTCAATCTTGGAATTGTATTTACAACATCTGGATCCTTTACGGAAGCCCAACATACTTTATCTGGGCAAGTGCTAAAGGCTATTTTTAAAATGAATAAAATTTGACAAACTTATTTTACCTATTCTAAATTATGGTAGCGAAGTATGGGGATTTCATGCTGGTAAATCACTTGATAGAGTGCATCTTCAATTCTGCAAACAGTTACTTGGTGTTAAGAGAAGCACACAAAATGATTTTATTTATGGTGAACTAGGTCGGATGCCGTTGCAAAATATGAGATTTTATATCATTATTAAATTCTGGATTAAACTTTTACAAACAGATTCCAACAAATTGATAAGAAAAGTATACTGTATGTTGTATCAAGAGACCTTAAATCACCCTAACAGAAAACATTGGTGTTCATTAAAAAAAAAATTACTATGTGCGTTAGGTTTTCATGAGGCGTGGTTGTATCAAACAGTAGGTGATAGTAGTATTTTCTTAAAGTTTGTTAAACAAAGGATAAAAGATCAGTTCCTGCAAAATTGGATCGGAAAACTAAACGTTTCGAGCAGAGCTTTATTTTATAGACAAATAGCAAATTTCAGATTTCAACCATATCTAGATACTTTGAATATTAGAAAATTTTGTACTAGTTTATCACGTTTACGTGTATCATCTCATCGTCTTTGTATTGAAACTGGTAGATGGAAGCAATCTGTAAAATACGCCTATAATGAACGTGTATGTAATGTTTGTAACCTATTAGAAGATGAGTACCACTTTTATAGTGATTTAAGAAAACGATTGATACCGTCATACTTTTGGAGACGGCCTAGTATGCATAAATTTATTGAACTTGTTAATTCTGAGAATACACTTGCTCTAAAAAAACTGAGTATTTACATAGAACAAGCATTTACAACAAAATCAAATCTATTGTACAACAGATATTAGATATTTTTGCTTGTATTACAAACAACAAAATATTGATCACTAATATTATATTACACAACTCATATCATATTTATATTTACAAAAAAATGTAATTTGATTACATATGTGATATGTTTGTTGTTATGTTTGTTCCTATATATGTATAAGTGCAAGCATGTTTGCTTATTGTATGTGTAAATGTTTAAGTAATGTAAATGTTTATGTACAAGTATATTAATTGTACCACATGGGTCTATGATCTTCTGGTATATTTGCTCTAATCATGTTTTGTCCTAATATATGTATATGTGCAAGTATGTATGTTAATTGTATGTGTAAATGTATGTTAATTGTATGTGTAAATGTATAAATAATGTAAATGTTTATATAAAAGTATGTTTATATGTACCACATGGGTCTATGACCTTCTGGTTGTTTGGAAATAAAACTAAACTAAACTAAAACTATAATTTTTTGAAATTTCATGAAATGGTACAATGTAATTAAATACTGATATTGCCCGTGCCAGCAATTTCACCAACTATTTAGTACTTTTTGACCGTCTTGAAGTTTTCTGATTCGTATATATGTGTCATCTATTGTATAAAAACATGGTAATAATCTAAAATCGACCTGTAGCGATTTCGCCGCTCGTTGTTTCGTACCAAACATGTTTAATAATCATATGATTTTATAATACAGTTGAATCTTGTTTAATCGACAAACTTCTATCCAAATAATCGGTATCATCCGAAATAAATAGCAGGGCAGGATGTATCTTCTAAGGCACGTTGAATTGAAACTTTATATTATTCGAAATAAAATTTCGGACCGGATGAATTCGAATGAACGAGATGTGACTGTAATAAAACGCTATGTTTCAATAGAAAATAGGCAATGAATACAGCCAAATTCGTTTAATTACATAAATCGTTTATTCTTAGACATTAGGCATACAGCCCATAATTTCACATACACAATGCAAATATATATAACAAAAAATAAATATGATACATTGGTCAATGGTCCTTTGACATGCAATAGTATGATTGATGAACATAATGTAAATCTTAATACAGAAATTATTACATTTTCATTGATTCAATGTGAAAAATAATAGAATAGTGAGGAGAAAATACAATTGAATAACTTATTTCTAATACAACATATTTCTTAGGTTAAAAGCTTTATGAGTAAAGAATGACATATTTTAACAACAGTCTTACTTTCTGAGTTTAATAGTTCAACAAATTTTGGTGTATTGTATTTTTTTCTGTAATAGATCTACTGCTTTTTTATATTGTTTACGAATTTCATGGTACAATGGACATTCAAACAAAAAATGACACTCATCTTCGAATACATTGCATAACTGGCATTTTCTATCTTGGAGTGGTACTTTTGCTGGTATACAACTATGTATCGAGCATTGGATGCAAAACTATTGTGAATCAAACTTGATAAAGAAATGGTTAACACAGTTATGCACCGAATCCTCGACATCGACAGTAGATAAAATCGCATTATATAAAAAAATATGCATGTAGAACTAGAGGGTGTTTGCAAAATACACATGTAAGAGTAAAGTGAGCGAGTTTGTGAGTAGAAAGAGCGAGTTTGAGAGTAAAGTGAGCGAGTTTGTGAGTAAAAAGAGCTAGTTTGAGAGTAAAGTGAGCGAGTTTGTGAGTAAAAAGAGCGAGTTTGAGAGTAAAGTGAGCGAGTTTGTGAGTAAAAAGAGCTAGTTTGAGAGTAAAGTGAGCGAGTTTGTGAGTAGAAAGAGCTAGTTTGAGAGTAAAGTGAGCGAGTTTGTGAGTAGAAAGAGCGAGTTTGAGAGTAAAGTGAGCGAGTTTGTGAGTAAAAAGAGCTAGTTTGAGAGTAAAGTGAGCGAGTTTGTGAGTAAAAAGAGCGAGTTTGAGAGTAAAATGAGCGAGTTTGTGAGTAAAATGAGCGAGTTTGTGAGTAAAGAAGAGCGAAATTGTGAGTAAAGTGCAAGAATAAGTGAGGGAATGAGCTAGTCCGTCCATCCGTCCGTCTTAATTAATACAAACATAAATAAATACCAACATAACATAAAAAGGTATTGATATTACCGTTTAAAAGTGATAGAAAGTATGATAAATAAACGAATATCAGATAATAGTTTTTGAGCTTACTATTTAATGCGTCTATATATAAATAGTAGGCAAAATATTGATAATGTCATTCGTTGTCTCTGATACATTATTTAGAAAATGATGCAAAATTCGCAGAAGTTCAATCGATGTCACGTGTTCCGTATTTGGCGTCAGACAGCCATCTACTTCCTCTACTGTTCTAACACTACGAGCAGACAAATCAGCAAGTTTCACTAATCCATTGACCCGCATGGAACACAGTATTTGATTCGTCAGTCGAGAGATTCCCTTTATAGATTCATTTAGCTGATGAAAAATATGTGTCTTAGAACAAACAGTTGAGTGTGTTAAGCCACTTAAAGACAGAGCTATACTTTTTAGTGCGGTGTAAACGTCGAGCAAGCAGTCTTGTGTCTGAAAAAAGCAAACGTAGGTACACATATACAGCACCCATGATACAACAAAATCTTCATTGACGAGATCAGGGAAAGCAAACAGTTTGGTGCAGTATAATTGTTTACACTATCAATTTTGTTCAATATCTACTATGTACATAAAGGTTATCAATAAGACAATATCAAGAAGATAAGATAATCCAGTAGATGGTCACCACCCAAACTAAGGAGTGTCTTTTTATAAATAGTTTCTTTCAAACGGAAGTCTATATATAGTAACACATAATTATTAAAACTCCGCCTACTACAAATCAGCACAACCCAAATCCTTAGTCATAACTTTTTATTAACGGCGAATGACAATGTATTTGCACAGTACAATGATTGTCTTAAAATAAATCCACAGTTAATAAAATGGCCCTCAAATTTATGACAAAATTAAAACCATTTTTCGCCTCTTGATTATTGAAAATCGGAGTTTTGCGTGATTAAGTAGATTTTCATTGAAACAAAACAACCAATCTGAGAGCCATAACAATCATCTCAGCGCCATGCCCCAAATCTCACAGCCATAGGCCTATGCCCAGTTTAGCGAACATATTTTCAATACAGTTGATAGGTTAGATCAGTTGATAGATTACGCAAAATAGTTGGACTCATTATATTTATACAATACAGAAATACAGTACAAACTGACTTGTGCGCTTAGAGCAGCATCAACTTTTCAACATTAATGTTTACTACCAATGTAACATCTTTAGCGCAACAAGCTGTGCTGCATATTACAGTAAGTGAATCGTTTATATTGATAACATACCTGTTTTGTTAATGTTTTATTGAGATGACGGCAACGTAATAGTTGTTGTTGTTTGCTGTTGTTGCCAGGCAACGGGGATTCAATGAAGCTTCGAACAATCATACTTTTAACAAACGTTTGTGAGAACTGAAATCATTAGTTTAAAATACATATTAATATAAATTCATTGCGTTCACTAGCATGTGTTACGGATCGAAAACATACTTACACATAAGATATTTTTTTCTTACGAATTAAAACGCGAAACATCTACAAAATTGTTAGTTTAGTAACCTTCTTATGACCCTATGACCTTAGCAAGGAAGAATGAATGAAAATTCAAAAGCAAACTGCTCATAATAAGTTAATTTTACATGGCGGACTTTTTCCAAAGAGCGTAGTTACATCGCAAACAACCATGGCAGTTTATTTTAATTTCTATACAGTGGAAACTACTTCTGGTAAACAACAAAAGCATCACACACTTACGTTAGACTGGACCCGAGCAGATTCCATCGACAAACTTCGCACAGCAATTTGACTTTCATTTACAATAGTCTCAATGATATCCTCCAATTCTTCATCAGAAACATTTACTGGTTTTAAATTAATTTCCTCAACAAAACAATCACTATCTATCGCTCTTGTTGTGTCTTCATCATGCTCGGATGATTTACTGACTGTGGGTACGGTGTAATATATTGTTACGAGTGTGACCACGTACTTGACCCAAACTGAATATAAGATAAAACAACGCAACCTTTAACATGTTATCAAAATAGAGAATTACAATCATACAAGTGTTGATACCCACTCAAGTCATTGTCGCAAACCTAGTTTAACAGCCCAATGAGATTCAATATTGTATTTGTTGATTTTATTATAAAAATATTACCGGAACGCAAATAAAGAAAAAAATACAAAAAGAAACTGAAAACTCCAGTTAAATACATGGAGGTGAACCATTTTAAGCATAAACTATTTACAAAAGGTCATACATTATTATACAAGTATCTTCTCTCAATAAAATACACTTAATACAAGTCTTCACTTACGTATTAATTTCATTTTCATAAGACTGAAGTATATTAGAAACACAGAGATCGGCTTCTCAATTTGTCGCAAACGAATATGGTAAAAAATACATTCATTTTTGTATTTATACTCATCTTAAGATGGATACGGCAGCTGGGATACATTAGGGTATTTTTCTCTAATTTGTATTACATTAAAAAATAGGAGTGAAGTTTGTCGATACGGACGTAACGTACAGGGTATTTCTGAATGACCTGGACAATTTCTATATCTTCATATATTAATTATATCTATCATTTGTCGCGTGTCTATGTTTTCTTTAGATACAACATTTATCTTAGGAGTAATATTGATATTAAATTTGAATTATGATCTTAAATGGCTATTTAAAGTTATAAGTAACTGATACCCAATCCCCTTCCATTTCAACTATAAATATCGTTTGTTGCACTTCCAGTCCGTTTTTCGCATTTTTGTATGTTATTTTCAACAAGTGTATTGCCTATTGTCAACCGTCGTTCCCAGCTCGAGATTAAAATTGAATGGGCGATTTTCATTGAGTTTGAGTGTTAATCATCAATCGTTCCCAACTAGACATTCAAATTGATGGTGTAATTTCTCTTTTGAATATTCATTGGGTCATGGTTAGCTCGACATTCAAATTTTGATAGTAATTTTTACAAAGTTTGAATGTTGATTGTTGAACGACGTGACAAACTCGCCATCCAAATCGTGTGTCCATCAACATTTCTAAGTACATGTATACTCAAAGCCATTAAAAACGCAACGAAAATTGTCTGCTTTAAAACATAACATAAAGAAGAAATAATTCCATATCAATTCACTAACACAATTTCCTAAACGTATTCAATCATGAAATATGAATTTTTGGTCCATAGTTTCAATCCATTTTTAACAATATTTTGAACATTTGATAGCTTTTAACACATTGTACAAAATGAAGCCTAATTCAAACAGTTGCATTTTAATGGTGTTAATATATATTTAACATCGAGTCTATCATTACATTTATCACACTGGGTATATATAAGTATGGTTTTACTTTCATGTAATGGTGTAAGCTATGTCTTTATAGGAAATGAATAATTATGATGTTAGGTCCAATTTTTGTATTTAGTTTGACCTTGTTTAGCTTTAAACTGCTGTGAATCATGTTGATAACTTACGTCAACCATTCTCGAAGACTGCTTCCTGGGTTACAAACTTCCTTGGTAACAAACTTCCTTGGTTGGTTACAAACTTCCTTGGTTACAAACTTCCTTGGTTGGTTACAAACTTCCTTGGTTACAAACTTCCTTGGTTGGTTACAAACTTCCTTGGTTACAAACTTCCTTGGTTGGTTACAAACTAGCCATTGCGCCAAATTCAGGGATTGTGAAGTTCCCACTTTAACATGACACTAGGCGGGATTTTTTAAAGTACAATATATTCAAAACTATTCAAATTATTTCATCGAAGTTTGATATGCTTGTGCCATTAGGCTTATAATATGCCTTGTAAAAACAACAACACAAACAAACTTGGTAAAATATTTCATTCAAAATCGGGAATTAACGTTGACAGATGAAACAAGGAAATATTTTGCTAAACATGATACTAATAATTTCATTAAAACATATATTATAACTTATAGGTTATTTCCTTTTCATATGAATTTCAGACGGTTCCTCTGGTCTTGAACTTGTTTCGTGAGACTCGAATTCTTCACTAGAATTCTCAGTATCTGAGAAGATGTCTTCAGTTACAAGATCTACTTTAAATCTCCTTTTGTCACTGGATACTTTGCTCAGGTTTATTTCATCCGAAGAATTGTCTTTCGCATGTATCTCATCCTGATAGTCAAAGTTAAGATCGTCGGAGTCAACTGAACTCTCAGATACAACATCTTCATCAGACGACATTGAATCACTGTTCGCTCTAGTTTGAGGTTCCAAGTACCGGGAACGTGAGCTTGACAAGTACATGACATCTTCTTTAAACTCTGCTTTCATGGGTTGCATGCTCTTACAGTTCACAACTCTACGGCCCGTTGCGACACCTACAGCAATTGGTAACCTGTATAGTTCATAGTGTCGTTCATAATCTGTGTCAGCATTGTTATTTATATCTTCATCGTCTGAATCACTTCCCGAAGCATCATATTGTTCCTCAAGGGAATTATCACTTTCACCATTCTCATTTGTTGGTTGTGTAAATTCTCCACGCATTCTAGCTAACATTTTACTAGGACGGCGGTGTGCTTTAATTTCAGTAATCTTCTTCTGTCGCCGTGATTTCTGCGCCTTCCTCCCTAATCTTTGCTGTTTATCCAAGCTGGAATCTCTGTCAGAATGTATAGATCATACATTATACTAGATGAGACTACAAGAAGTATACTTGAACATTCCATTTGAACAATAACTCTAGTTTGATTTTGAATACGATATATATAGACAAAATTGCTTAGAAAACACGTAGAAGTAAAATCTTAATTAATGTACTAACATCACAACAAATTTGACCTACCCATTACATGTATTAAGAAACTACGCAAATGAAATATATAGTAAAGAAAATTAAAGAAAATGATGTTGACATCATTCCTGAACAAAAAATAAAACTAATATTTAAAAAAACAGCATCACGTTTTACGCTAGGTATTACGTTAGTCAAGGATAGTCTTGTGTATAATCATATATAAATGTCAAAGTTCGCAAATGATTTTCAGTGTAGCTGTTTACCACTGACATAAGAGCGTTTTCTTCACTTACAACTCTTCACTGCTACCCGAGCCTGGTATTTCTACATTGTTATTGCAAACAGCACATATGTTCTCAAGGTCCGCATAACATTCGATACAGTAAACAGCTGAAATCAAATACAGTTAAACATTTCTTAAAATTTTGGATGTGAACGAAGTGTAAAGAATTTAAGCAAATTGTTGGTAAGAGACTATTTATATCGCACATCTGAATACTGACGATCCACTGGCATTCGATCATGCTTTCTGGTGTATTTCCTTTAATAAGCAAACTTTGTTAAGATCAAAAATGATAATACATGTAATAACTGTTCTGACCATTTATTTCAGAAAATCTTTCTTATCAATTTTCTACAGAAAATCAGTTAATGAATTCATGAGAGCCACGTCTTTTTTCATTTGGCTTTTTTCAGAGAAGAAGATTTAACATTCCTACAGATTGATATTACAAATCCCAGTGCTGATCCTTGTTCTGATGGATAAAATTTAAGCACACGTATATCGGTCAATCGATGGTAATCTATATGAAGACATTTTAAACTCCATCTATAGTTAATATTAAGTATTTTCATTTGTTTCAAGTTTGGTAAATGACCATGCAAGTACATAATTATGTGAGTAGTTTAAGCAAGATTGACGAATTGGTCCTTAATAAGATGTAATTGAAAAGCAAAGACATCATAGTGCAGCGCTTGACGCTTGATGCTAGACGAATAGCGAATGTATAGACACCGATAAAACAAAGAACATGGTCATACCATCACAATCATAGAATGCACAGTGCATGAAATTAAAGTAATCATCGGGTTTTCCCTCTCTGCCACAGTACAAACATGACTTGACTTCCCAGCCGAGACATTTAAGTATCTTTTCACATATTGAAAAGCTGAAACGTTAAAAGAAAACTAGTTCATATGCATTTCTTCAATTGAAATATAAGTTTAATATGTATCTTCATTGAACCAATCAGTTCTTGCATTTCTAAATTAAGAACGAAATGCAATACAAAGCAGCACTGATGTCCCTTAAATAAATATATAAATAATATATTAATTTATTAAGAATGAATAAATAGGTAAGCAACCTCGCAGAGATGACCAACCTTGCTGCAAGCCGTCCTTTCAAACTTATATGACGAGTGTCCACTTCTCCCATTTTACTTTTCTTCATATTTACTCGAGCATTTTCTAATATACCTCCTCGAGTTTTCAATATATGGTTGAACAACCAAATAGCACGTGCACGTTCCCGCCTTTGGAAGTAACAAGCCATGATGACATGACGTAAACGTAGTCCGTATGCTTCTGTTATGGTCAGTAGTAAGCATACTACGTAGATACAAGCTTCAAAGAAAGAATTACATGTACATATTGTTTAAGTTAAATGGTACAGCATTATTGGCCTGAACTCAAGCTTGCCATTTGTTTATCTCTCTCACCAAACAACGTCATCTTTTTCATTAAACTGTCAACATTGCATACGCATAAAAGACAGTCCGCAAAAAATGTCATTAAGACCCCAAATCGCATGACGCGGCTCATATATATATATATATATATCACAGCGACTAAACCCAGGCATAATATATGATTTAGTACATTTTTTGGTCATATCTGAGTAAATATCAAGAAAAAATATTATCATTGATCTTTTCGTAACTAAACAACTAACGAAGAAGCATTGCTAATCTCTTAATGGAACAATGCATTTGTGACAAATTGGGTTCATCTCCTTCACGGTGGTCTGTACCCTGGTATTTCGTTGTATATTTTGATTTAATAGATCAGATATTACCTTTGTTCTGGCTATATTGCAGAGAATTAAGGCTTATATAGGTTGCTAAACGATTTTTTTTAAATATAATTAATAAACAACTGTGTCTTTGATGTTTAACTGTCGCTTTGTTCATATATCCACCGTCACGTGACTTTCATGTACCGCTAGGGGAGATAAGTGTTGTGAGGAGTTAGACATTGCTGTTGCAACGAAAGTCATAGGGTTGTGTCAAATACGGTTATTGTCGATGTGATTTCAGCCAAAAAGTAAAGACATCAGTCAAAAACAAATTCAATATACCTATCAGCTTGTAAACACTCCAGTCTGGCTCTGATGGGTGGGGGACACAAGGAGCAACATCAACCTTGGATTTTGATGTGTCTGACAAGGGGTCAAACATGCCTATAACTGATTTGTACATATCTGCCATAGGACCAGCACCAGCAACATGCATCTTTGTATGTGCGGGCACTGAAAATTCGGAGAGGAAATGGTTCATACAGCAGTCTCTTAAAGAAGAACTTGTTGTGCTATTATACTTGGCCATGATGTATTATGTCATTTTAACAATTTGTTTGAGATTGCTATTATAAGAGAATTGTTTTCTAGATGAGTATAACAATCATACCTTCGATTTAGTTGGACAATTTGAGCGACTGACTACGCAATATTAAGAGACGGATCCGACGTACCGTTTCAATATCGGGTTTTCTTTTTTTTAAATGATAGACAATTTAAGTTCTAAGAATATTGCTCGAGTACAAACATTAAGTCTATATGCATATAAACGAGGAAGCAGGTAGACCTGTTTCGCTTTTCTCACAATACAGTCAATCTACTTTAAAACACGAACTGCTACTTAAATGAAGAATCTACCTGGTGGTTGGGAAATCACTCCGAAGTTTTTTTCTATAAGTCTCAATGCAGAATATAGACCTACATCACACAGTAGGTAGAAGGCTGCATTAAACATACTGGTAATAAACAACACCAAACCGAAGGCAAGATTCTTTAATTCTCGAGGTATCATGTGTCCGGATACTAAAACAGTGTAAATTTCATATTTTGTGATTTTTTCAGTTATTTTATATTTATAGAAACATTGCATTAATCATTCAGGATGGTGTGATTATATTAAACAAGTCGATGTCCTTGTATTCTAAAATAAGAAGATTGTGTCCGCCTAGTGTTGGGTATCATGGGTTGAATTTCTTGAGATTGCTATAAGCAATGTTGGGATAAGAGTGTTATTTCGTACCGCGATAAACAAAGCTTGAGAGGATGAGCTAGTTGAAGCATTAAGTGAATAAACGTGTACACTCATAACTTTAAACATATTCAGGGAATTGTACGTTGATTAAGTTCCTTAAAAGAAACATTTGGGAAAATGCACTTCAGGCGTTAACCTGAGACACAGTTGGATTGGTATTTTTTTACTGTCACCAAAGTGGCTTACAACTATCGATGTACTTCTGCTCCTCATCAAAAGTGAGAGGTAGAATTCCTGGCTTATTGTTCTGCTTTCTACGCTCATCAAGATCTTTGACCGTAAATGTTATATAAATATTGTCATAACGATCCTCGGACATCCATCCTCTTCTATACATCAGAGCTCTAATAGAAACAAAATCAACAATTCACAAAATTGACACAATCGTCAACATGAAATAATTACGGTCAGTCGTCCTTAACAACATATAAAAGTCTTTAAATGTGTTAAAATTGAAATAATTACACTGAGAATGTTTAGCATGATCACCCCGTACAGACGGCTGCGTTGATGGCTGTTCGGTGCGTTGATGGCAGTTCCAGAGGAAAGTTCTAAAATCGACATACGGTACGTATCTGCTATTTATGTTGCTTTTGTGTCGATTTTCAGAGTAACCATTTATGGGTACCGTTTTAGCAAAGAATTAGCAATTTGTACATACCATTTGTGTGTGAGCAAGTGCCATATTTACCGAGAAATCAGTTTATTTATATGCAATGTTTGCGGAAAGTTCTATATTTTCTTATTTGATATTCAATTCTCGACTTAATTCATGTGTGAACAAGTTTGAACATCTTACAGTTCTACCAAGTGACGCCGTGTTATGTCTTTATTTATATATAGAGGTACAATGTTTTGCTAACGTTAAAGGCAGTTCCAATTTTAAACGGATACAAGAAGGGCAGTTCCAAAAGAATTTATGGCAGCAACAATGGCAGTTTCTGAAATAATTACCAGTTAGGTAATATGAAAATCAACAAAAAACGCAGTAGAAGTAGTAAATAGGTACACTGTGTCGTCAACGCACCCAACTTCCATCAATACTGCATGGTGTACGGGATGATGATTGTACTTTGAAACCATGTACGCATAAACTTAAACTTATTTTGTTTTTATTGACGGCGGCCTTCAGGCCGTCGTCTATTTGAATAATTTTTAATCTAGGTACATGGAGTTGCATAATCGAAATGGGAGAAGCCATTGGTATTATGCTTTTTTAAATTGTTCTTACAAAACGTGATTCTAATTATACAGATAAAAAAAGTGTACTAATTGATAATAAAAAAATGTCAAAATATTTAAAATGTATTTTTACCGTTAATAAAAAGCTTTAAAAAATGTTTTACGTATGCTTATAAGAATTTACAACAGCTAGTCACGAAAACGGTTAGGCATCGTGTATTACATAGCTTCGTTTCACAACTACGCTCAATTCATCATCAAAGTTCAGGAAATGGTTCCTAATGCTGTGCACGCAAATTGAAATTGTACTTATAAAAAAGCAAATTGTTAAACAAAAAATGTTAATCCATATTAATAAGTTCATGAATGCAGTTTATAATGTACAAATATAAATACAGTGACCAAACTATGCAATATACATTGCCTTAACTTGACCCATATAAGTTATGTACTGATGGTAATATGTAAACAAAATTCAGCCAATGAAAATTGTCGTTGAAAACGTCATAGCATTTGTTGTTCAAATAACGCATTGGCAGTAAAACGGATTCAGTACATTCGAGATCAAATGCTGATGGTTGAACTGAACTTTTAATTACGTTGTTTTGACATTTTTAGTGGATATTTTTCCCTTTTGATATCCCAATAGTTCTTTTAGATCTGTAAAACTAGAAGTTATAATCATGTATATTTTTAGATCCGTTTCGTTCTATCTACGTTTCGTGTAATCGTTTTTTTTCTTCGTTTCGTGTAAATCGATGCACCAGCATTTTCCCGCGAAACAACTACAAATGATTGATTGGTACCAAGACTATTTAGGCAATTGTCATGAATTGTGGATGATTCTTACCAGAATTATGGCTTGGTGATGATCATACTTTCTTATTTATTGATAAACAAAATAATAAATCTTCAATATCATGCTTCCTAAAACTTGTGCCGCCGTTTTGATGCTTTGCATCAAAATTAGTCTTGTACAATAAATGGGTAATGCTACAAACATACTTTATTACGATAAGCAAGGCAGTGATAAACATCATATTCCTGAAGACACGTATTGCAACCAGTACACCATCTAAGTCTGACATGATCTTTTTGCTGATATCGTCCTTAATTTGAGTGTAGGACTTTGATTGTGATATCGTATAGTTAAAGTGATAATCTATGGTCACGTTGAAGTAAAACATCTCCTGAGCTGAACTCAACACTCGCTGTGTGGCTGAAACATATAACATTGAAACATATATTGAACACAATGACTTGTTCTATGTTGCCAAGCAACCTAGGTAGCACATACGGTGGAGCACTGATTTAGTGTTGACCATAATGTTGGGGTCATATGTACGAGCTAAATCTCGGATGCTGAAGTTATATTATTAGAATTTCAGAAAACTGTTTCGTAGTTGTAAATATATGAAAAAACGACACAAAATGTTGTATAAATACCTTTACATGCTTGTCAGACTATGATGTTATAACTTTAAAGGTTTGAATAATAAAAATACCACATGTACAGAATGGGTAACACAAATTATTCAGACAATTATTTCATTTGTTTAGATTAAATAAAAACGAAAGGCTGGTACATTGGTACATTAAACTTTTGCAAACTTGAAGTCTAAGTCGTAACATATACGTGACTGTACATTTATCTCGTTATGCTTGCGATCTGTTTCTTGTACAGGGCCAATAACAATGCTTATAGCATCCTTTATATGCAGAACTTTCATCAGCTTTCAATAACTTACACAATTTTTTGTACACTCATATATTTTCAAGTTACATTTGAATACTAGTATTTAAACACAACTACAATTTGGTCGAGACCATCTTTGTTGTAACGGAATTTTAACCATGGTAATGACATGGACAGGGCAAATATATGCATACAGTCGGGACCTCGTATAGTATAATACAAACATCTGACAAAGAATCAATATGCTCTAACCTTTTAATATTTCTACTAGATGTGTAATTTAAAACTCACGCTAATATGTGTTAGACATGATTAGCAACGTTGCACGTGTCCATGAACTGATAAGTTATGTACAAAATATACATGTATGTACTAAAATCAGACAATCCCATGAAACTTTAAAATTGTACCACGGGTACTTGAAACAAACTATTTTAATGTTCTATATGGCCTATTAACTATAATAACAACAGGTTTGAAACAAACTATTTTAATGTTCTATATGGCCTTTTAACTATAATAACAACAGGTACTTGAAACAAACTATTTTAATGTTCTATATGGCCTTTTAACTATAATAACAACAGGTACTTGAAACAAACTATTTTAATGTTCTATATGGCCTTTTAACTATAATAACAACAGGTACTTGAAACAAACTATTTAATGTTCTATATGGCCTTTTAACTATAATAACAACAGGTACTTGAAACAAACTATTTTAATGTTCTATATGGCCTTTTAACTATAATAACAACAGGTACTTGAAACAAACTATTTTAATGTTCTATATGGCCTTTTAACTATAATAACAACAGGTACTTGAAACAAACTATTTTAATGTTCTGTATGGCCTTTTAACTATAATAACAACAGGTACTTGAAACAAACTATTTTAATGTTCTATATGGCCTTTTAACTATAATAACAACAGGTACTTGAAACAAACTATTTTAATGTTCTATATGGCCTTTTAACTATAATAACAACAGGTACTTGAAACAAACTATTTTAATGTTCTATATGGCCTTTTAACTATAATAACAATAGGTAGTTGAAACAAACTATTTTAATGTTCTATATGGCCTTTTAACTATAATAACAACAGGTACTTGAAACAAACTATTTTAATGTTCTATATGGCCTTTTAACTATATTAACAACAGGTTTGAAACAAACTATTTTAATGTTCTATATGGCCTTTTAACTATAATAACAACAGGTACTTGAAACAAACTATTTTAATGTTCTATATGGCCTTTTAACTATAATAACAACAGGTACTTGAAACAAACTATTTTAATGTTCTTTATGGCCTATTTACTATAATAACAACAGGTACTTGAAACAAACTATTTTAATGTTCTATATGGCCTATTTTATTCTTATCATAGTAAATAGGTCACATACAACATTAACTTGGAAGCAAGAAGATGTTTAGTTTGACTAAATATGTTTACACTAAATGAAAGAGAGGACATTGAATAATTATGACATAACTGTTAAAATATTCTAATATTAGGATAAAGAGTTTAAATTTACGTTAGAAAATAATTTCCCTATATACTCTATTGATCAAAACTGGTAGAGCTTGAAACTCGATATCGAGTTTCGAGTCATTTTAAAGGGAGACAATCCGCTGCGATAAGCCAGCTAAAATGCACGGAAAGCTGCGTATGAATAGTTTGTACAAATATTACAAAATCGGAATATTATACATGTATACAATCGTATGTTGGAACTATATCATTTAATTAAAATGAAGCATTTTCATTAACACTTAATGATGTGATAATTGTTCTTGTTTTTTTCATAAGGTTATGTCAGTGAATCCAGTGCAGACTGGGTATAAATAGCATTCTACGTCAAGACATTTCAGAACAAAACAATATCTTGAAAAAGACGGTCGGCGCAATTTGAAGGTTAAGATTTGTTGTGTAACATAAAATATTGCCGAGATGTTACGATTGCTGGTCACTTCAGATCCAAAATGGATTTCGGTAAATTCACAGAAATTCAGTGGAGTTCGGTAAGGTAACGTAGCTACCCCTTATCGAAAGGTTAACAAATTCGCGTCAAGTAACAAACGTTGTTCGGTTGAAGAGAAGTTGGTTTCGTGGTTAACGTAAGATTTGATTGGTTTACACAACACTGATATGCAAATAGCAACACCAGGTTAGTACGGCTGCGCCGGAAAAAAAAGAAAATACTTAAAGCATAGACAACTGCTTGCATTACTCCGTCCTCTGTAGCTTACTTTGTGACATACCTCGTGAAACTTTGAGATTTACCGGAGAAATGTGTGTATTTTTAAATCTAAGGTAGGACTTTGCGCATTTGCTGCCTCATATGAAATTCCTTTGTGTGTTTTATATTTTTATTAATCCACTTAGTGAAAGCGTTAACTGCAGATTTTGTTTAAATTTTATCAAATTCGAGCAACAGACCTGGGCTTATTTTCAATATATCCACAACACATCACTCGCTGCTGCGTTCATTACATTACCTTAGATATCCGCACAGTAATACATGCAAGTTCGAACTTATCTGACTTAGGACATAGCATATAACAAATGGATACTTTCAGTGAAAATGTTGACTTTGAATCTCCATAAATCTGCTTCTTGATGTTATACAAAACTAACATCGTCTATTTATGTACTTTGATAGGAATAATTTTATCGTAAAATAAATAAAATTGCATACTTACGTAAAGCCAATGTACTCTCAATTAATGTTTTAATGGCATCCACGATCAAACACAACAGCTCTCCAACTGTAATATAATTGCAGCAAGTTATAACATTGCTACCCGATTCATTCCGATGTGTTCATATCATCAGGTTTATGATTGGAGATTATTACTTTTGAATATCTAATTCCACACAACCAAACAAATTACTTGTAAGAGTGACATATGAGCTGCTAAACGCTTCAGTTTTGTACATAACCAATAAATTCCTTATGGATGTTGGTGTATTAGGTGTACATTTGTGAAGTGTTTAACTATGCATTAAAAGCTAGAAATAATTGGTCCCGGGTCTTTCCTGTTTAATAAAGGAAGGTATTTCTCGATTTTCGTGGAATAATTTGGTACGTATTAGCTTAAAAATATGACTGTATGGATATACGCTCTACAGACATGCTTTAAGATTCTAGCTCAGCATTTACAAGGCTTCTGAGAAAATATTAGAGATATTTTTTTTATGATTAATGACATCTAACCGTAAGTTCTAGAAAGTTATAAACAGTTATTCTGTAAACAAAGTCAATAAGAAAAAATGCAAACAATAGTTGGAACAGCAACAAAGATAATTCTAAACTTCATGTTAATTAAACCCAGCCATGGTATTAAGTGCTATGTTTTTTATTTCGCCACACACGTGAATATAGCAGTACTTTAAAGTCAGACTTTCTTGCAATTGCTTTATTTTCGCGAGAGCGTTCTATTCGCGAAAATGAAGCTCG
The DNA here is from genome assembly GCA_032209605.1 of Mactromeris polynyma. Taxonomy (NCBI): domain Eukaryota; kingdom Metazoa; phylum Mollusca; class Bivalvia; order Venerida; family Mactridae; genus Mactromeris; species Mactromeris polynyma. The sequence goes on along the minus strand of JASFXZ010000027.1, from coordinate 4,395,024 downwards.
CTAAATGTTGTTGTGCTAATTCTACAACAACGTTGAAAGTAGAAACATGTTACCTCATGAAATAATCTGATATTTCAATGCATGACACATTCGCCCTTACAAAATATGTGATTTATAGCAAATATAAAATCTACATTGTAAGCATCCTAGGTAAAAGACATACCTCTAACAATATTACAAAGAAAATCAAATCCACCAGCAATTTTGCACAGGAATTTCATAATGCCAAGGTCATCTCTGAAAACAAAATCAAACGTTCCTTATTTTAAGTGTATCATAACAAAGGTCATTATCAAAAAGGTCACTATCAAAATACCTCCATGTACAAAATGTACTACTAGATGAAAATATAAAACATCAAAGACTCGTTGTGCAAAAAAACACAACACAGTATTCCTTAATGTAACTTAAGTTAATAAAGTGATAGTTGGACCTTTTGATGATAATAATGCCGGTAAGTATATTCTGAAAATATGCTTTTAGTATCATAAACTACTCGGGTTCAGCTATTAGGGTTCAGGAAGACCCTATGTGCCCCTTCTAGCATTAGTGGGTAGAACCACTGACCATCCAAAGGCCAGCTGGATAGTTTCCTCGCATACAAATTGGCAATGGTAAGGGGAAAATGATTGGAAGTCAGTGGGAATAACAACTCGGCCACGGAGGCTAGGACTAGCAGGAACAGCACATGATCAATTTCACAATTCTCAAGTGACATTTTAGAATAATTATACCAACATGAACATTCATATTTGATTACCAATATTTCTCTACGTTGTTCAGCACAACCGATTACAGGTTCCCCAAAGTGAATGTATGTACCATTATGGTGACACAGATATAAATACAAATTCATGTACTGAATACAAATCATAATAAACAGTGTCTACCAAAGGACACATGTTGAACACATTAGATTATGCAACACAAATGATTAAAATTTAGGGTTACAGGGGACAAATGATTCACGGACATAGCTGCTGCGATTGTCGTCATCTTACTGTTGTTAATTAATTTTCTCACTCATAAGTGATAATTTTCACTTAAATGCTGCCTTCCGCAGTATAACAGTTCTAGGCCAAGCCTTTAAGATGACATTCTAACATTCTCACAGTTATACAAGACTGTAAGTCCCACAATCCCAGCAGTTCTGGGATTACTACAACCGCTAATTTGTTCTTCGACAAGTAACAGACAACTTGGCATTATGGCTCTATCTTACCAATTGACCGGTCCACTCAACTCTCACTAAATACAATGTATATTCAGTACTTATTTTATGAAGTAGTTTCTGTCGAATTTCTGTGTACTTGTAGATTGTAGTGAACGTTTGCAAAGATCCACAAAGTCCTTCTATTTGTATTACTTTTTATTCGCACACTTAAACAATGTCTGGAAATCCAGTTCACACAAAGTCGTAAATAGTATTATAAAGTTATTAATATCAATCTAAAGTTATGGTTCTCCAATATGTATATCAAGCTGGTACTCCAGTGAATATTAAAATAAAATAACCTAAATGCAAATTCTGGTACTCCAGTTAAATGTAAAGTAAAGGTACTCCTTTGAATGAATTCTTATTTCTGTCTAGCATATAAAGTTACATGTATTTATACACACCTAAAACAAAGATAATTAGGAAGCCGGACCTTAAGGGCTTTGGTGATAAATAAACATTTCAGATATAACAATAGATGTGTGACCTTTAGGGCTTTGATAATAAATAAACAGTTCAGATATAATAATAGATGTGTGATGACAATTAATCAGAGGAAATGTGTTATCAAAGATTTTAGAAATGAGGTGTTAATAACAGAACAATAGCTTCGCAGTCAATGTTGGCAGACAGCAACAGATGTCAAACTACATGTATACAAAATAATTAAAATTTATGGTAAGAGAAAAGTCTAAATTTTCTCTGCATAATACTTATAACCTACACCAGACATTACCTTCATATTATTACCACTTTCTGTAAGTAAGTTTATTTACCTGCAGTTCTGGACAGCCCTATCAAAAGCAGCCTGACATTTTTTGTACGGGGCACCCATTTTATCATTGCATCTATCTACCATACTTGCCAACCATTGTCCAACACGTTTAATTGTAGAAGCTTTAGAAATAAAGCAGGGTTATCAAGAGACAAAATAGCAATCAGTCAAGTTAAATGCTAAAGACGATGGTAGTTACAAGTGGCCTTTGTGGTCAATTTACGGTCTGTCTGTTGGAAGAAAAATAAAAACAAATATTACAACTATTAGTTATATCATACGGAATCACATGGTAGAACTTGTCTTTGCACAAACAATACTCGTTTTGAACAAAGTAAATATTAGATTCATGCTCCATAAAATACTCGTTGTCCATGTTTGTTAATATTGTACACAGATATGGGGTTCCAATTATATCACTTACATTTTATACGAAAACATATATTTTGTACAATTATACAAAATTACTTCGGCACACGCTTATTTCTTTTATCTCCCTTTCCTTCTGAATGTTCAACGTTCATTCTGATTACAAACATGTTAAAGTCATCACAAATCGCGTTTATCATAAATGGCATTTTCGTGCAACACATTTACAATAACTCCAATCCTGCTAATAGTTCCCTTTCGATTTCGAAATAACAATTTGCAGATTCAAATGTCAATACTTTCCCGTTTGGCACTTTTCCAGACATTTATGACAGCACACGCCAAGAGTGAAGGGCAAATTACCATTATAATGTGTTCTATATACTGGTCACAATGGCTTAATTCACAAGCAGTATGTTTGCATATGGTATAAATAGCTACCGAATAATTCTTTATTCAACTTTGGCAATAAAAAGCAACACTATTTTAGCGCTGCTTTGGGATTTACAACCTCTTCTGTAAGTGACGTCATTTCAAGAAAACGCAACATGTGATAACACTATTTGCAAGCAGGAAACAATGTTTACTCCATATGGTCACTTCCTTTTCATTTTGCTATGTTGAGCAAATATTGCTTACTGTCAGTACACGTTGACGTCACATGTGACGTTTTATGGAAATGACGTCAGTTAAAGAAGGCGTTGGAAATCGTATGTACATATAGCAATCATTTATAAAAATAAAGAATCAGACTTTCAAAATTTCAATTAGTTCAAAGCCACGTGAAAAGTTTATGAATGGATTATCATAATTTGATGTAGAAAAAACAACCTGTGTGTTAGCTTATGTGAAAGTATACATTCATCACTTTACTTGCCTATCTCAGACACCGTCTGCTTCAGTACATTGTAAGTCTTTTTCATCATATTTGCGAAATCTACTAACTTTGTGAGAACATCTTTCACACTGTCCATTATACCTTAAACATACAAATAAGAAAATGTCGAATTAAGGTCACTATGTCTTCATTTTTCTGTGATTTCAGCATTTTTAGAACCTTTTGCAGTTATTATTCATTGATTTGTTACCTTCGAAATGCTAATACTGTTGTTTTTTCGGCGCAGCCGTACTAACATGGTTTTACTACTTGCATATTCAGTGTTTTGTAAACCAATCAAATCTTACGTTAACCACCAAGGCAATTTCGCGCAATTTCTCTTCAATTTAAAAACACGTGTAACCTTGAAGCAGATTGGTTAACCTTTTGTATAGTGTATTTCAAGATTTATCCAGTAAGTAGTGTTGTTATTCATCACCACGGGGAATTGTCCGATGTTGGAATTAAGAAGACTTTCTTTGTTTCTATGTACCAGTCGCGAACATTTATATTGTTTTAATCAGATAAATCGCTACGTAACAAGTTTATTAACATGGATGTCTGAGTTCACGACTTATGCAATACGTAATGTTGAACTATATTGCAACATACTATACTGTGTATATGACTAATCATATTACGGATTTATTTATGTGCAGTCTCATTCGGATCATCTCGGCATTATTCGCTCTGCAGAATTCCGCCGAGTAGTTGCGATTAATGCAGTATCATACGCAGTGATCTCCCCTTACAGGTCTCGAAGTTTCTGTAGTATAGCGTAATCGAATGACATTTAGGCATTTTTATGTTGTACAACAGATTTTAACCTTCAGATTGCAACAAATTTGCAAACTTCAAGTTACGCCGACCATCTTTTTTATAGATATTTCTTGTTGCTGTTGTTTTGTGGTTAGACATAACAATATATTGATAATTTCCATAACAAATAAAATTTGTTACTAACTTTAAACTGTTTAAACTAATTAAGCTGCGTTCTTGTAAAACTAATAACGTATACATTATGCAGTGCTACAGGAGCTAGTGAAACCGTTCATCAGTCATTGTCTCCTCATTAGTATATAATTTCAGGGACTATGTCCTACTTATGAACATTATAATAAACTCCTGTGTGAAGAGCCGGTAGTCGAACGAACACACCTACGAAGATATTGATGTAAACGCTATCAACATTAATGTCCATATATTTAAACAAGAGATGTCACTGTATGTGTCGAATGCCCCCGACGTAGTTTTTAAGTGAAGGAACTGATGATTAAATGTGATGTAGGGACGTGGGTCTTGCACGCGAAACGTAGGCTTAATATGCCGAACACATGTGCCAAGGTATTTTGAAATCCGGTGGTATATGAAAAAGTTACAGCCCAGACACGAAAAATCAGGACTGACAGTGCAGTTTTAATATGCCCATCTTCGGGAGCATAGGAATGCAAAAATCGCATGTATCCAAAAAATGCACTTGGTGTACCAGTAATCTAACAGTCACGTGATTGTGAATCACGCGCATTACACCATATCTCCAAAACAACATGTCTTTTTTAGGACAGGTTTTAACAGGTTTTCAAACAGTGATTTTATTTAGATGACTTACGGGTCATTTCGTAAAATTGGTAAAATTGACGCCTTCATACATAATTGTTAATTTCTATTATCCCAAACGTGTCATATTTTTCTTTACATGGATTTTTGTACAAAACACACCGTACACGGGTCATTGTGTTATGTATCTGTGGTATAGACAAAGAGTTCAATGAAGGAGCGAAAGTAGTTTCACATACTGAAATAAATGTCAAGCCTTTAGACACAAACACCTACTTTTCCCATGTAATGTCACGACAAAGTGTCATGCCATGGCCGAGTGGTTAAGCCATCCGCTTTGGGAGCAGGAGGTCGAAGGTTCAAATGGTTACTATGCGCATACCTGCCTGGTGCCTGGCATGCATTAAAGGATAGGAATCGGGAAGTAAATGTGCTCAGAAAGTAGGTGTCTCATAAGTCAGAAATGGTTGGCCCTTTAAGTAGGGGTGACACTATAATAAATAAACACTTTGCACTGCAATTAAAGATCCGACGTATATAGCGTTAAAAATGCTACGATACTTGGTTATGCTCATGCAAAAGTGTCAGCCAACCCCCCCCCCCCCCCCCCCCCTCTCCCCCATAAAAACACAAGCTGAGTACTAGTATGTTGTACATTAACTTACAGTGGGTAATGCCGTTATCTTGTTATGTACATGAGGCCCACGGACTATCGTTGCTATGAACATTCGATCACTACATACAGTTGCCGTGTATTACACAACATATATACACAACAACAGTCCCGCACGTTTGCTCAGTGGATAGAGTACGACTGTCGATCTGGTGGTGACAAGTTCGAAGCGGGGAGCTGTATGCATTGTGATGATTGGAATGAAGATTAATGATCTGAGCATATTGTTACCCATGCCAGCTACTTACTTTGCATTGGTGCCACGGCTGCCTTTACCAATTCCTTGGTACCATTCAGCGCCATCTCCTGTCCACATGTGGCACTTTGAGCCATCACACTAATATTAGTTCGGACATTATTCAATGGATGGTTCATTGCAAGAAACAATGCATAAATCAACAATAGCATTCTTCCTTTCCCTGCAACGAAATAATCGTTTAACCATTATATAAATAAACTTAAAACTAATCTTTGGAAAAACAGCCATATATCATAGAGGTGTTCCGAATATCGACTATAGTTCAACAGTACTAAATCGGTGGTTGAACCATAGTTTATGTTCGGAACACATCTATATAGTATTCAAACCTCAAAGTTCGAAGAGTGACCAGAGTTACTAGACCATAGATAAACTAGACTGAGTTTTATCATCCAACCATAGTCATTATAGTTGCTGATCGAACTACCTCTATAAGTATGCCGAACCTTTACTGACAGTCTTGTATTACAATAAATGTTATATTGTTGAACTACAACACACATTTGCATATACATGTATATGGAATACTGTTATGGGCTCAGTGTCGAATATGTCTGTTCGCGTGCCTGGGTTCCAGTTTGCGATTTCTTATGAATTAACTTAATGATCAGAGAAAAGTGATACGCAATTTACACAGAATGCATGCATAAATACGGCGAAATTGATTATATATAGCGCACGTTTGTAACTATATTAATTAAATAATAATAATATTATCATAATAATAAGTTTAATTTATTGAAGGGCACTGACAAAGTATACATTATATAAAACTCTATATAAGCAATCTTAATTTCAGTAAGGCCTTCATGTAAAAAAATAGAAACAACAACCGTTAAATGTTAACACTATACAGGTATACAAGAAATATTTTGAAAAAAAGTGGTCGGTGCAATTATAAGGTTAAGATTTGTTGTGCAACATAAATAAACATAAAAAACGCTGAGGTTTTATGATTGCTGGCCACTCCAGATCCAAAATGGATTTCGGTAAATTCACCGAAAGTCAATGGATTTCGGTAAGGTAACGTACCCTTTACTTGAAGGTAACCAACTTTCGTCAAGGCTACAAACGTTGTTCGGTTGAAGATAAATTGCCTTGATGGTTAACGTAAGATTTGAGTGGTTTACAGAAAACTGATATGCTAATGGCAAAACCATGTTAGTACGGCTGCGCCGAAAAATACAGAATTTCAAATTACATATGCAAATGGAAAAGTAGATAATAACAGTATGTTCTACTCTATTCCTCCGACAGACGCTCTACTAATTAAAATAAGTACCAAAACCATTTCCATCATCAATATGATGCATGAATGCACAATATGTACATAAGCATTGATAGTTTACAAGATGATATACAAAGTTTTTCAATTTTCTTTGAGTGAATGGAGTGTCCTGGTTTGCAGGAATTTTATTCCAAACATTAATACTGAAATATGAGAACGAATCCTTATAGTAATTTGTACGAGCTCTTGCAAGTAACATCTGCACTAATAATGTATATCGGTAACGGAACCTCGGCTCATAAAAGGGGTCATAAAATGAATAACACATAGAACATACGTACCAGAAAAGAATTGTGGCACCATGAGAAGAACAAGACATCGAATATTGTCAGAGAAAGCCATGGTCAGTGTTAGTACAAAGCCACCAATGATGCAGCTAGTACAAGCTAACTCCGGAGGCCAATCCATCTGATACAACAGCACAAGATACATGAGCAAGGTCATGAGGATCCCACCTAGAAATCCTGGAAATAGTCTATAATCGGTAGCAAATTTATCACACACATGTTACTATAATCATGCTGCATTTAACATCAAAAGGCTCGGTTCCCTAGAAACTGTTTCATTTAAAACATTTGAAAGATTAGGCAGCATTCATTGACTGAAATTGTATTATTTTTTTTAAATCAGAATTCCAAAAGAAAATTTTGAAGGTTTGGAATCATCTTTAAATAATATCTTGAAAGGTAAACAATTTCATATTGAATTAATAACGCCACTTGAAATTAAAACAGAAATCAATCGATTAAATTGTAGTAAAGCCACAGGCTTGGGTGGTGTTGGAGCCAAAATTCTTAAGTACTATGGAGACCATATTGTTCTGCCATTAACTGCCATTATAAATAATGGTAGTATTCAAGGCATATACCCCAACACCCTTAAAGACGCTTATGTTCATCCGATTTATAAAAAAATCAGACACACCAAATCCAAATAACTATAGACCGATATCGATTCTTCCAACCATATCAAAAATATTCGAAAAACACATTGCATAACTACTCATGTAGTACCTTTCTAAAACAAATATCATTCACAAATATCAATCTGGTTTCAGAAAAAACCATTCCTGTCAGTCAGCTCTAATACGTCTGGAAGGAAATTGGTTACAAGAAATTGTAAAAACTACAGACAAGCAATCAAATCATTATCTATAATGGACAAAACCACGCAAAGAGAGAGAGAGAGAGGAATAAACTTTATGAACAAAAATTCCGAGACAGTCTTAAATTAAAAGGAACGCAGTCAATTGAAGAACCTGAAAATTTACAAAATAAGTCCTCTCCCTCAGCTAGCAGCAGAACTATTTTTGAAGACTCGCGATCAACTAGAACATCCAAATACGAGCACAAAAAAATGTATATACCATTTTCGGGTACCTACCTGCCCCCTTTACAGCCATTTGTAGCATTGTCAGGTACCTACCCGCACTATGTCCACTCATTTGTGGCATTGTCGGGTACCTACCGCGGCTTTGCACAGTCATTTATGACATAGTCAGGTACCTACCCTCACGGCGTACAGTCATTTATCGCATTGCCCGGTATCTACTCACACCTTGTATTTGTATATATAGCATTGTCGGGTACATCAACTCGCTTTGTAAGTTATTTATGGCATTGTCGGGTACCTATGTGTTGATGTTATTAGAGTTGGAAGTCAAAATAACACATGTATGTGTTGCCTTACGAATAATTATAATATTCATGGTTAGCTTAGCACTGAATCAGTCATGCGTTGACATCAGTTTTTTTGTAATATGTGAACACCTACTACATTGTACATGTGCACATGTTTATATCAGTTTCAATGATACTGTATCCAATGCAAGCAATTTATTTCATAGGAATGTTATTAAACTATGGAATGTTCTTTATGTTTTTTTTATTTTCATTAAACTCAGCTTTTTTTAGTAATTAATCATCTTATGAAGTTTGTTTGTGACATGTACATATACACTCAGCGAAATTATTAATTGGTCACTTCATAATTATTGAAGAGACAATACCATATATATCCGTTTGATGACTTTTAATTTTAAGGTTATTAGTGTTGATCTGTCGTAAAATTTACGTGAGGATCAATATTGATTAATGTATTCTGAACAGTTGTACAAAGAAAGTATTTATGTGATGGTGTTTGCATTGTTGAATTTTCATTCACTGTTAAATAATATCAATAAAATCCAAGTGACCAATTAGAAATTTTGCTAAGTGTATATTCTGCATTGCATAAGATACGTTACGTTTGTGTGGAGTTGTACAATCAAATAAGATGGTCAAACCGTGACGTCTAAGTTTTACGTAATGCATTTATATCAAAGCATATACTAGTACACTGTTGTATTTGTCAATAATTAACATGCGTAAACGTTGCTATTTCAACATTTAAAATAAACTATCTGCGACGTAAAAATGCTTTTGTTAATTTTCGTCAATCGCATTTATATATTTTTATTATATTTTGCATAAATGAAAAATATTTGATAAAGTTGTTTATAAACCATTTTGACATACACTTACTCTTTTCATTAACCGAAAAAACGAGATATGTATGCAGATTTTGAATTTCACAATTGCTGTTTTCTTCTGTATAACGTATCTTACGCATGAAAATTAGTGTGTTTTTTGTCATGCTTCGTTACAAAATCTAGGACATATTTGGGTCCACTGAGCTTAAATATTTTGTGTTGAAGCATTGTTTAATCAGATTAAAATAATAATAAAAGTTTTCAAGATGGGTCATTTTCAACTTTTGTTATTTCGTAATTTGACAAGTTAACGCAGAATCAATGTTTCGCTTTTAAAGCGTATTTCATACTTTATAACTGATGATATGAAATTATTATTCTATAACTCGTAAAAATACCTACTTTAGATTATTGTTGTATTGTATGGGGCAAGAGTAAACAATCAAATATCACTAAACTTACAATTCTTCAAAAAAGAGCTGCCAAAATAATTTTATGTAAACCAAAACAAACACCGTCTGCACATCTCTTTGACACCCTCCAATGGTTAACTTTTAATAGCAGACTCAAATATCTTACTGGAGTTTAAATCTATAAATCATTAAATGAAATGGCTCCGGAGTATATAAAGAAATTATACCGTTATGTAATAATCGCTCTTACAGCTTAAGATCTGTCAAGAAAAATGGCATTGCCCATGTAGTTTTTAAAACTGATTTAGTTAAACGAAATTATTTTTCATATTTTGGCATGACTGTATGGAAATGACTTCACCGAAGATATTCGTTCAATGAAATCTTTGACACAATTTAAAAAAAGATATTATACATACCTTTTAAAATTTCAATAACAAAAAGCAATCGGATTGTTTCTTCACTTTTTATCAATTGTGTGTGTCTGTCGTATATTACTTTTAGTTTTGTTTCTTCAAGTGAAGATATTTAACACATTTTGTCAAAATTGTAAATATTATTTCTACATGTATGTAACATGTTTTCATAAATAATCAATTCATTATAACTTTAAGAACAAATTATAACCTTTATTTAACCTTTATATAATGATTTATGGAAGGCCACGTGGAAATAAGACGTACTTTGTATTTGTTATTATTATGTTTTTATATGTACCAATGTAAAGTTTACTGTCTTTTGTGTTTTACATTCTGAAAATAAAGCTATTATTATTATTATTATTTAAAGAAGGTTGTGGTTTGTGTAATACACATGAACTTAAAGAGCTTACATAGTACATATATGCATTTCGGTTTATTCTCAATGTGCTACTCTCATCTAGGATTGGAAGAGAAGGTCGACCAGTAGGGCTTCAAGGCTTGTTGTTGTCTTCATTTCATAGTTCTTAGTTGTTGATTATTATATATTTATGGACTTTGAGAACGCAACAGTCGGGCCAGTTGGAATTATTTCCAGAAATTCAACATCAGTACTTATATTGCATTGCACCATTTTAAATGTCAACTTAAAATCGTCATTTTGATACCAAAATATTAAAAAAATCGGATGAGTATTGAAGAAATTATCGCATGGTAAAGATCTTGCTCCAGAAAATGAAAGTAACACGTCCATGATTTCGATGTTGAGTATGATCACAGATCAGCCAGTTAGCGGGTCGGATGTTTTGAAAGGAAAGCAAAGAAATATTTATGTAATTATAGAATCGACTCCATTTTAAAAGTAAATTCAATACGGTCATTGTCATGGCAAAATATTTCAAATTCGTCTATTACAAAATAATCGTTGGTTTCTTTGCATTGAACTCAAACCACGCACGAGTTGGTTACATTCAACGATGCTATCAATACCGAATCGGTCAAAAGTGTGACTGTCGATTGCTGGAGCGAAGTTTTGTCTTGCTATATATTATTTAATACTCATCCGATTTATATAATTTTGTATCAAAATGACGGAATTAAGTTGACCTTTAAAATGGTACTCTACAATACAAAGAATGATTTTGATTTCCTGGTAAAAACCTGATAACCACTTACTCTACTGTTGCGTTTTCAAAGTCCGTAGGCATATTATGTGAAAACATGTGAGCTATGGTTTCGCAAATTGTGCCTTTAAACGCACTTAACTAGAGGAATATCATACTTTATGTTAGAATTAATTGTGTTTATTCCCATTTGTTTTGTTTTGTTATTATATGTTGATACAAACATATAAAATATAAGAACAACAATATTACTATGTCATTGATGTTAATCATTAATATATATATTATTATTTCCACATGATGATGTATTTGTGGACATATTTGTTAATGACGATTAGCTGTAATTGCTCAAGTCAATAATAAACTTTATGTTATGTTCTGTTTAAAACAGATCAACATTGTAAAATGGTGAATATATTGACTATTCTCTTAGAAAATACCTGTACCATACGCTGTTCTTTATTTCACGACCCCATCCCAGTTTGAAAATACAACAAATGCTGTGTATAACTATACTCAAAAACCTGACTTTAAGTGCATTTATATTACGTTAAAATCGACATTGAATAAAATCGTTTTCGTTAAAATGTAGCATGTTATCTTAGGCCTAAAAACTATGTTAAGGGCAACGGTCTCAAAAATGCTAGGTAGGGTAGGGACTAAGTTTTTTTAAGTCCAGCCAAAACAGCGTAGCAAGTCACGAATGCATACGATGACATTATGATTATAGGTAATACTACCTGTCATGCTTATTGATATAAATATTATGTTTATTTCTGACGAAGATATCTGACATTATTAACAGGCTTTTAAATTATTTTTTTACCCCACCCACTTTAACAAACCAGCATGTGTTGCCAGGTAAATTTCGATAATCCAATCGTCATGGCACATGAACAACGACGCTGTTCTTGTCATTGACGTTGTCAAGTTACATGATTTAAAGAGCCGCATTTCGTCCGTGTGGACACATGTATGGCCAGGGTTTATTTTGGCTATTTTGGGAAGATGGCACATGCCACGGGAATTTGTGCGCATTAAACCTAGAAATTTGGGGGTAAGTCTAGAAATTACAGCAGCATTTAAGATAAAAGTAAAGAGTGTAGTCGATTAATTAATCAACATTGCTATTTATATAACTGTCCGTGAGAGAAAAGTCTCCAATTTCCTACAGTTTTTGCCTTAATTGAAACAAATTATTTTCTTCCGATTTATTGGGATTTTTTACATTAAATTTGGGAAAATAAATACTATCTATCTACCTATCTACCTATCTACCTATCTACCTATCTACCTATCTACCTATCTACCTATCTACCTATCTACCTATCTACCTATCTACCTATCTACCTATCTACCTATCTACCTATCTACCTATCTACCTATCTACCTATCTACCTATCTACCTATCTACCTATCTACCTATCTACCTATCTACCTATCTACCTATCTACCTATCTACCTATCTACCTATCTACCTATCTACCTATCTACCTATCTACCTATCTACCTATCTACCTATCTACCTATCTACCTATCTACCTATCTACCTATCTACCTATCTACCTATCTACCTATCTACCTATCTACCTATCTACCTATCTACCTATCTACCTATCTACCTATCTACCTATCTACCTATCTACCTATCTACCTATCTACCTATCTACCTATCTACCTATCTACCTATCTACCTATCTACCTATCTACCTATCTACCTATCTACCTATCTACCTATCTACCTATCTACCTATCTACCTATCTACCTATCTACCTATCTACCTATCTACCTATCTACCTATCTACCTATCTACCTATCTACCTATCTACCTATCTACCTATCTACCTATCTACCTATCTACCTATCTACCTATCTACCTATCTACCTATCTACCTATCTACCTATCTACCTATCTACCTATCTACCTATCTACCTATCTACCTATCTACCTATCTACCTATCTACCTATCTACCTATCTACCTATCTACCTATCTACCTATCTACCTATCTACCTATCTACCTATCTACCTATCTACCTATCTACCTATCTACCTATCTACCTATCTACCTATCTACCTATCTACCTATCTACCTATCTACCTATCTACCTATCTACCTATCTACCTATCTACCTATCTACCTATCTACCTATCTACCTATCTACCTATCTACCTATCTACCTATCTACCTATCTACCTATCTACCTATCTACCTATCTACCTATCTACCTATCTACCTATCTACCTATCTACCTATCTACCTATCTACCTATCTACCTATCTACCTATCTACCTATCTACCTATCTACCTATCTACCTATCTACCTATCTACCTATCTACCTATCTACCTATCTACCTATCTACCTATCTACCTATCTACCTATCTACCTATCTACCTATCTACCTATCTACCTATCTACCTATCTACCTATCTACCTATCTAACTACCTATCTACCTATCTACCTATCTACCTATCTACCTATCTACCTATCTACCTATCTACCTATCTACCTATCTACCTATCTACCTATCTACCTATCTACCTATCTACCTATCTACCTATCTACCTATCTACCTATCTACCTATCTACCTATCTACCTATCTACCTATCTACCTATCTACCTATCTACCTATCTACCTATCTACCTATCTACCTATCTACCTATCTACCTATCTACCTATCTACCTATCTACCTATCTACCTATCTACCTATCTACCTATCTACCTATCTACCTATCTACCTATCTACCTATCTACCTATCTACCTATCTACCTATCTACCTATCTACCTATCTACCTATCTACCTATCTACCTATCTACCTATCTACCTATCTACCTATCTACCTATCTACCTATCTACCTATCTACCTATCTACCTATCTACCTATCTACCTATCTACCTATCTACCTATCTACCTATCTACCTATCTACCTATCTACCTATCTACCTATCTACCTACCTACCTACCTACCTACCTACCTACCTACCTACCTACCTACCTACCTACCTACCTACCTACCTACCTACCTACCTACCTACCTACCTACCTACCTACCTACCTACCTACCTACCTACCTACCTACCTACCTACCTACCTACCTACCTACCTACCTACCTACCTACCTACCTACCTACCTACCTACCTACCTACCTACCTACCTACCTACCTACCTACCTACCTACCTACCTACCTACCTACCTACCTACCTACCTACCTACCTACCTACCTACCTACCTACCTACCTACCTACCTACCTACCTACCTACCTACCTACCTACCTACCTACCTACCTACCTACCTACCTACCTACCTATCTACTACCTATCTATCTATCTATCTATCTATCTATCTATCTATCTATCTATCTATCTATCTATATAACTGCCATTTGAGGTCGACAGAAGACGAATAATGGCTAAAATATATCTGAAAAAAAACTGAGTGCGCCGGACATTCACGTGTACGACCTAAATGACTGCCAGTTCTATCGAAGAGAAGAATAATGGCTGAAAAACATCTAAAAGAAACCTTAGTGCGCCAGACATTAAAGTGAACGACCTACATGACTGCCAGTTGAGGTCGAGAGAGTGATACACGCAATAACCAGACCAAAATGTTTTACTACAGGAAGTTCAAAACAGATTATACATTTGAAAGATATCTGTAAAATTATTCAAATGAAAACATTAGAAAAGAACTTACGCGTTTTAAATTGGGTCACATAGCTTAGAAATCGAAAATGGAAGATAGAATACAAGTGTCAGAGAAAATCGTACACGTAAACTTTGTTCCCATAATACAATTGAAACTGAATATCATTTTTTCACGACAACCATTTAATGAACTCCGTACAAAAGACCTTCATTGAATAAATTATATAATATTATGTCTAATAGCTCAGTTATTTTATTTTTTCATGTAATGAAACTGAGACAAGACAAACTTTAATTGCTCCATAGTAAGATTTTTTGTTCTTAAAATATCTTCTCCTGTTCACGTATAGTTATATTTATTAACTATTGTATAAATTAAGACACTAAAATATTACTCCATTGCCGCTTATGTTTAATATTTTATCTTTACAATACACAATTATCTTTGTTCTGTTTTGTGTTTGATTATATTACATGTTTGATAGTGTATTTGTAACATGTATAGTTATTGTGTTGGCCATCTCATATCTTTGTTTGTTTTGTTACTGATCAAAGGCACTGTATATACAGACAGATTGTACCAATACACGTATATTGTGTATATTGTTAATATATTAAACAAAATTCGACGGCAAATGTTTGATAGAATATTATTCCATGTTAAACTTCTGTAATTTGTTAATTCTATTGGACACCCACCTTTCCTTTATGACTAAGTGCATATCGCTTATATTAAAATTTAAGGTTGTACTCAACTTACAATTCAAATAATTCGGAAATTTCTACAAATCGTGGTTTCTAAATACTAATCTAGGTAAGAGTGTTTTGTGTTATAAACCGGGAGACTCCCGACCGAAGCTGGATAGTTGGGAAAGCATGTATTTATCTTCCAAGGCAATAAAACGCTGCCGAAATGAATTTCATGATCAACAACAACCGAAATTCGGAAATCGAAAAAAATCCAGGGTGGGGGGCGGGGTCGCCAGCTAGGGTCGCGTTGCCTGACACACGGATATTTTTCTAGTCCTTAAGAATCAATCTGTATTTTTCTAAAATTATTCTAACTTAAAAAAATTAGTGACCATTAGAAAGTTTGCCAAGCGTACCTTTCAATATAGTCATGTTTTGAAGAACACGAAAAATCGTTAAATGGCGCAACCGGGAAACGAACACAGGTCTACGGATTGCCAGTCCGTTATGCTAACCACTACACCACAGCAACCTTACGTCATTTTCGTAAACTTATATAAAGTTGATAAAGGTTAACTACATTTTCCTAATCTAAAAAGAAGTCTTGTTTTACATGCATAAATCGTCATTGAAATTTCAAAAAAGGAAAGAAACATGGAGACAAAGGCCATATCCGTTGATTTGTCCTACCTAAAAATTCCTTGAAAGTGGGACTGGTCCAGCAAGATGGTCGTAGGAGATGCCTTTTGATATCGTACACACAGCATGGCGTGAAAGTTTGACACAATTTATCCTTTATGCATGTTCTCATGTTTGAGGTGCACTGCTCATACCTGAAAGAAAAAACGTGAAGACATTTGTATAGAACATGACTCAAAGCTTTATCACCAAGTATGCTTAGACTCTAACTCAGTAATCAATAAAAAGAGATTAACTTGTTCCAGGGAACGCCACATGCAAAAGGCAATGCCTCCCTTGAACACGGATTCCCAAGAAAATAACAACTTACAAGGCACTGAGGAGATGCAATGGTAAACATGTATGGGACTAAAGGCGCAAGGAATGGTCTGACCGACCATAAATAATAATTAAGACAACATAGGGGAACAACAAGCGGGATAAGACTTTGAGGGAGTTAAAGTTCCACGTTTCTCAATTATTACTCTCCGTGACATGACATTTCCTGCAGGGATTATATTAGAAGTTACAAATAAATTGAACGCTGGTTCGCCTTTAAATGTGTAACTGTATACTAGAATTGATATAGTTTATGTCTCCTTGTGTCTGGTTGGTTATGTGCTTTGTATGTGACGTCCTTCTTCATTTATTTGCATTCATGTTTTTTGTCGATAGCCGCAACACACAGTTGCATCACGTGACGGCATTGGAATTGTAAACACTAAATATATCTTAACAAAACAAACGCCCTTATCGTAACATGCAGACATAAAAGTAACAAGAAATATCTTGAAAAAAGAGGGTCGCCGCAATTTGAAGGTTAAGATTTGTTGTTCAACATAAAAATTGCCGAGATGTTACGATTACAAGTCACTCCAGATCCAAAATGGATTCCGGTAACGCACCCTTTATCGAAAGATTAACCAATCTGCGTCAAGGTTACAAACGTTGTTCGGTTGAAGAGAAGGTGCCTTGGTGGGTAAATATTTGATTGGTTTACACAACACTAATATGCAAATAGCAAAACCATGTTAGTACGCTTGCGCCGAATTATTCCTATAACAAGTAGGTTAAGGTGGGGCAATATGCCCATACGAGGTAAAAAGGCCTACGCGTAAAAATTCTGACATCGTTAGATTTACCGTGCCGAGCGATATTCTTTTTGTGACGTCTTACTAAGGTGTGAATACCGCGAAAATTTTAAACATGTATCTTCAAATGTAAGTTTTTATGCCACCACTCTGAAAGGGGGGGGGGCATATAGATTTGCCCTTGTCCGTCCGTCCGTCCTTCCGTCCGTCACAAAATATTGTGTCACTCATATCTCCAAAAGTATATGAGCCAGAGTCATTAAACTTTACATGAATGTTCACCAACATGTGAAGTTGTGCACCTGGGGTTTCATGTTTGACTGTGTCCAGTAAGTGCAAAGTTATGGCCCTTGACTTTTTGAAAATATAGCATACAGAGCGTGCAATTTTGTGTCGTACATATCTCCAAAAGTATATCAGCTACACTCACCAAACTGTACATGAATGTTCACCAGCATTTGTAGTTATGCACCTGGGGTTTCATGTTTGGCTGTGCCCAGTAAGTTCAAAGTTATGGCCCTTGACTTAGTTAAAATATAGCCTACAGCGTATGCAATCTAGTGTCACTTATATCTCCAAAAGAATTTGAGTCAGAGTCATAATAATATACAGGAATGTTCACCAACCTGTATAGTTGTGCGCCTGGGGTTTCATGTATGGTTACGCCCAGTAAGTGCAAAGTTATGGTCCTTGACTTATCACCATAATCAGTACAGTTGTTCAGTTGGTAATTTGACAAAGGCTGCAAGTGGGGGCATCTGTGTCCTATGGACACATTTCTAGGTAATTCTCATTTTGTAATTTAACACTATTTTGTGTTAACGCTGATTAGTTTATATTTTGGTATTGCCTCGTACACCTAGTATCTCGCTTTTTGGCATTCGTGCGTTTGTTTGACGCTATTTATGCAGGGCTTAGCCTACATGATCGCGAAATTGTACTATATTTTACCAGAAGTTATTTATAAATATATAATATTTAGAGGTTATTGCCCATTATCAATATACTTTTGCCCCCCACAAAAAGGTAAACAATCAATTAAGTTATGTTCAATTTATTGAGTTTTATCTCGTTTTGTATCTCGCGTTAAATATGTTATTAATGAATAGGTCTCGTGCAAACTTGCACGCATATATAGCAAGTTAAATCGAACTCATGATTATCAATGTATCGTAAAATATTGCTTAATATGGGTGCTTTGCCCCACCTTACACTACAATGTGTGTGAAATACACCAAGCATAGATTTCACCCAAAATTTATGTTTATGCACTCACCCAAAGTTCTAACGCATCACTTCGGGTTTACTTCATTTCGAAAAGACGAACGAGGGGTTGGAAATTTATGGTAATGTTGTAGAAAAAAATCACACAGATAACAAAAAAGAAGTGCTTGAATGAGGTCAAGCAAATAAACATGTTTAAACTTTTACAGAAAAAATAATAAATAAAAGTTCAATTTCGTAGCATATGCTAAAAAAACAAAGAAATGTGCTCTATGTAATTAATTACTGAGTGTGTGCTAGACACCTGTGGCTTAATATTTTCTGCCTATTTTCAGTATTACACGAGTTCCCTTAACTTGTGCCGGGACGAAGGCGCGGACACTTCCGTTTTTTCACAATTTTTACTTGGATCCACGCGGTGGAAATCTCGTGTAACAAGCTCACACAAAGGCATATCACTCTGTCAGGCGGTGACAACTTCTGCCAACTGATCTGAATAGTTCAAAAGGAGTCAAGGGGGAAAAGTGCGCCCGATGTGGGGCTCGAACCCACGAACCCCTAAACACAAGTACGGCGCCCTACCGACTGAGCTAACTCGGTGGTCGTCTAACCCCACACCACTACATGTATGAGTATATCTAAAAGACATACTGTGATTCTCTATCTTACCATGACATCTTTGGAGGCAGACCAATGAGTTCCCGAAGTGCGTTTTCTTTTGCCCTCGAGAGTCGATTTAGCATCTTCTTTATTTTGATGGCTCGAATCACTTGTTGTATTGCCATGATTCATGTTTACTCGTAGGTCCTCGTCACAATAGAGCTATGATACAATGACGTCATATCGCATTGACGTCATAATTTACGTCATATTGACAAGGAAATGTTGTGGTTGAATTGATGATTGTAATATTTAAAAACGTTAATTACGACAAAATATGTCTTCTCTGGCATCTAGTTCTAGTAACACAGGCAGTGTTTCTTCTGTTTCACAGGCGAATAATGTTGAATCTTCTGGTTCAGAATCAGAAATGGTTCCGGGCCCAGGATTGTTCTCGAAATGTGAGTTGAAACTTGATTCAAGCTTCATTTTAATATTGAATATTTTGATATTCTTTATTTTTATTTCTGTTTTGACGAAAAAAGGTCCAGAACGTTGCTGCATGCTTTTACTTCTATAATGTTCTTCACAATAATGACAGTTCCCCATTATTTTGCTTTGTGTCAGTAGCTATCAGCTCTTCAATTTGAAGGTAGCAATCCGAAACAAAACGTGGTCGTCTGTAGATTTTTCAACATCTTCTGAAAATAAACAAACTGAAAACCGTCAGGATAATTAGAAAAGAATTTACATAATGCTGCAAATAACATTTGAGATGATGAATTGGTCCTGCAAATTATACAGAAGAACAACAAACAATAAGTTGAATAACAACTCCACCGTGAATACTGCCTTGACCTTGATTTGGCCATCATGATCATTTGCGTATTTGCAAGAACCGGCTTGAAGTTCTCGAAGGAGAATACTAACTACACAGATTATCCCGCAATGAAATGGAGTATCCACTCAAGAGGTGATTACATCAGTTAGAAACAGTAAGCACCGAAGCGATGTGACAATGAATGTGTTCAGTGAAAAACAATGTAGGTAGTGGTGTTGGGGTTACAAGGCGGGGTTACAAGGCCACCCGGTTAGCTAAGTCAGTAAAGTTCAGTACTAGTGTTAACGGGGTCGTGGTTTCTATCCGCATATTTGGCAATTTTTTCCCTGATGATTTTCCTTGAGTCCCTGACTCCCATTTTCCACTGACAGTGCATCCCTGGGCTGGGAACCCTAAAATAAACAAAAATAAATTGTGTCAAGTATAAACTGCATGTCTTGGACCCTATTAATTTACTAATTTGTCAAACACGAGGATTCTAGGACCACTAGCTAAAAAAATCCTAGGGAAAACCCTGTTTCCCCCTTGATTTACTCTACAGTAATGCACCAGTCAATTGTAACCATGGCCCCCCCAGATCCGGGGAATAGCGGGGACTTTGACTTTCGGTCCAGCCAATCCCAGGTAAAATCCCGCCCTGCGGGGACAAACTGCTGGTAAAATCCCTGCCAAATGCCTCCGCACCCCGGGGACATCCTAGGTAAGGCCCATTCCCCGCTATTTCTGGCGCGAAAACAAAACCACCGCATTCACTCGTCACTGCGGGGCCACCTGGAAGGTAAAAACACGGCCCATTTCCCCCGCTATCCCCGGTATACCCCCGGACCTTGGGGGGCCCAGGTTACAATTGACTGGTGCATAACTGGATGAACCATGCCTCCTGTACGTACCCCCAGTCAGCCGTAAGTAAAAGTCCTTATCACAATTGAATTAGAAGCCATTTCGTCATAATCTCTGTTGATTAGGTTTCAATGAAATAGTGTAGATATAAAATATGCTGATTTGACAGCAGTTGAATCTGTTTCAATGTCAAAACTAAACATGATCAGGGAGCATACTTATAAACTGTATTAACTGTTAACTGCCTATATACTTGAACTATGAACAGGTTTAGGTTTTCTCGCTGAATTACAGTTAATGTATTAATCATCTCCGACATGAAGTGGTAGAGCATCGGCCTCCAGAACAGGAGGTCATAGTTCGAACCCTGGCAGAGGCAAACACATGTTTTTCATGACTAAATAAACAAGTAAATTACGGTATTGCAACTGATAGTTGTCTCCCACCTCGGTTGCATGTGGGAAAGTCCGCAGTTGCATTTAATACGAAACATACTAGTACTTGTAACCGAGCAAATGCTTGCTCGCCATATGGGTTTCAGGTGGCGAAGTAAACTTCAAGCCTTCAGAAATTTGACCCAAATAAAGTTATTTATTGCCAATGGACTGTATTAATTGTTTTGAAAGCTAATGGCCCACGTCTTTGTGCCATATGACCTTGGTCAAGAGTTACATGCTTTTCTGGGTTTTTAAACAAATATATTTTCATGTTGTCTAGAAAAGAAAACTAGTTTGTATAAGTTTTGTTGTGTTACAATTTTCATAACATATATAAACCTATAATATAATTTATGTTACTAGCCTACACTTGACTTTGTGTTTTCTGAAATGGTTTGTGTGATTTTGTAATGGGTAGGTAGGTTTGACTAATGAAGTGGATGCTAAACCAAAAAATGAAAAGTTATGGCCTTACTTCACTGGGTTTGTATTGTGCATGTGCAGTGGACATCTAAAATACATAGCCTCAATTTTATGGTTCTGTGCTATAAATTGTTTGATGAGTAAAATTCAGCTGAAAAAAAGAATACATTAAACCATCATGTTTTATTCATTTTGTATGTCGCCATTAACTTGATATTTCTGTATCTTACAGTATGCAACTGCTTTTGTGGCCCATGCATGAAATTTTTATCTTCTGAGCCGGACCAGTGTCGGACAATGAAAATGCTGTTTGGTTTCCCTTTCGGGGCAATTCTGGGTTATGGTAAGGAAGATCTATATTTGATATTTATTTCTGATGTTTTCTGTCTTGAGATGTATTCAGTCAACATCAACAACACATACAGCATACAATACATACATCATACAACACAGACATCATACAACACATACAGCATACAACACATACAGCATACAACACATACAGCATTCAACACATACAGCATACAACACATACAGCATACAACACATACAGCATACAACACATACAGCATACAACACATACATCATACAACACATACAGCATACAACACATACAGCATAAAACACATACATCATACAACACATACAGCATACAACACATACAGCATACAACACATACAGCATACAACACATACAGCATACAACACATACAGCATACAACACATACAGCATACAACACATACAGCATACAACACATACAGCATACAACACATACAGCATACAACACATACAGCATACAACACATACAACATACAACACATACAGCATACAACACATACAGCATACAACACATACAGCATACAACACATACAGCATACAACACATACAGCATACAACACATACAGCATACAACACATATATCATACAACACATATATCACACAACACATACATCATACATTACACATACGCCATCAGTTTAACTGTGATTTGGGTGTTGATTGCTACAGTAACTTATGTTCAATATTAATGGTGGAATACGGATGATATGTTTCTAGGGTACAGTATACTGGAGCAGTGTGTGTTAAGTTAAAATGATTAGGCGAAGCAGTCATCACATGATGCGTACATGACAATGTGATGTTTTCCAATATGATACAGATATGTGAATTTAAATATATAAAAAACATGAGAAACCAGAATATTTATCATTTTTATAGCTATTTTGCTACCTTAATTTCAGGACTAAACAGTTTGGTTGTTCTAAATTCAGGACTATACAGTTTGGTTATTCTAATTTCAGGACTATACAGTTTGGTTGTTCTAAATTCAGGACTAAACAGTTTGGTTATTCTAAATTCAGGACTATACAGTTTGGTTATTCTAATTTCAGGACTATACAGTTTGGTTGTTCTAAATTCAGGACTAAACAGTTTGGTTGTTCTAAATTCAGGACTATACAGTTTGGTTATTCTAATTTCAGGACTATACAGTTTGGTTGTTCTAAATTCAGGACTATACAGTTTGGTTATTCTAATTTCAGGACTATACAGTTTGGTTATTCTAATTTCAGGACTATACAGTTTGGTTATTCTAATTTCAGGACTATACAGTTTGGTTGTTTAAATTCAGGACTATACAGTTTGGTTATTCTAATTTCAGGACTATACAGTTTGGTTATTCTAATTTCAGGGCTATACAGTTTGATTATTCTAATTTCAGGACTATACAGTTTGGTTATTCTAATTTCAGGACTATACAGTTTGGTTGTTTTAATTTCCGGACTATACAGTTTGGTTGTTTTAATTTCAGGACTATACAGTTTGGTTGTTTTAATTTCAGGACTATACAGTTTGGTTATTCTAATTTCAGGTTTATACAGTTTGGTTGTTTTAATTTCAGGACTATACATTTTGGTTGTTTTAATTTCAGGACTATACAGTTTGGTTGTTCTAATTTCAGGACTATACAGTTTGGTTATTCTAATTTCAGGACTATACAGTTTGGTTATTCTAATTTCAGGACTATACAGTTTGGTTGTTTAAATTCAGGACTATACAGTTTGGTTATTCTAATTTCAGGACTATACAGTTTGGTTATTCTAATTTCAGGACTATACAGTTTGATTATTCTAATTTCAGGACTATACAGTTTGGTTATTCTAATTTCAGGACTATACAGTTTGGTTGTTTTAATTTCAGGACTATACAGTTTGGTTGTTTTAATTTCAGGACTATACAGTTTGGTTTTTTTAATTTCAGGACTATACAGTTTGGTTGTTTTAATTTCAGGACTATACAGTTTGGTTGTTCTAATTTCAGGACTATACAGTTTGGTTATTCTAATTTCAGGACTATACAGTTTGGTTGTTTTAATTTCAGGACTATACATTTTGGTTATTCTAATTTCAGGACTATACAGTTTGGTTGTTTTAATTTCAGGACTATACAGTTTGGTTATTCTAATTTCAGGACTATACAGTTTGGTTGTTTTAATTTCAGGACTATACAGTTTGGTTGTTTTAATTTCAGGACTATACAGTTTGGTTGTTTTAATTTCAGGACTATACAGTTTGGTTGTTTTAATTTCAGGACTATACAGTTTGGTTATTCTAATTTCAGGACTATACAGTTTGGTTATTCTAATTTCAGGACTATACAGTTTGGTTGTTTTAATTTCAGGACTATACAGTTTGGTTGTTTTAATTTCAGGACTATACAGTTTGGTTATTCTAATTTCAGGACTATACAGTTTGGTTGTTTTAATTTCAGGACTATACAGTTTGGTTGTTTTAATTTCAGGACTATACAGTTTGGTTGTTTTAATTTCAGGACTATACAGTTTGGTTGTTTTAATTTCAGGACTATACAGTTTGGTTATTCTAATTTCAGGACTATACAGTTTGGTTGTTTTAATTTCAGGACTATACAGTTTGGTTGTTTTAATTTCAGGACTATACAGTTTGGTTGTTCTAATTTCAGGACTATACAGTTTGGTTATTCTAATTTCAGGACTATACAGTCTGGTTGTTTTAATTTCAGGACTATACAGTTTGGTTATTCTAATTTCAGGACTATACAGTTTGGTTGTTTTAATTTCAGGACTATACAGTTTGGTTATTCTAATTTCAGGACTATACAGTTTGGTTGTTTTAATTTCAGGACTATACAGTTTGGTTGTTGTAATTTCAGGACTATACAGTTTGGTTATTTTAATTTCAGGACTATACAGTTTGGTTGTTTTAATTTCAGGACTATACAGTTTGGTTGTTTTAATTTCAGGACTATACAGTTTTGTTATTCTAATTTCAGGACTATACAGTTTGGTTGTTTTAATTTCAGGACTATACAGTTTGGTTGTTTTAATTTCAGGACTATACAGTTTGGTTGTTTTAATTTCAGGACTATACAGTTTGGTTGTTTTAATTTCAGGACTATACAGTTTGGTTGTTTTAATTTCAGGACTATACAGTTTGGTTGTTCTACCCATGGATTTACCTACAGAAACGATGCATGTACTTGGTGCTATGACTGTATTTGGAACTTCTGCCGGCTATTCCTTGTCTGTTAGTTTTCGTTGTGTGTGTATTCTTCTCATACCTACGTTTATGGGGAAAGCTGGACGATCTTATATCGGAACATTTGCCATAGCATACCTTATTGCTGGTATTTATTTGTTATTACATTTTTATAAATATTCTCAAAGTTTGAAATTTGCTGCAGTAATGTACTTATATTATGGTACAATGAAGTTGATCAAAAATTGATCTGTATTTTCTTTTAATGTTATTGTTAGCTAGGAATAAATTATCATTACTTGTGATAGTTGTAAAAATATGCTGCCAGTTCATTGCTTATTTTGTGTAATTGTCTTAATTCTTAGAAAAATATTTAGAGCAATATGTATACATATTATATTTGTAATCTATCATGTATCTTCAAGTGCCCTCATTCCGGTGGTGACCTCATTCCGGTGATTTTTGTTTAAATCGCATGGTACACTTGTTTTGATGACGTCATTCACATGGTTCCTGTAGAAATATTTACGATACCTGAACGCAACTGTCAAACTTAAAATAGGCTGAAAATGCGTAACAAACGGGTAAGATTTTAATCTAGAAGTACAAACTGATAAAAAATATAATTTTCCTAGTTTGAGTTTATGAATTAGAGGGAAATTGATTTCCCTTGTTTATGTTAGTATCCAACAGATGGTATAGGTTTTTGGATGTCAATTCAACCATAAATTGGTCAGTCTTGGCGGGTAATGCACGGGATTTTCATTCAGCTCTGGGACATCAACCCCACTGGTTTGTAAATTTTATATATGTTGAGTTGCCACATGTAATTGTGTGAGATATGTCGAACGAAGACACGTCTGTTTCTGAACAGTTATCGTTAGTATTGAATGAATTAAAAGAACAGTGTGCTATTGTAACGAATTTACAAGACGAAGTCGGAGAATCGCGTTTAATACGTTATCAGAAGTGAAAAAGCTGAAGTTAGACAAGGACATTCAGTGGAAGTACAGAGGGAATCATATTCAGTTTGAGATCAATTTAGAACTTGTGGACATGTTTTTATTTGAAACAGATTCAGTGGGGAATATATAACAAAAAGATTGAATACAGCTCAGATTTCATCAAAGAAGGATTAGATAAGGTTAAGAGGAGAAACAAACTCATCCGTATAGCCGACACATCGGAAGGAGGCTGGGAGACAGTAAGAAGAAGAAAAGCTTCAAGGGTAAATCCCCTTCTACTTTCCAAGTCAACGATAGCCAAAGGAGTTTCGCTCCTTACATTATGCCTTCTGCCACATCACGCCAGCAGCCTGGCTACGCCATAGGGCGTCTTTTTCGTGGCTACGGAACTTCAGCCACGATCACTTCCCCAGGAGGCCTCAGCGCATTTCAGCCCGAGAGCTACACACCTGGATGTTACTACGCATGTGGAGAATTCACGCATTACAGACGAGATTGCCCCCATCTTGTTACGTCAGCCGGGCACCAGTCAATCAGTCACCAAGTGACGTCACAGATTCAACCATGACAAATGATTTCAAAGATGAGTATAATTTATTAGATTTACTGACAATTATAACGAATACGAACAAGGCCAAAGAAGACATTATCGTAGTGGCTGATACCCAAAATGGTGTTATTTACATTGCAAGTCAAAGGATTAAAAAATGTGTAGAGACTGTCAATTGCTTATTACAGGAAGTAAAAGTACACAGGTGTGTCGCAGCTAGGACTGTCGCAAGTTTTGTCGGTCAGGTAATTTCGATGTATTTGGTCATAGGTCACTTGACACGGATAATGACCTGCTGGTTGAGTATTGACATATTGACAGCTCCCACATGGGAATCTAGAATTTTTCTGTCAGAAGATGGCATTTATCAGTTATGTTTTTGGCGAGATAATCTAGAATCATTGAATAAAAAATATATTTTCCAGTTGCATAGGTGCTCTAAAATTGTGTATTCAGACGCCTAGCGCTTCCGGCTATGCTGGTTATGTGGTAAACGCAGTGAACAGACAGTCTCACAGAATGTGGTCAGCAGAAGAATCTCAGTTTTCTTCTACATGGAGAGAATTGATGGCAGTGTTCAGAGTTTTATGTTCATTAAAAAACTTTAATGTGAGTCAGAGAATAAAGTGGTTCACAGACAATCAAGGAGTTATGTCCATTGTACATGAGATGTCATTTGCAGGCGATTGCTATTGAGATATTTAAGTTCTGTATGTCGCATAGCATTCATTTAGAGATTGAATGCATACCAAGATCAGAAAACGAAAGGGCTGATTATTTGTCAAAAATTGTGGATAACACCGACTGGGGGTTATCTAAAGCACTTTTCAACTACATAACTGACATATTTGGGCTTCCTAGTGTAGACTGGTTTGTGTCTGACTATAATGCCAAATTACACAGATTTTATTCCATATTCTGGAATCCTTTTTCTCAAGGCATAGACGCATTTACAGAAAATTGGTGATTTCGCGCCCCCTATCAGCATTATTCACAGGGTATTAAATAAGTTGATAGGACACGTGGAATATTAGTTGTTCCTAGATGGCCTTCAGCAGTGTTTTGGCATATGTTATGTCCACATGGAACCTTTATAATGCAAATTAGAGATATACTTGTGTTGCCAAGAGATAAACATTATTATACAAAGTGTAAACATGGTAAGGGCATGTTTGGGAACATTGATCTCAAGTTCGACATGTTGGCTTTATATGTTGATTTCAAGAAGTGAATGTTCATTACATTTCAGATATATATGTGTGTGTATCAGACAATTGTTGTAAAGGCTCTTGCCTAGTTTTATGGGGATTTTATATTACTGTTGGCGCTTGCCCGGACAGAAATGGACGCTTGCCCGGACAGAAATGGGCACTTGCCCGGAAAGAAATGGACGCTTGTCCGATAATGAGTACGCTTGTACCAATGTTTTGTTGATCAAATATGTATATCATAATTATATCAGATGATCATCCACTATGTTACTTTGTACTTAACCAGTCAAGGACATGTTGTCTTAATGTTCCTTCTTTTATACGTTTATTTTTTCAGGCTCACAAAAATGAGATAGAAACACTACCGAAGTCTTGGCAGACAGAGTGGAGCTACTCCCGGATTTATTACAACAGTCGCATGCCGGAAGTACCTGTGACAAATATTAACATGCGTTCCTTCGTTGGAGAATTTGGGCTCTGTCTAACAGTTTCAGGAGTAGTGACATTCTGCCTGCCCAGGCTTTACCGGGTGCTATTTATTTAATATCATTAATACAATCTGCTAAAACTCCATCACCCGTTGTGGTTGCTTTTTATGCTATTAAATGGACGCATGATATTTATCGTTTAAATTCTCCTAAGAGCAATACGTTAATAGCAAATGTGTTAGAAGCAGCAAAGAGACTGTTATCTAGACCTGTAATGAAGAAAGAACCTTTAACAGCTGATATTTTGTCAGCCATGTATAAGAGACTATATCAAGAAAATAATCTCAAAGTATCATTACTGCATGCCTTTTAGCTTTAGCGAAGTTCTGAATTGTTAAAAATTCGAGTTTGTGATATTTAGATTGAAAATTCACATGTGTCTATATTCATTGAAAGTAGTAAAACTGACAAATATTGTAATGGCTTCTGGATTTTGATTGCAAAAACTGGGAGGTTGTTATGTCCAGTAATCAATTTACAGAAATATTTGAGCTGGTCCGGCTTAAATGGAGACAGTTTTGTGTTTTGTAATATTTGTAAATCTTCAAATGGTTATAAAGTAAGAAAATGTGTCAAGTCAATGTCGTATACTTCCCTAAGAGATAATTTTTTAAAGGCCATCACTCCTCATCCTCATGTCGATGACTACTAAATATTGCAGGAGGTGCTACTGACGCAGCAAACAAATGAATTAAGGACAGAATGTTTAAGTGGCATTGACGTTGGGCTAGTGATGGTGCTAAGGATGGATATGTCAAAGAAGACGATTTACAAAAGCGACTATCTGTGTCATTGTCATTAGGATTGTAATTATGTAAAATAGCTTAATTGGTTTGTAACAAAAAGTTTGCGCCAATTTTGAATATTACTGAGTTGTGGCCCTTACTTTGTAATTTCAGCGGGTTGTCCCCAAGTGCTTTACACCAAAATACAAGTTGTATTTCTATACATGTTTGTTATTATTAGAGGATACGTTCAGGTTAAGGGAAAGTACATTTTCCCCTTTTCCAATCATATATAGATTAATAATGTTCTTTTTTCCCTTAAAATGGTGACTGTGAAATTTGACAGTGCGTCTGCATTGTAAACACACACTTTATTGATTGGTTCAGACCGGAAGTAGTTTTCGTTTTGTGCGTGCAGTGACGTCAACGGAATTGAGTTCTCTTCAAAATGGCCGATTGTTGTGATTACGGCTGACTTTTTGCTCAATGAGGATCGAATGTATTATAAGCTTAGATTAATCTCTAGTAACAAGTGATTTTAAATCAGTTCTCACATTATCTAATAATTTATAAATTGGCTGCTAGTTAATAATGTCATATTGTTTCTTCAAATTTAAATTAATTGTATCCATAATGAAAGTGAATTTGTGTTTAAAATAATAAGAATACTTTTATTTGTAGAAGGTAACATATGACTCCTGTACTGGAATTTGAAACAATGGAAATGACTGAAGTACAGCATCTTATTTTATCTAAAGTCAAAACTGTTATAAGTGTCCATTCAAGGGACTGACAAAAAGTGGTCTCTTAATAGAAAATGTTGATTTTTAACTTTGTTACAATTTTTAAATTCATTTCAAAGGGTTAGTGCCTGAGGATAATTGTTTATATCCTCGTTTCCAGTGAATTGTCGTTCCCGCTTTTTGTCCCCAAGTGCATTGTTCTCAAAGTCACTAATCAAATTACTCTTCTGTTTTAATATACATGTATTCTGTAACTGGGTTTTACCTGCCCCAAAATCATAGTTGACTCTATTTATTGCATTTGTTCTTCGAGGGTAAAAACTTTCCCTTTTGGCATGGAGCTACCTGACGCCATTGTGACTAACTTGAAAGTAAAGAAACTACTCTAAACATAATTTGCCTTTAATATTTCACACCTGTTTAACACGATAATAACACAGATTATTGGCAAGAGACATCTGTGACGACTGATCCTGGATAATTGAACAGAAGCTTAATGGATACACAAATTAACATATATAGCACTGGTGGGGTCGGAGTTTACTGGTTGCGTTATACAAAAAAGATGTGTAACAGATGTATTTTAAGAGGAAAAACGGACGGGCTGGATTTTAAATAAAAACGCTAATTACAGGCGGTCGCTAGTACAGGTTTGACTGTATGTACTTCTGAGTCTTTACACTTTCCAGTGATTTTGATGTATGTTGATTTAATGAATCATGATTGCTATTTCAGGACCTATTAAGAACATTGTGGACAACACACAAGATATAACTAGATCTTTGACATGTTCAGCTGAGCTGTCAGCTAACCACACTGCTGCAAAATGGAAGTTCAGACTCCAGCCTGTGGGAAATGTCATGAAAGACATGGCTGTAAGACTTTGTTCTAGATAAAAACACATGTACATGTAGTTGTTTACATTAAGTGCCTTGATGATTCTCAGTACCATTTCATTGTTGAAATTCTCAGGCTCTCTATTGGACCATTTTCTACTTTTTGTCCCTTTTTTTATTTGAGTCCCAATTTCCCTACAATTTCTCAAACTGCCCAACTATCCCTACTTTTCCGTGCCAAATATGAGGCTTATAGTTGAATATTAATACATTATATAAAACACTTGTTTTAATGGTGTATTTATGACAGTCAGTAATTGAAAGTTGTGTTTTCCATGGTGAAGTCTGTCCATGTGGTGACTACCTGTAAATGGTGAACATATCTGATAATTATCAACCTTAAGTGCACATATGATTCTTATTTCTGTTAAGCTTTTGTTTCAAATGCTATCATCTGCTCCTGTCCTTCCTAAATGTGTACGTCAGCATTAAAATACCTTTGTACGATCTTTAATTGCTTCCTAGATGACATTAAAATACCATTGTACGATTGTTTAATTGCTTCGTATCTCTATACCTCTACAGGAGGAAGGGTGGATGTTGAACAAACTTGGAAAGAAAGTAAATAAGGCATTCATTCCGATCAAGTCAGAGGTATGTATATGTGTATGAGACACAAACAGTAACTAACCAAAGAATCATAATAAAGTAATTCAGAAATAGATTTCAGTAAATTCTTATAGTTTAATCTCTCAAAACAACATTTCCGTACACTTTGATATTTTGCATCAATTTTGGTATAACTGGAAGATTTTTTTCTCAATTCAAAATCTCTGGAAACGTTTTTTCAGTTAAATAAATGTAAATGAAATACATCTTGCATATATTTGACTACTTGGTTAGATTAAAAAAGTTCATAGTTCTGGTGTTAAGAATAATTATGGATTTGCAGGAGTGTTAAATTTAGAAAGCACATTCAATTGAAGCCTTCACAAAATGGGCAGGGCCATCTGACATGTTAAACAAATTTAAATCGGGTCCGATAGCTTTTCATGTTCGCTGACCAAATGTCGAGAAAGTTGAGAAGCTACCATGCATTCAAAACGGAATATTTAAGACAAAATTTCATCTGATCAGACAATTATTACCAGTTCCTGTAACCAAATGTTAGGCAATCTATAAAGCAGTTTTCTGAAATTTATTTTCAGCTACGTGGTGAAGAAGGGATTGAAGAAATGAAAGCCAGGACCAAAAAGGAAGATAATCTTGAAGGTGGTGTAATTGATCGTGCTGATGAAATTGAAAAAGATTCTAAAACTGGACCTGATGATGATGAAGGAAAGGAAATTGAAAATAAGTATAAAAAGAAAATAAAATTTGAATGTGAAGGTATGATCGTTGATATGTTACTGTATTTATGGAAATATTGAAAGTTAATATTGATGATATGTCTGTTGTGATTGTCACAAAGGTTTCAAATCAGCTGATCACATGGCCATTTGGTTACTTCACAATTCTCACTCACACTCCAGTGACTGTTAAATCTGTAAGTTAGATATTAATTGTGAATAATAAGATAGAAATAATTGTGATCTTAGAATAGAATAGAAGTTAGGACTGACCACGCCTGAAAGCCTAATTGAATCACAGGATGCATCAATTTAAGATTTACATTGTACTTAAACAGAAGGACATAAAACTCAAAACATACGAATGAACGAAGACAATGGACAAATTAATAACATGATACTTGACTAACTACAAACCATCATACACTTGACCATTGAATACAAATCCAGTTAATTTAAACTTTCCATCACTTGATTACCTCCCTTTGACTATTACTTAAGAAATGATGGTCCAATTTTAAATACTTATTGTAATACCATGTTTTGAGACTCGTTTTGTAATAAAAAAATCAAAATGAACAGAAATTATTTTTTCAACATAACAATACAAGAAACCAATAGACAAATGTAAAATAACTGGTTTTTATTACGAAATGGGTGGTAACATTTAATTCATAAACCCTACTTAACCACTAAAGAACAAATTCACCTATGATCTTCAAAGTTGGTATGCACAATGGTGGTCATGTGCAGTAGATGACCTCTGTTGATTCTGAGGTTACTGCTCAAAGCATTACAATGTTGGTTTTTAAAAAACTGCCATATGTTACTATCTACTGATGGAATGAAAGCTCATTTCTGTAGCAGCTAATTGGAAGACAACTTTATGTTTTATCAAATTTTAACATTTCCATGTAGTACTTCTTAATTTCAAAGTCTTACAGCAGTTGAATGATTTACAAACAATCACTCAATCTCATCGCTCTCGAAACTAATTTAGTTGAAAATTTTACAGGAGAACATATGTGACTTTGTAAGAAGAGGCTATAGCAGTAATGGTCATTCTCTAGTCGTATTCAATTTATTCAATATCGTCTTCAGACGTGTCTTTGGGCATGTCAGGCATTTCCCTGACACCGAAATCTTGAGTCCCTGACTCCCTTTTCTTTCTATGGACTTCCATTTTCAACTTACTACATGCATCCCTGGGACCCCTAAAAATCTTGTCAGGTATAAACTTAATATCTGGGACCCTACAAATTTACTTAGGAGCCCCGATTTATCAAACACAAGGGTCCAAGGACCCCTAGCAGAAAAATCCTAGGGAAAACCCTGCATGTATTGCTCTTGACAGCTTGCTGTCCTTGTCTTATGATACATAGTGTTTTATTCAGAAATATTCAACCAAGGTGTGAAGGCTTGTCGTAAAGTGTTCAAAAGATTGGAAGATAGGTGTAGGGACAAGGTCCCAGGGCCCTTTGATGATTTCCTCTGTCCAATTGTCAATGTTGGATTCCTATGCAAGCTGGTTGACAGTATGTAAATGTTCTCCTCTCGTAACATTTTACTGACTTGTGAAATCAGGTTGAAATTTATTTGATGCATTTGTAATTTGATTAGGTGACATTTTCGTATGCTTTTAACAAAAGTGTAGTTTCTGACTTCAGTTCAAGTCTCTTTTTATGGTGCCATATTTTTTAAATATCAGTATGCTTATAAAACAGTGGCATAAAGCAAACAGATTTTTCACCTTGATTGATATACTGATGGCCAAATATGTTTGACTACCTGATATACCATGCAAAAACTGCTGATCTAGCAAATATTTCAGATATTTTATTATGAACAGTAACTTTTTTTGGTGAATGCTGAAACTCTGTGGTTAACTTGTATTTAAATAACTTTGTAGAGGTCTTGGTGAAGAATGTTAGTATGTTGATGTTGTCAGATCTCATTTCAGAAAATGTAAAAAACATCTGAAGATTAATGAAATATTTTATAAAGCTCTTTGCATCATGATTGACACAGTTTGCTTTAACTTTAATATGTGGAGTACAGTGAGTATACTGGTATTTTCAGCCATTGGTCGAGGTCTAGGTGGAGAATGTAAGCCTGAACATGTCGTCAGACCATCATTTGGAAAAATGTACAAAAAATCTGAGGATTCTGTACAAAATATGGAAAAAGGGTTTGAGATGAAAATGCAGTATAAGGTTTGTTGACATTGTGCACCAATGGTTTTATGGTATATGTACAATATATATGTTCAGCCTTTATATGAGGGGAGTTTTCATGCATGTGTGTACAGTAAAACTTGCTCAGTAAGGATACATATATAACGAACACTTGGATATTAGGAATACCCTTTAAATCCCTACTAACATAGTTTGTATTCAAATCATTATGAATATTGCAAACAGCTGATATAAAGAACATTCTTCAAGACTCTTTGGGTGCCTAAAACGTAAGTTTTGCTGTACAGTAAATAAGACCACCTTTGGGACCCTTGAAAACTGGTCTTATCAAGGTGGTCTCAATATTGAGGTTGAATAAAGAGCAAAACAATGAAAATGGACTTGAAAATTGTGTTCTTATTTTTGAGGTGGTCTTATTTTTGAGGTGGTATTCAAGGGAGGTTTTACTGTACTTACATTTCAAATACAATTTAAAAATCTGAACAATTTTGGTACAGCTGGGACAATGTCCCTTCATTGGTAACTGACTGGGTATTATGCTATTGATACTGACAAACCAAAATGATAAGGTGTAAAATGGTAGGTAATGATAATTTTTGTTAAGTAAGTCTGGTAAGTAACTGAAGGTTTGCGAGTTTTGAAGTGTATATTCTTATATGCTTTACATCAATAAGCCACAAAATATCATTTATATTTTATAACATGTACATTCTCATTAAAATGGGAAACAACATGATGTTCTCTGTGACACATACAAGTAAATACTTCTGAGTCGCAGGGGATACAAATAACAGTTTTATTAGATTTCATTACTCATTATCAGCGGTATTAATGGTATGTGTGTTTGGGTTTATTTATTGTTGCCACCGGTTTCCCATATGGGCGACGCCTCCGGAAGAATGTTTGTCATTTTAGATTTTTGGAGGATAGTGCATGATACAGAAGATGCCTCAGTTCCAGAAGCACACCTGGTTCTTTTACATGCACGATGTTAAGCATCGTATACAGGACCTCGTTTTTTGGCTCATCCGAAAGACTAAGTGATGGAGCTGGGGGTTGAACCTGCGACCCCTGGATTACTAGTCTAGCGTATTACCACTGGACCACAGATCCGCTACAATATTAATGGTACTTTGATACGTATGCATTTATCTTTGATAGGTTGTTAAAGGCAAAGAAGACGTTGATTACACTTCCATTGAGGAAATGCGGGGTAATACAATGCATGAGTTTAAGCATGGACGAAACTGGGTGGAGTTTGTGATGTTGTTAATTAAGAGGGTTCTTGGATTTACTTTTGTGCTTGTGGTTATGAGGTATTAGCAATTTTCTATACAACGCAAAGTTTTATTACTGCACGAGCTTTAACGAAGTCCGCTGACGACATGTTGTATCCAAGACTGTGCATGTAATCAATTCACAAAAAACAACTTTTGACTGGAAATGACGTCGGAAATATTAATAACATATTAGTGCGACGTCAACATATTAATCGATGTAATTTGGCGGAGTTTTATCTGGAAACATTGAAAAAAAGCTTGTAATAGATTTATTAAAAGGTTTATAAACGTACATTTTAGACAGTGCGCCAGCCGTACATTGTTGGCTACAGAAAATCCATATTTTTTTCAATATATAGTCAACATACCAACCTGAAATTCACGTGGTCAATGCTGAACACTTCAAATAAGATAAACATGACTTTTGATATGATTTAGACTAGAAATATGTAAAAAGTCCACGTAATTCTGGATCAACCCTCATATGATATTCTAGACTAAAGTTACAATATTGTATACGTCGGCCGGGTTAGATCAGTTGATAGAGTGCTAGCTGGGTTGGTCATGTCCCTCTTTGACATTTGGCTACAGTGATCTGTTGGCTTGCTGAAGGGCGTGTTAGTACAGGCTAATTCCAGGAACATTTTACCATGTATAACTGAACAAAGTTGAGAAGTACAATCAAGACAGAAATGTTGTATTGTACTGATTTTAGCTATTCCATTACTAAATTAGATATTATTTCTAGCAGATCTTGCTGTGATAAAATCTCTGTTTCAGTGCGTACAAGTACTACAAGAAATATAATGCTGATCTACGATTTGACAATATATACATAACATCATACTTCAGGAAAATAGATGCCAGAAGAAAGTATCGGGTATGTTATGACTTTTGCAAGTATTCATGTCCCTGTTCCTTGACTTGCTTTGTAATCAAACGGACAAGGATTCTAATATTGAGAAGACGGGTGGGGTACAAACTGCTATTGATACTGAAACATTATTTTTGTGAGAAACTCTACAGCACAGTTCAAACGCAGATGGACGGGAATTTCCACATGATGTTGTTCAAATGGTTTGAACAGCCAGTAATCACATACATTTGGGTCAAAACATATGCAGACTGAGTTTGTCTAGAAACGCATCAAATTATGCACGGTTTGAATGAAAACAGAACAATTTTGGGGAAATGAACATTTATTGTATGAATTATTCAAAAAAGATGAAAAGTGTGATGGTATTTAATTGAAAAATCCATTTTTTAGTAAGTCCGGAAAAAAGATAATCGTGATAATTGACTAAAAAAATATTCAGGCTAGTCACATGGTCATGTGTCGTGAGATAAAAGTCATGCGACCTGATAAAGCAAATATACCAGGCAAGTGACTGGATAAATAAGAATCATGTGAAGCTGTAATAAAAAACATGACAAGTTGTATCTTGTATCTTGATCAGTGTCGCCAAGAGCTTCATTCCTTGGTTGAGAGTGTCTGTATAACGCCAAAAGTTGTATTTACGAATTTTCAGCACAGCTGTATTAAGCTGGCTTTTGGTACCATCCAGTCCATTTACAATTTGCAGATTTCAAAAGATTCAGTGTCCAGTTTACAAAAACAGTTTGGCTGTCCAAAATTTGCTTCGACATTTATAACTATCTTATTGGCTTACGTGGCATTGCTGAATAAATTTGTCGGCTCAAGAAATAAAGTATGATTGGTCATTGAACAAATAAAAAATTTGCCACAATAGTCCTATGTTTTGTGTACATGTAAGTATGTATGCTCTTTATTTAATTTTATTGAACATGAAAAAAGCTATTTCTGGCACACATGCTATTATTATTGAATATCTTTATCAGTTAAAATGAATGAATGAAAGCAGAATTTTAATATTTCATTTTCGTTAATTATTGATTATATTAACATGCGTTTGTACAATAAATCAAAATCTTAACCAATAAAACTGCAACATTTTTTCTTATTATAATATGCACTGATGATCGTATTTGAAGATATTTCTTGTTTACAGGTGACCTGATTTTACTACATGTATCTGCTTTTCTGTTTGACCGTAATTTCAGCGACAAAATACCCCTTAAAATTCACGATGTTTATCTTCAAAAGCTCACCGCTCCAAGCCCAGAAAGCATGAGGCGCCGATCAGTAGTCTCTTGCGGAAATTAGGAGAGCTCACATGTCTGCAGACTGCCATTGTCATTCCAGAAGCTTTTTTATCCAAAATAGAATGTGACTTCAACCTACTTTTCATGATGCTAAACATTTCTTGCCATTGCATTTCAATTATAACCCTTGCTTGTTATCCATTGTAGAATGTAACTTTTCATGATACTAAACATTTCTTGCCTTAGTGTGTTAATTATTGCCCCTTGCCTATACGTTTTTATCAAAAATCAGGCACGAGAATGGAAAGTTAATGATCAGCAGAACTTTTCACAGATTGGGTACATGTTGTAGTGTATGATTGCATCCATCTAAAAAACAGCCCTGGCAAACACAAATCTCTTATGTCTGAAAATAGAAAATGGCCTTCAGTGAATTGTGTTGTATTAATTTACACTGCAGAGAAAGAAGGTATTGTTACCTTTAAAGAAGATAGAGGCTGGTCATGTTATCTTTCCAACCAGTCTGAAACTGATGAAATCAGAAAAAGGAAAAGTTGTAAGTTTTTGTTTCTTCTATATAAAGTGAGTCTTGGTCATGTTTATTTGTACGTTAATACATGTGCTTACCTCAGCTTTGTTCATCTGATGCATTGAATAAGTTTAAAAGATCAGTATGGTACTTAAATTGTTGCAGCATGAAATTAACAGAAAAGCCAGCTTCTAGTTGAGGAATATGACAACAGTTGTATAATTTGTAGTATGTATTTCTTACTTGTTTGTAGGTGAAGGGTACAGTATTGCTACTTGTTAGAGCCATTCTGTCTGGTATGGTATTTCTAGTAGCAAATATAATGTTCCGGGCTATGAGTGTCATACAAAAAAACAGTAGAGTTGATTACAGACAAACAGGTATGTTTGACATTGTACAGAGATTAGGAAAGTAATTAGGACTACTGATATTGCTGAATAATTGAAAAAATAAACAAGACTTACCTTAGTCAAGTTGAAGTTTGTTAGGAATTTTACGTAGTCATCATAACACTGGAGGGATCAAACGCCCACCCTTTTATGATCCATCCCTGAAGTCTTTATTGCATTATATGAAGTGCAGTTTTGAAGACTATACATTAAGTCTGAAACACACTCCAGTGTTTTTATTTTTGACCCTCCATTATTTGTTGGATTTGTTTAAATCCTGAAGTTATATGACCGGTAGTGGCACGCATAATGAAAGTATATTGATGACGTTATAAAATTGAAATGAACAGCTCACAACTTAGATGTAGCTGTACAACAGATTTCACTTCTGGGACAGTGTGTAAAATATGGAGTTTGGAAATGGGCTGTCCTTATTTATCACAAGATATATCTATCTGGGCTTACCCTAGTACATCGTCAGAAATGAATAAGAAAACCAAATGATTAGGACTATAGAATTTTATTTCAGCGAAAACATAATTTACTTACTCATGAGGAAATTATTTAACCATATGTTTTTATATTGTACCATTTTATCGTGAGGATTGTGCATTTTACCTTTGCTTTACAGGATCAAATACAATAGACATAAAAGTTGGAGGTAATGGATTTATGAGTAATATTGTTCGATTGTTTCTGAATGGGTTAAATACAAACAATGAACTGGATCGGGTATCATCTAACTTAGGTTTGTATTGTGTTTGTATATTTGACGTATTTTGGAAAATGAAAATGTCTAGTTTTTAAATTTATTTGAATGATACCAGTTTGTACAGTCGGGGGCCATAAGTAATGTGTCTGGACTGCTTGTCTGTGACATACTTGATCTACAACTGGGTAGTACTGGTTTCAGACCTAGGGAAGGTGAATTGATCAATTAGTAACGATGTGTAACTCGAATGCTCGAGTTTGTAAATGCTAATTACTTGTACAGTAATTCTATCCCTGCTTCAAAGTGAAGTGCAGGCCATGTAGGAATCATGCGCATGTCTGTAAGTCCGTCCAGATTTTGTTTCCGGTCCATATCTTTGTCGTTCATGGTGGGATTTGAAAATAATTTTGCAGAAGTGACCACCATAGGATTAGGACGTGTAGCACGCAAGACCACTGTCCCTAGCTTCAAGGTCACTGCATGCCTCTGAACTTTGTATGTCCTGATTTTGCGCCCAGTCTATATCTTTGTCATTGATGTTGGGATTTTGAACTATTTTAGCGGAAGTGACCATGATAAGATGATGACGTATTGAGCAGATGATCAGTGTCCCTAGCTTCAAGGTCAAGGACACTGCGTGCCGCTGATCTTTGTCAGTTTAGCTAAATATTTTTTGTCTTGGATTTTCTCAAAAGCTTGTGTAGCAAAATCTTTGGTGGATTTTCATGAAACTTCCACAAATAATATACATAATGAGTTTTCAAATTTAAGATGGTCAACTGGATTTTCTATAAAATATGTATGACAAAGCAGTATTGCAGGTTATTGATCACCTTTACCTCTAGTTGATCTTTGACATAAAAGACAAGCAAACGTTCATTAAGACTTCTCAGTGCTACTCTATTATCACTCTTATTATGAAATAAAGAAATATGTCAGTAGTAAAAAAACATATTTTTATTCTTTTTATCGTTATAGAGCTGTTTACTTTACTTTCGGTATACTGCATTGAGAATTGGTTTACGGGATACAACTATAGTAGACATTGTATTAAGAGACCACCCAAGGGACAGCCAAAAAGTGGTCCCTTATTAAAGTGGTCTCTTAATAGATATCGACAAATGTTAAGTACAAATGAATGTCCAACTAAACAACAATCAAATCGTATAAATACCACCCTCTTTCCATTTAAATTTATCTATAGTGTGAAACAAAACTTGTAAATCCATTTAAACAGTTCTATCAGCTCACTAGGCAAAAGAACATTAAGTATGTACAAGTGCCTAATTCTTAAATTTCAAGTAAGTTATCCAATGTGACATGGTTCATGTACTTTGACTAGGTGTAGTTGCGTCGTGCTTAAAATTAAAGAATTTTCTTATCACACACAAAAGTAAAAGGCAGAATACAGACGCACACATTTACGCACTTACATAATAGTTTTCAGTCTATAAATAACTAACTGTACTCATTACAGTAACACATATCTGGTGTGGCTTGATGTAATGAATTCAGTAATGAGGAAGTATTGACAGCTATTAATTGGAATAATACTAAATATATTCCAAGTGCATATTAAGACAGACTGATGGTAAGGAACATTGTTTTCATAATGCAATGATTTACGGGGTGTATAATAAGCATTATGTACAAAACAAAGTGAATGTTTACACAAATTAATGTCACATTTGAACCGAATGATAAATTATGCGATGCTTTTATCATTTTCATTCTCTCAGTGAGTATAAAGGTGTTTGTCGGCACGACGACCTTTTGTGTAAAGATTATAAAAAGCGGATGAGTCAGCACAAAAATTCCATCTTGCGTATTTCTTCTCAAGACATCCTAATGTAAAAACTCGATGACACCTAAAAATGTAAGTCACTTAGCATCGACATTACATGAACTTGGTTCTTGTAGAAGTTATGATCGTTATGCTGTGTAATCCATTTACATTTAAGACTCAAACGTACACATATGCAACAATTTGTACAGTTGTTTTATAACTGTCGCAGAGTATTTACCTGGTCGTATAAACATTATCCCAAATTGTTTATTCAATTGTTTAAAAGCTAATGCGCGAATGCAGTTGTGAAATCCCCTGTAGAATTAAGTGTATGCGGTCGTTTAATGGATTATGTAACTATCTTCTTTACCTGTTGGGACTGGTTTAATGCGGTCGCGTTACAGAAAAGTCATTTAATAGACATTATCCATATAGTAAAAACGCTCTGGCAGGAATTCAAATGGTCATTTAATAAAAAAGTCGCTTAATACAGGTGTTCGCTCATGCAATGTCTTCTGTATTATGAAAATTGCTCACTGCAGTTATTTCTTTGTAAAACATCCACCCCCCCCACCCCATCATCCCCCTTTGTGACACATGGATTAACATTTGTATTTTTAGAATGTCTGCCCAGACCAGTTCCTATTGAGGCTAAGTACTATTACTACGTGTTTGGTATATATCTGTTGGTCTGGATTCTCGTACTGCTGGATGCTTACGCTCTGAGACTCAGGAAAACCATTGCAGCTTTCTTTTACAGGAAGGTAAGGTCATAGAGTGTTAAATGAACATCGGGTTATGCTGCGACAAAACATGTAGGGCTGAAAACAAAACTAGTCTTCATATAAATAAAGGTTTTTGATATAGGAGCAGTCTTTAGAAAAAAGAAATATTTACTTAATGAGGTTTTATATAAACCAATAGAAACAGTAGTTATTTCACCATTTGAGCGCTGCTATGGGAATTCCAACCTCTTGGACGTCATTTCAAGAAAACGCAACATGTGATGTCACTATTTGCAAGCAGGAAACAATATTTACTCCATATGGTCACTTCGTTTTCATACTGCCATATGGGGAAAATATTGCTTACTGTCAGCAGTACATGGTAATGTCGCATGTGACGTTTTCTGGAAATTATGCACTTAAAGTAGAGGTTGAAAATCGTACAGCGGTGCTTGACATTTAGGTGTAAGGAAAATTTGTGTATGATAATTCACAACATTCCTCCACTTATAATGAGGATGGAGCTTGCCTTCCACTCTACTTATACAAGTTCACTTCGTGTTGTGAGTTGGCACATGTGTACTGAGAAAGCACTAGGTTCAAATAAGGAATGTGCTATTGTATTCTGTAAATCATATTTTATGCTAATAATGTGAATCGTGTACTAGTATGTTTCCTTTATTGTTTAAGAAATACTTTATTTGATAGAAACAGTTCAACATAATTTGTCATTCATAAAATTCCTATGTTAAAAGAAAAGTATGTTGAAACTAAGCTTCTTAATATCAACACTACAAAATCTACAGGTTTAGTCGTAATTTAAGTTTTTAACAAACATTTCCCGATCAGTTCAAAATGGCTAAAGTAACACCAATTCTTAGAAAAGGTGCTAAATGTGATAAAAATAACTACAGACCAATCTCTATACTTCCTATCCTGTCAAAAATTATTGAACGCCATGTCTCTGACCATTTAAAAAGATATCTTGAAGAGAAAAACTTAATATACAAATTTTAGTCTGTCTTCTGAGCCAATCATTCTTGTGAAACTCCATTGACGTCTATAGTTGACAGATGGATAAATGCCATCAATGACAGTAAATTTGTCGGAACAGTATCTCTGGATTTGTCAAAGGCATTTGATCAAGTGAACCATTCAAATTTTCTTGACAAATAAGAATCATATAATTTCAGTCCATCATCACTTCAGTGGTTCAAATTGTATTTGACGAACAGATATATAAAGGTATGGGTATCTTGGAAGCTCTCAGAAGCATTTCATATCACATCAGGCATCCCTCAAGGGTCTGTCCTATGGCCTTATCATGAACATCAATGATATGCCATCAGAACTGCTGACAGAAATCTTTACTGACGTGATTACTGACAACACCACCCTAACTGCTGTTAGTGAATCTTATAATAACCCTCAATATTATATTAATAACATCTTTTCATGGTGCCAAAAGAATTCAATGGCACTGAATGCCAAAAAAACAAAAGCGATGACTATTAGTGCAACAAATAAAACTTGTTAAAATCAATGCATTTCTCTACATCTTGATCAAGAAAAAAATTGACTTCTCTGTTCTCTAGTTCAAGTTGATAAAAATCTCAATTGGAAAAATCAAATTAAAAAATGCAATTCTAAACTTTATCTTCTGCAAAGAATAAAACATCACATAAATATACCAGTCAGAAAATTGTTTTATAATTCATATATACTCCCCCATTTAGATACTGTAGCTCCATCTGCCGAAATTGCAGTAATTGTCAAATAGACACTTGTATAAAGTTTCAAAAGCGAGCTGCCAGACTTATTCTAGGCAAAGACTTCGATTCTCCGTCAGAAGAACTTTTTGCCATTTTGAATCGGATGACTTTCCCGGAACGAATTAAATATAAAAAATCTTTAATAATACAAATCCTTGAACAACATGTGCTGAAAATTTAAATGCCCTCAAACGTAAATATATTTCTTGCTGGAAAAATCACTTGTGTAAGATTATCAGCCTTCAAACAACTGAGTTGTATATGTTTTTTGTAAATGACAAACTTGTGTGTATTTTGTGCTGGCATTTTTCTTCAACATTTATTTTTATTCCTTGTATATATATAATTGTTCCTATTTCATCTTGATATCTTGATGAAATGTGTAATTTGTTGTTATGTATATTTTATGTAAATGCTCCTTGTTTAAGAGGCTTGCAGCGAAGATTGGGCAATTGCCTAACTGTGTTGTCTCTATAAATAAAGTCTTTATTATTATTATTAGTATTTGTTGTACTGATGATGTTCTATGGATTGGGAATTGTGCAGCTTGATTACATTGACATACTTCTGTGATGACAGTCAGTCGGCTTTACTGTTGTCTGTTGTGCATGTGATGAATTATGGAAAAAGTCGACTGTAAACATTTTACGTTTGTAACAATTAAAATTGCTGAACAGTACATCGATGTTTCTAAAAATGTATCAATACTTGTATAAGGAGTGCTTGCATCATGGTGCATTGATGAATTCTGTCACCCCTGCTAAATGTGCAG
Source organism: Mactromeris polynyma (assembly GCA_032209605.1). Lineage (NCBI taxonomy): Eukaryota > Metazoa > Mollusca > Bivalvia > Venerida > Mactridae > Mactromeris > Mactromeris polynyma. Next base: position 4,350,432 of record JASFXZ010000027.1, on the reverse strand, counting down.
ATTATGCATCAAGTATTTATTGGGTTGTTAAGTTTACAAAATAGTGAAATCCCAAGATTAGCCTAGTTTGCTCATTTTTATGTTAATTGCTCCTATTTTGCTGCTGGGATATATTGCAAACTAAAATATCACATTTTATCTACTTTAATGTGAATTTAATTCAAATTAATGAAACTGGTATATAATTGCTAGAAGTTGCTCATGAAATTGTGGTGAAAGAGTTGTGGCAAGGTGGACGTCCATTGTACAACCTCAGCGTTGTGGCTTTACATGCTTATATTCCTCTATTTCAGAGAGAAAAGATTAGAATTTTATATTTGTATAATACAATGATGAAGAAGAGGAAATTCTTTCTTGCAGACATGATACAGAAAGTAAAACAACAAGCCAAGAAGTTGGAATTGACAGTGAGTTGTAGGTTTTGCTATATTTTCCACAATATGAAATCCCATTTCAAAAGTACATCTATTTGAACATCTATATAGTTATTCATTTAACTCCAATGTTGGTTTTGAATGGAGTCATAGGGAGACTATTAAATGTGCTTAGAACAACATTTATGTATTTTGTTTCAGTCAGGTCATTAGAATATGTTGCTACAGTGGACATGACCTACTGTTTGTACATTATCAGGCAATTGGTCAATGAATCATGGTATAGTCTACTGGGACAAATGTTTCTACAAAAACAACTTTATTGATAATATTTGCTAACACATAGCTACATTCATAAATAATTGCTCTGTGTTTATTCAACTTGTATGAAACTAAAAGTACATTCAAAGAATGTTATTTTATGATTTGCTATTATATTCCATTTTCAGGCTCGGAATGGTTTGATCTATTCACTTAGTCACCAGTTTCCTACACTCTGTGCCTGTCTGGGTTTCATGGACGCTGGTAAAGACAAATGTTTGATTTGTAAAGAAAAAGGCAGAAAAACGTTCATTAAATGTGACGAGGATGATTGTGGCTTTATGTACTGCCCTAACTGCTGGAGAGATATCAATGTAATACATTTAAATGTTTTCTTACTAAAATACATGTATGGTTTTCAGTTAACAAATTAGTAATCTTGCAATCTTCTCTCAAGTAATAGCAGATACAAAAAGTTGTCTCCCTTTTGAATCAAGTAACAAAAGGATTAAATTCATTCACCATTGTGGAAAGAATTTACCTGTCAGTTAATTGCATATCGAGGTTTAAAAACTGACTTGTTTAGTCGAAATCATTGAATTTATTTTGTATATTTATCATTTCTCCTTGTAGAACTTTTAAATCAATAGCTTGATAATAAGGTTTTATTTAAACATACAAAATCTGCACACAAAGCTATTAGCATCACACAGATGTAAAACAAGGCGTTTCTTGGCCCTGTGTCAAATTGGTATGGTTTGTTTTCAGTAATTATAAATTTCATTGAATCATCTGTTGACTGAAAATAATAATCAAATTAAGGCCTCTCGAATTGGTTTTTTTGTCTGTTTTTTGGTTAACATTTTTCCTCGGCATCAAATCTGATATCTATTGGGGATTTTCTTGAAATAGGGGAAAAATGAAGAATATTTGGTATTGTGAACAAAGCTGATATTCAGCCTTTGAAAGCCGGATTCTCAATTCATTATAATTTTTGCCACATTGCAATGTTTATGATGTATTTCCTTACAGCAAATATGTTACGCCTGTATGCCACTGGATGAATTCAGCTCCACGGACAGTGATAGTGTGGATGATGATGATAGTGACGCTGATGTTTAATGGCAATGTTCTACGGTTGTTTAACATGGAAAAGATTTTTTGCCAGTGCATGATAATATACATTAGCAGGAATGCATACATGTAAGAAAGCCGCATGTTAAAAGACGTCATAATGTAAGCTGACATTGAAGTTATTTTTGAGTCAGTCACGTTTATGCTTTTTTTGTTTAGATATTGTGATATTAATTGCCTACACATGAACTGCTATTCAACAAAATATACCAGATTTTTTTTGACTATATTTGTAAATGTTTGAAAAACACAAATCATGTACATGTATACACAAACATCAGATATCTACACAAACATCAGATATCTACGCATACAACATATATCTAACAAAAACATCAGATATCTACACTAACAGCAGATATCTTACACAAACAGCAGATATCTTACACTAACAGCAGATATCTTACACAAACAGCAGATATCTACACAAACAGCAGATATTTTACACAAACAGCAGATATCTTACACAAAAAGCAGGTATCTTACACAAACAGCAGGTATCTTACACAAACAGCAGATATCTTACACAAACAGCAGATATCTTACACAAACAGCAGGTATCTACACAAACAGCAGATATCTTACACAAACAGCAGGTATCTTACACAAACAGCAGATATCTTACACAAACAGCAGATATCTATACAAACAGCAGGTATCTTACACAAACAACAGGTATCTTACACTAACAACAGATATCTTCCACTAACAACAGATATCTTACACAAACAGCAGATATCTTACACAAACAGCAGATATCTACACAAACAGCAGATATTTTACACAAACAGCAGATATCTTACACAAAAAGCAGGTATCTTACACAAACAGCAGGTATCTTACACAAACAGCAGATATCTTACACAAACAGCAGATATCTTACACAAACAGCAGGTATCTACACAAACAGCAGATATCTTACACAAACAGCAGGTATCTTACACAAACAGCAGATATCTTACACAAACAGCAGATATCTATACAAACAGCAGGTATCTTACACAAACAACAGGTATCTTACACTAACAACAGATATCTTCCACTAACAACAGATATCTTACACAAACAGCAGATATCTTACACAAACAGCAGGTATCTACACAAACAGCAGATATCTTACACAAACAGCAGGTATCTTACACAAACAGCAGATATCTTACACAAACAGCAGATATCTATACAAACAGCAGGTATCTTACACAAACAACAGGTATCTTACACTAACAACAGATATCTTCCACTAACAACAGATATCTTACACAAACAGCAGATATCTTTCACAAACAGCAGATATCTATACAAACAGCAGATATTTTACACAAACAGCAGGTATCTTACACTAACAACAGATATCTTACACAAACAGCAGATATTTAATAAATGGTTATGTAGACTGTATTCAGTTTTTTAATATGAAGTAGATAACTTTATTTTTATGATGTTGACGGTGTAATAGTTTGTGAAAAAATTTGTGCTTGTATTATATTGATAATGCTAACAATTGTCTGTTACACCAAATTTTGCCTGTTTCTTCTTTTCTAACATGATGTTGTGCAGTGATATAACTGCTTGTTTCATAGTTAGGAGAGCAACAGTGAAGAAAAAAATATGGTGCATGCAACAGCAACGGATGTTGTAAAACAGTCTGTACCATATCAGACTGATACGCAGGCCTGCTAAGTCGGACCTGGCTGTTTTTTATCTGTCGGGTTCGACTGTCTGATGAGTATGAGACACGACTGTAATCTATGTGAAGTCTTACAGGTCATACAACAGACAGTTTCAGCATATCATGTGGAGTCTTACAGGTCATACAACACACAGTTTCAGTATATCTTGTGGAGTCTTACAGGTCATACACCAGACAGTTTCAGCATATCATGTGGAGTCTTACAGGTCATACAACAGACAGTTTCAGTATATCATTGTGGAGTCTTACAGGTCATACAACAGACAGTTTCAGTATATCATTGTGGAGTCTTACAGGTCATACAACACACAGTTTCAGTATATCATTGTGGAGTCTTACAGTTCATACAACACACAGTTTCAGTATATCATTGTGGAGTCTTACAGGTCATACAACACACAGTTTCAGTATATCATTGTGGAGTCTTACAGGTCATACAACACACAGTTTCAGTATATCATTGTGGAGTCTTACAGGTCATACAACAGACAGTTTCAGTATATCATGTGGAGTCTTACAGGTCATACAACACACAGTTTCAGTATATCATTGTGGAGTCTTACAGGTCATACAACACACAGTTTCAGTATATCATGTGGAGTCTTACAGGTCATACAACACACAGTTTCAGTATAGCATGTGGAGTCTTACAGGTCATACAACACACAGTTTCAGTATATCATTGTGGAGTCTTACAGGTCATACAACAGACAGTTTCAGTATATCATTGTGGAGTCTTACTGGTCATACAACAGACAGTTTCAGTATATCATTGTGGAGTCTTACAGGTCATACAACAGACAGTTTCAGTATATCATTGTGGTGTCTTACTGGTCATACAACAGACAGTTTCAGTATATCATTGTGGAGTCTTACAGGTCATACAACAGACAGTTTCAGTATATCATTGTGGAGTCTTACAGGTCATACAACAGACAGTTTCAGTATATCATTGTGGAGTCTTACTGGTCATACAACAGACAGTTTCAGTATATCATTGTGGAGTCTTACAGGTCATACAACACACAGTTTCAGTATATCATTGTGGAGTCTTACTGGTCATACAACAGACAGTTTCAGTATATCATTGTGGAGTCTTACAGGTCATACAACACACAGTTTCAGTATATCATTGTGGAGTCTTACAGGTCATACAACACACAGTTTCAGTATATCAGTGTGGAGTCTTACAGGTCATACAACAGACAGTTTCAGTATATCATTGTGGAGTCTTACAGGTCATACAACAGACAGTTTCAGTATATCAGTGTGGAGTCTTACAGGTCATACAACAGACAGTTTCAGTATATCAGTGTGGAGTCTTACAGGTCATACAACACACAGTTTCAGTATATCAGTGTGGAGTCTTACAGGTCATACAACAGACAGTTTCAGTATATCAGTGTGGAGTCTTACAGGTCATACAACAGACAGTTTCAGTATATCAGTGTGGAGTCTTACAGGTCATACAACACACAGTTTCAGTATATCAGTGTGGAGTCTTACAGGTCATACAACAGACAATTTCAGTATATCAGTGTGGAGTCTTACAGGTCATACAACAGACAGTTTCAGTATATCATTGTGGAGTCTTACAGGTCATACAACACACAGTTTCAGTATATCAGTGTGGAGTCTTACAGGTCATACAACACACAGTTTCAGTATATCAGTGTGGAGTCTTACAGGTCATACAACACACAGTTTCAGTATATCAGTGTGGAGTCTTACAGGTCATACAACAGACAGTTTCAGTATATCAGTGTGGAGTCTTACAGGTCATACAACACACAGTTTCAGTATATCAGTGTGGAGTCTTACAGGTCATACAACACACAGTTTCAGTATATCAGTGTGGAGTCTTACAGGTCATACAACACACAGTTTCAGTATATCAGTGTGGAGTCTTACAGGTCATACAACACACAGTTTCAGTATATCAGTGTGGAGTCTTACAGGTCATACAACAGACAGTTTCAGTATATCAGTGTGGAGTCTTACAGGTCATACAACACACAGTTTCAGTATATCATTGTGGAGTCTTACAGGTCATACAACACACAGTTTCAGTATATCATTGTGGAGTCTTACAGGTCATACAACAGACAGTTTCAGTATATCATTGTGGAGTCTTACAGGTCATACAACAGACAGTTTCAGTATATCATTGTGGAGTCTTACAGGTCATACAACACACAGTTTCAGTATATCATTGTGGAGTCTTACAGGTCATACAACACACAGTTTCAGTATATCATTGTGGAGTCTTACAGGTCATACAACAGACAGTTTCAGTATATCATTGTGGAGTCTTACAGGTCATACAACACACAGTTTCAGTATATCATTGTGGAGTCTTACAGGTCATACAACACACAGTTTCAGTATATCAGTGTGGAGTCTTACAGGTCATACAACAGACAGTTTCCGTCTCTCATTGTGGAGTCTTACAGGTCATACAACACACAGTTTCAGTATATCATTATGGAGTATTACAGGTCATACAACACACAGTTTCAGTATATCATTGTGGAGTCTTACAGGTCATACAACAGACAGTTTCAGTATATCATTGTGGAGTCTTACAGGTCATACAACACACAGTTTCAGTATATCATTGTGGAGTCTTACAGGTCATACAACACACAGTTTCAGTATATCATTGTGGAGTCTTACAGGTCATACAACACACAATTTCAGTATATCATTGTGGAGTCTTACAGGTCATACAACAGAGTTTCAGTATATCATTGTGGAGTCTTACAGGTCATACAACAGACAGTTTCAGTATATCAGTGTGGAGTCTTACAGGTCATACAACACACAGTTTCAGTATATCAGTGTGGAGTCTTACAGGTCATACAACACACAGTTTCAGTATATCAGTGTGGAGTCTTACAGGTCATACAACAGACAGTTTCAGTATATCAGTGTGGAGTCTTACAGGTCATACAACACACAGTTTCAGTATATCAGTGTGGAGTCTTACAGGTCATACAACACACAGTTTCAGTATATCATTGTGGAGTCTTACAGGTCATACAACAGACAGTTTCAGTATATCATTGTGGAGTCTTACAGGTCATACAACAGACAGTTTCAGTATATCATTGTGGAGTCTTACAGGTCATACAACACACAGTTTCAGTATATCATTGTGGAGTCTTACAGGTCATACAACACACAGTTTCAGTATATCATTGTGGAGTCTTACAGGTCATACAACAGACAGTTTCAGTATATCATTGTGGAGTCTTACAGGTCATACAACACACAGTTTCAGTATATCATTGTGGAGTCTTACAGGTCATACAACACACAGTTTCAGTATATCAGTGTGGAGTCTTACAGGTCATACAACAGACAGTTTCCGTCTCTCATTGTGGAGTCTTACAGGTCATACAACACACAGTTTCAGTATATCATTATGGAGTCTTACAGGTCATACAACACACAGTTTCAGTATATCATTGTGGAGTCTTACAGGTCATACAACAGACAGTTTCAGTATATCATTGTGGAGTCTTACAGGTCATACAACACACAGTTTCAGTATATCATTGTGGAGTCTTACAGGTCATACAACACACAGTTTCAGTATATCATTGTGGAGTCTTACAGGTCATACAACACACAGTTTCAGTATATCATTGTGGAGTCTTACAGGTCATACAACAGACAGTTTCAGTATATCATTGTGGAGTCTTACAGGTCATACAACAGACAGTTTCAGTATATCATTGTTGAGTCTTACAGGTCATACAACACACAGTTTCAGTATATCAGTGTGGAGTCTTACAGGTCATACAACACACAGTTTCAGTATGGGCTTTTGAAATGAGATCTTTGGTTGCAGCTCATCAGTAACATGTTTTTTGGGTAAAAGTTCAGCCTGTAAATTGCATCAAGGTCTGCCTATAGATTTGTTGTGTTCCCCAAGTGTCAAATAGACAGGTCAGTTGTTTTCTATTATCAAGGTATCAGATGAGATATATAGATTGGGAACAATGAGAAATCATCTGACACCTGAAATGTAAATTACTTTGAATGAAGAATTAAATGTGCACAGGATGTGGGGCTCGAATCCAGAACACTCTGTTTTAACACCAGCATGGTGCTCTATCGTCTCTATCACATAAAGTTCTACATTCTCTTGAGTTTTTCAAAATACATAAGGTTTATAACTTGTAAATATGTCTGATAATCAAATTATATCATGGCTGTATGTTAAATATTAAAATGATTCTGCAGTAAATTTCACGAATAAAATGTAAATGCGCAAAGAAATAAGGTGGAAAAGATTCACAAAGTAGTGGAATGTATGCTGAAGGACAATTGATATTCACCAACACAATCACTGTCAGCGACAGTGACTGAAACCAATCTATGGTTGGATGTAGGCAACAATTGGACAATCGCTAGTCATTTATTAATTTTTTACGCAAATTTGCAAATTTAAGGTGATTCCTGATACGGACTCGGATAATGTATATTGATACCTGATTTAAAAATATGAATGAGTCACTGTGAAACATGTTAACTTCTTTGTGATAGAACAAATACCATGGCTAATGTCCATTCTTATAAACCACCCGCTGAGTAATCCCAGTTTGTTGATCAGTGGACTGGAGGCTGTGAAGCCAAAACCTGAGATTGACATGTATAATCTGATATACTACATTCAAGATTTCACTTCTAAAGTATTTCCACTGTCTTTTATTATTTGGGACAGGATATTGTCAGTTGGTTGAGCGTCATCAGATGACAGTACTTGTTTGATTCCATGGAAAGATGGTTGGGGTCCACTGTCTGCTACATGCAACTCAACTACCTGATATCTGTTATTGTACTATGTGGTGTTAAACACAGCTATCCTAGTTCATCTTCAGCTATACCAGTATTCAAATTACCTGGACTTATAAAGTGAAGTAAAAAAGAGCTTGGTCCCACAGAAAGAGCAGTACAATTTTGTAATACAAGTTTATATGATCATTTATCATCCTGTCTTGTGAAATATAAAAGTACTCCGAACAGTCTTATCATTTGATTTACATTCATCTTGTTTATTTCATTTGGATTTATTCATTGGAAATAAACGATCTGATTTGTGTAGAATAATTGGATATGTTACCATCAGTTATAGAACATTATGATACCTTGCTGTGATATAAACTTTCACCAAGTGTGATCATCATGAGATAATATTGTAGCTATTGCCCAATGTCACTATATACGTGGTCGATATGTTGATAATTGATAAATACTATCAGTAATTGATATTACATGGAAATTCTAATATTATATATAAACTTTTGAGAACTGGGCATTGCGAGTGAGGACATTTGTCATATTTAATTATATTTTTATTAAAATTATTGGAATATGATTCAAACTGTTGTAGAAGCCATTGATTTTTACATGGAGTAAGATTCTCAAACCCAAGGTATTATTTATTTTTACCTCACATTTTTCACTTGAAGTACACGATTTTATGGCTTGATGCTGAATATTTCATGAAATTGTTGTATTTTTTCATGTAATTACCAGTCTAAATTTGCATACTTTAAAAACTGTATTAAGACAAATTCTACAGTGTGTTATGTACTATCATAAGTCTTTCTTACAAATGTTTAGTATCTGGCTCATCTGAAGCTAGAGTTTTTGATTGGGTTTTATCCAGTATTGTTGTTACATGGGCTAAAACATCTTTAACAAGAAACATTGCAAATATACTTGTTTTATCATACTACTAACTGACAAAACTTATAAAAAACACACTTGTAAACAAATTGGAAGATTTTTTTATGAAAATACATTCTTCTTTTTTCGACAAATACGAAGGAATACATTATTAGCATATTCCTTGATAATACATATAATTACTGATGTTTTCACTATATAAAATATATGTTTTGTGTTTGTTTAGGTAAACAATTGAACACAAAAAAAAATGTTGATTAATATTGTATTGTAGTACATGTTGTATAACAGTTTTCATAAATACTAGGTCTCGATCAATGTTGAAAGTACTTGAATTTCATAATACTTATAATTAATCTTCTCAGGCCTTAAAACTGATGATACCTTTCTTACAATGTCTGTTTGCCCTATGTTATCTCACACTGTAATAAGTTGGAAATAAAATTAATAAAAATACAGGTATTATATATTTCCAATTAATATAATGTATGGTAATAATTCAACCTGTATTTTACCACTAAGATGTTCAACTATCTCATCAATATTAAGTAACACAAATATTTGATAAGCTATTGCAAGCAGTAGAGCAACATATTAAAAATGTAGACAAATATTGCTTCTCTTTTCAAGATGAAATATTTGTGAATGAAGCAATTTTCTTCTATGTAAGGTGTGTTGATTTATTATAGTGTCGCCCCTATTTAAAGGGCCAGCCATTCCTGACTTATGAGACACCTACCTTCTGTAACACGTTTACTTCCCGTATCAAGTCCTTTAATGCCAGACACCAGGCAGGTAGGTGCACACTAACCATTATTTAACTATCTGGCGGCTCACTAACCGCCCTTATCAGAACAGACACCTACCGGGATTCGAACCTTCGACCACCCGTCTCAAATTCATATTGGGCACATAAGCATAGAATAATAAAATATGGATCTATTCCAATTTTGGTAATGGGATGCAAGGGAGACGGTTGTGATGTGTTATTGTAAAGGAAACATTTAATAATTTGGACAGACTGACCTAAAACCAAGCAGTATTAAAGATATCAAGATAGTAGGCTTTTTGAGCAATTTTATTCATCCGCAAAATTAAAATCCACAGGCAATAAATACTAAACCAGTTTGAATATGAAAAAATATTTTATAGTCTTTGTTCATAATTCTGGTACATGTTTGTATTCATAGCCTGAATTTCCACTCATCAGTAATACCCAGGTATTCTGAATACCTTTATTATCATATGACAAGATCAACTATTGTCTACCTAATCTATGTCTAATCTGATTTAAATATTGTACAAGTCTTTTTTAATGGGCTAAGTTAGGCCATGAAAAATAACCCTCAGCTTGACCATCCGAAAACATTGAAATCTATTGCATTCACCATAACATTAGACTTTGCCTTAATTTTTCCAAACTCTTGTTCAGGCAAGTTTCTCAGTTATTGAGTCGGTAAAACCACAGGTCCAAAAGCATTCTTACTTGCCCGAACTTATATAGCATTTTGTACAATCATATAGTCAAAATAATGTATTTATACAATTTGTTAAAATCATGGATTGATTTTATATTTTCTCTACCTCCAAAAAAAATATATTCTCAAACTGAGGGCTTGTCAATTCAGACCAGCATCCAGGAGTGTCTGCTAATCGATAATATACTATGAATATGGGGTTTTCCCTTTAATCCTGCTGTAACAAACAACAATATACTGTTTAACTCATACAATGAGAAACAAAGGGGGATTTAATGTCTGACTGAAGTTCAATGGATCTATAGTTCAACATAGTGTGTACCCCTGGTAAAAACCTTTTTAGGGAATTCTGAATTATTATGGAAAGTGACAGGCCCCAGGATTCAGCTAATGGATTACCATGAAGGCTGTAAAACATGTATCTTCAGAATAAAGAAACAACGAAATATTGAAGAGCAAGAATGCTTATTAGGAATCCTTTTGAACTGCTACATTTTCAGTCTAAAATTGTACCTATCAACAATTCTCTCAACTCATAGTTTCTGAAATTGTGAATGATTTTTTGTGAAGGAACTTTATTTTTGTAAAACTTGTAGACCTATAGTCACTATTTTGTCAACTTTATTTAGTGCAAGCAGACAAAAGACATAAATCTGTTTAACCAAGGTCTTGAACCTATGACTTGAAGGGTGTTGCATTAACTATTAATACTGGGCCACCATACCCTGTTAACTTCATGTAATCTTTAATATTTGGCAAAACATGTTTACTTTCTATTCTGATGTATGATTACGCGAAAATGTGAATTTTACTTCAAAGTAAAAACTATTTCCCTTACAACAATAAGGTGTCTGGAGTCATTGAATCAATTGATTTTACAAATTGTCGAGGAAAGTCAAAGACGGAGATTTGAAAAGGAAATAGGCTAAATCCCTATGAATAAAGAAGTTGATAGACTGGTTTTAACTTTATCCCTCAAAGATGTCAATTGATGATTGATCATTTTCTAATTACTTTATATTTTATTGTGTTGAACCATGAAGAAGAAAGCCAGTGCATGGATTATGTGATATACTTCCGTACAGGCTTACTGTTGAACTTTAAGCTCATTTGAAGTCCATCAATTAAATCCTCGAAAAAATAACAAAAGATTAAGTAAGGCTTGAGTTAATTCCAGTATGTCAATTAACTGATCTAGATAACAAAAACAGTGCAACTTTAATGCTCCGTGTATTGAAGATAAAATATTCACTGTTTTTATATGGAAGAGTTTTGTATTTCATAAATGTTTCGGAGTTACCCTTTTGTGTTTGTATGTGCATGTATTTGGAGGCATTCTGTTGTAGAGATGTAATTTGTAAAAAAGGATTTTTAGTGAATGTTGTTTGGATATATAAAATATTTCCTATTGTAAGTTAATTATATTTCTAACACTTTGAAATCATTTTTCATACTTACTGAATTCATGTTGATTTCTGATTTATTTGTTTATGCCCTGCAGAATTGCAAAAGGGCATAAAGTGTTGCCCCTGTTCGTCTGTGTGTCCATCCATGCAATAAATTAGTTTCCAATCCATAACTCCTTCAAAGATAGATGGATTCAATTCATATTCAGGGCACGTATAGGATAATAAAATGAGTTATGGTCCTTTTTCAACTGAAAATTTGGTTTCTGATCAATAGCACTTGAATAGCTCATGGGGGTGCTTCCGTGTACATCTAGTATCAAAATACTTTTCCAATGCAGGGCCGAAATGGTTTTATATGTGTCTAAACCAAACTTTTTGTGCTGCATTTTTGTAAATTTCTGTATTTGTTTTTATTTTGTCCTATATGCGAATATATGTATGTAAACTTATCAATTGCTGGCTATTAGCTCATCTTGAAGAAACAAGATGTATTCTATATTCACTCTGTGTAGCAGTGTGGCTGGTGGATGGAATCAGTACCCACCCAGTATACAATCCTTAACTAAGCACTATTTCTTAGAACTGAAGTAAACTTGAATAGGATATGTTTCACGAAATAGTTTAAGGTGTGCTTGATAAGCTAAATAGCTCTGACCAATCTCCAGAGTTATGGCCCTTGAATTTATATCTGACTGTATCAGCTCTGCACGCTCAATCACCGGAGTGGTCTACCTGTATCTTTGAACTATTGTAAACTTGTATGTACAGAATAAATTTTACCATCAAATCAAGGTCAAGTTTGTTCAGCAACCAGTTCAGACTAGGATTTCCAGAGTTACAGCCCTTGAATTGGTCAGAATTGTCAATAACCTCTCAATAACTTGATTGTAGCAAATTGGCAATAATTACGATTTCTACAAAATGTGTAACAGCCATTTGGGAAATATATCATGAGTTATGGACCTTGACTTAGCTTTCCGATTGTCCACTCAATATGTTTGGGTTGTAAACTAGTGAACAGGAAGGTGTGATAGTTATATGAGTCAAAATCACATTGACTTGTAGAATAGCTAGAAATAATAAGAATAGTCATTGTGAAAATAGTTTGCTATATTGGGCATTTATTGTGTTGATGTGACACTTTTGCTTACTATTATCATTAAAATATTGTTTGTGAAATTAGCATTGACTGTAATGATCTGTATTTGATGGTATTTAGGTCAATGTTGATGATAAATAGTTAGATTTCACCCAATTATACCTCAACACTGGTCAGAAGCTTATCATTTGTCTACACTTCAAGCAATTGGCAGAGTATTCAGGCTTGGTTAAAAAGTGTATTATTTTTGTACATTGTACATTCTGATTATTATATTCAAAATCAGTTCTTTCATAATTATCATCAATTGCTCTATGAACCTTATAAATAGAATAGTAATTTCTGTCATGCCTCAAACATGAGTCCATAGCCTTATTTGGGTTGTCAAAAAATAGTGTTATGTTTGACATAAGCTGCAGTTTTCCAAAACTTTTATTGTATTATTTGTAACTGCTCCTTACTACAGACTGTTGTAAGAATTGTTGAATTCAGTAGATGGTATAATTGTGAAGGTATTCTTACAGTGTAAGTTCTGACGTACAACCATTCTCTAAAAAAGGTGGACATTTAAGTGCTTTGTGCAATTCAGACATGTAGTGAACAATAAAATGACACTTGTTGAAAAATATATACAACACCCTTTTGACTTTAAATGTGCTTTTGAAACACATTTTTCATACTTGGTTATACTGTTAGAAACTTATTCTATATGAAATTGATTGGGTTACAATATTTTGTATACTCTATTTGCCCTAATTAATGCACCAAGCGTTATTGCAATGGGGATCTAGAAAAACACAATTGTCAACATTTTTGAAATTGGTCAAAATCTTGCTATAACCTTCATCTGAGTAAAATAATGAATAATGCATAAGTCATAACTTTGCAGGACACTCATATAGCATAACTTTGCAGGACACAAATATAGCATAACTTTGCAGGACACTCATATAGCATAACTTTGCAGGACACTCATATAGTATAAATTTGCAGGACACTCATATAGCATACCTTTGCAGGACACTCATATAGCATAACTTTGCAGGACACTCATATAGCATAACTTTGCAGGACACTCATATAGCATAACTTTGCAGGACACTCATATAGTATAACTTTGCAGGACACTCATATAGCATAACTTTGCAGGACACTCATATAGTATAACTTTGCAGGACACTCATATAGTATAACTTTGCAGGACACTCATATAGCATACCTTTGCAGGACACTCATATAGCATAACTTTGCAGGACACTCATATAGCATAACTTTGCAGGACACACATATAGCATAACTTTGCAGGACACTCATATAGCATAACTTTGCAGGACACTCATATAGCATAACTTGGCAGGACACTCATATAGCATAACTTTGCAGGACGCTCATATAGCATAACTTTGCAGGACACTCATATAGCATAACTTTGCAGGACACTCATATAGCATAACTTTGCAGGACACTCATATAGCATAACTTTGCAGGACCCTCATATAGCATAACTTTGCAGGACCCTCATATAGTATAACTTTGCAGGACACTCATATAGTATAACTTTGCAGGACGCTCATATAGTATAACTTTGCAGGACGCTCATATAGCATAACTTTGCAGGACACTCATATAGCATAACTTTGCAGGACGCTCATATAGCATAACTTTGCAGGACGCTCATATAGCATAACTTTGCAGGACACTCATATTGCATAACTTTGCAGGACACTCGTATAGCATAACTTTGCAGGACACTCGTATAGCATAACTTTGCAGGACACTCATATAGCATAACTTTGCAGGACACTCATATAGCATAACTTTGCAGGACACTCATATAGCATAACTTTGCAGGACACTCATATAGCATAACTTTGCAGGACGCTCATATAGCATAACTTTGCAGGACACTCATATAGCATACCTTTGCAGGACACTCATATAGCATAACTTTGCAGGACACTCATATAGCATAACTTTGCAGGACACTCATATAGCATACCTTTGCAGGACACTCATATAGCATAACTTTGCAGGACACTCATATAGCTATTTTT
This sequence comes from Mactromeris polynyma, assembly GCA_032209605.1. Lineage (NCBI taxonomy): Eukaryota > Metazoa > Mollusca > Bivalvia > Venerida > Mactridae > Mactromeris > Mactromeris polynyma. Next base: position 4,335,233 of record JASFXZ010000027.1, on the reverse strand, counting down.
TGGGATGTTTATGGATACCATCGCCCTATTAAAATAGTATGTTTTTCCCCTATTTCCATTTAAAATTCCCTTCCCAAAAAAGAAAGAAAATTCTTATATGATCAGTTAAGGTTGATCTGCATTTCTTGTACAATGTTAAGGCATTTGTCAGAAACTCTGTCATGATTGATTAAAAATGGTAAAAAAAGTAAAAACTTGATCATATATTTTTTGCACAAAATTCCCATTTTCTTCTTTTGAAAACACTGAAGTTCCCCATTGCAAATGCAGAGGAGCCCATTGGATATTATGCATTGATTTTTGTTTACTTGATATGCAGTCAATCTGTACAGTTATACTCAGCAATACTTGACTCATAAGGGGTCTCAGGAAAAAAGATGTCAAGGCCATGTATTTGGCTTAATTTCATCAATTGAACCCCTTCACCCTGTACACAAAGGGGGCCTCTCATCTGTCCAGGTTCTCTGCCAAACTTTCAAAACACTCAATTTATTGCCATGAAATCTTGCATACAACATCATTACATCATGTCTTCAGCAATGTATGACCTCATCAAAACATGTCAGCAAAAATGTATGACATCATCACAACATGTATTATGTAGATACAGAACGTAAAATGTTGGTTGTGTGACAGAGAAATTAAGGGATTTTCTCAGTTTCAGGTCGGTTACAATCACAAAAATTAGGGATGCATTTAATATGGTAGGTATAATAATTTAGGACAAATACGGTAACAGTCAACAGTTAGTCTTTTCATTAATGGATTTTTGACTGCGATTTTAAGTTATTCATTCAGTTTGCATGGGTCAAATAGTGGGAACTTTCGAATAAAAGTAATGCACTTTTTAATAGGAGCGGTTTCAAACATTTGCATTAAGATACCAACTGATATTGTATGGTAGAAATTTTCTGAATGATGATTTATTTGAAGCATACAAGATTATACAGATTCATTATGGTAGTTGACTAATTTGAATGTAATGGTTTGAATGAATTTATAAGGCAGAGTTGGAATAAATTCAATTTTAAATGCAAGGATCTGATGTATTGCGGTTACAGCTGTGTCTATAAATGGGGTGTTTACAGTTAGCAACTCGAAGCAAAATATGTTATGAAATAAAATTGCAGTACATTTAAATGTTTTTAGACCCCCGTTGAAATCAGTAATGAAGACGCATGATAAACAAGTTATTATACTGATTGAATATCAAGTGAAACTGTGTATAATCATGCTGATGGACATATCTTTGGATGCACAGCTAAACAAGTTTAACTGCTCCTTTATTTATATGCAGATAGACTAGTTTCGCTTTCATTCCTCGATGTATTAAATTATCTATAAATTGCAATATTTTTCTGTCTGCTTGAGTTTCAATGAAATATGAATACAATTTCAATGGAGATTATAATGGGCCTTGCTATTGCAGAAATAAATAGAAAATGAATTTGGATTATTTTCTGTAGTTACATTTGGTACTGTCATGAATTGAATAGTTACAGACTTTGCTCGTTTATTCGACAGCCTTATATCGGAAAACTTGTTATCATCCGAAATAAATATCAGGTCCCGATGTATCTTCTAACACAAGTTGAATTGAAATAGGCTATTCGAAACCATGTGTTATTCGAAATGAAATTTTGGACCCGACGAATTTGAATGAATGAGGTTTGACTGTATTCAAAATACACTGATGAATGTTGTTTTTCTTTAAAAGAACAATTTTATCTGTACTTCATGCAGTTAATAGATATACATGTAGACTGTTTGGTGGAGACTCTAACTAGACAAGAGGTTTAAATTTTTGATGAGATGGATCATCTTTTCATTAGAAGATATTTAAAATCTCCAAAGGTTAACATTGATTGCTGGATAAATACTGTTTGTCAGAGTTAGCTGGAGAACACTGTATGAAATAAATTCCCTATTAGAACCTGGTTACAAATATGAAAAAGCTCTCGGCTTGGTTCTTTTTAATCTGTTGGAGGTTTGACAGAGACAGGATGAAGTGACGGGTGAACATTGGTATACATCATTCATGTTAGAGGCGCTTTAGAGTCTCATTGCTATCATTGTCAACTGGAAGGTCTACTCGAAGTACCACCATATTCATTGTCTCAAGAAACTATCTCTCTGTCATTCTATCTCTCTGTCATTCTGTCTTTCTATCATTCTGTATCTCTCTATCATTCTATTACTCTGTCATTCTATCGCTCAGTCATTCTATCTCTTTGTCATTCTATCTCTCTATCATTCTGTATCTCTCTATCATTCTATTTCTCTGTCATTCTATCGCTCAGTCATTCTATCTCTTTGTCATTCTGTCTCTCTATCATTCTGTATCTCTCTGTCATTCTATTTCTCTGTCATTCTATCTCTCTATCATTCTATCTCTCAATCATTCTATCTCTCAATCATTCTATCTCTCTATCATTCTATCTCTCTATCATTCTGTATCTCTGTATCATTCTATCTCTCTATCATTCTGTATCTCTCTATCATTCTATCTCTCTATCATTCTGTATCTCTCTATCATTCTATCTCTCAATCATTCTATCTCTCTATCATTCTATCTCTCTATCATTCTATCTCTCTATCATTCTAGCTCTCTTTCATTCTATCTCTCTATCATTCTATCTCTCTATCATTCTATCTCTCTATCATTCTATCTCTCAATCATTCTATCTCTCTAACATTCTATCTCTCAATCATTCTATCTCTCTATCATTCTATCTCTCTATCATTCTATCTCTCAATCATTCTATCTCTCTATCATTCTATCTCTCTATCATTCTATCTCTCAATCATTCTGTCTCTCTATCATTCTATCTCTCTATCATTCTATCTCTCTATCTCTCTATCATTCTATCTCTCAATCATTCTGTCTCTCTATCATTCTATCTCTCTATCATTCTATCTCTCTAACATTCTATCTCTCTATCATTCTGTACGTATTTTTCAATTTATGTGCAGACAAGAAATTAGCAACCACTGACAAAGAAAAGTTGTAGATTGTCTATGTTGAAAAAAGGAAGAGCTGTTGTTGTAGATTGAGCGTCGATGTCATTGTCTGAGTCCACAGAAATGTTAGATATTGGGTTGAGCTCAGTTTCTGAGAAACTATAAGTCCCAATGATAATGAAAACCGCAGCCAAACGTCCGCGTCTACTTGCAGTGCTCTTGTTTACCAATAGAATGTGTGTTTACAATGTATGATATAAATGTAATATAATGTTTATGGTCAGAAATTACTACATTTGTTGAACTTCTGTTGAATATAAATATACTGCAGAAGAGATAAAGGGAGAGAACTATAAAAGTAATAAAGGGAGAGAACTTGTGACAATCTCATGTAATTTTGACCACTTGTGCAATATCCCTACACAAATAAGTGGTATAGATTTAGCTGACTCTAAAAGCAGAGAGAAATGAATTCTATTGTTATTAAAGTCAACATCAGGTATTCCTTGAAAAATTCTGATAAAATTGACATCTATTTCACTATATGAGGTTGGAAATAGATCATAGATCAGACATGTTTGATCGTACTGTGTAACTGTTCAATGTTACATACATGGTACAGAAACAGCATTGAATGTACAGGTAGTTTAATTTAATCTTGGACAATTTTTGGAACATTTATCGGTTTCATATTATTGTTATAGTCTTGCTATTTGAGGCTAATGTTCAGTTCTAATATTTGTTGTATTACAATTATTTCTAACTTTTAAAACTTTTAATTAGATTTTTCTTAATCAGTTAATGTTGTCATTTCTTGTTTGTTTGAAGTGCATTGTGTAAACTACTTTTGAGTAGTTCACTAAATTGTTCAATATCTTAAATCAATCAGTTCTTAAGTTAATTCCCTTAATCCAGGGAAAGGTGAAAGATTATAGATTATAGATTTATATACAATGTAAAACATTGTCCATTGAATTGTTTGAACTGCTGTTTATCTACAATGTGTCCGAACTTTTTTCAGAAATTTTGTTTTTATTTATCTTGTGTATAGAAGGTGTGGCTGGCATATTACTATTGTAACTGCGTCTTACTTGAAGGTGATTTACAACAGTTTTGAGCCAAACCCTCCTTATAAAATTGTTCAAAGTCAGTCTGTCAATAAGTGGTAATTTTTTTTAATAATTTACCTGTAAACGCCCGTGGTGAGGCCAAAATTAAAGAATTATTGTTTTCTGCCTCCCATCATACCTACCAAATTGTTGACTACAAAATAATTTATTGGCTTATGGCAGGAATTGTTTTAGTTGTGATCAAGTGATATATAATTAATTACTAACAAGAACTTGAGAAAGTAAAATACCAACCTACCAATGCAACCTCAGAACCTAGGGTTGGAGACAGTGAACAACGATGTTTTAAGGGTTTATACCCATTTCACGTCCCTCCTGTTTTTTTAAAGTCTGAAAGCAAAAGTAGGGAAATTTAAGTCACTTGTGATCGGAAATAATATGTTTATAATGTTAATGCTTTCATACTTGATGAGATACAAAAAAAATCAGCACCAAAGACACATGTAGGTATTTCATACTGTCTCATCAATTATAATTTAGTACCATTTAAATGTCATCTAAGATAAAAACTGTACATAAATTTTGAATGTCTATCCTAGAATTGATGAATTCTGGTATACTAGTGAATGTAATATTCTCAAAGTAATATGATTCTTTACAGAAGTTACAAAGACATACTCGTTGAAATATATGAAGATTAATGACGTAGTGATCGTCTTCAAGTACCAGGGATGTTTAAGAGTTTTTGTTTTTTTATTTCAGGCATTGTTGGTGAAAGAATTGTAATTTATTGGATTTAAATAGCAGCTTTCATATACAAAATAGCTACGTGAGGAGCATGGACAACATAGTGAGAGTGCAGCGTTTCAAGATACCATCAGGAATGTGTTCTATCAAATAAAAATACTACCTTCCATGCTTCTATGTCGTCCACTACCAAAAAGGTTGAGCGCTCCAGATCAGTTGGTAACATTGGTATCCATGGATTCAGGAGGAAATCTGTGTCCCTTGGCTCACCCCTCGGAGGGCAACATGGAGAAGATGGAAGACCGCGGGCACATCACATGAGAAGGGGCAGCATCCCCGATGCTCTGGATTTTAAGATAATACATCAGCCACGACATTCCCTCTCTACTATTGGGTAAGCATATTTATGTATAGGTGTTTAGCCATTTGATAATTATACCCCCACAAATGAAGCTTAGGAGATGCAATATAGGAGTTGCTGTGTTGGTGTGTTTGTTAATTGGTCAGTTTTCCCTGAAAGAATCCTTTGGATTTTGATGAAACATTGTTGTTCAGATCAGGTTCAACAAAGTCTTAAGGAGTTATGGCCCTTTGAAAAAAATATTCCATTATAGTCTTAAAACAGAGACTCTATGAAACTTTACAGGAAACATCCATCATGAAGTGTACTTGCGAACATTTTTGCTTTCATGTTCAACACTTTTTAGGAAGTTATGGCCCTTTGGTTGTTATCCCCCACAGAAGGTGAAGGGAGATATGTTAAAGGTTTGTCAGTCCGGCTAAGTTGGTGCTGATAAGTTGTTTAACTTCCCACTGAGGTACATTAATCATGTTTTAAGTTTAAATGAATTTTTTCTGAACAATAGAAGCCATGATATAGTATTAACACTACTACAATGTTCTCATTTTGTTTGACAAAATACTTTCATTTTATTGGGATATTACAAATCTCAATGTGCAATTTATTATTTGTCGCTCGATATTGTCCAATGCTATACGATATTGTTATACTGCACATATTGCAAGATATAGTGTGTATGATTCTCAGTGTTGGTCATTGTGCTGTCAAGGCTGAGTCATGGTATCTAACCCTCTTACCATGCCAGGTAGCCTTGATATTTATACATAAATACTGATAATAAATGTTTGTTATAGTTGTAGTAACAGTTTATCAAGGATGTTCAAAGATCTTTCTGTCATTTTCACTTTAAAGAAACTGTGAACAGCTATGATTACATGAAGCCTTTGCGTCTCAAATTTTAAATGTATAGTAGACATTGCTCAAGAGACTACCTGTATTGAGCGACTTTTGTATTAAACGACCACCCGAGCGTTTTTACTATATAAATAGTATCTATTAAACGACTTTTCTATAACGCGACCAGCGACCGCATTAAACCAGTCCTGACGGGTAAAAAAGATAGTTAAATAATCCATTAAACGACCGCATGCACTTAATCCCATTGGGCATTTCACATCTTATTCACAACTGCATTCGCGCATTGTCCGTTAAACAATTGAATAAACAATTAGGCGTGATAAATGCTGATAGAGAGGTTTGAATTTACGAGCTTTGTTTCACACCATAGATACATTTGAATGGAAAGAGGATGGTATTTATATGTTTTGATTGTTCAGTTTTACATTCATTTGTACTTAACTTTCGTTAAATTTGTTGATATCTATTAAGTGACCACTTCATGAAGCAACCACTTTTTGGCCGTCCTTTGGGTGGTCTCTTAATACAATGTCTACTGTATGTGATTGATTTTTTTTATGTATTTACATTCATATCCCAATTACACAATTAAGAAAAACAATAAATATACATTATAACATATCACAGTCAAATATAGTATCACTTCATTTACATTAACCATTAAATAATTATAGAAACTTCAACTTATTAAGAACTAGAAAAATGATTGACATATACATGTACATATAAATATTGTCTAGGATAGCCTATAAAAGCCCGAAAGTTTACATATGAAACAAAACTGGATAATATTGCATTGACCCATCAATTAGATTTTTAAACTAAGTTATTTTTTTAGAAATGTCCACACTATTTCATCCATTTTGAATAAACAGACATACTGTTGTTTGTTGAAAGCAAATTGATTTTGTTCTTTTTGCCACTGAAGCTAAACTCATGAAGTGTCAGTTACACATTTCACTCAAGGGAAGCAACTATGGTTAGAATGTATGAAATGAAATTGTGTTACCTCCCTTACAACTGACCTAAAGCTGCAGCAGTTATAATGTTTGCGTACCTAGGCTGATGCTAGTTTTCAAAATTTGGAAAGCATGCTTGATAAATATAGGCAATGAACTAATAGAGTTGTGCAATTTGTTTGTAAATTGGGATATTTTGTGACAAGTTTTAGCAAATTTTAGTTGCCAGATTGGAGTTGTCATTCTTTCCAACAAATTCCTGAATTGTTCATAAATGTTAAATATATTGAGAGTTCTTAAGTGTACGCATTTGTTTTGCTTGAAAAATATTTGATCACCGGACTGAATAAATATGTTGTTAATATTGGCTTCTGAACATTTTGAAGGTACAGTACCCTTGAAGTGAGCTATACAGTAACATTCTGTCGTGAAGTAAATCTTTATTATTATTTATTCAACAACCTTCTAAATGAACACATGTTATCATCCGAAATAAATATCAGGGTCGGATGTATCTTCTTTAGGTACGGCAAGTTGAAATGGGCTTTTTGAAACCATGTATTATTCAAAATAAAACTTCGGACCCCATGAATCTGAATAAACGAGGTCCGACTATATAATACGGTATAATAAGGTAATTCACTTTCATCAAAGCAATCCTAATTTGAAGTCTTGATTTAGGACTTGTTTGTCTGGTCAATTTTGTTGCTTTATCGATGATTTATTCAGAGTTATTGTGAGCTTTCTGGGATTTTATCAGATCTTTTTCAGAATGACTATAAGAACATTCTGCAATCAATTTTTGAAAGAAGTTACATTTTGCTGTAGTTTATATGACATGAATAATGCCACTTAATGATAAGCTACCTGGTCTCCCAGTGAAACATTTGCAACCTGTTATAGCCTTTAATTTATGGAATTTCCATTAAATCTTTATTTTTTCTGAATAAAACTGTAAAAAACTGTTATTCACTCTCCAAACCTTTAGATATTTTCTCTCAGTTTGTTGCATCTTTTGGGAGCAATCAATATTATAATTATATTATACTGTTCACTGGTGACAACTGCAGCCTTATGATACTACTTGCATATATAATCTCGAGTCTTTTTGAAAACAGTCTCTGATGCAGATGAATGCAGTATCATGTAGTCCTCGTGGAAGAGAACGCACTGCATGCCTGTGTCGTTCACATTGATCTATCAAATTAGATGGTCACAATTAGCCTTCATTTGTTCTTTATTTTACAGAAATCGTCCTGAAGACCTTTGTTTCACTGAATTAACCTGTATAAAAACCTTTATTTTAATTGACACCTGCCCGGAGGCCAGATCCAAGTTGCCAGTTGACAAAACATTGTGGTTGACTGCAAGATATGTATTAAATGAAATGGTGGGGAAGGGTTTGTAATAAATGTGTTGTGTGAGAGTGTTGCTTGTTGCTTTCACTGAATAATATTTTCTTGCAGAGACTGGGATTATCTTCTGCAGGCTTTTACCTTACTAGATCCATACATGAATAATCAAATTTAAAACTGACTAGTTTATACACAAATTGACTAGTTTTCACCCAAATTAATGTTAAACAAATTTTTACAAGAGACAATAATAATATGTTAAGAAATCAGGCATTTTTCTGTCCATTTTGGGAAAAAGACTCGATAAATTGGGAAAATAATGGCGAGAGTTATTCAAAGAGCTTCAAGATATACCAGGCTGCTCCAGTAGATGACTTTACGTAGGTCCTTCTATTACTGGGATTTTTTTTCAGATTGGGAAAAAAACATATACATGTATTTGGCTTTGGGAATGGGTAAAAATTTCAGTCAGTTTTAAATTTGATTATTCATGTATGGATCTAGTTTTGAAACAAACCATTTTTTTTTGTTTTTTTATGATGTTTCTTTCATTAAAATATCTAAAATTATGCATCGCTTATTATCTGAGGATATTTGAAATTATGAGTTTGTGGGTTTTTTTTGAATAGGTAGCTAGGTTTTTCGAACTTAGGTTGATGCTTAACAAAATTCCAATTTGACGTGGCCTGTAACCATATATGTGGATTGTTGACTTACAAAGTGTTGACTCCCATAAAATCAGCTTGTTCAGTTAGTATCATATTCTAACTATAATGGTATATTTTGTAATGAACAAGGACTTCTGAATGTACACAAATGTTTCTTCCTTTTCATGTATAGAATAATCTGTTTGATTAATAAGGTTTACAAACATCTGAAGATAAAAGCTCAACAATGTATTATACTTGGTCAGACTTCAAGGGGCAATCTTCTGTCTACTCTAATTTACCCCTTGACCGATGTAAAACCATTTGAAAACTTTTTTACATTTTTCATACTAAATATTACTGTATTAAGATAAGAGCCATCCAAGATTTTAAGTACCTGAAAAAGACCTTCAGTTAGCGATTAAAAAATAATATCTTAACAAAATAATCTATACGAAAAAGGTATCTAACAATGCATTCTTTTATAGTAGTATTTCTCTTCAATGATTTTGCTATATTTATGATTTAAATTTCCGTACTATGATTAGAGATAGTTTAGAACGATATGTTTCCAACCTGTAATTACTTTGTGTGGAGTTATTACTACGATACCATGTAATCATATCGGCTCAAACGTTTTTTACAATTACATTGTGAGGTAATTGAAGAATATTGGCGAACTATTACAATTTTTTTCTTTGACGAAAACATTATGTTTGAATTACTTTCAATTTAAATGGAATTATCAACATAGTGCTCCTTGAAGGAATATTTTAGTAGTGTGCTTGAAGTTGAAAAAACCCAGAATATTCCCATTTTCTGTGAAACTACTGCACATTCAATGTGGATATTTCGATGCAGTACATGTGCAAGGAAATAATGTCAATGATCATAGCTTATATCTGATCAATGTGGACAATAATTGGTGTTTTCAGAGAGCTTTTGGGTTTCGTGGAATAATTTTTAGTCAATTTATTTTAGGATATTATGTACTGTAAATGTATGCAAATGATTCATTTGAGTAAATGTTGTGTTTTAATGCATCTGTACATGTGTATGTGATTGTTTCATTCTGGTGTTAATGCTCTATTCAAACTCTAAATTCTGTGGATCAGATATCAAATATTGGCGGGCAGTTTATATGGCTTGTACTTCAACAGTCATTTATTGCTATCAGAACATAGATGCTGAGGAACAGTTTCGTTAAAACAGTGACTTGACGGTAACGGAGACATTCTTGAAACATAGATTATATTCACCGAAACTGTTTTGGGTATAGTTGATGCAGAAATCATACCCAATGTTTAGAGCCAAATTCATACATTGTAACTGGTGCATAGTAATTGATAAAAAGTTATTTGGATCCTTATATTTGATTTCTTTGTTAAATACATGTTTTTGGACATTTGAGACTTCTTATTGTAAAGGATAGGAGTTGACATTATATAAACACAATGTCTGGAAGATCGACATCTAGCAAGGATAGTGGACCGTCTATCAAACGTACCAGTAGTCAGATGTCTGTAACACTGACATCAGAAATGTGAGTAGTATTCAATGTATACGTTATAATATATATGAACGCTTGCATGACAAAACCAGTTTTAGGGACATTGGTTGTGACGTCGAGTATTTTCTGATGCAATTTTTATGTCACAAACTAAGCGCTTTCTTGGAAGTGTCTTTGGTTGTTTAACTTTGATTTACCAGTATTTAGGTCTTTGATTTATAGGATTTAATGAAACATGAAAATGTTGTTACATATTATGAAATTTGTTTCTTCCATTTGTAAAACCTAAGTTTTTAAACGAATCATTTACGGACATTTGAGTAAAGCGTTTTTTGCGTGTTATCATTTTAAGTTTACTTTTGCATTTTTTGTTTAATAAAAAGAAAAGGAGACGTCCGATTTTAATATTTTCGTTATTAAAAATAACTAAAGCAAAATATACCAGTTAAAAAATGTGAAACCCTGAAAATGGATTTTTTGGTCACTAATACAGGTTTTGTCGTTGAAAAGCTCGAATAATATTTTATAAGATAATAAAAATATACTAAACATTACCCATAATTTACAAACTGTAAGTAATAGATATAAAACAATCAAAATAATTGTCATAATATGTCTCCTAAATATAAGCTGTTTTTAAAAAAAGTTTTTATTTATATTTTTAAAATAAAAAAAATGCAGATATTTCATTATTCTCTAATATTATGCAGGAGATTAAATTTTTCCAGTATGAAAAATGTAAATAATTGACTCATTTTCATTGTTATGTCATGTGACACACTTTAGTCTTGAGGGGAAAACAAAAATGGTTGTCAAGTAGAATTAAGACAAATAGAAGAATTATAAAATTATTTTATTCCTATATGAAATAATAAACTGAGTTTGTGTTGGCACGTTAGTGATATGTTTGATAAGCCAACAGCAGGAATTAAGTCTGTCTTAATTGTGTATTCTTCGTTGAAGTTTCTGTTGATTGTCAACATGACTGATCTTAACTTTAACAGTTGAAGATCAACTTGTATGTACTTAATCTTATTTATGTTGGCTACTTATCTGGTCACCATTGTTAGGTTAAAAGCTTAGACTATGACAGATACAAATATTGGTGATATAATATTTTTTTAACATTTATATGTGACTTATTAGTCCTTATTCAAGGTACTACATCGTAGGATCATTAGGAAATTTCACGAATGTCAATAATGTTTTTAGTAGTTGATTGATACACTGAGACATTTTAAAGTCCAAATTAGGGTGGTCAATACATTTTTGTTTGCGAAACATCTGAATTATCCACAATATTCCTGTATTTAAGTATGCCTTAACTTATGCTGTCCAATCATATTTCAGAAGATTGAAGGAAATAGCCCTAATTGCTTATCTTTTTGATCGGTTATTGTGTAACCTATTTTCTTGTGTTTGTGTGTAAACTCGCTTTCTGTCTATATTCCTGATTTCATACAATTGGTGCACATAAATCGATGACGTCTCATCAAGTGATGACAGTTTCAAATACGATAAATTGTTGTTGTAGTTTCATTGTCATCAATGCTTGTGCTCTGATAAAAATATGTATTAGACTCAGAAAGTCTTGGTGGCAATTTGCAGAAATCATCACAAGGTCAAATCAGACATATGTTGTTAAATGCAGATGATTTTTTTCAAATACTAAACTGAAATTACTGATAAACATCAACAAATAAATGTATTCTGTTCCATTTCGTGAGGATGTTTTACAGTTTGTGAGGTTTAAATGTGTAATAATGATCCTTATTGAACCTTTAAATTTTCAGTTATCATTCAGAAGGCATTATAACAGTTATCAAGGAAGGTTTCCATACACATTCAGTATGGGAACTTGTATGAGGATATAGACAAGTTTGCCTTTGCTGAATAATTGTTCAAATTTTGTCTGACTGGCCGATCCATACATATATAGTAAATTACCATATACAGCATGTTATGTGTGGTTCAAGGGAGGTAATTTCTCCATAATAAAATTTAGCTTCTTGTCAGATTGACTTCCCTTGCTGCTGCACACAATATACTTGGTCTTTTTAGACATTTTATTGAAAACGTTTATTTTTTTAGAAATTTAAGATCACAATATAAGATAATAATAATTAGAATTTATCATCAACAGTAGAATTTTACTTCATAATTGTGAATTACAATTTTTTAGGTATCGTTATGCATGCACATATTCATTTATTTATTTGTATAAAAATTGTATTTCAAATTTCATTATTCAGAGCATCTCTGTTCAAGACAAGCAGTTTCAGGTAAAATGTTACCAAGTGATATGACTATAGATTACTGTATATTCCTTGCACATAGATAAACTCCCATAATGCAATACTGGGTATTTGTATTATTTAATGTTATCAACCTTTGCACATAGTCCCTAAAATCGTCTTTAAGGTGTTGGGCGTTGGTTTTATAGTTCACACAAGTGGTTTGTGAATCACTGTATGTTTAATGTTAACAAATGTAACATATTGTTTCTTGTATGTTATTGTTATAAACCTACATAGAGTCAGACTTGTTTTGAAAAACCAACATAGTCACAGATTGGCCAGAGAGGTGATCCTTAAAGCGAGGTTCTTTAGTCAGGTGTATCCTGATTTGTAACGGAAAAAAATTTGGAATTGTTATGATATTGTTTCATTTATATAGTTATGTAACCACAAGTTAGGAATAATGAGAATAACAATGTGTTTATGATACTGTGTTTTCCAAAAACCTGTGCACATATGCAAACTCCTTTTCTGCACCAATATTGTGTGGTGAAGGTAACTACCAGTTAGAAGGAAAAAATAGAAGTAATGTGAAGGCCAATGTGTTATGATATTGGTATGTATTGTTACTGATTGAATTGGCAACTGAAACTGTTGAATGTTTCTCTCTTTACTGTAATGTAACATCAACATTGTATTTCCTATATAAATGGTCCTGATGTTTGGGTAGTGCATTGTACTGGTGGTCAGTTAATTCCTGACAAAGAACATGTTTTTTCATTAGCTACATGTATTGCATTGGTCAATATCTTTCTCGAATTCTTTGGTAATATGATTGCACTACATTCGGTGGATTCTTTAATAATTCTAGATAAACTTTTTGTCCTAAATTGCGAATTTGGCTCAAAAAACAAAACAGTAATGTTGAACCCAACCTTGAAGATGATGTATGGCTGATTGTTAAGAAATTTCAACACATACATCTCCTTTTATTGACAAAGCTCTGTTTATGATTTATTATCAGATTTCTTCAGCTATATTTAGCGTCGTCATTATATCAAATGAATTAAAAAGTATGAAGATTTTGTATTTAAATTTAGGAGTATTTGTTAAACGAAAACCATCATTATGAAAGCCTTGTATTAAACGTATTCGTGTTTAAAATATGAAGGTTCCACATTTAATATATTACAATGGATTGATCAATAAATTGATCTCTACATTATTGACCTAACCTCTTCCAGTTTATGTTACTACAGTCAGTTTGTTTACTTTGACACAACGAGGACAAGGCTACAGTATAAAGATGTGTTAATTAATTCTTTTTTGAATTGTAAATTTAATTTAAGTTATTTAATATGTTCCGCATGGTTGTTGACAGTTCAAAATGTCTGCACTTTATGTTCTGTACTTTTAGCTCCATGTATAACGTGTTGTTGTTGTTGTTCATCCACCCATCATCATGTTTGACTTTACATCATATATTGTTCATGTCTCCTTGAGCCTTTGGGATGGTTGTGCACTTTGTGGCATTTCCTGCCTGACTTCTTTATTTATTGTTTATGCCCCTGCCATATATATGGCCGCATTAAGAGTTGCTCCTGTCAGTGTGTGTGTCCGGCCCCTGCCATATATATGGCGGCATTAAGAGTTGCTCCTGTCTGTGTGTGTGTCCGGCCCATTAAGAGTTGCTCCTGTCTGTGTGTGTGTCCGGCCCCTGCCATATATATGGCGGCATTATGAGTTGCTCCTGTCCGTGTGTGTGTCTGGGCTATTACTTCATTATGGATGGAGGGATTTCAAAATTACTTGGCACATGTGATCACCATAACAAGACGATGTGTCGCACACAACAACTAGCCTCCTAGGTCCAAGGTCATGGTCATTGTTACTAAAAATAGCATTTTCTTGTCCAGGCTATAAGTTCATATTAAGTCTAAGTCTGAGTTTCGGTCTCTTGTTTTCTTGGAATGAATTACCTACTTGCCCTTCTGCAAACAGTTGACAACTTCCCCACATAAATCAGAGGTGGAGGACCTTCACCAAAAGTCAAGAAAGGATATGACCTGCCCTGACCGGGCATCAAACCTAGACCTCACAGAGATTGCTCCACCCAATTATTTGTCTAATGTGTTTGTCGAAGTGAATACATTGGATTATGCAACCATGTGCTATAATTTAATTGCATTTACTACTAAAATATAATCCTATTATTGGTCAACTTAATCCTGATTGACAACTGGCAATGGGTAAATTTTAGAGTTGTTGCAATTTAACTGAACAATACATGCTGATCCCTGTTAGCTAATCTGGGTGAGCACTGGGCAGCCAAACCAAAGATGATAGGTTAAAACCTCGGAGGAAGTGTATGTTCTCTGGATGAAGTATATGTTCTCTGGATCAAGTGTATGTTCTCTGGATCAAGTGTATGTTCTCTGGATCAAGTGTATGTTCTCTGGATCAAGTGTATGTTCTCTGTGTATGTTCTCTGGATCAAGTGTATGTTCTCTGGATCAAGTGTATGTTCTCTGGATCAAGTGTATGTTCTCTGGATCAAGTGTATGTTCTCTGTGTATGTTCTCTGGATCAAGTGTATGTTCTCTGGATCAAGAGTATATTCTCCGTGGCTATATAACCAAAGATAAGAACCAAAGTCATTTGGTCCTCCACCTGAGACTGACCTTGATTCAAGTTACGGGAACTTGTCAGTTGCCTTGTTCTACTTGTAAAACCACAGGAGGGCTCAGCAAAAAATAAACAGGAGCGGCTTTGTCCAACTCCTGTTTTAAATATAGAGAACTATCTTAAACTTAAGAAAACAATTCAGCAGTACATTTTATTCTATTAAGGAGATTTTTAGTAGCATTTAAAATTTATGTGTATTTCTTAGATTAAGAAATCGTCTACCGGTAATTTATACCATTGGTTAAGTGTGTTTTATGATACGTTGGTTTAGAAGCGTAATTATTGTCTTGATCACAAAATTTACATTGCAGAGTTTAAACTGGGTTAGTCCGTAAACATTTTCACTATTTTGTGTAAAATACTTGTAGTAAGAGCTAGCTAATTATTCATATTTTCACGTGGGCAACCCTGGAATGAAGTCTTTGTTTCCGACACTTTATTTTGTTGATAAATCTCTTCATGCTTGCTTTAAAATCATTCTAATGAAGTTGGGTATAGACCAAAGTAGTATTGTATCTCACAGTAATCCCCTGGCTACTTGGGGGTGAAATTTACTTAAGGTGGGAAATCCTTTTGTTCAAATTTCTGTCAATATTTGATGCTTACTCACTGTGGGAGTTACCTACATTGTCCTGGTGACACTGCCATACATCATTATGTGTTTTTATTTAAATTGTTTGATCATTTAGGGGGGGGGTATTTGTTTCCTGTACAACTTTTTTGAGTTCAATAACAAACAGTGCAGTTCACAAAGGATTAGATTTCAGGATCAAGATCATATGTAGTTCCTTCAGACAAAAATAACTGTGCAAGAGATAATGTTCTTGAATTAACGTCACAAATAGTAGGAGTAATTCAATTGGCGTTGCCTGTTGTTTAAAATTTCCCTAAGCTGAAAATTTAAATGATGGAAGATGATGTTATATCATTGTCCATGCAAAGATAAGTAAATGGCAAGCTGGAAGCCCAGGTTAATGTAGAACATACATGCTGATCATGATGGCTTCCCTCAAACAAAATAGGTATGATTTTATTAACCGCGAACGTATGAATATATAACCTGGTCCATTACATTTCCAAATAGGTGTATTGAAATGTTCGTGTTTAGGCGTAAGCTTGACGGAGTAATCCAAACAGCAGTAATAGCTTTACGCACAAGAGCATTTCCTTACCTAAATTGGCATGGATCGGTCCTGAAAGTTCATATACCCCTTCGCGGTCAATCTAACAGCACTTTACTTGATATGTATAACAGAAAATATTGTTCTTGTATAAAATGAATGTATACATATCAAGACATATGTACAAAAGAATTCACCAAATTAGCTGTAATACCATTGTGTGCGATATGTTGACTTGCTTGTAGTTTGGATAAAATTACTTGAATGTTTGAAAAAAGATATTGCATTATACAAACATGTCGGGAAACATTAGGTAACAAACAAGTTTGACACTTCCAGAATGTAATGAATGGGAAAATGAATGTTTCAGTTTGATCACATGGCATACAATCTTGTTGATTCTAGGTTTGTGAGATTATGAAATTTATAGCAAAACATTTTTTTGATCGATATATTCAATATTTTGTATATACTGAATAAATATTTGTATCTTATCCTTGACATCAATATATCATTTGTATAGATTAACAGTACACCAGAGCATGTTTTATCTACCTTCCAGATCACATAAATTGTGTTTTGTCCCTATAATTTATTTTTTTATCATCTGTTATGACTGTCAATGCATGTGACAGGATTACTGGAGTACGTAAATCCTAAAAAAGTAATTTATTACAGAAAAATATTATAAATTTGTCTGCAAATTTGATTGAGTGAAACTTTAAGGTGCAGATGATTTGATGTCATGCAATCTGTCAACTTGAGGTTTGATGAAGACCAGATTTTATGATCTCCAGATGATTATATGTCTGGGAAATTTCATTTTGGTCATTGATGTGTCATGAAATACTGTGCAACTAATGTGTTCCGAGTTCTTGTGTCAGAAAATATTACATAACTTTCATAAAAAAGCAATTATCTTAAATTCCATATTGTTATATACCTAGTCCATATATTTGTAATACAGAAAGGCCCATTTTTGTTCAGTGCTCGGGGGTTTCAGAATATCGGTTTAATCTGGAAAACCAGATTCAGAGCCCCAGAGATCAACTTTCAGATTGTTATAAATCTTGTGAGTATTTATGGATGGTAGGAGGGTAGGGGAGAATCTTTCGCTGACAAATCTGTGGATGAATTCTTTGATTCTGCTGAGACTTTAGGATTGAGGATTTGGCTCTGTTAACACCCCTGACTATCAATTCTGTGAGAGATCTTTCATACTGATAATAAGCCAGCAAATATTACTCAACTCATTCTGAATCCATGTAAGACTGATTCATGTAAGGTAGTGATGAATGGCTGACACATGAACAAATTTTACTGGTTGGAAACCTAGGAACAATGGTAACATCCTCTGTCCTGTCTGTCTGAAGGTGAATTATAGAAATTTGACTGAAGCTGGTAGACCTATATCCAAAGGCATGTGTCCCCTACCTCTCATATATGTGGGAAAGTTGTCAGTTGCTTGTGGAGGAACAGGTTATTGTGGTTGATAACCCAGGAGCACGGGTCAGGTCAACTGACAGCAGTACGTAATTGAAATATTGTTCACAAACAGTGTAATTTGAAGTCATCTACAGATGAAAAGTGGCATTTTACTTAACAACGCCTACCAAATTGACCACATAATTATCACAATGCAGCGTGTTATGACTCTACTGTAGATTTGCTTGGTTTTTTTTGTCCACTTGCCGTTGTTTCATGTATCGTCTGATGACGCAAGCAACCTAAGTCCTGTTGCCTATATTTGCTTGTTCAAACTAATTTCATACTTGCTTTGATGTATAAGGGTCTAGATAATACCATTGCATACTATGTAGCAACAATACTTAGCTCTGAGTACGATGTAAGGGCTTTACAGCACTCAACTAAGATATTTCACTGCCCAGATTGTCAACCACTTACAACTTTTGTTTAATTACTATCGAAAAACCGTCAGAAATTTTGTGAATTGAATTGAGCCAAGCGTTTGTGATTTTTGTGTATGTCTTTAATAAATCCTTAAACGTTGTGTTTATCTTTGTCACTCTGGCACCCGAATATGAATTGGTTTTATAGGATTTTAATGTTTGCTTGAAAGCTGACCATTAGGTTTGATGTGATCATGTAAATTAAATACTCGAAAATGTATTGAAATCAAACAGTGAATATTTTGATATTGTTAAGATGTTTTGAATAAAGTAAACAGAATTAAATCGGTGGCAGTCCAAAAGTGTTTTGTTATGTTTTGTGATATAAAAACTTGTATATTGTATAAATTTTCGTTCTTTGTATTAAATGGAACTGTTTGCTCTTGTTTGAGTTAATGAAAGATTACTGTTAACATTTTTTGTGTGATTTTTAACATCAGGAAAATTCTGTATGTAATAATTGGTACAACAGTTACTGTACAATGCGAATATACAATGTACTTCATTTATGGAAATTTATGAATGTTAATTTAACTGATGTATAATTTCAATATGAAACAATTAATAATAATTGGTTGATGGATTTTTTTATAAGAAATTAATTCTTCATATCAATCTGCTACTGCTTGGACTACAGATAATAGCAAAGTGATTGTTAATGTGCTTTTATGGTAATAATCCTACAGGAAACCATTTGTTATATGGAATCATAAGCATTTTGAATAATTTCATAAAAAGTTCAACTTTATTTGTTTGAAATACCATCCCATGGGTTTTGTATTTAAAAAAAACATTTTCAGACCTTTGTTCTGAATTCTAAACCTCTTTATTTGGTTAAAATGACATCTTTGAAGAATCACCACGCACTAATATAGGCTAAATTTGATCACTCTTCGTGGATCATTTGATCATTCTTTACATATCATTCAACTGTTAATTAAGTGACAGTCTGAGTTTCTGCATAGATTTGTCTCTCTGTACATCAGATAAATACCTGTGAATCATATTCCATCGTATCGTAATGTCACGTTTTGTTGCAATATTTATTCTACCTTGAAAGGAATTTTCAACAAAAATTGATTTTCGAAAATTTTATATGGATTTTTGTAGAATAAAGGAAATAATGTGAAAAATTACAGGTTTCTTAATGTAGGTACTTTTAACTGTTGAATTATTAATTCACTTGAATTGACAGTGCTATTACACTAAAGGATAATAAATATACCATGAAAATTATTTAAATATCACATTTTAATTGTGCTGAGTGTATTTAGGGATCGCTTGGTGATTAAACTTATCACAAGTAAAATCAATCAAGTCGGTCTGTTTTCGCTTTAAGTAAAATAAAAATTGTATTGAGCATTCATAAATTTATTGCCCAGCGTTGTGAAGTGATTATCTACTGAAATCGGTTTTATTTGAGAGCAAGTTTAAATAAGCACTGAATTAAATGCAATTTATTAATTATTCAGATGTTTCATTTTCATGGTAAGCAGTTTTAGTAGGAATTTTATTGAAAAACAAGATATAATTGGATACGACAGACTTCAGGAAATATATGTGCTGAATTATGGATTAGTATACAATCCTATGAACTCAGTACAGTGTTTTGTGTAGAAATATATTCTATTACCAGATGATAACAATAGATTTATAACAGATGTTCCTATAGACATCGGACCAACATAGAATTGGAATTTCAGAAAACTTCTGTATGTTTGTACAAGTATGTTTGGTTATGTGAAGGTGTGCTTATAGATTTATTTTTCTGAGGAAAACAGTTTCGTTGAACATTTTAATTTGATTTTAATGTTTAGACTTCATTTTAAAAAGACTTTAACAATATAAAAATGAAGGTAAACGAGAGAGCTAAACGTTTTGGTAAACAATCCGATCGTGATAAACATGTGGACAAAGATAAACACTCTGAAGTTGACAAACACTCAGACCGGGATAATAAACACTCGGACAAAGGGTCTGAGCATGAGTCACATGACCCTTCAACATCAGATGAGGAACCAGAAATTACAGAGGCTGAAATCTGGTATGTTACGTTGCTGTGTTAGTTTTTCATAATGTATAATCTTTTCTATTGTATCATCATCATATTTGTTTCAAGCCAAACAACCGACATTTAGGTCTGATGGCTGAAGCTGTAACTCCTTACAGGACTGGGAAATTTAATAAACATGGTGCTCCTGTTCACCAGTTTAATTTTCTTTGGAAAAATGGACACTAAATTAACAAACTCATCCTACAATATGTGAAGCCATGCAATATGCAACAAAGCATGGTGGTTGTTATAGTGGGACTTACTTTCTCAAGACGTATATTGTGGATACATTGAGAAACTATAAATTGAAATTCAGAATAACTTTCATCCAAGTGTTCCTTTGGTGATGCTCTAACAACAGTGTTAATACCATGTAAAAACTTGGGTTAGTGGGTGGGGCAAATGGATCTGTATACTTGTTTGAGCTGTGAGACTTAAGTGAACAATCCAGAGCCATGATGGCCTCTTGTTACCAAATCTTCTGTAGTTTGTGCCACATTTATGTCTGTTCCTGTAACCTACTAGCACTTGCATTGTTTTGGTGTGAGGATGAATA
Source organism: Mactromeris polynyma (assembly GCA_032209605.1). NCBI lineage: Eukaryota > Metazoa > Mollusca > Bivalvia > Venerida > Mactridae > Mactromeris > Mactromeris polynyma. The sequence continues at coordinate 4,314,203 of JASFXZ010000027.1, read as the reverse complement.
TAAGGTTAACAATAAATATTACAGGCCTTTACAATGTGATTCTTTAAGAATATAATAGATCTCAAATTAACTTGGGCATTCAGTACAGACATGGTGTAATGTATATTTTGAGAGTTAAAGTCTAATAGGAGTCTACTTCCAATAAAAAAAGTGAACTTTGCACTTGTTACTTTTTAGCCTCTATTCTTACCGTATTTAATAGTTAATGAAAAGGTTTTCACCATTTTTAAATTGTTTTCCCTATTTTGTTTACCAAAGCTATGATGGTCATTCAGAAAGATTATTGGGTACTTGAATAGAGTACAATATATAGTATGGCCTCAAATTTGACATCTCTATAATTGGGCACCAAACATTTGATAAATACCTGGTATTAACTCTTTTGTTATTCAGGTATTTAATTGTATGCTGAAGTAAGTTAATGTAAATTGACATTTACGTCATTGATAATTTGGTCTTGATCTGTTGGAAAAATAATGTTTTAATGTCCATTTTTGTCCTAGAACATAGATTCTGATATTTGTTTTCGTGATTGTTTAAGGCACCTGTTATTTGCTTAAGGGTCAGGCTCTTCTCTGCACTGGAGGTTTTATCACAAAAATGTAAATGCCAACTTGTCAATCAACACTACTACAGACTGTCCCACATCTGTTCAATCGGTTTTCTTATTGTTAATGACTGTTGTCCAAACATTGCGGAGGTCTTGTTGTTAATGAATGTTGTCCAAACATTGCCGAGGTCTTGTTCTTAATGACTGATGTCCAAACATTGCGGAGGTCTGGTTAATGAATGTTGTCCAAATATTGCAAGGGGTGTTGTTGTTAATGAATGTTGTCCAAACATTGCCAAGGTCTTGTTGTTAATGAATGCTGTCCAAACAGTGCCAAGGTCTTGTTGTTAATGAATGCTGTCCAAACAGTGCCAAGGTCTTGTTGTTAATGAATGCTGTCCAAACAGTGCCAAGGTCTTGTTGTTAATGAATGCTGTCCAAACAGTGCCAAGGTCTTGTTGTTAATGAATGCTGTCCAAACAGTGCCGAGGTCTTGTTGTTAATGAATGCTGTCCAAACAGTGCCACGGTCTTGTTGTTAATGAATGCTGTCCAAACAGTGCCAAGGTCTTGTTGTTAATGAATGCTGTCCAAACAGTGCCAAGGTCTTGTTGTTAATGAATGCTGTCCAAACAGTGCCAAGGTCTTGTTGTTAATGAATGCTGTCCAAACAGTGCCAAGGTCTTGTTGTTAATGAATGCTGTCCAAACATTGCCAAGGAGCAAGGTCGTGAAGTACACCAAAAGTCTACATTAATACAGATGACTGATGTATACATCTGCCTTGAAATAATTTGAGATTTCTTGTTGATTTTTGAAATTCAGGCATATAAAAGGAAGGATGTCTGTAGTCAACCCCATTTTAGCTTGACTATTCTTACACTAGAGGGGCTGTTGTATAGCCCCGCCAGGCGTCCACTTCCATGTCCTCTTTCGTGTCCCCTTTATTAAAGTTTTCTGTCAGGTGAAATATCTCTGCAACTATTGGTAGTATTGGATTGAAAGTTAAATTGGGTGTTCAGTGTTATAAGAAGAAGCTGAGGAACCATGTCCAATAACTTTGACCTCCACTTTGACAGTTTTATCCCCTTATTGTACTAAAACAATCCAGCTTAATTTTTTTTATTTAGTGTGATCCTGTTAAAGACAAAGTGGTTGAATACTCGAACGTGCTGTCTTATAGCACTTGTTTAGCTTTAATCTGTCTAGTGGTCTCTGTACTAAGTTTGACCACTTATAGAAAAGATTGGAGACAATACATTTTGTGACACATATAAAAGGAATAAAAGGTTCCCAATTCAAAGACTATTAATTGGTAGCAGATGATAATGAATTGCTTGGTATAATTGTTTGAATAAGTACCCCAAATCATACCAATTAATAACCTGGATTATATGTAGCTCAATAACTTGGTATAGCTGAAGACGAGCCGTGGTCCAGTGGTTAGTGCGCTGGACTTGTAACCCGGCGATCTGGGTTCGATTCCCGGTCACGGCAGGTCATACCCTTCCATGAAAATTTGACAAAAATGTTGATTTTCCTCCACATGTGGAGAAGTTGCCGGCTCCTTGTGGAAGGGTTAGTTAGTACTGGTAAGAATTCAGTCCCGGAAAAACTGGTTAGGTGAACCGGCCGCCGTATATAACTGAAATATCGTTGAGAAACGGCGTTAAACCCGATGAAACAAACAAACATAGCTGAAGACTTCGATTTAGCAAAAGGCCTTGATTTAGCCCAGGATAACACCCTGTAATGTTGTGGCCTTCAGGTGGTTCAACAGTAGTAGAATTCTTTCTCAGATGGATTGGGAACCAGGCTGGCAAGTGGAAGGACATTGGTTGTACCTGAGGGCCTGCTTGCACTAGTATCAGAAGTAGTATCTGATGCAGCTCTTAGCACTTTGTTTCACTATAAATAGTCAATATTCTGACCTAAGGCGGCGTTGCGGTCACAGGGTTGAGCCCCTGACTCATGATCCGAAGGTCATTTGCTCTAGCCCGCATTGGGCTGGGTTTTATCACAAACATCACAATCCTTATATTTGGCATGAGTTCTGGTGTGTAACCCAGAAAGCAGTCATCAGGAGTGAATAGTATTGGTTGTAAGAACTTGTTTCACAATCTATGTATGTAAAAGAAATAAGTTTAAACTTAGAACTACAATGATCCAAGTCGTCTCGCTCAGACACTTCAGAAACAAAGATGGCGCATGCCAAGTTTGTATAGTAAAAGTTTCTATGCTTGTGATTTCAGTTTAGTGAACTTGTACATCAATATGTTCGATTATGATTAAAGTTGTCTGATCTCTGTACATTGTATGTATTTGGTTTTACGTCTACACTTCCGTCTGTCATAGATAGATAAATAGTTTAACAAAAACAGCTTTATGAAAAAATTATGTTTGACAACCTGTAACTTTGTTCAAACATTTAATGTTTGAAGTAGTGAATATTTGCTTTCAGGAGTGTATAATAGATTTCCCTGCTTCTGGTCTCCATTTATATTTTCTGTACAAATATTTGTCCCTGGGGTAACTTCTGGTAGAATGGTAGAAGAACATGGAATAGTTCTGATTCTACTAATTAGTTTCAAGTTTCGCCTACTGTTAATTGAGGTGAAAGCCAAACTAGACTATCTGCTTTTAAGGGAAGAAGCTGATAGACTTGTAACATTCATGGTTCTTAACAAGTTTTCTTGTATACCGTATATGTCCTATTTAATGCTCCTGGTTTATTAGACATGCACTGGGTTTTTTCAAATTGTACCATGGCTTAGATGTAAAAAATCAGAACCCATTTTATTTCGCTTTACTTCATTTAGGTCTCCATGAAAATCAGTAACTTGTTGCGGTCATATTTATGAAACCAATCTGATAACACATTTCACTCCAGATTAAAAAATATTCCGTATGTGTATCATTTATAAAATCGATGGTTGGCCTTGAACATTCAGATACGGCACCTATGTAGCCTGTGAGAAGAAATTTTTCAACCTCCAGGGTACATCAAACATTTTGTGTCGACGATCGGTGACTGCGAAGTCTAGACGTGGCGCATTGGAAGTCTGCCCGAATAATTTTCGACTTGTGCAGGGCTCAACATTAACTTTTTGTACTACTGGACAAGTAGGACAAGTAGATTTAAAAATCACTTGTCCTGACCAAATAATCACTTGTCCTGACCTTAACAAGAAAATGACCAGTGAAAATGCAGGGTGACATATGAAGTAATACATGCATCAATGTTCAGGCTTTAATACATGATAATACATGATTAATAATAGCTAATTCACAGTTATTCCAACTATAAGTCGCTTTTCAAATTATACGTGAATTTTACTTATTGCGTGACTTTTGATACTGTCCACTCTGAATAGATTCGTTCCATCAACAAAACTTGATAAAGAACTGCTGGATGACGGCATCAAATGTCTGTGTATTGCCTACACGGGGCACAGAACATTTTATCGCTTCCTGTATCATATCTTAGCCAGAAAAACTGGCTCAGCCAATCTTTTACGAACGTCCGTTTTCTCTTATTTTTTTCGTACTTAGTTTTGGTTTCATATGTACCTTTTTTTCTTTTTGGTTCAGTTCTTGCAGAAAATCCAAAATGTTCCAGTGACTGCATCGCAAATTAGCAGATGATGCTTTATACGATTCATGATTTCATCAATAAATTAACGCTTAATCAAGTTTTTGTCATTACGAATTGTCCCCCCTTACCGAGTATTAAACTATTTTTCATGCTAGACAAGTTGATGAATATGAATGATACAGCATATTTACGAGTATTTAGGCCCAATTCCGACTAATAAATCATCGATGTATTAAGCTGATAGCAGGATCAATTTTAATTGTTATACGATACGGATGTACAAACTGCCAACACGGGGTTCGACCGCGCAAAACATTGTTCTACAAACTGGAAGTGTGAAAAAACTAATTGATACGGTCCGAGAAACGGAAAGACCAGTTCTATTTATAGGGCTCCTAATTTTAGTAACATTTCTGCGATGTGAAACGGACATTCGATTTTCTTTAACTGTGGGTTGATCGTGTGTTTTAGTTGAATTAATTTACGCCTATCAGGTTTACTTGGACACAATTTCTTCCATTGAAAGTCACTGGTCACATCGGGCAAGTAGTTTTGGAAATCGGTTGCCCAGACCTTCAATTTACTGGTCAAAATCCATCGGACAACCGTTAATGTTGAGCCCTGCTTGTGACACAATTTAAACAGTTTGTGGCCAAAATTACCTGCACTTCTTACTTTTTAAGAGTGCAAGACCCAAATATACTGGGTCGATGCTTCAAGCACATTAAATAGGACAAATACGGTATGAAATAATGAGCTAAACTATCAGTTCCATGATGTTTTAATGATTTTCACACTAATTCTTGGTACCTGGTACAATTTTGCAATATCTGACTCTCAAGCGAAGTTATTAAAATGCATCTTGAAAATTGAAAAATAATTGGGAGGTGATTGAATGAGCTTTGGCTTCATCTTGCATTTCATATCGTAAAACTACAAAGAAAATATTTACTGAACCAGTTACATGATTTTTTTTACTGCACATGATTTTGAATTACTGTGGTTCGATAATTGATTGATTGAAAGAAAACTTGAGAACGCATACTATTAGTATCAAATCTGATAATTTGATGTGAAGTATATCGCACCAATGGTATGTATTGGTGTGAGGGGATGAATACCATCTGTCCATCTTTCCATCCATCCATCCTTCACCAACTTAAATGGAGTGGGCTATATATCTGTGACCCTAAAGGAAGGATTTTCAAATAACGTGGCATAATTATTACAAAAGTCTTGCTTACCATAATGAGACTATGTGCCAAAAGCAACTTATTGTCATGTCAGTTCAAGGTCATGCTGTGTGATAAAAGGTCAAATAGGCATTTTTGGTGGAGACATATTTCTGCATAAAAATAGCTAGTATAACAAATTACTGGTGATCAGGATTTATGGCCATTTTAAAGCACATACATTGTATGTGTAAAGATAAAAAAGATCATGACCAGTTTAAAACACAATTAACAAGGATTGCTCTTCCATACAAATACTCACTTACTGATATCTGATACCAAATCAATGAAAAACCCTTATGGTTCGACAAGTAAACACATTGTTTGTAATGTAAATTACATCATTTGATATCTGTCATTAAAATTCTTCATTCGCTATGTAAACCATGAAGAGATATTGATTATCATATTGATGAGATTAAGATCACAGCTTGAATCACAAAGTGGGGATAGATTCACACAATTGTGTTCATTTTACTGTGAATACCGGTAATCAAGGCCACCTTGTTAATACAAAGTATTTTTATGTAAAATTGGGTCATTTAAGTATATTTCTTCATTCCATCCTAATTCTTTTCTGTTCTGGTTGTTGGCAGGGTATACAAGATGGTAGACTTGTTTGCTCCCTTTGATATATAAGACATGATGTGTGACTGGCAGATTGGACTTGCTTGCTTTTGAAACATTCTCTGAAATGCAAGGAATTAGTAGTTAGTAACAAAGGGGGCTGGAATGAAACTAGGAAACAAATAAAGGGGGTAGGCATGAACCTAGGAAACAAATAACGGGGGTAGGCATGAACCTATGAAACAAATAAAGGGGGTAGGCATGAACCTAGGAAACAAATAAAGGGGGTAGGCATGAACCTAGCAAACAAATAAAGGGGATAGGCATGAAACTAGGAAACAAACAAAGGGGGTAGGAATGAACCTAGGAAACAAATAAAGGGGGTAGGCATGAACCTAGGAAACAAATAAAGCGGGTAGGCATGAACCTATGAAACAAATAAAGGGGGTAGGCATGAACCTAGGAAACAAATAAAGGGGGTAGGCATGAACCTAGCAAACAAATAAAGGGGATAGGCATGAAACTAGGAAACAAACAAAGGGGGTAGGAATGAACCTAGGAAACAAATAAAGGGGGTAGGCATGAACCTAGGAAACAAATAAAGGGGGTAGGCATGGACCTAGGAAATAAATAAAGGGGGTAGGCATGAACCTAGGAAACAAATAAAGGGGTAGGCATGAACCTAGGAAACAAATAAAGGGGGTAGGCATAAACTTTGGAAACAAATAAAGGGGGTAGGCATGAACCTAGGAAACAAATAAAGGGGGTAGGCATGAACCTAGGAAACAAATAAAGGGGTAGGCATGAACCTAGGAAACAAATAAAGGGGGTAGGCATGAACCTAGGAAACAAATAAAGGGGGTAGACATGAAACTAGGAAACAAACAAAGGGGGTAGGCATGAACCTAGGAAACAAATAAAAGGGTAGGCATGGACCTAGGAAACAAATAAAGGGGGTAGGCATGAACCTAGGAAACAAATAAAGGGGGTAGGCATGGACCTAGGAAACAAACAAAGGGGTCAAACAGTAAAACACATTCCCTTATTACTACACCTCCGTTAGGATATAATTCAGAACAAACCACAATTTTTTGGTATGAGCCTAGGGAACCACCGATTGACTGCATATTTATATATTGTGTATATATATTATACCATTGCAAATGTACATTCATTATATTTCGAACAACATAACAAATCACAACATTATACAGATATTACAAAAATCATCTAGTACAAGCTTATACAATAATCAAATCTTGATACACGGTTGAACCTACATACATTTACAAGATAAATGCACATGAAAGTAATACATATCAGTCTTATTTTATTGTACACATTATTTCACAATTACAATTGCATAGAATTCTAAAAAAAAATATACATTTATTTTGTTCTTACTCATGGGGAATAAGATGTGTATGGTGAAATTCATAATAATTGTCTGTTTTATTGACTGGCTTATTTTTGTATCCTAATTAACTGTGATGAGAAGAAAGATAAATTGCTAATTGTAAGTGTTTGATACTTTGTTCTGTAAATATTTTTTTATCTGTTTTTGCACAAAATGTTCTAAATTACTTCAACATATAATCTGAGAACATTCATAATTTTTTGGAAAATGTCATTATGAGACAACATTCAGCTAGCACACATCAATCTTACCCCAATGTCGGTGTACACAATCACTGTGCTTGTCGAATGGGTACATGATAATTTTTCAGATATTTGCAAGTTGTTCTTCGATTTTAACTGACAATAATTTACGGATTTGTTCAAAAATACATTTAAAATTCCAGACAGATTTTGCTCAACTATACAACGATAGTGTTAATCTTTATAAATAAACACAAATTATCAATAAATTTGTGCATGCCTATTATAGCAAGGGAGCTAACTCTGGTGGGTTAATCTTCTGGTCAATATGTGGTTATCTGACCTTTGTTAAACTCTTTGAATTCTGTATCACCACAAAGTTTTTAAAGGAAAAGGCTGAACTAAGCTTTGTTAAGATTTTGTAGCAAAATAATAAAAAATTGCTAGTATAAAAATGCTCTCAAATATTGAAATTGCAGCTTAGAAAAGTCCTGAAAAGGAAATTACTGCAGTCAGAAAAATATTTGATTTCTAATCATCAGTATTATGCTATTATGTAAAGTGTATTTTATCAGTCTTGGCACAGTTGTATTGAAATGTCGCCAAAATTATATCTGTACAGATATTACAAACAAAGCTACGATCATGAATATTATTTACAGGTTTTAAATGTTAGAAAATTCCGAAGAGCATTGTCAACCTTCAGATCGGGTGCTCATAGTCTTGCTATAGAAACAGGACGACATTGTAACATGGCAAGACCAAACCGTCTTTGCAAATTATGCAACAGGCATGCCATAGAAGACGAGCTACACTTTCTGTTGGTGTGCCCTATATTGGGTGATTTACGGAAGCGTTATATCCCTATAAAGTATTGGCGGTCGCCAAGTAATCAAAATATTTTAATGTTATTATCATGTAGAAATGACAAAATCATTCGTTCTCTTGCCTGTTTTATTTACTACGCTTCTGACCTGAGAAAAGAGGTTTTGTCTTTGTAGCTATGTACCTGGAAATTTAACGTCTGTAATTGTGAAACATCTTGTTACAGTTATTTTGCATTAACACCTGTGTACTGTATATATGATTTTGCTATATACTTGTGTTATGGGCTGGTGGCCTAAATCCTGAATAAATTTGTATTGTATTGTATTGTATTTTCTGTGCTTTTATAGAATAAACAGTATGAGATTGAACAATGATCAATGTTTCATCATACTGTTCATCTGTTTCTTAAAAGGTGACAAAAGATAAATACTTGAGTGGAGAGGACTGTGAAAAGTAAACACATTATTACATCAGCTGAGTTTGAGGTGCTTTATTGTATGAAAACTGTTATGGTATGTGAAGTCTCAGAGTTGGTCTGATATTGTCTTGTCACTGTTATATTTCAGCCCGTATAAAGCCATTATTGCTAAAAGAAATTAAAAGCTTAAACTCTTCTATGAGATACATATTTTGCCCTGATTTTTATGCCCCTACTGAGGTGGTTATTTAGATTTAGTCTCGCCATCTGTCCGTATGTACTGAAAGTTGTGTGGCATACACTTCTCTTTACTAATTGACCTAGAGTCACCAAACTTCACACAAATGTTTATTGGGATGAAAAAAATTTGCACCTTAGTTTTAGTTTTTATATCGGACCAGTAACACCAGAGTTACGACCCTTGATGAATTGTGGGGGTCATCCGTGTCCTAGTTCAAACTTGATTGTATTAACCCAAAACTGTACTTGTATTTCAAGTTTATACCACAACATATAATGTTAACTACATGCTAAGTATTGTACAAATCGATATATAAGATAAAATAATGGACTATCAATGTCAGAAATATATGAGATAATCCAGGGACGTATATTGGCTTCATTATTTAAAACTGCTGATAAAAACTGACTGAAACAACTTTCAAGTTGACTTAGTGTCAAGTCTGCAGCCATGGTAACCATGGTAACATGTTTAAACAAGCCACTTACAGATTGCTGACGGGGTACGCATCGTGACAATATGGTGTTTTTCTGCATAAAGTTTGCAGAAACTCTATTTTCCAATAAAAGATTACAGAAATCAAAATGAAAAACTCCCTGATATTCATAATTTATGCACAGCAGGTATATTTCTTTATTATGAAGTAATCTGTCAAACATGCTATGATATTTCTGCAACATTACAACATGGACAATGCAGTTTTAAAGTTTGGAATTTAGTATATTCTTAGATACTCATTCACTTTCTATTCTTAAATAGGAAAGGGATTTTGTGTCTTATATTGAGAGGTGAAAGCAAAACAAGACTATCTAATACTTTATTTCTGTGCTTACTTAGGTCAGTTTTGCTTCCACTTTTTGATATATACATTAAGTGTTATGATATGGAATAACTGTGGTTATGAAGGGTTGCGGTGCGATATTAATCTAACTTTATATGAATAGAAAGAGACTTACAGTAGTGTTGCATAGAGCACTTAATGTATAATGTTCACAGTATGGTTGATATCTTGTTATCTATTGTTGGCATATTATTCATGGTTCGAACTTCACAACCATTGATGATTCAATTTATACCATTATGTGAACCTTGCAAGGTTCAGTACATTGTTATATATTGCAACTTTGCTTTAATTTCACGTTCAGGGGGCAGTCTATGTGAATGAGCTGCACATTTGATTGCATGCTATAAATTCAGGATTACCCAGAAATCATTGTGTTTTCAGTGTAATCCAGTTTAAGAATTTAATCAATTTTTTATGGGTTTTATTGTTTAAACATCCAATCCTATTTTAAGTTTGTAATTCATCTGTTTGAACTTGGTAAGTGGTACATTAGAAATATATACTTCTTACTATTTCTGTTACATATAATTTTTATATTTGAAACATTTAGAGTTAATATGAATTGTCTTTTTAAAGTTACTATGTAATTACTCAGCAGTCTGATCATGATTTTTGTGGTGATTAGCACTTTTTCAGTAACGCAAAACAAAAAACATATTTGTGTATTTGCGAAATTTAAGACCAGTATTGACTGTTTGTTTTGACCCCCTGGTTAACAATAAGGCTTTTTTTTGTTGAAATGAAACATGATGCTTTATTGTGTTATTTGTTTGTGCATAATAGGTGTAATAGTAGGGTTAATAACGGTGAATACATTGTGATTAGCATATTTACTTAAGTCGCTAATGGTGTTTCAACTGGAATAATTGAAAAAAATGACAATGGAAAGGTTATCTGAGCTTTGTATAAGGAACATTATTGTTGAGTTATTTCATTATTAATCAAAGATTGATTGATGTGGTATATAAAATACATAGAGAGGAATTCACGCCTTCGTAGGAATGTATAACAACGCAGATAGGAAGTAAGTGCATCAGAACTTTTTTCATTTTGGCTTCATTTATATATTGCTGCTATATTTACCGTTAATGGTATCATCCGAAATATATATCAGGTCCGGATGTATCTTCTTGTGCAAGGCAAATTGAAATGGGCTATTTGAAACCATATACAGGTATTAATCAAACTAAAATGAATTCCAATGAACAGATCTGACAGTAGTTTGAAATTAAATGGTTCAGGTTAATAAGTGTCATGATTTCGCAGTTGATAAGAGTGTAAGTACATTTAAAACAGGTGAACAAAACATTGTATAGAATCAGGCAAAAGGGTAAACCCACAAGTTGAATATATCAAAGTAAACATCAGTTGATGGCACCATGGAAGACATTGTTCAGGTAAATAATATGAAGTGATGTCACACTGCAGAAAATAGAGTCATATTAAGAATGTTAAGTGAATGCCTTTGAAAACATTTTAATGATATTAAAAGATATTTTTGCGTTAAGTGCTATTCAAAGCATTTATTTCTATTTTTATGATTTTCTTTCTAGTTTTGAAAGAATTATTTGTGTGTATATATAATTTTAAACTTTTTAAAAATGTTAATTAACCCTATTTGACTCCTTGGTGTATTGATAGTAAGTGCAGTTATTAATGTGCTTGGATGAATACATCGATATCAAGAGGTGACAGCAGGATGAATACAAAAATTAGTCTGTTAATAATTTTTTGCTTTCATTGAATTTTCCTATATTTTTCTATATACAGTCTTGTAAATATTCACTTACTTGAAATTCTTTTTCAAAGTTTATCATTTTCATTTCAATATTTTTAAGAAAACACTAATTTTTGTATGTACTTCAATATTCTTAATTTTATTATGAAGTATGAATTAGTATTATTTGACTTGTTGAGATAATTGTATTGATTGACAACACCAGATTAAATGGCACATACCGGTACTCTTGATGGTTTTCATCAATGAAGTGCCCTTTCAGACAAAAAAAAATTTCATCAAACAAATTGAATGACAATATTGTGTGACCTCATTTTATACAAACATATAGTATTACACACTTACTGGGCCAACTTCGTTGAAAAAATAGGTAAGAGCCCATCAGAGGTGCGTTTTTTAGAGGTAGGAAAAATAGAATTCTACCTAGCGCTACATAGGGAAAGTAGCGCTATCGTTTCTTAAACGTAGGAAAAGTAGCCCCTATCTTTAGATAGGTAGCGAGATCTGACAGTGCTAGCTTTGCTAAACAAAATGGCGTCCATGCGGAACAGTGTCATCTGATCTGGCGCGCGCCATTTTGTGGCTAGCGAAGCATTCAAACAGACAGCTAGCTTTTCTACATTGACTTAAACTTTTCTCGCTTACTTCCCCTACCTCTAAAAAATGCACTTCAGGGCTCTAGAAATCCACTAGCCCGACATCCTGGACAAGTCTAATTGCTGATACGGACTACCAACATATGAGTTGAAGTCAGTCCAGGACAAGTCCTTTTATAATGCTGATTAACATTGGACATTCTAAATACTGAACGAAAATCATGCATTAAGGATTGGTGACATTTCAAACTGTCCACAAATATTCTCAGACAACTAGCCTCCCTTAATTGTCAGACAAGTCAAATTTAACATGTTATTTTAAAAAAATTCTAGAGCCCTGCCCTTTCGCATAAATGGTCTTTGATGTCAGTGTTCAGATATGGTAGTATTCATGTCAAGGTCACCTGTTTTTTCTTCTGACCTTGATGCCTGGAAATAGTGTGAGCAACCTGTGGGCCCTATTCACAAACACCTTAAGACCCCTGTAAAAATTTTGATATACCTTTAAGTGAGTATCTGCAAAGATCTTTGTTCACTAACAGAAGTGCTGCCGTTTCCAATTTGAAATATATTTTAGTCATTGATTGTCTGTGCAGCATTGACATTCAATGACAATTAACAGCACAAATCCTACTTTCAGAAAACTGTTGATAACAAGAGAAAGTGTACAAAAATGTAATCAATGATAATGTTTAGTCGAACTTTTATATGGCCAGATTAGGGCAACAGCCCAGAATTTACTGGAGTTGCAGACTTTTTACTCAAGTTCATGCACATAGCTACCTGTATGCAAAATACGCCGTTGCATACACACGATTATCAAAAATAGAAACATGTACAATAACCAACAGTGGAGCATTTGTATGTAGTTTGGCGTATACATTTTCTGAATATATAACACTTCAGAATTTACTGTATTGCTTGTGAAAATGTTACCAGATTGCATCACAAATGTGGTTTTTCCCGGGGTATTATGCCCTTAGACCTCCCTAGATTGTTGGTGTACACATTCTACCAGCACTGCTACACCCCTGAAGTTGGTTTGTCGCCCTGCAATATAATTGGATTACTAGGTATAATAGTACTGGTATTTTGGGCTAATTCGCTCTATTAGCAAACCTAGCGTTAATCTTCATATCATCATTTGGTCAAATGAACATTAGGACACATCACGATGATGAATAAATTTGAATGGGCAAACAAATTACTATGAAAAAAGGCGGTATTGTTTTACCCATGTCAGTTTTGTAGGTCTGTTGGTAAATGATCCGTTACTCAAGAACAATTTGGTCTCTCGTGTCGTTACTGGTAAAATGATTGCCTGCAGGTTATAGATGAACCCTATTGATTTTGGTATCACTGGGTCAAAGGTCAAGGTCAAATTGACCATTTGGTGAAATAATCCTATTGATTTTGGGATCACTGGGGCAATGGCCAAAGTCAAATAAGGTGGAAATCCTTGAACACCCATAACTTAACAATTGTTGAGCTTTTTACACCATCAAGATCAAACCCTTGAATATCATTCATACTCACTTCTAGGTTATCATATTGATTGAAATCCTCTCACTGACAATGCATCTTTAGCAAGCTCCCACAAATGATAATCAAACTTTAACCTAGGTGAGGTAACTAAACTTCTCACAGCATATAGTGCAAAATCAATTTGGTGCCTGTATGGAATTGTTTCTTGAGATAGAGAAAAGTGGAGCCATGTTGGTATTAAGAATGAGGCCTGTATTCGGGTCTATGAGAGAGCTAGAAAAGGCCCTGTAATTGTCATTTTGCCTATCTAGCAAGAATGGCACTCCTTTGCACATGCTGGATTTATGCAGTCCTGGAAAGCCTTATAAATGCTTAGTTGGTTGCAAGTGAAGAAACTAGGCCGTTTGTATAGTCAGGCCATATTTACCAGCAACTTTCAGTAATAATATGTGTATAATGATCATGCGCCCACTCATTGAGAGCAATGATTGTACACTGAGAGAGTTAGCGATAATATATGAGTGCCTCTTAAATATCGACAAATAATATCATTGGTTTTCAGTTTAAAATTGTGATTAACATAAGCTATACTTATATCTTGTTGAAGCCAACGAAATACATAGGTATGTCCTCATCTATACTGGTCATATATTGTTGTATTACCCGGCCTTGTGCAAGTAATTGTATAAATACTTGCCTTTGCTAAGCTACCAGATAAAACCCTGTATGCTTAACCTTTTTTACAAATATTTATCACTGTAAGAGCTTCTACTGTTTAATAATTATGTGAGATAAGCTGTGATTTATTTGTTAGATTTTACAGAAAGCAATTCCTGTATTTTAAGCCTTGGTGCTCGAAGCTCACTTTGATGATAATGAAGAAATACCCAAGTAAATCAACATTGCATACAAATTGTAACTTTCACAAAATCAAAAAATAAAATTACAAGATTTGGGGATTGTTCAGTGATGTTGTAAACTAGTCATGGTGATTCCTGAGTTATGTTTTGCAATAAGGCCAGTCCAGTCTTATATCCAGGAATGAGAACTTTTTGCGGGAATCCACGGATTTGACGCTCACAAGGGCCTTTTTTGAGACAATTTAAGCCCTCTTAGATACTTAAAAGCCAGGAGCTTCAGCAGCCCCCTGGACCCCTTGCCGAATTTTCAGCTGATTTAGAAATTTTACATTCTCATGCCTGAATATCAAATGTTTGAGCAATATCATTTCTTCCCATGCATCATGCTTTTTCAAGTGACTTTGTTAGTTACATATACTATTCCTTCATGAAGACCCTACAGTGAAACTGAGAAACCTCTTTTACGAAGCGTTTGGAGATGGGGGTTTCTTCACCGTTGGTGGTTTCACTAAATCTAGTACCACTGTAAACAGCACGCAAGGCGGATGTCGTTCTATTCATTTTTATTCCACACAAGTCCAAAATAATAACAATAAGTACAATAACAGTTGACAGTGCACATATGTTTTTATGCACAAAGTTGCCAATAGTTTCGTATAACTCAAAGTAAGTATTTCACAAAGTAAACTTTCACAAAGTATGTTTCACAAAGTAAATTATTCTAAGCTTCCTTTTTTATATTATATTTCTCTATCCTTTTTTAAAAGTTACATCTATTTATATAGACCTAAAACAAAGATTATACGGAAGCCAGACATTAAGGGCTTTGATGATAAATAAACAAATCAAAGTATCAATTAAAATTGTTCGCACCTAATCACAATTATGCAAACATGGCTTTGCACCTCCATACGGATGAAAGGAAGTTGAGACATGAGAATTATGCCAGATAAATTATGGTTTAAATAGTTTTAAATGAAAATAAATGTAGGTTTCTTAATATCAAAAGAATTGCGCTAAATGACAAAAATGTTAACACCATTATAATCAACTGGTTTATGAAGTTATAATAACTTAAACAAACATGTCAAAATATAGAGTCTGGTTTTGTCTAACAAAATCATGATGTCATTTCATTTTAAATCAATAATAAGAATATCTTACAAACATTTGTTATGCAATTTTATCATATTTTACGGCATAATAATTCCTCCCTACTTTGAGAACTTTGGTCCCTCAAAGTAAATTACATATCATGGTAACCAATATCATATATCAAAATTACTTTTCATTGCAAAGTACAGAGAAATGCGTGTTATATTCACATCTAAAACACGGCGCATTTAAAAGATCCACTGGACATTCATTTGGCAAGTGATGTATGTCACTTCCACACCTTAAGCATTCAAATTGAAGATTCAGAAGGCGCTGCTGTTCCCTTTGACTTCTGACATTTAGTTGTATAAGTGTCCTACACAGATACGAAGATAAATTTATTGTGTCTACTTTGTTATTTCTTTTAATTCTACTTTCCTCCTTCGCCAACTTGTTTGCCTTAACCAGCTCATTTTTCACATCGCAGTACTGATTAGCTAGTTGAAGATTCTGGATGCGTTTGTTCTTCAAGTCTTCAGAAAGTGACTTGAGCTTTTCTTCCAGTGCAGTGATTGTGGACAGTTTGTTTTCAATTTCTTGCTTCAGTTCTTCAATTTTATCATTGAGATTACTATTTTCTTTCTTTTTATAACCAAGTTTGGCATTATGCATTTGATTTGCCTTGGTTACACACACTTTCACTACTTCATTATTACACAAACTAAAATATGGCAATACTGCCCACAAAGATTCCTGGTCACAAATATCGTCTGCTTTCTCTTCTACATTTGTCACGACATTGCAACTTGGATCACTGACATCTGATGAAGACTGGCTAAGCTTTGCAGAAGTTGGTTGACTGGTGTTCATTCTTGGACAATAATTTGCATAATGTCCATAACCTCGACACTGGTAACATCGCCTTGACATTGCCTTGCACATGTAATAACTGCTGAAACTCTCGCCACACCTCCAGAACCCCACGTAAATTCTAAATTAAACCTAGAATAATGGTATCTAACCACGTCATTCGTAGGCATAAATTGGAACCTATTCTTGATTCCACTGTAGTCACAGTATCGTCTTCTAATTAATCTCTTCTGAGGAATTCTGTAGACGTTACTCGCAGCATGTGAGGGCAACGGGGATTCGCTACCCAGGGATTCTCCACCAATTTTTACGAAGCGTTTGGAGATGGGGGTTTCTTCACCGTTGATGGTTTCACTAAATCTAGTACCACTGTAAACAGCACGCAAGGCGGATGTCGTTCTATTCATTTTTATTCCACACAAGTCCAAAATAATAACAATAAGTACAATAACTTTGATGATAAATAAACATATCAAAGTATCAATTAAAATTGTTCGCACCTAATCACAATTATGCAAACATGGCTTTGCACCTCCATACGGATGAAAGGAAGTTGAGACATGAGAATTATGCCAGATAAATTATGGTTTAAATAGTTTTAAATGAAAATAAATGTAGGTTTCTTAATATCAAAAGAATTGCGCTAAATGACAAAAATGTTAACACCATTATAATCAACTGGTTTATGAAGTTATAATAACTTAAACAAACATGTCAAAATATAGAGTCTGGTTTTGTCTAACAAAATCATGATGTCATTTCATTTTAAATCAATAATAAGAATATCTTACAAACATTTGTTATGCAATTTTATCATATTTTACGGCATAATACCTCTATAATTCATTTTGTGTTGCAATAGTCAATGTATGTGCAAGTACCAGCCTAAGATCTAATAAATTATGTCGCAATTTTTATATCATTTAAACTAAATTGCGATATCGATTAAATTAAGTCCTTTCCAATTCAGGTCTAATAATGATTTCAGGGTTCACCAATAACTAACAATATTAATGGTTCTTCAAAATACATAACCTGATCGGTTTAATTAAACAGTTAAATGGTAAATAATTCTAACCTGTCACCAGCACCGCATGCCGGATGTTCTGCCTCAATATTATGTGAATTATTGTACATTGCATTTGTTCCTTGTTTTTGTTATTTGACACATGTTAAAATGTTTATGTTCATAATTGCTTTATCGTGGTGACTGAAGCAGACTATGATTCATCCATTATGCTCTCTGTAGATGGAAGTTTTTAAAAACATTACAGTAAACCTCATTAATAAGACCACCCTTGGGACCCTTGAAAACTGGTCTTAATATTGAGGTTAAATAAAGAATAAAATGGTGAAAATGGACTCGAATTTGTGTTCTTAATTTTGAGGTCGTCTATCAAATTATTGGGTGGTCTTTAAGTGAGGCTTTACTGTACTTTTAACTGTATGTATAAATTACAAACATGATGAAATATTTTGTTGTAAAAAGTTGTTTACAAATGCTGACAATATTTGAGACCATTCTTACTTTTTTAACTTATTTGCTATGTATATACAATATTGTATGTATATTACCCCAGACTTGAAAATCATTGTTATATACTGATTAAAATCTCAGACAACTTAGTCTTTATATTGTATGGGTCAGAAATGACTTCAATTTCGGACAATAATTGTCCCTAAAACTTGCAAATTATTGCGGCAAACTTCAATAAAGATAGCATGAAATACCTCGCTGTTTATTACATTTTTATTACAAGTTTCTGTTATAATCATTTAATTTAAAAGCCATAGGAAATCAATGAAATGTTCCTATGTTTATCTGATCGTGTATTCACTCGGCAGACATGACTATCAAAAATATTGATGAACTAACCCGGAACTCTTTATTGTGGCTTATTTGCAAGGCATATCAATTTGTAATCATGATTTCTGAAAGAATGGCTACCAGTATAGATTTTCTTGAATTAATATTTTATCAAGCGTTGTTGGAAGCTTATTTGTGACATTTTAAGTGAAACTATGGTTACCGAATAAACAACAATATGTAACTGACGTCCCGGTATTTTGATAACGCAATTACCGTTAAAAGTACTTTTCCTGACCATGTATAATTTATTGATTAATTTTAAGTACTCATGTTTCAAATTTACTGATGAAGTGAAGTATATTTGTGAAATAGCTTTATTATAGAATTATTTTTGACAATTGGAAACTGTTTGATGTAACATGAGCTATACGTCTCTTGTATGAAAGAGAGTGTGTACTTGTAGAAATAGGAGGATTTCAGTTAAGTTTAAAAACTATTTGACTAAATGAACAAGATTTCTAATGTAAAGTGTATTAACAGGACAATGGAAATATGTTGTGAAGTTCATTTAAACGTTCAGTGTCAGGTGGAGTATATTTACTGGTAAAATTAGTTTGGTCAATATTTGCTGGAAGAATTAAGGATGAATATTAATTGTGAGAAAAGGTGTGAAGATATGTGCCTTCCGTTCTAATGGATGACTTTTTGCTTCCAATTGTCAGTGGAATTATTCTGTTTAGAAGATTGGTTAATCTTAATAAGGAAAGGAAGGATTATGTTTGTAACAAAACGTAAATTGAAGTAGAACGGTACAATATCGAAAATTATGTGTCACGGATATAAATCTTTGTTGCTGAGTCTTATTTTATTGGGATTGCAAATTGGAACAAACTGTGAAATATAGAAAAAGCTGCATTTTTACCTACTTTCAATATTTCCATATTTTTTCTTTGGACATAAAGCCAGAACTTCCTATCATCAATTTTGTCTATTTCAGAAAATGGTTAGGCCATCATATAATTGTTCACTTTGTTAGTGATACAATCACATTCATCAATGCTTGTCCTTTAATTTTTTGCTGACTTACTTTTTTTAATAGTTACTTAAAGTAAAATGTATGATATCCAGTAGCAGGTAATGTATTGAAATAATGGCCTTATTTTGCATAAAAAAGTGTTCTTGTTTATTCTGTGTGTTTAGGATCCTATTTTATGTTGTTATTTAAGATATCTGCCATAACTTAGTCAAGATTCAAAAATATTGGATATCAATAAAAAGATAAACATTCAACAAACAAGGCACTGTTGAATATTTGTATAAGGTTTTCCTTAAAATACGACACTGTGACATTCTGTGCAATTTTTCACTGATTTTTTGCTCTTGTTACCAGATACCCAGTTTGAGAGTCGTGAAATAAATCACCGCTGAACAATTCTACAAATTTTTATAAATCATTTATTCATTTCATTCGGCGTACCAGGAATTTCGGATATCTTTGCTGAATTCTACTCCAGAGGACGAAAAACTGACATTAACTCGGATATTAATTGAGAGGAAACATTTCTTAATTGGATTATATTGGCACTTTAACTCTGAACATCCAACTGATTTTCATCAACAATAATGGAACGTTATCCAATTGTTGAAATTTTGTATTATAGGAATATCTTACTCCAGCTTTACTGTGATTTTGTCACTGACTCGATGGTATTATGATGAATTTAAAATGCTTGAAAATTTCACCTTATCTATTCAGCTGAATACTTGTGTCGGAAGCCATTTATAAGTTTTTGCAATAAATGGTGTCAAACATGAATTAGTGAACAAATTGTAGTTTTTGTTGACTTTCACTTTGAAGAGGGAAACCCTCCTTAAAGTTGTAAGTGCTCTTTAAAGATTAATGATCTTTATATCTATCGACAGCAAAAGTTTGTGGACTCGGAATACAGACATCTTAGTCCATACTTCAAGCTGAATTTTCAATATGCAGTTAGTTACGACAGTCATTGAATATTCGATATAAAAATTCAAACCAGTAGGATATTATTAGTACAATGCATTTTATTTGCGTTCCTACCTACTTCAACAATGACAGACAAATGTAAGAGATTGATTCTTACAGATCAATTAAATTGGCTTTTCTGAGATGGGACGTAAAAATTGTGTGACATAAAAGGATATGGCGGAAAGGGCACTTGTGCAACATTTGAATGGGCAGGTTGTTTTTGACACAATGGAACGTCCTGGTGTTTCTGCATGGTAGTGGATGTTGAGTGTTTAATGTTGCATCTAGGGAAGTGTTTATTTTATTGCGTTAATTTTTGTTCTATGTATTGATTTAGTAATGGAATTACTGGAACTTACGCTTTCAATGTTACAACATTTGTAACAATTTAATACTCTGTATGGTTTCAGATTTCTGTACTCATTGGAATAATATCTGTGACATATTTCGCCAAGTTACTTTTTGCTAGTAAATGGATGTAAACTGTGTTACATGTACTATACTAGACATATGTTATCCATGTCTTATAATCGGAATTAGTTGAACTTGAATGGAAAATATTTCAACGAAGGAAATTAAACAGTAGATTCCGATTAAAATGCGTTTCATCCGTCTTATTTATAAATTAATTTGAACAATAGATCGTTATACTGGTTGCCAAAGTATGCCGCAAAAACTTGAAAGATCAGACTCCAATAACAGCAGTAATGCTGGACCCAAGAATCCTCTCTTTAAAGTTTCATCTAACTCAGGTAGTAATCAAAACCACACAGGACAGTCTAAAATAAACAAATTGAAACGAACAGATTCAGTAAGTAGTGTAAGATCAACTGATGATAAAAATGTTGGTAAATGTACTGAAAATGGAAATACTGAAACAGCTGCTTCCAAACTGAGTCCTCCTGTGAAGTTCACCTTTGCTTTGATAGCAAAGAAAGCTCTGGAGAAAAAGAAGACAACTGAAAGGTATTAAGTATGTTTCTAGCTCTTTTATTTGCATAGTATAATTACTGGGTAATTGATACTTAGACAAGACCCTTATAATTGTGTGAATGTGGCTTGTCTGTATACTACTTTTTCTCAATTTCAATTTCACTCATGTTGTGATGGCTTAGAAAGTTAGAAAGATTTTGGCTCTTGTTGAGAGATGATTGCTTTGTATCTAGGACAATGGAAAACTTTATAACTGGAATGTTGTAAATTAAAGGCTGTTGCCAAAGAGACATTCTCTCTTGAGGGAATGATGCTGTGTAAATCTCTGACAGCAGGCTTCCGAAACCCAGTATATCATTACCAATAAATAAAATAAAAGAAGCTGTGGGCATTAATGATAAGCATGCAGATTAATTTATCATGGCTTGTCACATGTGATTAGTAATTGAGCCATTTAAGTATCATGGCCTACCTAATGTGACTAGTAATAAAATTTGAAATATTATGGATTACATAACATAGACTGTAATCCAGCAATTAAAACAAAATGGCTTACAGAATGTGATTAGCAATCAAGCTATTGAGGTATTATGGCCTACCTTACATGAATAGTAATCAAGCCATAACTTTTTCATGGCCTATCTAGGATGTATTGTAATTTGGCTGTTAATTTATCATGGCCTACTTTACTTAAATCGTTATCTGGCTGTTAATTTATCATGGCCGAGTATGCTTTTTCCTCGATTTATATATTCATTTTTCACTTCAGAATTTTAGTTTATAACCAAAATTACATAATCGTATATCCTCACCGAATTAAAAATGAACAGTTTTATACTGCTTAATATTAGGTCTAAGAAATAATGTTTGTTTCTGGTTACAAACTGAAAAAACGATGAGTTTGGTTGTTATAATTTTTATCAAATAAGGTGTAAGTGGAAGAATCAATTGTATAGTCAGACAATGTTTACCTAGCACTCAAGAATATTTGTACAAATCTGTAAATTATCCTCGGAGATAGATGAAGAGCAACTTTCAGTATATGAATAATAATCACATTTAATATATGAATAATAATCACATTTAAATATATGAATAATAATCACATTTAAATATATGAATAATAATCACATTTAATATATGAATAGTTATCACATTTAAAATATGAATAATTATCACATTTAATATATGAATAATTATCGCATTTAATATATGAATAAATATCACATTTAATATATGAATAATTATCGCATTTAATATATGAATAAATATCACATTTAATATATGAATAATAATCACATTTAATATAAGAATAGTTGTCACATTTGATATATGAATGATTATCACATTTAATATTTGAATAATAATCACATTTAATATAAGAATAGTTGTCACATTTGATATATGAATGATTATCACATTTAATATTTGAATAATAATCACATTTAATATAAGAATAGTTGTCACATTTGATATGTGAATGATTATCACATTTAAAATATGAATAATTATCACATTTAATATATGAATAATTATCACATTTAATATATGAATAATAATCACATTTAATATAAGAATAGTTGTCACATTTGATATATGAATGATTATCACATTTAATATTTGAATAATAATCACATTTAATATATGAATAATTATAAATCACATTTAATATATGAATAATAATCACATTTAATATAAGAATAGTTGTCACATTTGATATATGAATAATTATCACATTTAATATTTGAATAATAATCACATTTAATATATGAATAATTATCACATGTCAGTTGGAAGAAATCAGCAATTGTGCACAAAGAGAGCGACGAAGTATCAACGGTTGCACCTTGTTCATAATAATGACTGCGATTTTGGACAAAACTTTTTATGATCCACGAAAAGAGTAAGGATTGGTTGGGTAACCGGAAACAAACCTATTTTTTCCGCCTTATTTATGTACAATGGTGTACTGTGTACACATCAAATATTTTAACATTCTGTATAATAAGTATCTGTTATAAAGAATTTCTTCCCCTGCTTATCTGGGTACTCCTGGAACGATCAAGTCTTCTTCCAATGTTATTTCATATTGAATATTTTGAATTAAAACCATTAAAATGAATTACATTAAGTCCTTGTCAAGTTTGATGTATCTCTGACTTTGATTATCTCCCTTGAACTTTGAACTCTATAGAAACCTCTCAACTTTCTTACCTCCAGGAGAGAAGAGCTTTAAAGGCAGCAGAGAACTCTTCAACACGATCTTTAACTTTCAATCAAAGAAGACGGTGCACTGTTTTCTCTACAAAGAGAACATAGTGGAACATGTAGATCTATGACATAAAGGTGTCCGATCAGCTTATCAAATAAATGGTTTATATGAACTTGTTTGAGACTTCCAGTTCTCGTGTACTTTTTTTTAAAACTTTAATAAAGGATGATTGATTAGGTCATGTTATATCATTATATAGGTTGTCTGCCTTGGTACTTTACCAGATAAAAGAACTATTTATCTTTTTAACGCCTAATTCTTCTCAAATACAAAGGGGTAATACCATGTAGATTGTATATATATACAATCTGATTATAACTGTCAATGTTACCTGGCCAAAATTGCATTTTTTTCTCCCATATAGATCTTTAGGCAAACTTTCAATGGTTTCTATTCAAACAAAACTTTCTATACACATATATGACTGTAATTTACATAAGGAAATATTCATTGAAATGATTTTTTAAAGAATTGTGTACTGCTGGATCTAAACTTACCTTTAATTTTTCCTTTAATTTTTCGTTTGTAAAATGTAAACACAGACACATGGATGTGAAAACACTTCTGTACAAACACTGTTGCATGGGAGTGGCACGGCATTTGGAATAATTTATTTTAAAGGACGATTGTGCAGTGATTTTTCAACACTTACAATTTGGAATTTATTATCGCTGTATTTCTTTTATGTCACTGATGGTTGGAAATACTGGATCATTATTTTGATGGCATTGTTTAGAACTTTTTTCCGACTAGTTGCGTCAACGATTTATTTAAAAAATCACTTGAGACTCTTCATATTTATAGAAGTCATAGACAAGTTAATTTGAAGGTAGCCAAAAGAAGAAATGTAGAGAACGTGGTTCCCAGTTTAACTGTTTAATGGTCGAATATTTATTGTATTTTACCAATATGTCGACAACGGAGCTTTGCTTATCTGTATGTTGCACATATTTGTGTAGAACAATGCATTATATCAATTAATTCATGCTTAATTTGTCTGAAAGATAAGCAACAGTGAAATGAGCTTGGTGAATAATATGGTCTAGGATTATTTATAAATTAAAAACGTCATGGAACAAGAAGAAAGAAGAGTTTCTCCTCCATTAGCTATTAACATTGCCAGGCCGTGTACCGGGGGATCATACACGGGGGTTGTGCATGCCAGGCCGGGTACCGGGGGATCATACAAGGGTGTTGTGCAGTTCACTCACTCTCAATACGACCAATATCAGAGAACTTCTTCAACGGTTCCTGGCCTTAGGAGACCACAGCTAAAATATGAACCAGTTAGCCAGAAGTTTACTTCCACTGAACAAAAGGATGATAATGAAAGTGCTCCTGGTTCCCACTCTTCAGTAACTGGGCATGATGAATGTACTACGAAGCCGGGACACAAATCCAAAGGAACTACAAAACACAGTTCTTCTGTGACAGCAAACACAAAAAAGCATGAAACTGGACATAAAGGGTCCTCAGCAAATTGGGATCATGTTCATGGAAGTTTACATAAATCTAAGAAACATGTAGAACCTACTGATAATTCTGATGGTCTTGATGAAGAATGGTAACTAAGCTTAAATTCTTTTAATTATTATCCTCAACTATGCTCAGCAAAATGTTTATTTGGTTCTATAAGTTCTATACTTGGTTCTATTAGTTCTATACTTGGTTCTATAAGTTCTATACTTGGTTTTATAAGTTCTATACTTGGTTCTATAAGTTCTATACTTGGTTCTATAAGTTCTATATTTGGTTCTATAAGTTCTATACTTGGTTCTATAAGTTCTATACTTGGTTCACCTGATGAGGCCAACATTGTGACAATTAATGCAACACAGCACCTCATCAGAGCCATTTGTGTCAATAGGACATGTAAATTACTATGTCGTCCTCATTATGTTTCAATATCTTAATTGTGGTGGTATGTTGCTATGTCGCATTTCACTGTCCTGTTTGTCTACTGCTCAAAGAGAGTTTGCATGCAATAAGCAGCGTTTTCCCTTGGATTTTTCAAATGGAGGTCCAGAGAGTCGCTGATAAATTTTTGAGTCCCAAGAATTAATTTTTGGCCTTGATCATTTTTCATCAGCCTTTGTGATCAGTATTACCAGTACACTTGCAAGGTGCAAACACTCTGGCGATATTGAGTGAAAGAATTTACCACAAAGGCATTGAAATATCATAAGCAAAGATTTGCCAAAAGGGGCTACACGTCTGTTTGTAAATGCGGGTTCTGGGCTTGAAATTTGCATCAGAGATGCAGAAACGCTCATCCAAGAAATCTCGGAATAAGCAATGGCTTAACAGGATTCAACTGTTCTATGATTTTGTTTCACTTACAAGCTTTCTCATTTGTTTCTGCTCTATATATCCAGTCCAAACCATAGGGGAAGCAATGTGTAACATTAGATGTTCTCTGCTTGTCTGTGGAAACCTTTGTTGACAGGTTGTTGATCCAAACAGTTTTAACAGGTTCTGATGAAATTTTTAATTAATAATATGATTTACCTGTTGCTTTATGAGACAAATGTTTATATATGTAGTCATTAATCAGAGATGGTCTGTTAGCACAGGTTTAAATCAGGTCCTTTCGAGCTGCTTTCGTGCCCCTGGTTTTATCATATTCCAGATGGCAAAAAGAGTCTCTTTCATGAATTGAATGGGAATTTTCTCAGAATAATTCTGACAAAGATAAGAATCTGTCCCGAATAAGCCGAATTAGAAACCCCACCTTTCCATTCACAATCGTCGGTCAAAACTGGCAGTTTTTTCCACTCTGGCTTTTCAGTACCAGTACTGAAGGTTAACTTCAATGCCATTCTAACTTGACTGGATATAAATGTTTTAAGGCTTTTTTAAGTAACGTCACATATTGCTATTGATACTTGCTAAATGTATTGGAAATGATATTTACGATCATATTTTATCTACCTGCCGTCAATGTCACTGATTGTACAAAGAACAAAAACTTCCTGGTTGCCATTGACAACTCGATTTTTTACCCTTGTATTAAAACAATGATAAACATTGTACCCAAATATTCCATATTGAAATTATGATTATTCCTATCTAGAAGTTTGACATCTATGAAGTTGATTATTTGTCATGCACTAATCATAGCTGTCCCATTATCTCTATTGATCTATATAAATTAAGTCGAATGTGTCAGTAAAATATGTGTGTAAGGCACCACTGGATTACTGCAGGATAATTTGGTCTCAAAACGAAATAGAATGTATTTTCATTCTAATACTGCTTGAATTGACAGCTTTGTATTTATTTATCTGTGTTTATTTTGTCATTATGATCTAAACTTTAATGTGTGAAAAGATCCTTAACTAGTATATAATCAGCCTGACAAAAGGGAGATAATCAGTGTACTTGGATTAACAGCCAGTAATGTCATGTTACATGGACACACAATAAATTAACTGAGCGAAAAATAGTATAGTAAACAGTTTTTCTTGAAATTCATAAGGTATTGGTTATAAGTAGTAAAATGGTTGATACAGTGTAACCTCCCTAAACCGGACCCTCTATAAACTGGAATACTCCCGAAACCGGAAATATTTTGCGGTCCCAATTTTTTTTGTACTATATCTATTGAATTAAAACACTCTGAAAACCGGAACCTCTGAACTCCGGAAACCGGACGAAAATTCAACATAATTTGGTTCCATTTCTATATAATTTCACCTCTGAAAATCGGAATGACTATCGGTAGCACGTGTCATCATAAATCGACTTGCAATCTGTTGTTGACACCTTGTGTATTCTGATGTTAATAACAGTTTGACAGGTTGATTTACATCGATAGGCGGTGTCACGTTTTAACTACACAAGTGTGAAAATCACATATTCTTACGGACGTCGGGTCTGATTAATTACCGATTAATTACACTACTGATTGACCGTTAATCCGTTGATTATGTTTATGATTGGATTATTATCGAATACGTAGTCCTAAATGGGTAATTATTAAAGATCAAAGAGAGAAATATCGAGTTTGAAATACAGATGTAGCTTGTTTCAAATATACGATCTCGTGTGAAAACATAAACATAAAATGTTGTCTAAAAGCATTAATTATCACTTTAAGAGTCATTCTTTTCATAAAAATATAATATATTTAAAGAAGTATTTTTAAAAACAGTGTCATGATTTTCTGTATGCTTCTTATCATGTCACAACCACCGTCTAAGCGTCGAAGAATTGAATTGTCCCTCGAGGACAAAATTAATTTCATGCATAACAAAGTAAACGATATGAGTTTCTTCAAGTTTGCTTGTTCATTTGTAAAATAAAGGCAGTTATGTTTGTTATAACTGTGTTATGTTTTCTTGGTCACAATGTAAAATTGAAAGATGTGCAATTTTTAAATGAAATAATGCCTGAACCTAGGTAAGAGTATGAAATGGCATCAAAATGATAAAACCCTCTATAAACCGGAAACCTCTGTAAACCGGAATTTTCAACCGGTCCTGAAAGAGTCCGGTTTAGGGAGGTTACACTGTACATGCTATATGAAGTGCCAATTGTCAAGTGGCCAGAGGCACAAGACGTACAACAACATTTGTTGAGTATATGTTTGATCCATGGTTATACCTTGCTTTATTATATCCCCACCATTCAAAGAATGGGACATCAAGTGTTACTCCTGTCCGTCCGTCTGTGCGAAAATTTGTTTCTGATCAATAATTCTTGAAAGAATGAATAGATTCATTTCTTTCTGGTCACATAAGCATAGGATTGTAAAGTACAGGTCAAATTCGGTGTCCGTTACAATATCCACCAATTTATGTTATGGCCCTTTTTTGGTTCCTGATCAATAACGCTTGAAAAAGCCAAAAATGAGGGCATCCATGTCCTATGGACACGTCAAGTTTTTAATATGCTTTTATTTCAACAAATAGAAGGATACACACATTTAACACAGTTAATACTTATGACTGCCGAGTGGTTGTGCTGGCAGCCAGGTGGTTGTGCTTGGTGAAAGTGTTGGTTTCTTGTGATAGTGCTGGCAGCCAGGTGGTAATCCTCATTTCCAAGTGGTTGTGATGTTTGCTGCATGGTTGTTCTGGTTTCTCGACAGTAGCGTTGACTTTGGGATGGTAGGGTTGCTTTGCTAGGTGGGTGTGCTGGTTGTGGGATAGTGGTGTTGGCTGTGGGGTGGTAGTGCTGTCTGCCGAGTGGTTGTGGTGGTTGTTGCTAGGTAGTTGTGCAGCCTGGCAGTTGGAAGTGCTGCTGACAGTCAGGTGTATGTGATGGTTGCTAGGTAGTTGTGCTGCCTGGCAGTTGGAAGTACTGCTGACAGTCAGGTGTATGTGATGGTTGCTAGGTAGTTGTGCAGCCTGGCAGTTGGAAGTGCTGCTGACAGTCAGGTGTATGTGATGGTTGCTAGGTAGTTGTGCTGCCTGGCAGTTGGAAGTACTGCTGACAGTCAGGTGTATGTGATGGTTGCTAGGTAGTTGTGCTGCCTGGCAGTTGGAAGTACTGCTGACAGTCAGGTGTATGTGATGGTTGCTAGGTGGTTGTGCTGCCTGGCAGTTGGAAGTTCTGCTGACAGTCAGGTGTATGTGATGGTTGCTAGGTGGTTGTGCTGCCTGGCAGTTGGAAGTGCTGCTGACAGTCAGGTGGTTGCTAGGTGGTTGTGCTGCCTGGCAGTTGGAAGTGCTGCTGACAGTCAGGTGTATGTGATGGTTGCTAGGTGGTTGTGCTGCCTGGCAGTTGGAAGTGCTGCTGACAGTCAGGTGTATGTGATGGTTGCTAGGTGGTTGTGCTGCCTGGCAGTTGGAAGTGCTGCTGACAGTCAGGTGTATGTGATGGTTGCTAGGTGGTTGGGCTGCCTGGCAGTTGGAAGTACTGCTGACAGTCAGATGTATGTGATGGTTGCTAGGTGGTTGTGCTGCCTGGCAGTTGGAAGTGCTGCTGACAGTCAGGTGTATGTGATGGTTGCTTGTAAGCCTCTTTGTAACCAAGTTTATATCTGTCAATATGGGTGTCCAACGTCAGCAAGGGGACTTAAGTAGGTCATTTTGACCTACTTAATTAAAATCATTCTAGTCACTATAATTTCTGCATACTAAAAACAATGTTTTCTTTTTATGTGTTTAAGTCTACGGACAAATTCCCCTCTTCATTTTGAAAATATACTGACTTTATTATGGTAAGATCTTACTGAAATATAATCTACTTTACAATAATATTAGTTCACCAATTACAATAATTTTATATCAACCTAAATCTCATTTTCAGTAAATTAGACCATGGTTTAATAAAGATTTTTGAAGGAGCCATAGTTTAGATTATAAGTATTTCAATTAAATTCAAAAAATGGTGACTATCAATATAAATGTGGAAGTTGTTTTGTATTGACTGGTTTCATATTATTTTCCTAATGATAAAATTTAAATTTATTATAGTCCATTGTTAAAGTTAGAATGCTGGGAGAAAATGGAATTTTTCTTTCATTGTGTTTGAAATGTGTTGATTGTAAAATAGATTTTTTAATGGTGTTGTTTACAAAAAATATGTGCAAAACTATTAATTGATGACTAAAATTAATAGATTCAGTTCAGAAATTTACAATTTGTGACTACATTTTTTACAATATTCAGTAAAGAGAAATCATTTTGGATTATTAATTGATTTTCAATTTTAATAGAATAATTAAGATGTGTAGATTAATATTTCTGTACGATGATCAGTTAAAGGATGATTTGAAACATTTATTGTAAGAAGACAATATTTTCAAGCTAGTTTAATTTTTACATAGATGGATGATTCTGTGTAATATTTACAGTATAGTAATTACTATCAAAACCATTGTGTACTTTGCACTTTTTATAGTAACAATCTGTTTGATACCTCATTAATTGTGGCAAAATAATATTTGAAGTTAGCAAAGAATCTGAAAGCTTGGAGATTTTTCTTGGAATAAAATTCATAAAGAGTGAATCAATGTGTGATATTCCGGTATTTTATAGTGGACACTTCCGGTATTTTATAGTGGACACTTCCGGTATTTTATAGTGGACACTTCCGGTATTTTATAGTGGACACTTCCGGTATTTTAATTGCATATTAAAGAACACAACGTAGGGAATTGCAAATGCGACTGGTTTTTTTCATAATTTTGAGGTGGTCTTATTATTAAGGTGGTTTGACTGTACAAGAAAATTGATATTTGTGTTGAAGAAAGGTTGGTCTTCTAGAGAGGGCCATTATTGAAGGGTTGTACTGTTCATACATAAATTAACATGAAGATGCTAGATAGAACAGCATTGATTGCTTTATATTAATTTCACTTTTTAAAAATAAAAGATAAAATGTAAGTCATTATGTATTGTCCTGTAAATAAATTGAGAACTTAAAAATATTATCAGAATAATGTTTGTTTAACTTGTTCAGTTGTCTTTCTTTCGGATTAAGTTGTTGAAAATATCATTTTTGTTTCACATCATTAAAATATAAAAATAACGACGTGAACAAGTCAGTGCAGAATTGTTGTATCTCACTGGGAGTATTCTGTGTATGTAGTGAACCTTTAGATTGTTTTAGCGTTAGTTACAGTAATGATTTAATTTATCATGTTTATGATATCCACGAAATCTAAGCATAGTTGAGTTGTGATGAGCAAGAAAAGATAAGTTAACGTCAATTCTTCGTCGAAGACTTTAAAAATCAATTTTTAAGTTATAAAGGCAGTGAGAAATTGAAAAATTGGGTATGTTTAACGTCAAAATCATTCAACAAATTTTGATAGGCTTTATAATGTTCCATATATCTGGTATCTGATTTGTGAGACATAATTTTGATTTGCTAAAGTTGTTACATTAGAATAACCTTAATTGAAAATTTCTAACAACTTAAGGAATAGCCCATGGGTGGCGAGATAAAGATTTTGTTCCTAATTGTTGTGCAAATACTGAGAAAAAATGATCGTTTTTAGAACAATGATTGGACTACATTTTTAGCTTACGTTTAATGAAAGCTTCGATTGTTACAGTAAAGGCTTGAGAGAGTGGAGAATATAATCGTAAATGTAGTGAAAATCATGCTTTGTTAGGTTTGTTAAATGATAATCAAATACTGAAATGTTTCAATTTCTATACAGTTGTATGATACATACAAAATATCAAATGTATATTGAAGATTTTGGATAATAATATGTTTGCAGACTTAGTGATCAGAAGATAATTAGGGATAGCTTCAATTATTCGAATGGTTTTGTATTGGATTTTTTTTGAAGTTTAGTCGACTTCTTGTATGCGTGGTACAAAAGCATGGTACGAGAGTAGAGATTGGCTCGGCAGGATGGAATGGAAATTATTAATTGGAAATTTGCTGTTTTAGGGAACATTTGATGGATTTCTGTGATAAAACGATTTGGTGGATTATTTAAAATCAGAAAAGTCCAGTGTTTATTTCTCCTTATTATTGCAAAATCTGAAAGTTAATATGCTGTGAAATGTTTTCAAGAATTGTTAATGAAATGATGAGTACATTGTTACTGGTATTTATTGCTTTGAACACTCAATCTATGTGAGGATATGACGAACATAAAATAGTATGGGAATTGTCTAGATCTATATATCATGACTGTAGATATGTAAATATGTTGGAATTTGCTTGAAAAGTTGGAAGATTTATGTGCAAAATGAATGCTGGGAAATGGAAAAAGGCCGTTGCTATCATATCTAATAATAGTGCAACTTCATCTGGTCGAAAAATTAAGAAAAATCCATCACCATCATCAATAGATAAGGTTCTTTATAAAAGTATAGAAACATATCGAGCTAGCCAGGACTTATGGTAAGTGCAGTACTTGTTTTCAACAAAATCCGGTAAATCATACTTTGTATATGGTAGAATTTGCCACATGGAATGTTTGCGCTTTTCATGAATTAGTGCATTGCGAAAATATCCGCTAGCATAAATTTTCTCATTCACAGAATTACTTGTTTTACGTATCGGACTGTTTAATGTACACCTACTCCTTTCCGCTATTCACAAACATTTCCACTCGGGAAATATCTGAAATCCCCAAATCATGATGTTTTTTGCCCGCAAAAATCTACGGCAGTTATCAGCATTATAATTTGAATTGATTAACATTGTTAATTGGTTGCATTTTTGTGATTTTCAGTTAAGATTAGCTAAAATCCTGGTTCGGTTGTTTCAGAAAAATAGTCCCTGATCCCAATTTCACAAAAATTCTCAAATTGAGATTTTTTTCTAGTTCAGTCGTTTCATTTGTATCATGGAAATTATCAAACGGTCTTGTCATTGATACAAGTCTGACTTTACTTATAATGTGAGAATAAGTTTTAAATAAACTGTGTTCAGCCAATGAAAACATGCTTTGGAAAATAATGTCATAGAATACACAAAAATGGCATTCTCAACTAATTTTGAATTGACAGTAGTTTACATACCTGCTATAATGATTGGCTGTGCATTGTTTAACTTTAATTATAAGTTCTTGTGACTTATCATCTGTGGTCATCATTCATTGGAAACAAAACCTATTAGTTATCTTTGATTGAAGATGCTTCTTGAGGGTGCCAGGTTTGAAGGTGTTAGTTTATTCTTGTTGCTTTTTTTCGGCACATACTAAAATTATTTAAACAAGGTTTTGCTGTTTGCATATCAGTGTTGTGTAAACCAATCAAATTTTACGTTAACCACCAACATCTCCTCAACCGAACCATGTTTGTAACCTTGATGCAGATTGGTTAACTTTTCGATAAAGGGTATGTGACCTTACCGAAATCCACTGAATTTCGGTGAATTTACACAAAATCAATTTTGGATCTGGAGTGACCAGCAATTTTTGAACAACAAATCCTAACCTTAAAATGGCTGCAACGATATTTTTTCAAGATAGTTCTTGTTTATAATACATCTGCTTGTACTTTTCATGTTGTCTCGATTTGATTGTCACAACTTAGGGTTGGCTATTGTGCAGGAGTTTTATCTGTTTTGTTTACAGTCTGCAGAATGGCCATCTAGTGCTCTACCACTCGGCTAACCATGCAGGCTTGGCCGTCTAGTGCTCTACTACTCAGCTAACCATGCAGGCTTGGCCGTCTAGTGCTCTAATACTCAGCTAACCATGCAGGCTTGGCCGTCTAGTGCTCTACCACTCGGCTAACCATGCAGGCTAGGCCGTCTAGTGCTCTACCACTCAGCTAACCATGCAGGCTTGGCCGTCTAGTGCTCTACTACTCAGCTAGCCATGCAGGCTTGGCCGTCTAGTGCTCTACTACTCAGCTAGCCATGCAGGCTTGGCTGTCTAGTGCTCTACCACTCAGCTCACCATGCAGGCTTGGCCGTCTAGTGCTCTACCACTCAGCTAACCATGCAGGCTTGGCCGTCTAGTGCTCTACCACTCAGCTAACCATGCAGGCTTGGCCGTCTAGTGCTCTACTACTCAGCTAACCATGCAGGCTTGGCCGTCGAGTGCTCTACCACTCAGCTAACCATGCAGGCTTGGTCGTCTAGTGCTCTACCACTCAGCTAACCATGCAGGCTTATACTTACTTTGCCCCCACAAACACTGTTTTTTGCAATATGGCCACCAAAACCCTGCATACAATTGCAAGTTTATAATTTTAATTACACATTATTACAAGCAGTATTGGATGATAATTTCAGTGGGCCATCTTGTAGGGATGTTTATAGTAAAGTAATGAGAAAGCCCTGTGCTTTGAGGGAGATGTGTTATATTTCAGATTCAACAAAAAATAATTCCTTTTTAAAACCACCTGTTCACAATATCATGTAAAATCAATATCCATAAATCAATTACCTGATACTTGTGAAAATAATAATACATTAAATATCATAGAATTTCTCCACTATGTATACATCTTTTAAGTATTTTTAATGGTTTAATTATATAATGAATGGTACAGTATCATGCTTTAGGGTAGAACTATGGTTGTAAAGTTATGTAAAGGATGTCATTAAGTTAATATTGATGTTATGCAAAGTTGAATGTTAGATTATGTTATGGTTACTATCATACAATTACAAACAGAGGATTTGTTACTTAAATCCTGATAGCACTGTCAATAGCTCAATTACCCTGAAAGTATTAGAGCCTGGTCCAGTGACTCAGTGGTAGCAGACTTGCCTCAGGTCCTGAAGGTCTGGGTTTGATCCCAGTCTGCATGACACCATGACACCAAGGTGGTTGAAAATGGTACTGGTTGCTGCTTAGCCAAAGGTCAGCATTATAAGAGTACATGTAGTACTAGGGACTTGTTGGTCCGGTGTCAAAGGTCAGCATTATAATAGTACATGTAGTACTAGGGACTTGTTGGTCTGGTATCAGGGCTTTGTTGGTCCAGTGTCAGGGACTTGTTGGTCCGGTGTCAGGGACTTGTTGGTCTGGTGTCAGGGACTTGTTGATCCTGTGTCAGGGACTTGTTGATCCTGTGTCAGGGACTTGTTGGTCCGGTGTCAGTGACTTGTTGCATGGTGCGGTGTCAGGGACTTGTTGGTCCGATGTCAGGGACTTGTTGGTCCGATGTCAGGGACTTTTTGGTCCGATGTCAGGGACTTGTTGGTCCGATGTCAGGGACTTGTTGGTCTGATGTCAGGGACTTGTTGGTCGGGTGTCAGGGACTTGTTGGTCCGATGTCAGGGACTTGTTGGTCCGGTGTCAGGGACTTGTTGGTCCGGTGTCAGGGACTTGTTGGTCTGGTGTCAGGGACTTGTTGGTCCAGTGGCAGATTATTGTGGCAGGTTGTTGTATTATAACACATGCTTCTTTTGTTTCTCATTGCAAAGATAGACACCATTCCTGTGTAACTGAAAAATCATTGGTTCTGTATAAAACCTAACACACACATCCTCAAAACAAGAAGACCTACATTCATGTCCATGTGGCAACAGTGAATCTTGCATCGTTAAATCCAACATCACAATCACTATTGGCAACATCTTGTATGTGTGTTTGCAACCAGATTTCTGTATTAAATGTACAATATTTGTGTGATTTCAGGGAAAAGGAGAAACAAGAACTCAAAACAAAACTTAATGAACTTGAAGAGTATCAGGAGAAATATGAACAGGAAAAGAAAGAAAATCAGGTATGTTTTATTTGATAAAAACATGTTCTTGATGATGACAATAAAAATGGTAATGATGGTAACAATGATAATGCGACAGTATAAATGATTATTATTAGCTCGAATGATGTGTTGGAAAAGTTGATAACATACCAATAATTCTTTTAGCTGCAAACTTCAATAATTTTGTGCAATATGATTTTAAACCACCATATATTTGATATTGTATGCAGGTTTAATTACACTTGCACTTAACCTTTGATTTATATTAAATATGAATGCAAACTTTTCAAGCCATTTACAAATATTGAACTTTTGGAAATAAATTTTGCCATTAAAATTGGGGCAAGAATAATCACTTTAAGATACTTGTTTGCCTGTGCAAATATTTGCATGCATTAAGGTTAGTTTGACAATTAATTCTTTACGCATCATCAAAATCCAATTATTATGAAAAACTCGCCAGAGAGGTTTTGGCACAATAATGTTGTATCTCACTTCTGGTATAGACACTGTTACAATTGTATTGCACTGAACCCTCTATATAGGTGGTGAAAGCGATCTCACTTCTGGTATAAACACTGTTACAATTGTATTGCACTGAACCCTCCATATAGGTGGTGAAAGCCGTCAGTCACTTTTAAAACAAGAAATATCTTGAAAAAAGATGGTCGGTGCAATTTAAAGGTTAAGATTTTGTGTGCAACATAAAATAAATGCCGAGATGTTAGGATTGTCAATAATAAGACCACCATTGGGACCCTTGAAAACTGATCTTTATATTAAGGTGGTCTTAATATTGAGGTTGAATAAAGAGCAAAACGGTGAAAATGGACCTGAAAATTGTGTTTATAATTTTGAGGTGGTCTTATTGTTGAGGTGGTCTTTAAATGAGGTTTTACCGTAGATACATATATTTATTTTAAGGAAATGGTGCACACGCTGACTTTAGTATAGACTCGTCCAAATCTATTTATATTCCTGTTTGTATATAACACCCTATCGTTTGGGAATTATATTGATCCTTTGCATTCTGGGTTCAACTGTGAATGATCTCCAGGTGCGCTCGACAGCAAAGATAAGTTAATAAAAATGTAAAAACGTAACAATTTTATAAAATCTGCTTTAGTAAGGAATATTGGTAATTCTTCTTACATTTGGTTTTATAAATTTCTAGCTCTGCCTAACAACACATCATTGTGCAAGACTTAAGACAGACTTGTTTGCCAAACAGTGATGAAAAATGTACCCATATCAGAATACATCACACTGAATTGCTGGTCCTTCTATGTTAGTATTTCATAAACTTTGTCAATCAATACAGCACTTCAAGTTCCATACTTCAATTTCAGAAATTTTTATCAAAATATTGGTGAAAATAGTAAAAACAAGCCTTTCCATTTCGTACTTGACATCTTGAGAACACTTGTAATGTCAAGTATGGAATAAATATTGATCAACTTGTAAGAGGAATAATGTGTTAAAAGAGTAGAAAAACTTGTCGTCAAGATTCAAGTTAAATTAAATCATTGACTGAAGTCTTTTAATTAATTCGTGACCAAAGTACAACAACTTTGAACTTTCGTTAAGTTGTTAACTTCAATGTTCTCATCGTACCTGTGATTGTAAGTTTTGCAGAATTGATTTTATAAAAATTGTATTGTAAAAAAAAATGTTCTTGATTTAATATTATTGAATTCAGTAAAATCAAATTTGCGGTGTTCTCAACTTGTGCTTCTTTATTTTATGAGATTTTTATCTATAGGCACATTTTTGAATTATAAGTGATTTGACAAGAATCCTGTGTTAGTCGCATATAGTGAGTCCAAGTTTTATAACCAGACATGTAAGGCAGCAAGTCATATTCTGTTTGGATTTCAATTTCTCCAATTAACATAGAACGATCCATAATTTGTGAAAATTAATCCATTGTTAATATCTCTGACACCTTGTACACAGTATATAAGACGGACTGTGGTCATAATTGGTGCCATGTAGTGGGGTGGTTCCTGCGACAAGAAGCATTGAAAGATTTGATTTGTTGCTTTAAGTGAGACCTCCAGAAAGTTCAATTCATCATTCAAGTCGTGCTTTTAGTCAATATTATATAGCCCGGTTGTAGGTTGTCATAATTATATTAATTTGATAAAATGGTTATCTGTCTATATAAGGGCTTAATATTGGAGATATAGACCAAGCCATTTTTATCATGACCTATTTGTTCTCGAGGTTAACAATTCATAAATCAACTCTCACATTGAGACACTTCTTGTTTGTATTCAGACTTAACACCTTACAATGTAAGGGTAATTGATGTATACAGTAATCCTATTGCTTAATTAAATAATGAAATATACACTCAATATATGTATCCATTTACCTGACTGATTTAATGACTGTTAAAAGTCTTCAAGGTCACTAAAAAATATATCCTAAAGAACCTAATTCTCTGTTTACTTTTTGTATTGAAGATTTTAAAGCGATATATTATACAGTATTCCTCTCTCTAGATTCAAAGATATCTGTATTATAATTTCACATAAGAATATTTTTCAGTTTGTGTCTTTGTTTCTATGGTGATTTTTGCAACATCTTGGTTCTGGCTGGAAACTCGGTACACAAGTTTGGTTCTCTGACACTGTACCGAATATTGTTGCGCAAGTGCTTAAAATACTAATGCACCACAGGGATCGCTTTCAGCAACATCAAAATTATGTATCATTTAATGTATCAGGATTGCATTGGCCATGGTGCCCCAAAGGATAAACAACTACCATTATGCACCTGAGGTGAAACTTGTGCCAAGGTGCACCAAAGGTGAAACCTTCTATAGTGTGCCAATAAAGAAATGAATACCATGGTGTGCCAAACATGAAACATAAATCATTGTGCCCCAAAAGTGTAAATTTTGCCATTATGTGCCATAGGTGCAAATTCTACCATGGTGTGCCAAAGGTGAATCCTTTTCCATGGTGCCCAAAGGTAAAACTCATTTCATGGTATGCCAAAGGATAAACCTCTCCGACGTAGTGCCAAAGGTGAAACCTCTACGACAGAGTACAAGAGGTGAAACCTCTACCATAGTGTACCTCATTTGAAACCTCCTATGGTGTGCCAAAGGTAAAACCTCTACCATGGTATGCCAAAGGTGAAACCTCTCCTAAGGTGTGCCAAAGGTGAAACCTCTACCATAGTGTGCCTCATGTGAAACCTCTACTATGTTTTGCCAAAGGTGAAACCTCTACCATAGTGTACCTCATGTGAAACCTCGACCATGGTATGCCGAAGGTGAAACCTCTACCATAGTAAACCTCATGTGAAACCTCTACTATTGGGTGCCAATGGTGAAACTTACAATGGTGCACTTAAATGAGAACATTAGCTGTATGCACTCAAGATCTAGTTCTGTGTAAGGACAGTATACTATTTATATCTTATATACTACACAGTAACATTTATATAAAATCTCTTACAGATACTGCAGAATCGGTTGCAGGAACTTATGGCTGGACAAACTGATGCCACAAGAAACCTGATGCGAGCCAATGACTCACTGGATCGCCTTCGTCTAGATCAGAGAAAGAAAATAGAACAAATCGAGAAAATGCAGGTTGATATCAGATTTAAAGATGACAGAATTAGAAATCTAGAGATAAGAGGTTAGTTGTTATGTTTTATAGGTTCAGGGTTGTCATTATCACAATGACTTGCTTGTATTTATACTGACATTCATTACAAAGTCATCCTCGCAAGGATGGTCTCAAAGGTTTGCTTAACTGTTGGCTGTTATTATCACATTTAAAGTTTTCAGCTGTACTATTTGATGGCTGAAGCTAATTGCTATATACTTTTGTTTGCATCATAAAATAATGTTACACAATAGAAAACTTGGTATTCAGTTTGGAGCAAACTTCTAGACTCGGTCTTTATGATAGTTCTCTTGTCTGAAGCCCAAAACAAGTGAGATCAAAATGAGGCAAGTGAAAATTCCTAAAATTGCTCAATGATGGTATGGAATGAAGAGATTAGGCATTTGGGAATGTGCTTAAACACTTTTACACTTTTAGGCTATTGCTGTTTGCATGGCAAAAGTAAACAAAATTTATTGGCTTATTATATAATAGTTTTATACAAGTATGTTTGAACTTTAGTTCTGGTCTTCTCAACAAGTGCTGTCCATCAAATCTGAGTATTAATATTACATGATATTAATTTGTTTAATATTTCCATAATGTAGTGAAATCTTCCCAAATTCTTGAATCACTTACCCTGACCTTAGATTATTTGACATGTCTATTAAAGTAGCTTTATGGCATTGACATATAAACCACTATTACAAAAAGAGGGATTACTCTTTAACTCTTTGTTCAACTAGATGGCTATTTTTTCAATTATTTGCTATAGGTAAAAAGCCCTATTGAACATAGAATTGATCTATATGTAAATATTGTCATTTCTCCTTGTAGTTTGCTATTGACTTGTAACCTAGTATTTTATCTACCCCAACTTTCAGCAGACAACATTGCTATAGATTATTGTGAACTAAAACCTCAGGTCACTGATTTTAATTTTTGTCTTTACTTTTGATTTGATATGATAAATACATATTTAAAGATGTAGGAATTAGAATTGAAGCATCTACTGCATGTTCCTGTGTATGACTGCCAGATGAATGGCTCTTTAAATTCTATAATGAGTTTGATTTTTATTGTAAAATATATCCCCCTCCCATGTCATCAAAGGTGCTTTATTTGGAGCAAAACAATTCTGTAAGTTTGAATGTCACAGTGGTGGCCTTGTCTATTAGTGGCCAGACAGATGTGATAGGCATGGAATGTTACATTCAACTTCATATATCCTGAATTTAATAAACTTGTTAACAAAATGATAAAAACTTGACATAGGCTTGTTTATTGTTTAATAACTGATAAAGTCATTTGATTAAGGCCACTATTGCAATAATCTCAAGGCCATCATCTAACAAATGTTTGTTTGGCGTAACCCTACCTACCCCAAAATGGCCCCTACTTGAACAAATTTGAGGTGTCCGAGTGGAGACATATTTTTGGCTACATATTAATTAGTTAAAACTTGAATGACCATAAATACCAATGGATAAAAGTGTAATTACTGGTACCTCACTGCCTACTGAACTACAATGTGCGTGGTGGGGTAACTGCCTACTGAACTACAATGTGCGTGGTGGGGTAACTGCCTACTGAACTACAATGTGCTTGGTGGGGTAACTGCCTACTGAACTACAATGTGCTTGGTGGGGTAACTGCCTACTGAACTACAATGTGCGTGGTGGGGTAACTGCCTACTGAACTACAATGTGCGTAGTGGGGTAACTGCCTACTGAACTACAATGTGCTTGGTGGGGTAACTGCCTACTGAACTACAATGTGCGTAGTGGGGTAACTGCCTACTGAACTACAATGTGCGTGGTGGGGTAACTGCCTACTGAACTACAATGTGCGTGGTGGGGTAACTGCCTACTGAACTACAATGTGCTTGGTGGGGTAACTGCCTACTGAACTACAATGTGCTTGGTGGGGTAACTGCCTACTGAACTACAATGTGCGTAGTGGGGTAACTGCCTACTGAACTACAATGTGCGTAGTGGGGTAACTGCCTACTGAACTACAATGTGCTTGGTGGGGTAACTGCCTACTGAACTACAATGTGCGTAGTGGGGTAACTGCCCACTGAACTACAATGTGCTTGGTGGGGTAACTGCCTACTGAACTACAATGTGCGTGGTGGGGTAACTGCCTACTGAACTACAATGTGCGTAGTGGGGTAACTGCCTACTGAACTACAATGTGCGTGGTGGGGTAACTGCCTACTGAACTACAATGTGCGAAGTGGGGTAACTGCCTACTGAACTACAATGTGCGTGGTGGGGTAACTGCCTACTGAACTACAATGTGCGTGGTGGGGTAACTGCCTACTGAACTACAATGTACTTGGTGGAATAATGCTGAACAAACATTTTGTTTTGTAAGGATGGCCAAATATGTAAAATGAATTTTGTTTTGAGATAATTGTGGTCTCGGAGCATGACATAGATTGTTGAAATGTACCATAAGGGAGGACATTTGTCTGGCATTTAAGTTTTTTGTTATCAGTAATTGATCAGGTGTTCAAATACATTGAACTATTTAATGGGAAATAATTACAAATATATTGGTTATAATTCAACTTATTTAGTCTGCTGATCGTGTGCCACGTACAATAACAATAGAACAAACGTTATTTGACACCTTATTTTACCATGAACAATACATTAATAGAAAATTCACTTTTCACTAAATTTTAAATTTGCCCAAAGAATTCAAACTAAGGCCATTCTTAATGCATTGTATGTTAACACTGCACACATGATTTTGGACGGGTCGGTGTGTCAATAAATTTTTCAGATTTTTCTTTATAAACCCGTCAGAAACTGAGAAATTGACAAGAACAATCCTGCACATATGAGCAAAAAATATTTTATGGTAGTTATAATAATAGTTATAATAATTCTTTATTTAAAGATTGAGGCTCGATAAACCTATAAGGCATATCTCACTCGAGGCCATCTATCAAACAACATAAACATCAATAACAAGTAATATATATATACAATGTATAGACAATACACAACATGCATACAACGCTAATTAAAACATCATAGAACAGTTTCATTACAACATGCTTTACTTAACAAATACACGACAGATGCAACAAATACCTAGAAAAATATATATATTGACACACTACAGCAATTACAATGCATTAACTTGATTAAGATAAAGATAATATTTGACTTAGCAGGTAGGTTTTTAACAATGAGAGGAAATGTTTCTCAGAACTGATATTTTTTATATTAGATGGAATAATGTTCCATACTGACATTGCTTTGTATTGGAAAGTCAATTTTGTATAGTATAAGATTTACAAATAGGACGCAAGATGTTTCTGAAATATATCATTCTTATAACCAGGTGTCAGTCCAACACAAGAACAGCTATACGGTTCTTACACCTATACACAAAAGGCATCCATTTTAGTTCATTAAATAGATTATAAGCTTCATAATTAAATGATTTGTCCAATATCATGCTTGCGGTCCGCTTTTGAACATTGATTATTTTATTGATATTTTCATCAAGGATGAATTCCACAAAACTGCAGCATAATCAAAAAGGGGTAACACATATGCATTATAGAACATTTTTTCTCATTTCAAGATTTAAAAAAGGTTTAATTCTATGGAAAAGAAATAATTTAGAATTAAGTTTGTATGGGACGGAATTTATTGTTGGTCCCATTTTAAGTTTTTGTCAATTACTATACCCAAAACTTTCTGTGAACTTACACAGGAAATAGGTTGTTTATTTATTAGTATATTTAAATTTCTAGTTACAATTTCATTGTTCGACGGATTTCTCCAAACATTTGTTTTACAATAGCCTTGTATTGAATTTTTTTTCAATTATGATAAAAGCTGTACTGTAATTCGATCCATTTTCTTCTGTACAAAGTGAACAAAGTAATACAATATTTCTGACTGATTGATCTGTATAGTCACATACGTATATGATATTATATTCATAGTCTGCCAAAACTGTAATGGACATTCTTATATAAAGTCCACACCCACTGCACTGAGTAGAAGTTAAAATTTAGATATGTACAGAATGGGTAGCAAATGTAAGAAAACTGAAATGCTTAAATCAATTTATAAATGTTTGGATTAATTAATTAAACTAGATACTTTTATGTATAATACCTAAGGTTACCAACAAAATTTTATAAAACGATTCACATTGTGATTATTAATTGGAATATGTTTTTTTCTTTCAGCATCTGAGGTAGAGAAGGCAGAACTGATTCTAGAGACAACAAAACATAACCTGGAGCAAACAATGTGAGTACAAGTTATCTTTCATATTTATTTCCAATAAAATTAATCTTTTGCACAACAGTCAGACCTCGTTTATTCCACAACCTTGTATCCGAATATTTGGTATCATCCGAAATAAATATCAGGTCCCGATGTACAATGTATTTTCTTATGCATGTCGAATTGAAATGGGCTATTCAAAACAATGTATTATTCAAAATAAAATTTCGGACCCAATTAATTCGAATGAACGATGTCTGACTGCACTCTTAAATACTTTC
Source organism: Mactromeris polynyma (assembly GCA_032209605.1). Classification (NCBI taxonomy): domain Eukaryota; kingdom Metazoa; phylum Mollusca; class Bivalvia; order Venerida; family Mactridae; genus Mactromeris; species Mactromeris polynyma. The sequence goes on along the minus strand of JASFXZ010000027.1, from coordinate 4,270,415 downwards.
CTAATTGGTCACTTTTTACGTTGTCATACTTGTCAAATTTAAAACATTGTATTAGGAGTGAAGGTTTTAGCACGCTAATGGTAATAATGTTCGAGAAACAGCTGTTGATTCAATCTATACAATAATCCGGATAAAATTTAACACATGTATTTTATATATTTTTTACCATTCCAAAAAAGTTACAACCCTTTTTCTTCTCTTGAAAAGATTAGCGGATAAATGGAAATTGATGTTTATTTTCTTATCCCTTCATATTTTTGTGTAGTTGAAATGTATTTTAGTGAATTTAGTATTTTGATCAAGAATTGTATTTTTTGGAACTTTTGCAATAATCACACCTTTTAAAAAATAAATAAAGAATGACTGCCAAAACTATTAAACAACTTGAAAGTGCTATGAAATTGAATTGCCGTATGTAAAATCTATAAATATATTTTTATTGTTCAAGTTGCCATATATAGTTACGTATTGAAGGAAAATAACACATCCTGAATCTGTGGCTTTATTCAAGTAAATATTTGCCTTTTTACCACAGCTGCCTCCTTTGATAAATATAAAACTACTTTGTCTCTTTTAGCAGCGCTGTGTTTAAATGTAATGATTTTATTGCTTGAAGTAACATTGCATCAGTACATGTTTACACTCACGTTTATTTCAGACAACAAGTCAGAGTGAGAGATGGTGAAATTAAACGATTAGATAAAGAGGTAGATGACCATAAAAGGCAACTTGATGTAAGTACTTCGCACACTTAGTCTGCCAGGTTAACTCTGTAGATATAGAACATCACTGACAATCTGGTGGTCATGACAGCGCAAACCTGGGCAAGGTGTATGTTCCATACTGTCAACCCATTCATGTATACATGTACTCCTTTCTCATGGTACCACGGCTTTCATGGTACCGCAGTAAACCCTTTTCTCGCGATATTTTTATGTTAGTACCGCCTACCGCATGTTCACATAATATCTTGAATAACCCTGAAGATGCTCTTCAGTATCACACAATTTTTGCAAAAATGCCGGGATTTCTGACAAGTAACTTACATTTCTATGCAAAACCAGTTGAAACAAGATTTTCTAACTATGTTCTCGACCCAATGAGTCATAAAACCCTCACCATGTCCTGTAAACAATGTTTAAACTTCATATTTGCTTTTGAAAAGATCGTCTGACAGTTCTTGTGACGTCACCAAACCGGAAGCCATGTGGTTTCTAAATTTAGAAGCTATTCTAGGAAATGAAAGTATGGCACGCGGTTAAGGTGAAAAATTGCAATTAAAGCAAGTGGCTAAATTTAGTGATACACAATAAGCCACCAGTCCAAACCTGTGCCTTTGCTATATGGGTCTATCATTCGAATAGATTGAATGGATACTATTCAAAATATACATTTGGTGTATGTTGTATTACTTTCCAGAATTTAATAATCACAAAGTTATTACTGGGAGGTCCTTAGTGCCAAGGTTATTTGATGTAACTGTGTATATTTTTATGTCTCCACAGGCTGCTCACAATAAAAACAAAGAGCTGGAAGAGAAGATGGAAGATATGAAAATACAAGTTAGACATGAAATCATGAAAAATGAAAATATTGAAAAGGTTTGTGTGTTGAACAACTAATGCATGTTATCAGGGCCCAAAACTGATAGTCACCCTGCTGCACTCAGCATTCTGATGTCAGATTTACTGGGAGGAGTTTGTGTTCAGAGATTTGAGTGCAGTGAATTTCAATACTCAGAGTGCAGAGCATTCTATTTTATATGCTTTCTTAGAGATTTGAGTGTGAGTCTCAGATTGAGTGTAAGTTATTAGGGCTCAATGCTAAGTCAAATGCTTAAAATCAATTACCGGTATTACCCTCAAATCTCCTATTCACACTCAAATCTCGAAGGAAATGGGCTCCAAGAACAGATAGAACATCCTCTCTTTGGCTATAGAAACAAGGCATCTTACTCATACTTAAAACCAAGAAATAATTCTCGTACATAAAAAGGATTGTTAGTAAATGCATTGAATACTTACAAAGTATATTTCTGTTCTGGATGGGGAATTAATATCGGAATTTGGACTTTGTCAAACTTAAGTGCCTTAAGAACAACTGACTTTCTTCCCAACATGCTATTGATGTAATTGTTGCATTTATCTCGTTTAAATCCTCTTGTTGTTGTTATCCATGTGTTATTATTAAGTATGTATTAAAAATTGTAACGGGAGGGAGGAGGGGTTAACAACAATAGTGTTGTGGATTAGCTGTCAGATGCATTATCCAGAGATTGTGGATTTGAACCCCATAAACGTCCCAAAATCACCTCTTCATAAGACACCAGTACTGGTTTATGTTCGTAGAAAACTTTAGTAACTAGTATTCAATTTGGCTATACCTTCTTCATAATCCCTCATGATACATTTAAGTGTAAAAAGTTTCAAGAGTATAGATCTATGATTATATTTTGACAGAATCTAGAAACAATTCCGAGACTCAAGGATACAATACAAGACAAGGAAGATGAAGTGAAAGATTTAAAGAAACACATTGAAGAGAAGAATGCCTTGTTAACAGCCGCTAGAAAAGCTGTGAGAGAATACAAGGACAAACTCAGGGTAAATCTTAATCTTCATGAAATAAATAAGCAGAGTAAGAAAGTGAATAATTGTAATACAATATCAAAGAATTGGTCAAAACTCTCTTGCTCATGTCGGACAATTCATAAATATTTGTAACAGGTTATGTTGGTTTATGGTTGTCATTTATTTTTCTTTATGTAAACTGTGACTGCAGATTTTGTCTGACACCTTGGTGAGACATTATTGTTTCAGCTATTATTAATAAACGATATAATGGATTTAGATTGCTCACTTCATCAGATTACTGAAATAAGTGCAACTACAGTTTGCTAGCATGGACAGCTATTTCTTCATACAGTAAAACCTCACTCAATAATAAGACCACCTCAAAATTAAGAACACAATTGTCAAGCCCATTTTGACTGTTCTGCTATTTACTCAACCTCAATATTAAGACCACCTCAATTTTAAGACCAGTTTTCAAGAGTGCCAAGGGTGGTTGTATTATTGAGGTTTTACTGTGTATGTCTTCTTTCAACATACTGGAAATTCTGTTTTGTCATGTATGGATACACCTCTTGTCATTGTACACAGTACACAGAGCATGAGATTGCACAGACAGAAGTATTGAAGCAAGATTTACAGTTATCACAATTTGAAGTTCAGTCATTGAAGAGTTTGATGTATGGAAAAGATTATCTGGTGACACAGAAGACGAAGGCTTTAGATTTATCAAAGGTATTTGTGCTAAATATCATCATAACTCCAGAAAAAAAGAAAAAAACAGTTACAGGCTGTCTTACCTTTCAATCATTCAATATTTTGACTTAATCACATTATCAGAACTAGAACAATTAGAGGTATATACAAATAAACAAATTAAAATGGGTTTCTTCGATAAATAAATTTTTGTTTGAATAACTCATATGTAGTTTGATTTGTACGTATGCAAACTCTTCAGTTTCGTTGTTAATCAATTATAACACTGTTGAACCTTATTTTTTGACAACCTTCTATCCAAATACTTGGTATCATCTGAAATAAATATCAGGTCTCGGTGTATCTTCTTATGCATGTCGAATTAATATGGGCTATTTTCGAAACCATGTATTATTCGAAAGTAAAATTCCGGACCCGATGAATTCCAATGAAGGAGGTCCAACTGTATTCATACTGGTTCCATAAACATGATTGTCAGCTGGAGTTTACAACTTGTCATATGCTGTCCTTAAATTTTGACATTTCGGATCACAATTCTGTGAGTTCTTTTTTAATGTAATTAAAATTAAAGAGGAAGGGTGTTGTTTGTGTCTGGAGTTATCGACTTCAGGCCAGGTGTTATTTATGTAAAACCGATATTAAATTGCAATATTATCCAACATGTTTTCAAAACTTCCTTGTTCAATAGATTTTTGGTTGGAAAATAATTATTTAATATTGATAACACCTGATTTATGGTGAATGTAAGTAAAATTAGATAAAAAATGAAAACAAAAATACAGCATGATTGTGTACTCGTTTAAACATATCACAGTCTGTAATATTTTAATTGATATCATGCTTCGATCATTATAATATTCAGTGGACTAATCTTTCTAACGTATCACTAAACTACATGATTCTGTATAGATCTCATCTCATAAAATTATTCCAAAGGGAGATAATTCAGTATGTAGATGCTTGTTTCAAACAATTTTATTGCAATCCATAGTTCCTACATCTACAATATTACCTCCCTTGTTCTGAATTGTCAGCCATTTCCTTAAAATTTATGGGGAATATAATGTGAACGATGATAAACTAATCCGATATATAAAAAATAACTTATTCATTATGCTCTTGTGGGCATTTGGCTCAGTAAGTTGAAGAAAAAGTGGTTGTCACATGCAAATTCTCTTGGTACTTTCTCAATTATCACATATTTAGAAGTTACTCCTATAAGGGCTTGTCAGTTTTGCCTTTCAAAATGGCCCACAGTTAAGAACAAGGGGATAAATATTGTAGATGTAGGAACTATGTATTTGTCCTACAATTCAGCTAGAGTCAGTGAACACATGAACAAAGTTCGTATTTCTCCTTTTATATAAAAGACCTTCATTGAGGTCTGTCTGAGGGTCAAACATTCAAGAATTCATATTATGAGTTATTGAACAGACACAGCTTGTAAAGTAAGAATGCTGTATGATAGTGAATGCAGTTTTTAGAGCATTGAGATCCAACCTGTCTTCAAGTCTTACTATTGTAATGATACAGTTTGTATAGATTCTAGAACATTGAGATTCAACCTGTCTTCAAGTCTTACTATTGTAATGATACAGTTTGTATAGATTCTAGAACATTGAGATCCAACCTGTCTTCAAGTCTTACTATTGTAATGATACAGTTTGTATAGATTCTAGAACATTGAGATCCAACCTGTCTTCAAGTCTTACTATTGTAATGATACAGTTTGTATAGATTCTAGATTATTTAACACATATTTCACTGTGACATTATACTTGTGCTCATTATTTTCTAACTAGGAGATTATAGGGGTTCTGAATGACCCTTCAGAAAATGACCACAGTCGAAGAATACAACATTTATTAGACAGACTTAGTGAAGGTCACCCATCTAGAACAACCTCTTCCAGGTAAAAGTTCATTGTAAGCTTTTCAAAATGGTATTACAAAGCAACAAATTGTCATATTTATGGATGTTTTTATAGTCTTCAAACATTACTCCTCGTTTCTTAAGCTTTGCTGACGTTTTATATTTGTTTCTTATGAATCACTTTGACAGTTTTTGTTAGAATTTTGTATTATTGTTATGTCCACTGAAGTTTTAATTTGCCTCATTTAACAATCCAGCCTTGTAAACTCATTGTCCATATGCACTTGATCTTTGCTATATGGTCGTACAATATGCGGAGTTTCTATATTCTACATTGTTTTTTAAGACTATTTGAGCGCTGCTATAGTATTTCCAACCTCTTCTTTAAGTGATGTCATTTCAAAAAAAGTCACATGTGATGTTATTAAGTGCAAACAGGAACAATATTTACTCCATATGGTCACTTCGTTTTCCTTTTGCTATATTGAGCAAGTATTGCTTACTGTCAGTACATGGTGAGTACATTTTCTGGAAATGACGTCATTTATCAAAGTGGTCGAAAAATGCAGCGCTCATTTTTATTTCTCAAGTGATTATATTCAATATGTCACAAGATATTCAATACATCACAAGATTAATTACGTCACAATTTAGGGGATGTAACTCGGTATTATTTGAAATTAAAGTTATTTTCCTCTAACTTAACACAAGAAGTGACAGGATAAATAGAATAATAAGTTAGTGACGTGGAATGAGAAAGTTTATCAGGCTCGACTCCGGTATTTTTCCTGATAAACTTTCTCATTCCACGTTACTAACCTATTGTTCTATTTATCCTGTCACTTCTTGCTTATTATTTGTGGAATACAGACATTCAGAACATTCACAATGATATCAAATTATATTAATTTTCTTTTGATAAAAATTATTCATAGCCAATATAGAAAATGTATTCTGTTTTTCAACCTTCTAATTATGCGTATATGTTGTAGGTGTAATGTTTCGACGTTGCCGAGTACTTCGAGTGATCCTGAGTTCAGGTGTGTATCAGCTCCTCCACCAAAAAGTTATCCTAATGGACAACAACGTGATATTGATGTTAACAGTTACCCATATGGCTTGGAATCTGATCACCATAGCAACCAGACGAATGGCAGCAAGCGGTTCTTGAATCAGGTTACAGCCGACTCTCCTGACAAGAGGAAACGACCAGTGTCGGCTGCTGCTCATCCAATAAGAAAGAATACAAATCACATACAAAGGACCTCTTCATTTAAGGAGGCTAGAAAAGTGTATAATAAACCATTGCCAAGGAAGAGTAACGGCTTTGAGGTTGAATTTGTTGAAAGTCCTCGTCAAAATAAAAATGCATATAAGTCGGAGAAGCAAGTGAATTCTAAATTTAGACCCTCACTTGATTACAGCATTGGTGCTAATGAACAAAATAGACATGACAGTAAATCAACAGACAATGACACGTCTCAAGAGAAACTTCACGGAGATAAAGCGCAGTTACCTAGTGACGCTGATTCAGTGTTTTCTTCCGAATCTGATTTCGAGGAAGATGTAACGTCGGAACATGAGTATGTCGTGCGAGGAGTACCTGCACGAGAAAAAGACAATATACTGTCCGAGATTATCAATGTAGGAGATCGTGTACTAATCAGTTGTCCACAGAAACCTCCAAAGTATGGCAAGAAAAGAGGTTTGTTTATAATATAGTATTGCTCAGTTCTTTTTTATGGCAAATTTGGGGCCAATATTGGCCCCCATTCCCCAAAGAAAAAAGTATATATTTTCCCCCTTCTTAGAAAGAAAATTCCCCTTCAGTAAAAAAAAATCAAAAGAACCCGCCATACTTTCCCAAAAACCGAACAATATGGCTGTGACTGCTTGATGAAATTCTAGCTCTCCTGTGTCTAGAGGTGCAACCACATGGCATCAGTATGTCCCTTCAACCACCAAATTTTGTTTCAGGAAATCAAATATCTAAATTTCACTGACAACATTCTCAACTCGTTGCGTAAACCTATTTTCCACTATAGGACTTTACAAATATTACATACATTTCACATGTTTAAAAAAATGGAGTGAACGTATTACATCCTTATTCCCATGTTTTGTTCAGCTTTATGTCAGAATTAGAGAAAATGTTGTTTAAAATGGAAAGTGATTGAAATGAACATATTTCATCTGCTGTAAATGAGTTTCATATACAAAATAATAGAAAAACTGTGTATAATATCTTTTCGTCAAAAATGTGCTCAGTTCTACTCCAGTTCTATGGACTGAATATGTAGATACAATGTAACAGCAATGTTACTGCTTTAATAAATACTGGTATACTTCATGTAGTCATACTCTCAAGCAAGTTGTGCTGTTTGATAACATAGTGATGCCATTACAACCATATTTGATAAGAAATTGTAATGTTTGAAATCCAAGATCTCTTCATTACACTCCTGTATTGTTTTTTCAGTGCTGAAACCTATCAATTATACAGGCATAGTGAAGTTTAGGGGCAAACTCAATCCAGATAAATACGATGCACGTATACATGTTGGTATACGAATGGACGATCCAGGTATGGTGTAACTGTATCTTGTACATTGATGTTTTTGTTAACTGCCTGCTTCTAGAATAGGATTTTATTTTCAATCTTTTATGCTCTAAGAAGGTGGGGCATATAGCCGCCCCTTCGTCTTGTTGTTAGTATGTCTGTCTATCCGTCTCGCATTTGTGTCCACACTATTTCTCAATAGTCACTGACCGGAATTCAATGCAATTTAATGAGAAGTTAAGATGCCAAGATGTTTTTCGTCACATTTCTGTCATGTTCAATCCTATCAGAATATTGTTTTTGTGTTTATTTAATATTTTCTGCTTCAGGCATGCTGAGTTTTGCCTGTACTGAACATTTTAAGCATTTAAGTCCCTCTTTGCTTGTGTAGCATAATGTTATAGTCCACTTTTCATCTTCCACTGACTTTTACATACCCGGTACTCATATTTCCTATTATCTATCAATGATACGTTAAATCCGTAGATATGACCATATTATATTAGATTTTAATATATCATGTGACTTTTTAAAATCTGACTTATGATTGTAAATTTTATTTAACAGTTGGAGAAACGGACGGTACATACAAAGGGAAACGACTCATGTATACTCCATCCGACCAGGGAAAATTCTTCAAGATTCGAGATCTTACATCAGTGCTAAATGTCAAGGTATAACTTATAGTCTATGATATATGGTTTGTCTTAATGTCATTCACATTGAATTGAGTTCAAGATGGTTTTAACTGCTCATTTTATATATATATATGAAATCGTCATCTTATATTGAGCAGTGCATATAATGCATATTTTAGAATATTTCCAAAGTTTACCAACAGACAGACTACAATGTGTATTGTTTTGCACATTTCAATTGCCTACCATCTTGTATGTGTTTTGAATGGACATAAAATATTTAACTTTTAAAGTTTACCTTTGACTTCTTCAATAAATCTTATTTTTAAGAACCACAGTTAGTGCAGTCGCATTTTACTAAAGTGACAGGCACTGTTTTCATAGGTTCAAGGGTTCGACCCTGTGGGGTTCACTTATATAAGTTCATAAAATTTATTTTCCATCTAATGATGTAAATCATATACTTTTCTATACTTACAGACAGGACGTTATATACCTATCCAAAGACTTATAGTTCATCATCTGCACAGAAGACAGAGATCAGAGTCTCATAGTGAACATTGATACAATGTACTTTCAACACATATAAATGAGGAATAAACTATCACATAGATGCAATGGTAGTAATCATGAAGTTATTGGGATATGTTCATATAATTAGCTTTGTTAATTTTTGTATAATGTTAATTTATATTTAAATCAGTTATTTGAAACAGGTATTGTTAATTTGAAAACAAGGGATAAGTGTGATTCTTGTGTATATCTATGTGAATACGTAAATGGAAAACAAGTTATGAACAACATGAACAGGCTGGTGAAATTAAAAAAGTTCATGAGGAGCATGATAAACTGTGATCAAATTATAAATTTATACTCTTGTCATATTAACTATTACATCGTTTGCTTCCTTTTTGAATTTTCGCACTTGTTATCCTGGTTGCTTCGATTAGAATCTACAAAGGGGGACAACTTCTGTATGTATACCAAAAGTTGATATTTTTGTTGGGAGTTGTTTCCCTTAAACCATGGTATAAATGCACGATGACGTTATGATAAGTAGAAGAGAGATCACTCTTGCCCCATTTCAGTCTGTGATAGGATTTATGTGTATTTATTTATTATACCTAGTATTTAAATCTTTATTGTTGTTAACTGTAATGCATTAGCGCATTTATTTAATTTGAATACTGCTGAAATTGCTGACTAGATAGTATGTTTATTAATAATATCTACTATAATATGTTCACTGCATTTAGAAAACTATCATGTATGTACAATTAATTTTTTCATGATTTACAATTATATTCATGAGATTTATTCAAATAAATTAATGACTTCTGCAAGAAAAATTACAAAATTCCTCATTCTGACTTTTTTCACATGATTAACAAAGGTTATGATTAAATTTATAATAAATTAAAGTTTATTAATTATTTTAGTATTTTCCTGTTAGTCTAGAGAAAACCCTCTCATCTTACTTTTTGTTTGAGTAAAAATCATCAGTTTGACAAATAGACAAGTGATTGATAAAGGGAGGTAATGCAGATTCATGCAAAACTGAAATCTGAAAAATGAAAAAAGTGTACAGTCAATGAATTTAATTACATGTATAATCCATGTTTCATGAAAAAAGTATATAACAACCATTGTAGATTCTTACATTGTAGGACTTTAATTAATAGTACTTATATCCGTTGCAAAGCTTAATTTGTCACTATGATACATTGGTACAGTAAAACCTCAATAATAAGATCACCCTTGGGTGGGACCAGTGAAAACTGGTCCTTATATTGAGGTGGTCTTAATACTGAGGTTGAATAAAGAGCAAAACAGTGATAATAGACTTGAAAATTGTCGTCTTAATTTTGAGGTGGTGTTCTTATTGAGGTGATCTGTAAGTGAGGTTTTATTGTATATAAACTACCAATATATACATTCTCATTGGACAATTCAGCCAGTAGTGTTGGAATTTTACTGGATTTTGCAACAGTTGATTTCAGTTAAATAAAGCGGTCAGATGACCTAGCCAGTGTTCCTGGATAATACCAACCAGTACTAACCTGTCCTGCTACAAGCAAGTGACAACTTCCAGTATGATACAGACGAGGAGGATAAATGACTTTAATTTTATTATCTTCAGTCAATTTGTCACAGAAATTTGTCACAGAGAGCATACGCCTTACCCTGACTTTGAATCTACGACCTTCAGATTGGTTGTCCTCTACGCTTTAACAAGTGAGATGGTATTGAACAGTTTTCAAATCATAGTGTATGAAAATATTGATATATCGCAGATCGAGAAATGTTGATGAAAGCATACTTATTTTGTTGCTGAGTTTTGGCTTATTGTTAAGTACACGTTTTATAGTTTTACTTCCAATACATACATGTATTGAGAAGTGATACTGTGTTACAAAAGTGCTGTTACATTGTTCTTTTTTAGATCACATTGTGTGAAGTTCATGTGAAAAAATGGTCATTGATAACATTGTTCATTGAACTTTGATCAATCTGGTTTGAAACATCATAAATAACTGTCAAAAGTATCTGTTATATTCTCGAGGCTTTGTATAATTAAGTATGGACTTTTTTAGCTGTGCAATATGCTGTGATATGAAACCGAAAAATGTGTCCATGTAAAATCTAAATTTGTGTAATATTTATTCAGTTTCTTGTTGGTTAGGTTAATAACAGAATGTTGTAAGAAGCCCTCTGTAGTTTTCACATTAACATGCTTTGTTTCATTGTCACAGGCGAAAAAATATTCAAATGTGTACTTGTATTTGCTACAATTAGAATTATCCTGTCTGTCAAATGTCTTGCTGATAAAACACTATCTAATAAAGTATATTTCTTAACTGACTTTTGGTTACCTTATATTTTGTATATTTCATGTATGAATCAATGCTATAGATGATTAGGGACATCACAGTCTCATTTCCTTAATGCTGCTAATTTGACTATGTACTAATAAGAACTTGAATGTCGAACTTTTCGCAAACATTGCGTACATAATAACCCGTTTTCTCGGAAAATATCCACTCGCACAACAAATGGTATGTAGAAATTGCTTGTTCTTTGCTTAAACGATAAATGCCGTATTGGCAAAAAGCAACAAAAATAGCAATTATGTACCATTTGTCGATATCTTTTACCTACATTTTACTTGTTCCATACTTGTAATTGCCCCCACTGACCCTATGTTTTGAAATCTGAGGTGTAAATACAACATATTTATTTGGCCAGCATGAAGCAAAGAGTTCCAATCATGAAGCATGTACAGTGAGGTGAATTGTTTCCATTTTTGATCTTCTAAAGGTAAGAAATCACCCGCCTGCTAGCCCTACTTTTTCAAAAAAGGTGACTTAACAGTCCGTATTACGTACATGTATTAAGCTTATTACTGACACAGAGCCTTCCACACAAAAACGTTAATAGTATTCCAATACAGATTGCAGCAACAGAAACAAGAGAAGCTGAAGTTGTTAGGAATGGAACACGTTTACCAGCACTATTGGAGACACAAAGAATGAACAGATTTACAAGCAACACTTGCCAAGCTTACTGTAGAAACCCAGCATGATAATCTCGTTTATTATAAATTCTAAATGCCGTATTTGACCATGTACAAATAAGAAAATGTCGAACTTTTCGCAAATATTGCGTACATATAACCTGTTTTCTCGGTAAATATGACACTCACGCGCACACAAACGGTATGTAGATACATATTATAACTCGTATATACATACATGTATTATAATTCATTTGATAAAGATCTACAGACGCAACAGCATAGAGCGACTGACTCTTAATCCAAATGCCATTTGTTCGATCCCAGCTTTGAGCGGGCTTTGATCATGAAATTTTAATCCCTGAATTACCACCTCACGACGAAACAAACTTTCTTCATAGCCAAGTGTGGTTTTATTAGCGAGGCATCGCAAAGATTTGAGACCAATGTATTTTATGAAAATATGGGGAAAATGATATACTATGGATAGGGGTCCTAATAAACACTACGAAGTCAAGCAAAGTCGGTTATTTTTATATTTATTTTAAATTATTTTAACTTTATTGAAAAACGTTATTATATTAAGTAAATCTAGCGTAAAATTAGGTGAAATTAGTGTAGCGAAGTACAGCGAACGGGAGAAAACTCGATCAGACCAATTACCGCATAGTCAGTTTGTAATTAACACTTGCTGCAAAAACTTAAAGGATTACATTAAAATATGATATATAAGCATGAAATATTATATAAGATCTAAATAATGTTTATTGTATGATTGTGATTTATTTTATAATTTCTAGATGAAAAAGTATAGCAAAGTCAGGCAAGATGTAATAACATTATGAAGTTTAACAAAATCAGGCCATGTATAGCAATGTCGGTTATTTTTGTAATTATTTTAAGTTGTATTTACCGAAGTGTTCATAACTTCGAGTGGTTATGGTGAAAAGGTATCGGAAAGTCGAGTAGTAAAGTGAGATAAAATGTGAACGGTTACCATTATTGATAGAGCATTCAGTTACCGTTGATCAAACACCAGTTGTTTGTTTGATCAACGGTATCCAGGCCACAACACGTGGAGGCGCTCTTGCCATGGCCCATGTTTGTTTTTTGTTTGCAATTTTATGAACGTACATGTATATGTTAAGTCTGGAAACAGGATTTCGACCGGAATGCTTACCCTACAGTGTAGTGATATGGATAGAGCGATATCGTGTGACACACCCGGGCCAACTTTCGCTGAGTCCTAGTTGCACGACATCTTGTGCGCTGATTTGGCTTCTTGGCAAGGTTTGGTTTCTTGAATACTGTGTACCTGCCATCTGTAGATTTCACAGAATGTTCTTCCTTTGCTGGAACGGCGGTCATCAGCTTTCTTAACATTTTTTTGTTTTTCGTCTTCCGATTTAATGTCCAACATAGTTTGGTCGTTTTCAGTTTGGAGTATCTTCCGTTTAATATGAAATTACCGTACATGGCTCTTCTCAAATCAACAAGCTGCACTTTCACAAGCTCATATATTTTTTCTAACAACTCATCAGTTTTCCTCGGTTCCCACCCCAGGAGCACGTTCAGTCTGTTGTTAATAGACTCGGTGTTGTTGTTTGTCCACAACTAGTTTTCATTAGAAACCACGTGATCACGGATTTTGTTTTCAACATATGTTTCGTAATATTTCTCGAAGTCGTCGTGTTGCTTTGATTTGAGTGTTTCTTTCAAGTAATTGTTTTTTGCGGTGTCAAATTCTGATGAGTAATTGGCGGATGCCACACCTTGTTGTCCAAATATCAAATTAACTATGGCATTACGGTCTTTAGTATATTTTGGGATTTTGTCTTTCATTCTGTCTTATCACGTTGTGCATATATGCTTTGAGTACAGTTTCCTATTGCAGCCGGGGAATACCATGTTAATTGCGTTGGTCATGGCCTTTCCGTCGTCCGATGTGACTTGTGACTTGGATCGGTCAGTTGTGCATACACGTCACTGGGTTTCTGGTGTTCAACCTTTTATTTTAGTTTAAGCATTACACCAGGATCGGTCCTTTCGTATCCATTTGTAGATATTTTGGCGTAGCCGTGTGGAGTGGGATTTTCATCATATTCACATGTATATTCGATGACCACAAGTTCTCCACATAGGTCTCAATCTTATATCCATGTCACTCTTTGCTTGTATGTTAGTTTCCTCTTCAGTGACAGATGAAAACGATGAAACGTGAACATAACTTCCATTGTTGGTTGAGGTTCAATTAATTTAGCTACCTTTTTCCCATTTTCATGCGTGTCTCTATACACTCTATTGTCTGTAACTAGGACCTGGCTTAGATAGGTATCGCCACTTCCTTCATCTTCTATGCATTCGTCCAGGACGGACACTAGTGGGACGAAATTATTAGGTAACCATATACTGGCTTCTGTAGGACCTAATCTTGACCACATTATTTGAACTGGTGCGTGTTCCTCAAGTTCCTTCGTATTGTGGGTCTTTGTCGCTACATTTGTCAGCGTGTCATTATCTAAGTAGACGCCATATTATAACCACATAACCTGTAATCTTGATCACACATTTTACCCTGAACCATTGCTTACTGTCTGACCTGGTCATTATTTAGGACGTCTTCTTAAATGTGTGTAATAAGCATCCAGGGTAAAAGACAGGCCGCTTGATAAAGTTTATGTTACAAATTTAGTAGTCACTACAGGTGTTAGTATTGAAAGCAAAACTCTTGTGTGTTTGGTTACTTTCATGATGGATTAGACGTTACAAATATACAACAAGGTTTGTAGATTCTAATGTTATTGTGTTCTAAAAAAAAAGCAGAATAAATTGTCAATCATTTGAGTTTTGTACATAAGCTGTAGATAAGAAATTAAACTTTTCTGTAGCTGTGTAGGCTCGTGTAGATATGTTGTTTAATCTGGCATCGTATCATCTCATTTTGAGTGTTCCCTAAAACTCCAAACGAGTGTAGGACACAATTCCTTCCGCTTATTTGTCCGAGGGGATTATATCTGCCTGTGCAAATTGTTGGGGATGTACGCCTTGCAAAAGTGAGAGGTATCTAACGTTAAGCAGCAATTTTTAAATATGTACCAGGAAGCGCCAGTGACCAACTTCAAACATTATGTGAGAAAAATCAACATTCGAGTCGCGTATTTCTCATTTTTTATGGCCGTTGAATGTAATTTAAAATAATTTTCAAATTTGAGTGTGAACTGGAGTTTTTGTGAATACGGGCCAGATCGCGATGTTCTATGTATACCGTTATTGAGATCTTGATGTCGCCAGAAAATGTGCTAAGTACTATATTATCCGTAATATGTTGTAATGAATTAAAATAATTATAATTTGTGGTAATAAACTTTCTGTTTAATGTGAATGTAAGCGAACTTTCAAGGATATGTCGATATCATAGTTTATATATATCACATTTATCTTAAGTCACTTTATCTATTACATGTACATATCAGAGCGCGGACATATTGAGACAAATAGTGGTCGCCGTGTTGTCAGTTATAATATTGGACAAGGTTGAACCGCCAATTCCATACTGATTCCAAGGAAACCGTCTTCGAGAGTGATTAATACAATTTATGAACTTTTTTCATATTCGACGTTAAATAAAAACATGCAAGTTAAACTAAAGTTGACAAAAACTCAAAACGTTAATACTAATAATAAAGTCTTAATTTAACGAAGAGGGCACGTTAATCTACGATATGATATAAGAATCAATCTTATTTACCACGTGACCTTCAAAATAAAAATGTACAGAAACAAAACATACTGGATAAGCACAGAATATCGTAATGAATTCATACCCGACAAAACGAAACTGACAATTAAGTACGATTTCAACGAATGATCTATGTAATTAAGTTGAAAAAGCTGTTGTCACATTCATTAATAATCTGAAGGCTTTAACCTTTTTGACAGAACAGAACAGATTCATAGTACATAGTACATCGTTTACGATACATTCATAATTATAGAATTCACAAATATTTCGTCAACGTGAAAATAAACATGGCATATACATTAATTTGTAAATAAGATAGCATGTAGGTACTTATAATAGCAAATATGCAGAATCAACATGAAATATCACCGTTCTAAAGTTACGTGCCTTTCTGATGTCGTCTGTAATGTTGGCGAGTTGTCAAGCGGGAATGTTCTTATTTATGATGCCCGTTTTACTACGGTGATAGCAGAATATGTATTAGGTTGGTCGCACCTTTACACCTGGCCCCGATCTCCTGAAGCTTCTCAATTTGAGCTAAATCTCAGCTCAAATATTGTCTCAAATCGTTAACAATTTTCTCATCTGAGACTGGAATCAAAATTGGTATTACAACACGAAAATTAGCTGGATTGTTTTTCAGAATTTTTTTAAGAGATACAAAATGAGATCTGTCGCAAACACAAGCTCTGAATTATCAAAATTTCAATATAGAGCTGAGATTTCTATTTGAAATGCTTTGGGAGATCGGGTCCATGTTTAAATCCCATGTAGTGTCTTGCCACTTGCCGTGTTGCCCAGAGCAATATTGTAATATTATTGTCATCATTTGTGTCTAGTGTCCGTCCCATTTGCCATTGTAATTGATAATGTATACAGTTCGTGTCTCTTTCTGCTTTCGATGTGCCTGTGTTCCTTGTATGTAGCATTTTCCTGCTCGACTTCTCTATTCATTTGTGTTCGTGTCTTTTCAGAAAGATGGCGTCCGTTCTGATATCCGTCAAGGCAGCGTTTTTTATCGCATTACTGATCATTAAGGTGCTGTTTTATAGACACATACTGATTCACATTGTATCATACTTGATGCCGAAGTATGAACAACAGTCAAGACGCGTGGCATCATTAGAATTATCAAGAAAAAGCCTTAAAGTAATATGGAATATAATGTGTCACAAGCTGGAGTGTCGTCTGCAAGTTGGAATGCGCGCGCCAAGTGTGCCAGTTCTCACTATGGAGAAAAGGGAGAGAAAGTTGTTAGATTTTCAACAAGCTGGTCGAATGCTGGTAGTCAATTTCGGAAGCTGTACCTGACCACCGTTCATGAAGAAATTGGACCGCTTTAAAAAGCTTGTGTCCGATTTCTGTCAATCAGTTGATTTTGTGACAGTTTATGTGCAGGAGGCCCATGCTACTGACGGCTGGGTCATGGCAGAGAACAAGTACAGTATTGCATCTCACAGAAATATCGAACAAAGATTAGAAGCCGCAAAGCTGTTGCTGGAAAATGACATCAAATGTCCCTTAGTCATTGACACAATGGAAGATGAGGCCTCCAACGCGTACGGAGCTTTTCCAGAATCACTGTATGTTATAGAAGATGGTGTTGTACAGTTTCAAGGACTTGGACCTTACGCTTATAACCCGAGTGAATTACGAACATGGATTGAATCGAAGTTAAATAAAAAGAAATGATAACTGGTAACTTTTAATAGTGTGATGTCACTGGGTATTTGTATTGCGACATTTAACTTTAAGTGAACAATTTGTTATTATTCTCTACCATTGGAATTAAATCGAAAGCAGGCAGACGCGTAGCTACCTGTACTCAAAATACGCTGTTGCTTTCACATGATTATCAAAAATATAAATAATGTGCACTAACCAACAATTGAGCATTTGCATGCAGTTTGGGATATATAACGCTTCAAAATTTACTGTATTACTTGTGAAAATGTTCCCGGATTGTAACACGAACGTTCTAGAAAATGTTTTTTCCCCGAGGGTATTATGCCATCAGACCGCCCTTGATTGTTTGCGTATACATGTACATTCTACCAGCTCTGGCTTCGCCCCTGGCAGCCAACTTCCCTAAGCCTTGTTCGTAAATGTGATTGATTCATTAGTTATGTAAAATGATCGCTATTTACATTAGATACTGGAATAAAGACTGTGTCCATTGCAACCAGCGTAATGAAATGACTGATCTGTCTGAAATATAGTTGATAGATCATGATATATAAACTGGGAGTGTGGGCACAGTGTTTATTCTCAGAACTTCGTGAAGAAATCGTATAATTACATAACTTTCTGATATACTGACTATTGTGTATAAGATGAATGAAATAAATCAACAATACTCCTCATACTGTTCACTCTATATAATCATTGTATTTATAACTAAATATGCATAAACAAGAAATATCTTTAAAAAAGATGGTCGGCGCAACTTGAAGTATGCAAAATTCAATAGTCATTCAATTACGCTTTATACGACAGAAACTCCGATACATGTAAGGGGAGACCACTGCGTAGGAGACTTGATAAAAATATACCGTAGTGTGATTAGTCATACGGCTAGTGACACACGCGGGGAGGGCCACATTCACCAATCCAAACTTCCTTAGACAGATCTAGGCAAACGGCTGGTGACACACGCGGGGAGGGCCCAATCAAAACTTCCCCAGACAGATCTAGGCAAACGGCTGGTGACACACGCGGGGAGGGCCCAATCAAAACTTCCCCAGACAGATCTAGGCAAACGGCTGGTGACACACGCGGGGAGGGCCCAATCAAAACTTCCCCAGACAGATCTAGGCAAACGGCTGGTGACACAATCAGTTCTATTTTATTCCGCCTAATTAGTTAAACTAGAAACACCAGCAACAACCACCCTAGTCGACAGTTTAGTGACACATGCACAATTCAAATAATTTGTTTTCAATGTTTCTTCAAGTCAGCAAATGCTTTATTTAAGTGTTCAACTGTTACTTGTATGTCATGGACAAGTAGTCGAGTTCCCGCAGGGAGAGTCTGCACGGTACCAGACCAGATCAGAATTACTTAATTATGACAAAACGAGTGACTTTGTTGTTTATATCAATAAAGATGTTGCCAGACGTCTAATAATGTCAGATATCACCTGGTTAACGGTATCTTCCAACTCGTTCCTTTTGTTTTATTAAGTATGGAAAGAAATCGTGTGCTTTCTAATTACATGTATAATTTCATCATGTTTATACCGGAGCGTACACCAAATGATCGGGCACCGGCGGATATTTCATCATGTTTATACGGAGCGTACACCAAATGATCGGGTACCGGCGGATATTTCATCATGTTTATACCGGAGCGTACACCAAATGATCGGGTACCGGCGGAGATTTCATCATGTTTATACCGGAGCGTACACCAAATGATCGGGTACCGGCGGATATTTCATCATGTTTATACCGGAGCGTACACCAAATGATCGGGTACCGGCGGATATTTCATCATGTTTATACCGGAGCGTACACCAAATGATCGGGTACCGGCGGATATTTCATCATGTTTATACCGGAGCGTACACCAAATGATCGGGTACCGGCGGATATTTCATCATGTTTATACCGGAGCGTACACTAAATGATCGGGTAGCCTACCGGCGGATATTTCATAACCAGGCAACTGTGGCTAAAATTTCTACCGTCCATGCCCCAGTTAATAGACACTTTTGATGACTGTCTATGTTTCTGTAGATTTAGCGTTCCATATATGCACTTATTAGTTAAATCTAGCACTAGTAGGTCACTAACTGGAACACGTGTCATAATTTTAATCGCTGATAATCAGGGAGGAGTAAAACATATCAGATTTTCATATTAGCATACATGTATTGTGTTTTAAAGTATAAAATGTGGACTTGTGAATAACAATTTTACAAATTATATTACGGAACCAAAATACGAAAGGTACGATTTTTTTAGTTAATTCTCTGATAATCAATTTGAAAATAATAGCGTGATTTAGCATGTTACATGTAATACAGCATACACTTGTAATCTGTCCATGACACAGACAATAATCACTTTCATGAAAATGGGACCTGATATGAGTGTGTATTATTAGTGCACAGATGGTTTCAGTTAACGCGCGAAGAAAGCGGGGTTCTCTTTAAGCAGTCGTATCCATGCCTTGATGAATACATGTTTGTGGTGGGGAGTGAAAGCAGATTGATATGTTCTCTCTTCTCCGATGGCTCTATCTGTCTATGGTCGTTCTAAAAAAACGACTTGCATTGCATTTCAAAAAGATGCATTAATTATTCTGTAACTTTATTATCAATTGATGTGTTTATGAACTAAAGGAAGCCGATTTTATCCATAAAAACGAAAGTAGGAATTAGAAATTCTGTCTAAATCTGAACGAATGTTCTAGTATGTCGTCTTTCCATTCATGTGTTGCATGTCAGAATGGTCACATTCAATAGCTTTTTCCTACAGTTTTTCGAACAGTGACAGCAAAGAATCTTCGATTCCTGGTACAGTTCATGGTTAAATATCTTATTTCTTGAAAACATATCTTAAAGTCAGCGAATTAAAAACATTTTCGGGTGCCATTCTGCACAAAATATGTAAATACAAGGATTTACATACATTAAATTAATAAAATATTTAAATATTGTGATCGTTTCAGAACAAAATGAGCAGTCGTCTGCAAGTTGGAATGGGCGCACCAAATGTGCCAGTTCTTACAATGGACAATAAGGAGATGACTTTATTAGATTTTCAACACGCTGGTCGAATGCTGGTGGTCAATTTTGGAAGTTGTACCTGACCACCGTTCATAGCGAAATTGGACCAGTTTAAAAAGCTCGTGTCCGATTTCGGTCATTCTGTTGATTTCCTTACTGTGTATCTACAAGAGGCCCATCCTACTGACGGATGGGCGTTACGAGGAAACAAATACAACATAGCTAACCATAAAAATATCAAACAAAGATTAGAAGCAGCGAAACTTTTGTTCCAAAATGGCGCCAACTGTCCATTGGTTATTGATACAATGGAAGGCGAGGCAGCCAAGGCATATGGCGCTCTTCCTGAAGCCTTGTATGTTATAGAACACGGTGTGGTACAGTTCCAGCGTCTTGGACCTTACGCTTATGACCCGAGTGAAGTGCGAGCTTGGATTGAAACAAAACTAAAGAAATAGGACCCTAACCCGTATGCTGTCATTATACAATGTTTTATTTACTCCTCAATATCTGTCAGGAAATATATAGTGTGCTGAATAATAACACTGAAGTATTAGATCTTTGTACGTGATATGCATTTGTCAAGAGACTCAGTTCTTGTGTCCAGTTTTTATGTCCTTGATCATGTTCTAGTATAATAATACCACGGACATGTAATGCTATAAATACGTCCGTGATAAAACAGAACAAACTTTTCCTGAGCAACTCCCTTTTATGATGCTAGTTTGTGCTGTTGTTAAGAAAGTGTTGCTCAAGAGAGGTTAATTGGTAGCATGTTTACTACGGGAAAATGGCAATGAACAGTGTCTATGCAAATAAGGATTCGTGTGTTTAGATTACATAACGCATATATGTATAGCAACTTGTGTGATAGAATGAATGCTCTGTCTTAAATGTGATAGATAGATCATGATCAACAATCATGCTGGGTGTACATTTATGTCTTTCTTTGGAATCAATAAATCTTATAAGTAAATGAAAGTGTTAATGATGTTTAGTGCGCTCTCTGTTAGATTACAGGTTATACTCAGGAGATTTACTATTTACCCAAAGGTACCCCAAGATATTACAAGTCACTCAAGACACTAAAACTGATATGTAAATGGTGAACTCTTCAATACACGACCTGAATCGTACATCTTATGTGAAGCAAACACATGTCAGACATATTTCAGGTGTAAAATCTAACATCCATTTATAATCTTCACATTTAAAAACGTAGAAGTATTGAATATTTGTCATTTATTGCATTTTGAAACACATTTTGCAGATGAATATTACTATTGATTGTAATGCGTATATTTTGCATAAACAAGGAAACAATATCAAGTCCAGTTCTTTTCTTCCCTGTGTTATGTCGTGAAATTTAATAAAACTACCATTGTGCGTGTTTAAATGATTGGGTTAGGTTCTTGTTAAATTGTAACAACAGCCCTGACTGGCGGCACTCAAAGGGTAATAAATGTTTACCACTTAAATGTGTATGTCCAGTGGCGGGAATATGTTTATAACGGTTACTTATACACAAATAAACACATTTTACGTCATTATATGTTACAGAGAGTGCATTGATGGCGCGTCTCTGTGTTTCTTGTAGCAAACTTCTCGCAGCACAAACTGCACATTCACTTAAACTGGTCGTGGAAACTGCACATTTACTTAAACTGGTCGTGGAAACTGAACATTCACTTAAACTGGTCGTGGAAACTTCCCTTGGCGTTTAGAACGACCGGACCCCGTTTCAGTTTAAGTAAATGTGCAGTTTCCACGACCAGTTTAAGTGAATGTGCAGTTTCCACGACCAGTTTAAGTAAATGTGCAGTTTCCACGACCAGTTTAAGTAAATGTGCAGTTTCCACGACCAGTTTAAGTAAATGTGCAGATTCCACGACCAGTTTAAGTAAATGAGCAGTTTCCATGAACCAGTTTAAGTAAATGTGCAGTTTCCACGACCAGTTTAAGTGAATGTACAGTTTCCACGACCAGTTTAAGTGAATGTGCAGTTTCCACGACCAGTTTAAGTGAATGTGCAGTTTCCACGACCAGTTTAAGTGAATGTGCAGTTTCCACGACCAGTTTAAGTAAATGTTCAGTTTCCACGACCAGTTTAAGTGAATGTGCAGTTTCCACGACCAGTTTAAGTAAATGTGCAGTTTCCACGACCAGTTTAAGTGAATGTGCAGTTTCCACGACCAGTTTAAGTAAATGTGCAGTTTCCACGACCAGTTTAAGTGAATGTGTAGTTTCCACGACCAGTTTAAGTGAATGTGCAGTTTCCACGACCAGTTTAAGTGAATGTGTAGTTTCCACGACCAGTTTAAGTGAATGTGCAGTTTCCACGACCAGTTTAAGTAAATGTGCAGTTTTCACGACCAGTTTAAGTAAATGTGCAGTTTCCACGACCAGTTTAAGTGAATGTGCAGTTTCCACGACCAGTTTAAGTAAATGTGCAGTTTCCACGACCAGTTTAAGTGAATGTGCAGTTTCCACGACCAGTTTAAGTAAATGTGCAGTTTCCACGACCAGTTTAAGTGAATGTGTAGTTTCCACGACCAGTTTAAGTAAATGTGCAGTTTCCACGACCAGTTTAAGTGAATGTGCAGTTTCCACGACCAGTTTAAGTAAATGTGCAGTTTCCACGACCAGTTTAAGTGAATGTGTAGTTTCCACGACCAGTTTAAGTGAATGTGCAGTTTCCACGACCAGTTTAAGTGAATGTGTAGTTTCCACGACCAGTTTAAGTGAATGTGCAGTTTCCACGAACAGTTAAAGTGAATGTGTAGTTTCCACGACCAGTTTAAGTGAATGTGCAGTTTCCACGACCAGTTTAAGTGAATGTGTAGTTTCCACGACCAGTTTAAGTAAATGTGCAGTTTCCACGACCAGTTTAAGTGAATGTGCAGTTTCCACGACCAGTTTAAGTGAATGTGCAGTTTCCACGAACAGTTTAAGTGAATGTGTAGTTTCCACGACCAGTTTAAGTAAATGTGCAGTTTCCACGACCAGTTTAAGTGAATGTGCAGTTTCCACGACCAGTTTAAGTAAATGTGCAGTTTCCACGACCAGTTTAAGTGAATGTGTAGTTTCCACGACCAGTTTAAGTGAATGTGCAGTTTCCACGAACAGTTAAAGTGAATGTGCAGTTTTCACGACCAGTTTAAGTGAATGTGCAGTTTCCACGACCAGTTTAAGTGAATGTGCAGTTTCCACGACCAGTTTAAGTGAATGTTCAGTTTCCACGACCAGTTTAAGTAAATGTGCAGTTTCCACGACCAGTTTAAGTAAATGTGCAATTTCCACGACCAGTTTAAGTAAATGTGCAATTTCCACGACCAGTTTAAATAAATGTGTAGTTTCCACGACCAGGTTAAGTAAATGTGCGGTTTCCACGACCAGTTTAAGTGAATGTTCAGTTTCCACGACCAGTTTAAGTGAATGTTCAGTTTCCACGATCAGTTTAAGTGAATGTTCAGTTTCCACGACCAGTTTAAGTGAATGTTCAGTTTCCACGACCAGTTTAAGTGAATGTGCAGTTTCCACGACCAGTTTAAGTGAATGTGCGGTTTCCACGACAAGTTTAAGTGAATGTTCAGTTTCCACGACCAGTTTAAGTGAATGTGCGGTTTCCACGACCAGTTTAAGTGAATGTGCGGTTTCCACGACCAGTTTAAGTGAATGTGCGGTTTCCACGACCAGTTTAAGTGAATATGCAGTTTCCACGACCAGTTTAAGTAAATATGCATTTTCCACGACCAGTTTACTAAGGCGTAAATGTGGCAATCTAGCTAGATCTATGATTGGTAATAATTTGGTACAAAGACGGATTTTATGTAAATAGATGTTTTACAAAGGTTGCCATGTTATCACTTGACGGAGAAATGAAACAACCCTCGAAAATAACACACGAGAGTTATAAACACGTTTGTGACGTCATGTATGACATGATTTCAACTCCGTTATCATATGTTTTTGTATTTTTATTATCAAAAGAATATAGAAACACAACATTATAGTTCAACAATTCAATTGAAGTATTAAGTATACAACTAGTTAACACAGGGTTATGACTATATAACATATGTATATTATATAAATATAGCGGCATCACGATGAGTTCGTAATCAATTTACTTGCAGAATGAGAACATTCAACGAATAACACCTGAAAAATTAAAATTTAACAAACTCGATCTTTCCTTAAAACAGTTATCATCCTTCTGCTTCATAAATGACGTTCTATGCCTTATACATGTATATAGCTGTTAGATTATATTTAAAATTTCCATAGCACGGTCTAAATACGAACCATGTATTCGGGGATCAATATATTATAATGCCTTAGCCCTTCCGGTTAGCTTAGCTGGTAGAGCGCTAGACTGTCACAAGGCATATCCAGGTTCGAATCCCGAGTTGGACAAGTCATGTTCTTCCGTGAAATTGGCTACGGTCATGTCCTCCACATGTGGAGAAGTAGTAAGCTGCTCGAGGAGGAGTAAGTTAGTACTGGTTGATGATTAATTCCAGGAAAACTGGTTAGGTCAAGGTCGTTGTATATGACTGAAAAAATGTTGAAAAACAAACAAATATAATGCCTTAATCAGCAACAATACCACCAAATGATGGTATTTAAAGTCTTCAAATTCATGACTTTGCTAATGAATATAATATTAATGTTCGCTTCCATTATCTAATTATATACACAATGTAATACGAAAGTGTCAAACACTGAAGACAATGAATGTAGTCTACATGTAAAATATCAAATCTGAAATATAGCATTAGTACAGTGAATAGTCCGTTAACGGGTATCCTGGATGGCTTTCTTCTCAAAGTGATGTGTCCATACATACGCCCAGTTATTGTATTCTAACAATGGTTCGACCTTCTTGTCAAGACTTTTACGCGGAGACAGTGGGTATGATCCCTGAGTTTGTCGTAGAACATCTAACAAGTCCATTGCCCTCTGATAACGGTATGTCAATACAAGCTGATTATCTCTTGCGGGAGTGATTATCTCATTCTTCTCCTGGTTTGCTTTGGATTCTAAAATTTGCACTGGAAATAAATTTCTTGGGTAAGCCTGCTGCGGAGACAGTGTGTCTTCATTGTCGCCAGGCAACGGGGTCGACAATGATGCTTCCGTCGATTCATTCGTCGTAACTTTAGTTTCTTCAGTTTGTATTCTGAAAACGTTCCGTAGTGACATCAGATTTCGCGTAGCAGGCTTGCTATAAGCCGGTCGATATTGATCGACTATGCTTATTCTAACCCCTGGCATCGGCGTTTTGTTTCGCCGGATTGTCGGCAAATTTTGCGGATACAGCTGGCAAATGTTGTGATAAACAACGTCTTCATAGCCCTTCATGGTCGCGTACTGTGCTTCCGGTGATAGGGTTGAGGCAAACCGCGGTTCAGTTGGCATTTCTTTGATTTCAAACACTTCTTCTGAAACAATATCTTCTTTTGGCTTAAGCTTTGTTTTCAGCCTTGCAAAGGCATTCTTGGCTCGAATCACGTTAGTGACCCTTGTTCCAACATTTGGTATGGAATGTCTGGTAATGGACCGTAACGAGTGCCTTTTATGCATTCCAATCTGATTCATAATTTCTTCAGAGGTTGACAAATCTATTGAAGTCCGATTCCTCTGCACATTCGTTCCTCGTGAGCTTGGAGTTGATACGGAGTTCACTGATAGTCGACGCATTTCTTTTCTGAAAGGATTTTCGGGTAAATCATTCTTTTTCAAATTACCCGTGTTACCGGGTAGCACTTCATTCACATCCGCGGAAGAAAATCTTCTGTCTAGTAAAGGAAGCTTCATTAGGAACAATAAAAAACCTTTTGTGTTACTTTTAGCTGTCTGTGACTTAAAGGACCCCTTTTGCTAGAACAATTATCCTTTTGTTTATCCCTGCAACACTCGATTATGCCATCCAATACAAACTAGGAGTTGTAACAAAGTACTTTAATTCTGGTTGTTTTGTCCTATATGATACTTATCATCGTATCTACAGCACTCGATTATCAAAGTCAGGTAATTCAATTAATATTTATAAATCCACTGCCTTGATCCATGAGCTCTTCGAGTAAATGTAAACCAAATATCGTTGCTCACTACAATGTCTACACGTTTTTTTTCAAATTATCAGTTTAATTTTACTGAATATCCATTAAAATAATATTAGCTGCTTAAAAACTGAGCCCTTGTACAAAATGCACGTTTCATTCCTTATTTATTGAAAGGAAACTCATTCTCGAAACAATTGCAGATTTTAATGTCCATATATATACCACAGCTATCCAGCTTGGATGTTAACCCGTCTGTATATGTCCGAATTTCTTCAAATGATTATCTGTTATTTCGATTTTAAACATATATAGTACATCAAACAATCAAATACCATTTAATCTATAGCATTAAACGCTTATTTACGTTTCACAATTCAGTGTTACAAACAATATTTAAGTCTTAGCTAAGAATGGAGATTTTACAAATTCGTGTAATCATTTAAATCATTTTAATCATTTCAAGATGGCATGTTTCCTATAGAATATATAGCGGATCACCGAGTGCATCTGGTCTGGATGAGCTACTAATTCGTAATGTTCTTCACAGCTCCTTAACAATTATTACGACATTATTATGACGTGCATATTATGAACGGACATTAACGTTATGCAATTTAGTATAAATAAACTTCAAATTCACTAAAAATTACAATCTCATAGTTATTTTATACTGTCCCGTTTTCTTTAAAACAACAACAACAAGAACACCAGTACAAATATAGTCAACAATTAGGAATGCGTGAGTCAAACTGTGACTTATGAGACTACTTTCTGTACTCCATTTGCTTTCTGATTCCTATCCTTTAATGCCAGGGCACCAGGCAGGTAGGCACACAGTAACCATTATTTAACTATCTGGTGGCTCGAACCTTCGACCCCCCGCTCCGAAGGCGGGCGCATTAACCACTCGGTCACGGAGGCGGTATAATGTATAACGAATTTAATACTAAACTGAACACTTGTCTAATTGGTGCTCGTGTCTGTAGAACCAGGGCCCGAGATTATACCGGATACTTGAACTCGGCGCTCAATTCTCAAATCACAAAACTTACTCTTCTGAATCCGATAGTGACTCATATTGAGTGCGATAATATATGGTTATGTTAAATGAGTGCTGTTAATTCGTTTTGGCCCATTTTCTTAGATATTTAAATGCGATATGAGATAAAGGGGTCATTATGAAATCTGGGCGTGGAGGGTGGTATTCAAACCTAACAATTACTCCCTTATCTCATAACCACACTTTAATCTAAAAGAAAATCTACCAAAATAAATAACCATCACTCATTTGACATTTTCAAACATTTCAACACTAAAATTTTCACTATCAGACGATTAAGAGTAAATTTGGGATTTGAGTGTGAGTATTCCGTTTATAATCCCGGCCCCAGGACAAATTGTATGAAGTTTTGGTTTCAACAGATTGAACCATTGGAAAGAATGAAGTAAACCAAATTAAGTAAGGTGCCTGCATGTAATCTAAATGTATTTTGAAGAAAAAATACAGTGCATGGGTAAAAAGTTACAAATTAGAAAATCCTTTGAACGTACTTATTTCCTCTCAGGTTATACCCTAAATGGCATCATACAGGAAATTGTCGTCTCCCACAAGGGTGTGACCCCTAAATGGCATCATACAGGAAATTGTCGTCTCCCACAAGGGTGTGAGCCCTAAATGGCATCATACAGGAAATTGTCGTCTCCAACAAGGGTGTGACCCCTAAATTACATCATACAGGAAATTGTCGTCTCCCACAAGGGTGTGAGCCCTAAATGGCATCATACAGGAAATTGTCGTCTCCCACATGGGTGTGGCCCCTAAATGGCATCATACAGGAAATTGTCGTCTCCCACATGGGTGTGGCCCCTAAATGGCATCATACAGGAAATCGTCGTCTCCCACATGGGTGTGGCCCCTAAATGGCATCATACAGGAAATTGTCGTCTCTAACAAGGGTGTGACCCCTAAATTACATCATACAGGAAATTGTCGTCTCCCACAAGGGTGTGAGCCCTAAATGGCATCATACAGGAAATTGTCGTCTCCCACAAGGGTGTGAGCCCTAAATGGCATCATACAGGAAAGTGTCGTCTCCCACATGGGTGTGGCCCCTAAATGGCATCATACAGGAAATTTTCGTTTCCCACAAGGGTGTGGCCCCTAAATGGCATCATACAGGAAATCGTCGTCTCCCACAAGGATGTGGCCCCTAGATGGCATCATACAGGAATTGTCGTCTCCCACAAGGGTGTGGCCCCTAGATGGCATCATACAGGAAATTGTCGTCTCCCACAAGGGTGTGACTCTTAAAATGTTGCACGGCATACATGTGCATGGGAGAGAAATTCACACCATTACTCAATTCGACAATTCCTGTATTTTCAGCGTCTCGGCTTGTACCACGTGGTCTGTGAAATGACAAGCAGGAGATGGCGGAAGACCCAATGTTACGGAGACAACACCAAGTTCGGAAGTGACTTAAATACGCTTGCATACTTATCGACATTCATATACGGGTTATTTATCATTTATTCGGCAATATTTACTTAAATGCTGACTTCTATAGCCTATATTGGGAACTATTTAATTATATGTAAATAAAATCATATAACCCATGACGAATATTTATTCGCTATTTATTCAATCAAAATATTCTTTAAATTTAATTTGTTTTTATTATTTCGTGACGGAATTGAAACAAATTTATTGAAATTGGCGATGGATATAACAAGGACATGAAAACCCATTTTAACTTGGGTGGTGACATTTTGGACGTAAATGTGAAATAAAATTGGAACTACACCGTTCGAATACTAATTGCTTTATTTCATACGTAAATAATCATACAATTACAAAATGGATTAAAATCATACATCAACGTCATAGATAAATTTTATTATCAATTTTCGAAACTGTTCAATAATGTAAATAAATATGTATGTGCTGTGTACGGTTATACAGATTAAAGTTATCATGCACTAGGACATGTATTTTATGTAATTCCATGAATTTTCTTTGTTGAGGTTAAATACAGGGGCGTAGCCAGAGCTGGTAGAATGTGTACGCAAACAATATAGGGGGGTCTAAGGGCATAACACCCGATAAAATGTTTTCTAGAACGCTCGTTGTGTAATCTGGTAACATTTGCACAAGCAATACAGTAAATTCCGTTATATGTTCTGAAAATGTATACGCCAAACTACATACAAATGCTTCACTGTTGGTTATTGCACATTCTTTCTATTTTCGATAATCGTGTGTACGTAACGGCGCATTTTGCGTACAGGTAGCTAGGCGCATGAAATACATAAACATGTACACAAGACGTCAGTTACAAACTTTATGAGGGAGACTTTTTTTCCATGACTCAATGGATATGACAAGACTGCGTGCCACCAACTTGTACTCTTATATTAGTAACGCTACCGAAATACGTTCGAGACGGACGCAGCATGGTATTCAGACATTTCGATACCTTGTTAAAACAAGTAGTTTGCAAGTTTATTAATAAAGCATTGGTCTAAAAATTGGTGTGTTGACCTAACCGCTGTTTAATGGTTTAATGTATACCTACATAATCACAACGACGATGTGTCTGCTGTCACAGTGATTTGATTCGCTAGTGATGTCTCTGTTCTCCATTCAAGTATCAGAATTGACGGACTGATTTCAGGGTAATCACATTTTTAACTGATATCTAACACGGTTTTGCTATTTGCATATCAGTGTTGTGTAAACCAATCAAATCTTACGTTAACCACAAAACCAACTTCTCTTCAACCGAACAGTGTTTGTAACCTTGACGCGGATTGGGTTTCAATAAAGGGTACGTTAGTGGATTTCGGTAAATTCATTTTGAATCAGGAGTGACTAGCAATCGTAACATCTCGGCATTTTTTATGTTGCACAACAAATCTTAAGCTTCAAATTACGCTGACTACCTTATTTCAAGATATTTCTTGTTTATAATTATGAACGAATGAATGTTGTTTTATGGCGTATCAACGGCTTAGCATTTCAAAACCGTAAGAGAACAAACACCGGTGAAGAAGTAAAATGTTATTTAGACGGCAGTGTACGAAGAACAAAAGAACATAAGTTAAATATGGTATGTACATAACAAGAAACAAGAGTATTTCAAGACAAGATTGAGTGGGCGAGAATACATTTTTTTTGTATTTTCTTTGATGGGTGCGACAGAATTATAAATATTCATAAAAATATTTGAACAACTAAACAAGCCGAGTTTACATCTCAGCTAAAAAAGTTCAATCTGCATTCGCCCTTTTAGGTACATTCCAAGTCTTCGGTCCAAGTTTACATTATTGGTTCTATTTAAATTAATGTTGACGGTCTCCATGGTACAGAGTTCAATTAAGCCGGATCACTTAATCAAATTGGATAATATTACAGAAAGAGAAATTTCTGTGTTTCAAAGAAAAAAAAAATAGGACAACCACATCATAACAAACTACTTGATTTTCGCTTAAAATCGTCCTTAAATCATATTATTGGAATATTGAAGTGTTAAGTACCCGTGACGAAACATAATCGGGTTACTTCGGACAATATGTTGTTTTCAATAAGGTCATTTAATATGCATGTAACGGATTATTGTATAATGTTCCCTCCATGTGGTGTTTTTGTTACAAAGGCTAAAATATAGTAATTCGCTGTATTGAAAACATCTATACAACTCTGTAATGCTGTACGTCATATGGTTAAGTGTAATATGTACGTAGATCGAAATTACTACATGAAATATTACCTAATATGTTCTGATATCTATCATTGACTGTATAATGTACATAACAGTTGCATTAAGAAATCCGCTTATCTTTTGAAAGTTGGAAAGTGAAATGTTTTTAAATAAATAATCGGCGATTAACAAAACACTTTTGCAGATTTTTACGTTCCAGGGAAATCGTATGTGGTGTATTTTGGTGCACTAACCAGACACATAAATTGTCAAGTATCGATCGAAATTGTTCTTACCAACTCTGTAAATATCTTTAATGTAAAAAAAGGTGTATATGATGAAATATTGCTTAGCTGAGACTGTCTAACCAGCTTTGCGTTCAGTAAAGCAAACCGTTTGCAGAACTAAACAATCTGTTAGCCAATATCCTGGCGAATTCATTAAACGCTTTATTAAAGGTTTCCATTGGATCATTTGACCGAACAACCCCAGCAAGCAAGAGAGAGACAAACTAGGCAGCATGTGCCGAAAAACAACCACAGTGACCATGCATGACCAGAAAGGCAAAACTGGAAAAATAATTGCATACATCGTTATTCACCGTGTCCGAAATATAGCGCTTTGAACTGATAGCCGTAACATATTGACTTCTGTAGCAGTGAATCGTGTTTCAAAGCCTTATGTTTGTCTGTTGCAGCTCTTACAACTGATATACCACTGGAGATTGTATCGAGTTCTCTCCCTCTATCTCATCTAGACCTTTATCCCTTCTATAGTGTATGAATGAGAACTATAAAAGAGATAAAGGGAGAGAACTCGTGACAATCACCTGTGTGTTATACTGTCGATGTGTTGATTTTGCGCACTTATTCTCCTATAAAAAAGAAAAAAGTATACCACATTAGTTTGAGAGTGACGTCATGTAATATTTACATGGTTTGGCAACCTTAATTGATCAAAATAGATAAACCAAATAACAAGCAAAACTATTTATTGTGATGATTGATTTCATTAAAAAGTTACAGTCGCTTGTTAAGCCTTTTAGTGTTGGGTCCGAGTTCGAGACCATCGGGAGGTAGGTGGTTGTTTTCATAACAATATTATATATTTCGTTGGTCATCTACAGATGTACTATCAGACTTATACTAATTAATGTTCGCTCGAATATCATTAATTAATAACAGTGTATAGCATGTGTATTTATAAGCTATTCAACAATAACGATGTGGTTTCATGATTTTTAAAGTGCACGATATCATCGTGCAGTAGATTTACATGTACACTTATCGCTCCACACTCAAAGTATATAAAACAAAGATGATATGGCTACTTCGAAACACGTAAGGGGTTCAAATGAATATGTTAGCGACGACGCTATAGCCATCATTAAACACGTTTGATTTAACGACAACACAATTAGATGATAACAAACAAAACAAAAATCAACAGAAAGACACGACAAGCAACAAGTAATTGACAAGCACTGAGTATTATCCATAAACAGTGGGAGGCAGGAATGTGTCTCGAACTCACTCCCTATCTATTGGTCAAAGTTACAAGTCAGAAGCGCTACTGTCTACTTTGCGCGCTATTTCAACAAAATTTAATACTAATCCAGAAGATAATAATCATGATAATAACCGTAAGCTGCTTTACATGTATTAGAAAGTGGGTATGGTCGTGTTTACTATCAACTTATCTTAACTTAGTTATAGCGTGTTCATACAGGGAAGACAACTGTGTATGTTGATATAATGAAGTGAGTACGAGTTGAGTCCCTTTTTATAAATGTCGGAATGTATTTATTGGTAGGCTGGATTTCACTATTTCATCGCACGGTTTGTTACTAGTTTCATTATTTGCACAGTGAAATAATTAAACACCGTAGTGCACTTTATCTTATGACATTCTTGTCGTGCTCTTTACGGTATCTCTTATATTTGTTTGTATGGCTTTAACTTGGTTCCCGTTCTCAGTGAAAAATAGCGTCAGTAATGTCAGCAAAAGTAACACCTCGTCCAATTCAACGAATCATACGAATTCATGTAATTCCGTATGAATGGCCGAGTTGTTCCGATTGTAATGTCAGGCAATCTAGTGTGTCTACATGTATTATCCTGTGTTTGTCTATGATCTACATGTATTATCCTGTGTTTGTCTATGGTCTACATGTATTATATGTGTTTATCTATGGTCTACATGTATTATCCTGTGTTTGGCTATGGTCTACATGTATTATCATGTGTTTGTCTATGGTCTACAGGGGCGGATCCAGCGGGGGGGTCCGGGGGGGTCCGACCCCCCCTGGAATGGCTCAGACCCCCCCTGGAAAAAATAAAAAAATGATAAACAAGCGTGATAAATCGACAGCTTTCTATAACATTAATCAATGAATAATAAATTTATCAAACATTATGTTCCATAGCTTCACTTTTATCGTTATTGTGTATCTTTCTGAATTCAATATTGCATCAATCACCCGTGTAATGAATGTGTAAGCGACTGTGCTAGGCTGTATGTCAGGTTGTTGCTACGCTGCGTAAATATTTATAGCTGACACGCAAATATTCATATTTGTGACGTCATTTAAGGCAATAGTGACGTAGTTATTTGATGTATCAAGAATTTGCAGTGCAGTTTGGCTTTCGAGTAAAAACAGCACGTCATTCTTGTTAGCTTGATTTTTTCCGCAATTTGTTCTTAAAAATACTAAAAAAACTTTTTAAAAAAACACAAAAAAACCGGATCTATATTAGTGGTGACCTCCTCGTGGTTAGAACCGGTAACGTTTGTTAAAACAGATACAAACGGCTAATATCTGCTTGAATGTGGAAAGGTATTATATTTCTGTAATTTTGTGGGCAAAAGTTGGACCCCCCCTGGAGAAAAATCCTGGATCCGCCCCTGGTCTACATGTATTATCTGTGTTTATCTATGGTCTACATGTATTATCTGTGTTTATTGTTTCTCTATGGTCTTCATGTATTATCTGTGTTTGTCTATGGCCTACATGTATTATCCTGTGTTTGTCTATGGTCTACATGTATTATCCTGTGTTTGTCTATGGTCTACATGTATTATCCTGTGTTTGTCTATGGTCTACATGTATTATCCTGTG
Source organism: Mactromeris polynyma (assembly GCA_032209605.1). NCBI lineage: Eukaryota > Metazoa > Mollusca > Bivalvia > Venerida > Mactridae > Mactromeris > Mactromeris polynyma. The sequence goes on along the minus strand of JASFXZ010000027.1, from coordinate 4,236,184 downwards.
TATGTATATGGTCTACATGTATTATCATGTGTTTGTCTATGGTCTACATGTATTATCCTGTGTTTGTCTATGGTCTACATGTATTATCCTGTGTTTGTCTATGGTCTACATGTATTATCCTGTGTTTGTCTATGGTCTACATGTATTATCCTGTGTTTATCTATGGCTTGTACTTGTGTCTTGCGTCCATTTTTGTTGTTGAAAGTGTTTGCATGCATGCATGTTTGTATGTTCATTGCATCCTGTACTTTTTCTTTCTTGGAGCGGGATATGTGTGTATGTACCATTTCCTCCTACCTGTCCTCAATATTCATTCAATTTTTATTAAAACGTTCCTGCAAGAGCTTTTTTACATGTTTTACGCAGTGGTTTTTACTTATCAGACATCACGATCACCGTTTCTAATTTCAAACTTCCATTGAAGGGAGATTTCTATTTCTAAATGTATCACTGTAGCCTTTCCGTGAGAGTAATTAAGTAAGAATACAATATTGTTGAAATGGAAGACATTTGTAGAAGTTTCATAATACTATATGTATCGGAAAACGGTAAACAAGAAAAGCTTCAAAATAATTTCGAGAACATCTCTCTCGAACCAAGAATATAGTATAAGTTATTTCAGTAACCCAAACAAGTTCAATAGGAACTTGTTCACATTCGGTGACAAAATAGAACAATATTAATTCTACACGTACAGGTTCATTAATTTTGTCCAAATTCACTTATGAAACAATTTATATCATACTGAATGAAGATTGCTTATATTCTCCACTAATATCAAAGTTTTAAATCTGTCTGAATACATTATGTTATAACTTACAAATGAACAAAATTGTACCGGAAGTGTGTTATCATCCACATTTGGTATATTGTTATTCAGTACACTTGCTGCAGTGTAGTCGACGTATGAATAATATTCCGTGTGGGCATATGGAGTAGCCTATGTAAAAGTTTCTGTTGCTGCCAAACTGCCGAAAACAGTTAATACTTTAAAACAAAGAAGGTTGGAATATATTTATTCACTCGAAGAAGTTTACACATAACCACAGAACAAAAGTCAACCCAGAATATTGGTGAGCTCTGCATCTGAGCGGAGCAAAAACCCCGAGAATGTTGTCCAAGTGTTTCCATCCCCATACACATTGTCGTGAGCACGAGCGTTCTGAATGGCCACATCATCGCCTTGGTTCAGTCTTACAATAAGCGTTTGACTACCTTGATCATGATGATCAGTGTCACCTCTAGCGTATACGTCTACTTTGTTAACTCCATTCACCACTATTCTACACCATGATTCAGCCTTATTTACGGCTAAAATTGTCACGTGGAATACGTACGTACCTGCTACTGGTGTCGTGAAGACCCCGTGATGTGGATTGTAAGCGTTACCAATGTTAGTTTCTACATGATCAAACACCACATTCTGGTTCAGTCCGAGATCGTTGCGAGCGTTAACAAGAACGGCCGTAAAAGCAACAGTGTCCACTTCCGGTTGTTGTCGACGTGCTTGTATCCTATTGTCGTCTTTTGACGAATCTAAAATTTATAATACAGTAAATATAAGAAATCTTTATGAAAGAAGAAGGACCATACATACTGAGACATGCAAATATTGTTTAACACATTAAGTTGTAAATTCCCATCTATACTGCTTGATCACAGTGTTATAATAACAACAACATGATCAGGGTTCATACAACCAGACTGGAAAAAGAATTCATAGAGTTTTCAAGGAGTTTTCAAGGACCATTACTCAATTTTCAAGAACTAGAATTAGTAATTATAAACTATGAAAATAAAACACATTCAGTGGCATTTGTGATGTAGTGACCTGTCAAACATTTAGCGGTCCTTTAAGATTTTCGAAAAATATTCTGATTCCTCTGAGAGAAATATAATGATAGCCATTTTCCCTTTCGGCGTCACACACATGCCAGCAGAGACGACATACCGAAGTGTACCTAGCGAAGCGTCCACCAAGATTGAACTTATTTTACCATAAACAATTCATACGGAGCCGAACAAAGATTTGTCTCATTATTCTAAAGATATATTGAAATAAACCAATTCCTGTTCTTACAGGTTCCTGCAAAAGGAACCTCAGAGTTGTGTAGATTTTCGTGAATTTTAAAACCGTCTGTGTGTGATAGAAAGATATTCGAAACCTTTTGGCAAGGATACCATTCATGTGAAAATATAAATTAAATTCTGATCACATTTGATGCATAACGTGAATCTACATAGGCCCTATATACAGAAAGTAAACTCTTCAAACGGTATACCTTCATTATGCTCGTCCGTCTCGTATTCGTTAATATCTTCATGCTTTGCAGTCAGGGCTTCTTGGAGATGGTCACAGGCTAGGTTGGTCTCTGTGAGTGAACGCTTCAGTTCTTCCATCTGTTGCTGTTGATTTCTAACTGCAGCTTCCAGGTCGGATATGATGTTATGTTGAACACGGTCACGTGATTCTAGTTCCGCGATTCGGTGCTGTTGGATTTTATCCTGTTTTTGATGGGCACGATGATGGGACTCTAGTTCCGCAATTCGGCGCTGTTGGATTTTACCCTGTTCTTCAAAACTACTTAGACGCGCAATTAATTGTTGAACCACCGGATTGCTAGATAACAGATTTGGATCGTCAGCTTCAGGGACTCCAGCTTCAGAAGCACAAACATATCCCGTTGCTGTAATAAGTGTCAAAGTTATACACAGTCGCTTTAACGTATCCATTGTCATTATAGTCCACGTTTTAATACGTTTTCTTCTTCTATGGCACTTTAAAATGGAATGAGTATATCTAGGCCATTCGTTAGCTTCTTATCTATATAGGGCCTTTGTCATTTTTCAAGGTTGCGCCACATTTTCTTTCGAATGGAGCGTTTTAAAGATTTAATTGCATTTTGGATATAAGCATCACAGACACCACATTTTTCCCAATCGTAATTTCTTTTACTATATTCACGGACCTTATAGGTCCGTGCCATATTATTGTTGTTGTTATGTATTCTTCCTCCACTGAGAACTGTAGTACTGAATATATGCAGCACTTCATAAAAAACTATGCACTGTCCCACTTTACTAAAAGTCTAAAAAGGTCTATATATACACTAAGAGTGGGATGGTCCCTACTGTGTTTTAATCACTCAACAATTATTTAATTAAATGAGGATAAATGTCAATGATAACCAAGCATGGTCTTAAGTAAGTTACTTATAGTGAATGTTCAAAGCAGTACTGCGTGCTATATGGAGGACATAGCATAATCCTCTACTAATAAATGTACATTCAAGTCTGTTGTAATATTGGGGTAGCACAAAGGGGCTAGACGAGCAATCTAATATGATCTGTGTTAGCTGATTTGGTTCTGATATTATCTGTCTATTTAGTCCCGGTAACATCTCCTCTATTACTATGTTTAGGGCATCCATAAACGGTTGACTGACAGTAGAAAGATGCTGACATAGGACAAGAAAGTGAGTCCTCTGGTCCTTGTTTACACAGTGGACAAGACGGATCAACTTCGAATTGATTAAAATGTCTATTAGCCTGTAATGTGTATACTCCAAGTAGCATCCTACATTTTACTGTTGCCTTTGTTATAGCATAGATATTGTGACCGGCACTGTTCCATATTAGATGTGTTTTTTCCAATTGAGAGACGGTCAATGTCTATATATTTCAATGACGACTTAGTTTTGGCTTCCACCTTCAGTTTATGTTCCCAGTAACTGTTTACAGTTTGTTTCACAAGTTCTTTCCAGCTAGATTTTCCCGGTGGGTTTTGAAGTAGGTCATAGCATGAGAGTAGGTCGTACAGTTCCAATAGGGATCTCACCATAATAAACCAACTGTGTGACGACTTTGATTTTGTAGCAAGTTGACGCCATGCAAGCTGATATTCAATAGAGTCATAGTTTCTGACAATGTTACCAAAGGTGGTAAATATCCTTTTATGTATCTCCGCTTGAATTGGCGGTTGTCCTAGTAGCAAATAGCAGGCTGAATCAGCTGTCTTATCTGGTAAATGCTGAAGTTGTTTCAGTAGCCGCTTGTAGTATTTACTGATAGCAGTTAAGTCCTTGGCTGCCAATCGGATGGCTTCAAGTCCATATGTCAGACGTGGAACAATATATATTCGAATCAAGTGTATTGAGACACACGGGTTGAGGCCATTAGCACCATGTAGTCCAGCTCCCATCATAGCATAGGTTGCTCTACGGGCAGTACCAATACGTTCCTGAACCACCAAGTTGGAGTCAAATCTTGATTTACTGTCTCTGCTTATACCAAGATGTGTGGCAGTGTCCGATTGTTGGAGCATGGAGCCATTTAACATAAATTCATGAGTGTCCTGATTTCCAGTAACCAACACTGTAGATTTTGTTTCACTAATAGTGTAGTTCTCTTGTCGTGCAAAGTTATCCTGGAGGTCTAACATAGCTTGTAGCTAATATGGGCAATTGGATGCTAGGCATATGTCATCTGCAACAGCTAGTTGGAGCCCCACAGTAGATTGATCCAATGTAACATCCCATTTGGTTGCGTTGTAAGAGGTCCAATAGAGGATTGATAAAGATTTTGTAGGACATATTTAATACGACTGCATATCAGTAGGCCTAGGGTGGCCTATATTTGCCACCATTTAACCACTTTAAATACTGTCTAGATAAATGACTAGTTAACCATTTAATTATCGCGTTGCTTAGGAAGATTAACTGTATATCTGTGTTGGTGGGTGGGTCTTGGGTGGGTGCACTGACACATAAATCTCGCCAGACGCGAGAGTTCAAACAAATATAAACACACACAGTAGGACGTTTCCAATCCATGATTTATGTGTTCGTGATATTTGTAGAAAATCGACTGTATCCCTATAGTCAGCGATCTTTTTGTAAATGTAGTTGTAGCACATTTTAGTTGTAATGTTAATTGAAACTTCGGTAGGACGCCGCATGTTTTAATAAATGTAGTTTTGGTAATACTCTGATACGCAACTGAGCCCTAACGTGTAGACGACTGTGATAACGGTAGTAGGAAATGTTTTATCCTTACCAAATGAAAATGGCGGCCTCCATGAAAAGTGTACTTGCCGAAAATGTTCGAGAAAAAGTTGCCACATGTAAAATTCTGGTCGTTGGTGCTGGTGGCATTGGGTGCGAATTACTTAAAAACTTAGTTCTGACAGGATTTGTCGATATTGAGACGGTAAGTATTCATGTAGAGTAGAAGTAAGTCGCCTTTGTGTCGGCTTTCGTTGTTTTTCAAAACTTGTTTCAGTTTCATTTCATGGTTAGTTAAATTTAGTTAATTAGTAGATGTCAGTTGTCACCTATAACATTGATTAGTACAAGTCACCTATATTAATTAGTACATGTTATGCGTATGAAAATTCTGACTTAGTGGAAAATATCATTTTACTTTCCTATTTATTTCTTGCATTATTTTTGCAAGCAAATTTATGGCATATTTCTAGTTTGCAGTGGATGGACGGTAAGAGTCTGTTTAAGATATAGACTGCTTACCTGTCAAGTCTCACACTTAGTTCTCAAACTCAAAGACACGCGCATTTTCAAAAATCTACTATCCTATATATTACAACTTTTAAACAAAACAAAATGATAGCCAAACAAAATTGCACATTAATAATTAGCTTTAGAATCAATCAAAATGTTGTGCTTTTTAATTACTGGAATGTGATATACACAAACTGCCATTTAAACTGGAGCACTGTGTCAGACTGTCCTAAGTAGCGATGCAAGGCAGTTCCAAATTGCACTTATGTTACGGTTTTACCTTTCCAACTAGCTAAGTCTTGAAAATGCAATGTTTCAAGAGCTGCCAGGGTGGAGGACCCCCAAGACCCAACAGTGACCCTAGTGCACCCTGCTTTAAAATATCACACTCATAATTCAATCTCACCCTTGACAGCTATGTATATAGTACCGAACGACTAGCCGATACCTTTCCAGTTTATGGTTTAATTTCTGTTCTCTCATGAATGGCAGTGGCATGGTGATGAAAATCTCTGTAAATTAACTATCTCATTCATACAGGGGTCCCACTTTGTGTTGAATCTGAAGGGGAATTTTGATCATTATTGACCAGATTTTACCATTTTATAGCCAAATTTCCTATAATTTAGAGAAAAATTTACCCTTCAGCCAGAAAATTGAGGGTCAAAATATGGCTTTTTGGAAATTCCAGGAGTTAAAGGGTCAAATGGAACCCCTGTAATCATATAATATTGCAGCCCCTGTAACATACCCACTTTTTAATCCAGGGCTTTTTTCCTTATATAAAGTTGGGTTTGGTAAAAGGGTATACGAAACAGCCCACTGCCAAAACAGCCCAGAAGGAATGCCCAGATTAATGTGTAAAAATATGCCACTTTGAACGTCGCAAACATTTAAGAACTTAGTATAATTCTTGCCAACAATGGTTTGACATATAATAAAAGTTTTTGGTTTGAAATGCTTTATTTTTCTTGAGTATGAATATGATTAAGAAATGTTCGTGAACATTAATGAATGAAGGTATTCTTAGTTGACTAATTTGGTGCTATTATGAATAGTACATAGAATCAAAGATTAATGATATCTGGTCTTAATAATGTGGTAGTCTTATTTTTTATGTGTTTTTTAAGCTTTACTGTAATTGATGGATGTTATCTGTTTCTGAAGCTTTCAACTTGACATAATTTAGCCATTTATTTAACTGTATTAACAAACCAATCAAAAAACCCATGTTGACAGTTTATAGTCAGGAGTCACAAAATTCAGTGTATGCGTGCAATATGTCTGCTTGAAAATGATAATCAAATTTGCCATTTACATTTTTTCAGATTGACTTGGATACGATAGACGTCAGCAATTTAAACAGACAGTTTTTATTCAGGAAGGAACATGTCGGGAAATCAAAAGCTCAGGTTTTTCTGTCTACTTTTTGAATTATCTTTTACAAATACCTCATATTTTCACCCTCTCACCTTTCTACCGGGATGCACAAATGCTTGAAAACAATTGAGCGAAAATGCACAAAATACGCAAACTATGATCCAGCAGTATATTCTCTCGCATTTATGTATTTTCAATGCGATTTAGATGATTTTTGTGTGAAAAATCAAATCGCAAAAAATGCTTGCTAAAATTATCCCTGTGTTTGTAGTTTCTTACAACATGATCTAGATGTGGATATTTTCGTGAGGTCAAAAAGTTTGTGAAGGCACAATTTCAGACATTTATAGTTGAAATGAGTTTTGTTGTTTAATGGTAAAATATAGTCGAACCTTGTTGATGCGAATTCATCGGGTGCAAAATTTTATTTACAAAATACATGGTTTTTGAATAGTCCTTTTCTATTTGATGTTTATAAGGAGATACATTGAGACTTGATATTTATTTCGGATGATACAAAGTATTCGGATAGAAGATTGTCAAATAAACAAGGTCTGACTATTACACAACAAAACTCATTTCAGTAATAAATGTCTGAATTCATGGCTTCAATTTTATAAGAAATATACTTAAATGATGATCAAGGAGAATCACATAGGCTGATATTTTCCTGATATTCTTAAATTCACGAAATTTGCAAACTTTACCACTTATGCATGAAGTAAATAGTTTGTCATTGAAGATGTTACATGCGTTTACAATCCAAACCAGGTAAACAGCCACTGCTATTGTAGCCTGGAAATAATTTGTTACAATTTTCTCAAAGGTTGCTTTCCCACTCATTGTTATGTTTGTTATGTGCACATGGTTACCAGTACACATGTAAATTTTATCATTGACTTTTTGTCTTCCAGGTTGCCAAGGAGAGTGCTCTCAGATTTAATCCAGATGCTAACATTGTAGCTTACCATGATAGTGTTATGAGTTCAGACTATGGTATAGACTTCTTCCAGAAGTTTGATGTGGTTATGAACGCACTGGACAACAGAGGTTTTTATTTATTTATTGACTTCAAACATAAGCTTGCCACAATTCTACAGAACATCAAGTTTTTATTAGCTCATTTGGGTCCAATAGATCTCGGTGAGGTATAACTCTGTATCATCTAAATGATCTTGGCTCTTTGGTTACTTGTTTATATGTTTATTTCTTCCCTCAAAATCAATTGGATTTCAATTGAGAATTTCTTCTTGTAATTGGAAATGATGAAACCTATTTGGCATTATGATTGGGGCTGTAATTTTGTCCTCTGGAACAGCCAAGACACATTGTAAATGATAAACCCCGACCCATCAGGGGATCCAGGGACAGTCCACTGTTCAATAAACATTCCATATAAACGGTTACCAACACATTCTAATTTCATTGCTTTGAATTCTTCTGTTATAAAATTTGATTTTAAAAACATGTGTTATTAATATGCACTCATGGTCATGTTGTTGTGTAGTCAGCATACATGTTGTAATGTTTAGCATTTACTATACTGTTTTTGCTGAGGTGCATTATATAAATGTTACCTTTAGTTATAGAAAAAAATCATGACATATTGATATTTGTTGATATCTACTTATACGCAGCATACTGAGAGTTAATGTAATGCAGCATGTGATATCAGTAAAATTGACAGAGAAATGATTAAAAAATAATTCTCTAAGTGCATGAAGCTTTTACTTTGAAAGAAATCACGTTTTACTATTGTGTCTTATTCATAGCTGCAAGAAACCATGTGAACCGTATGTGTCTTGCTGCGGACAGACCATTAATTGAAAGCGGAACTGCTGGTTACTTGGGCCAAGTCACTGTGATTAAAAAGGTATTTGGTCAATTGGTATCCATGGCTTCGTAATATGATATATACTGAATTTACATTTTATTATCACTTCAAATGGAATACTGCATATTTACATGTCATTAGCCATGCGCTAAAGCATGAATCAGCCCTGTTTACTCCAGTATGCTATTACAAATCTGAAGAAGTTAGAAACACAGGGAGAAGTTTATCTTATGTCAACTGGCTATGGTAAATATCTCAACCACAGAATAACCATAGTTGACCCAAAAATATGTATTCAAATGAAGTTAAGGACATGTATTTCTCATTACCTTGCTTTCATTACTTTAAATATCTTCTGATTAACATACATATTTTGTTATTGATGCTGTAATGTTTCTATCTATCTGGTTGTGGTTGTACTTTCAGGGTTTGACAGAATGTTACGAATGTATACCAAAACCACCACAGAAAACATTCCCTGGTTGTACCATCAGAAACACACCATCTGAACCTATACACTGTGTTGTCTGGGCCAAACATTTATTCAAGTAAGTTTTAATTCCTTTTTTAATCCAAAATAGGAAATTAGTATGACTTCAAAATGTTCATTACATTTTGGTTGCCTGTATTTAAAAAAGGATTAAACCATAGCTCAAATAATGATAACAAACTATCTGTAGATATAAATAATGGCATAGGCAGTATGATCATAATTACCCACACACTTTAAAGCATATATTTAGTACTAATGTTAAACTTCTAAAACTCCTCTAATTTTTATGATGTCTGAATTTATATGGTTTTTTAACTAACTGATCATATAACCATGCTATCACAATATTGTATTTCAGTCAGTTGTTTGGTGAGGAAGATCCAGACCAGGATGTTTCCCCGGATACAGCAGATCCAGAACTGACTGGTATTTTTTATATGATATAAACTAACTATTTAAGCATGTACGCTTTAAATGCCTTTGTAAGGAGACAGTCAAGAACTGTTCATAGCTCCTGTCTCTTAGTTACATGTACACTGTCCTTAAATCTTAACTATATTTGAACAATTGTTGCCGCAAGTAGAAAACTACAGTCGAACCTCGTTTATTCAACAATCTTCTATCTGAATAGTTGGATCGTCTGAAAATAAATATCAGGTCCCCATGTATCTTGAAATGAAATTTCATACTGAGGAATTCGAATGAACAAGGTCCGACTGTACTTAAGTAATGAAAACTCTTAAAAATTGGGTATCCTGCAACAATTCCCAAAATAATTTACTATATCATTTATCAATGTACAAAAAGGCTTTACAAAAGTGAGCTGTTATGTGGACCTTACTCTGCACTGTACGACATTGTCATGGAATGACATTGATAGGAAGGCTTTAACCTTAATCCCACATACCTACTTCTTAAACAATGTAATATGGTGTCTGAATGATTGTGAATGTTCAACATTTAAAGAGAACATATCAGCTCTTTGACTGAGTGGTAAAGTGTTTGCCGTGGATTCGACACCTGTCCCGATGTAGCAAAGTCATTAAAAATGTTGCAAGTAGCTCCCTTGCCTATTCTTGGCATTAGAAGGGAAGTACTAGGATGGATGGATGGCCCAGTTTTGGGTTAATGTGACTGGGTGTGGTATCATGTCACGTGCCTACAGTGTGGTATCATGTCACGTGTCTACAGTGTGGTATCATGTCACGTGTCTACAGTGTGGTATCATGTCACATGTCTACAGTGTGGTATCATGTCACGTGTCTACAGTGTGGTATCATGTCACGTGTCTACAGTGTGGTATCATGTCACGTGTCTACAGTGTGGTATCATGTCACGTGTCTACAGTGTGGTATCATGTCACGTGTCTACAGTGTAGTATCATGTCACGTGTCTACAGTGTGGTATCATGTCATGTGTCTACAGTGTGGTATCATGTCACGTGTCTACAGTGTGGTATCATGTCACGTATCTACAGTGTGGTATCACAGTGTGGCAAGACTATATCTGTTACATGTAGACACATTCTCCAATGTAGGCAAAATGACTTAAGTTGTTGATGTGCTATAAAACAACATACTGTATATTCATTTGGAATTATCTTTGCTATTCATTGTTTTTATATTTTTAGCGGAAGCAGGACAGACAGCTTTAGAAAGCGAGGCAAAAGAAGGTGTTACTGGTGGAATAGAGAGGAAATCTACTAGAGGTTGGGCACAAGATATCGGGTACGATCCAGAGAAACTATTCCACAAGGTATGTAAAGCTGCTATTTATGTTTATTTACCTATAATTATTTTAGTAATTCCATGAAATGAACTTCTGTCAGGTATTGGTTCAAGCCAAAGGCCAGAGAGCTAATGACATGGCATATTTCCGTTGTGTGTGCGAGTGTGCATCTGTGGGTGTGTCAGACTGTTAACTTTTCATTCAAAGAACATCTCCTCCTAAACTGCTTGGCCAATTTTGACAAAACTTTTCAGGAATGTTCCTTTCAAAGTTGTTCAAATGGTTATACGGTCTATGGCATAAATATGTGACGGGGGCTAAAAATAGATTTTAAAATTGAAAACTCTTCTTGTCCAGAACTTTTAGGCCCAGAGCTTTCATATTTAGTATGTTATATTGTTTAGTGGTCCTCTTTTAAGATTGTTCAAATCGTCCTTTGGGTCAATATTGGCCCAGCCCCAGATATAGTTCTTTAGGGTATATCTTTGAAATCTTTGTGTCCAGAACCAGAATATCCGGGGTTTTGATATTTGGTATTTAGCATTGTCTAGTAGTGGTCCCCTACCAAGATTGTTCAAATTATGCCCCAGGGTTCAAAACTGGTTTACTATAGATTTGAATGGGAAAATCTTTGAAAATCTTCTTCTATTAAGCTGCATGGCCAAGGATTTTGATATTTGGTATGTAGCATTGTTAATGAGTCACCTGCCAAGATTGAAAAAAGGTCTTGTCCTGATCAAAGGTCCATGTACATATTGTAGCCAGTAGACTGTCAGGTCCTCTTGGGTCTCATGTTTATTTAATATTGATTGTGAAGAATGTTCTGACAACTTCCAATAATCACTCCCAAAGACTGCCACTGCTTGTCCCTAATTCAGGGATTTTGTTGAATGAGTTCATGACTTCGGGAACATTTTTGGTGTCAATTCTATCTATTTACCATGACAATATTTTGTATATTTTTGCTAATCTAAGAATGTTGTAGTATCTTGATGCATATGGTCAGCGCAACCTGTCAGGATAGTTCGCTGTATGTCTGTTTCTTGTCATCTATTTTGAGTGCCAGATGAAACAAAACTAATCTGTCTGCAATAGAATAAAGCAAGAATGCTGTCCCTGCTTTCTTTCCTCAATGTTTACCTTTGATTTATTTCAGATGTTCAGAGATGATATAAAATATTTACTGTCTATGGAAGCTTTGTGGAAGAAGAGAAGAGCGCCTGTACCTCTTGATTGGACCAACTTACCCAATACAGGTACTATAAATGTTCTTTTATCATTAGGTATCAGGATAGCTCATTGTGTATTGTTTGTCAATTTAGTTTTGTGTTTACAACCACTTAGAGAAACCTGTAAATATCAGTATAGAAAGAATAGTTACCTCGACTTGACTTTTTCGAATGCTGGCTAATTATTCTGTCTGGATTAGCAAACAAAATGTGTCAAACCACTTTGTTTCCCCACACTGTTCATATGATAGTATAGATTTGATGATATTTGCGATGTTTAACAACCTGTATTTGATTACAAGTTGAAGGTGTAGAAGTTGGGGATACCATACGAGATCAGACACAATGGTCGGTACAGCAGTGTGCCGATGTATTTGCTAGAAGTCTAGATACACTCAAACAGGACTTAGCTAAACAAGGGGATGGTGGAATGTTAGTCTGGGATAAGGTAAGCTACAATATCTAGTCTTTATGTTCTTTCAGCTCAGATTATTTCAACTCTTGATAATATTACGTGATTCTGGTTAGTCTAACTGCTTATGCAAAGTGCTCTCTCTCTCTCTTTTGCATTTATTATTCTGGCATTTTTTTTATTTCATACAGATAATTTATCTCCAGGTTGAAAGTCAGTGTTGATATCGGGAAATTTCTGTTGAACTGCTTAAGTGAGCAACTGGTTATTGATGTTTGTCTTGGTAATTTTATAATTAAGAAGTTGATTTCACTGTTGTTATGAAATTCTGTTGTATTATATAAACATTGTTTAGATACTGGTCAGTAAGAGACTATAGCTGGGATCTCCCTAAGATTTGAAAACAGAGGAGTCCAAAACCATGCTTTTGGAAAAAGTTGCAGTCCTTCAATGCAATTTCAAAGAAATTTTGCCTGAAACAGGAGTCCAAAAAACCACATTAGGAGTCTAGTGAAAACCCTGCTATAGTATATCTTTCTCTACATACAGGGTAGTCCTTTACTGGTATCAGCCATGGGGTATACATGATATAATTGTTAATGTTATTTATGTAGGATGATGAAGCAGCTATGGACTTTGTAGCAAGTGCCGCCAATATAAGAGCTCATATTTTTGGAATTGCTGTCAAAACAAGATTTGATATCAAATGTGAGTATTCTAACTTTTTTATCACAGATTTACCACAGGTTAAAGTCATTGTCTCTTCTGTAGATTTCTTCTTTTGTGACTCAAATTTGTATGATTAAAGTTGTCTGTCTCGGTCAGATAGAATGTAGAAGGAATTGTGGTGTAGAGTGCTTATATGTCAAATCTAAACTAGTTTTTTTAATATGAATATATATGACGCTATAAACCAAATTGCATTACAATGATTGAGCTATTGCTGACAAGTTCATATCCTATTTTCAACACTTGTTTCCTCTCATTTCAGCCATGGCTGGGAACATTATACCTGCAATTGCTACGACAAATGCCATTATAGCTGGTCTTATTGTCATGGAAAGTCTAAAAATATTGAGTGGAAATATAGAACAATGTAAAGCGGTAAGTATTTCCATGGATACACAGATTCTTACATTTCTTCAAGTTCTACACACTGCTTGAAACAATATTATTAAGATTGATAAGCAGTTAATATATCCAAATAGGGAGGCACATAATAATGATACTGTCAGTATGTTTGTTTGTTTCTAAACAAACCCCTTGATGTCTCAGCTGTAACTTATGCATAATTCTAGGATTCCAATGTAACTTTTCACAGTTGTCAAGAGTGATAAGAAGGTCTGGCATGTTTAAGTCGGATCTTTACCTGGGATCTTTACCTTCCAGGTCACGGTCAAGGACACTCTGTTGCAGCGTGTTCTTCACTTATCAGTACTGTTTGTTGACCTCATGTCAGATTGAGATTTGTGTAATGTCTGAATTTTAAAACAAATGTTGAAGTAAATTTGTTTCATGACAGCATTTTTTAAGTTGGACAAAATTGTTCTATGATTGTATATCTCCTGTCCACTTCAGAAACAAAACCATGAAATTATGTATGCATGATATCATTAGCTACTATTACATGTTTACAGATTGAGGTTTGTATTTTTGTGCTAGGTGTTGAAATGTTGTTGACATTGGAATGTTTCAGGTGTATTTAAATCGACAACCAAATCCAAGAAAGAAGCTGTTAGTTCCATGTACTTTGGATAAACCAAATCCTAAATGTTATGTCTGTGCTCCCAAACATGAAGTCACTGTAATGTTAAATACTCAAAAAATGACCATAAAACAGTTGGAAGACAAGGTGAGTTAACCTGAAGTATACTTGATTTCCTGAGGAATATTTTAAGCAGAATACTTTCCTGAAAAATTCATTGAATTTCTGCAGAATCGTTTGTTTTTTATAGAATCCTTTCTTTTCTGTTCTGAAGTACTCATAATTTTCAGTGTAACACAATAATCACTGTGTGTTGGAATTGCTTATTTGTAGTAGTTTTGATAATTTTTCTTTATGCACTGAAAGGAACTTACTGAGTTTACGTGGTGATCTCCATGAAGAGTAATATTATTCAAGTCTTTTTAGTGATTTAAACATCTCGTAGTACGAAGTCCTGACTTTGACCAATGACTCCTGACTTTGACCAATGACTCCTGACTTTTACCAATGACTCCTGACTTTGACCAATGACTCGTGTAATACTTACGAGGAAACAAAATGACCAATGGTTTTATATCAATGTTTTAGCAAGTCAAAGTCACGGTTACCATCGCCATCTTGTTTATTTTGATCAATATCTTCATGATGTACTGTTTCTCAAAGTTTTTTATGTGACTACTTTGTATGATTTAGAAGATTATTATTTATGTTGAACTTCCTCAGGTTTTAAAAGTTGGTCTTGGAATGGTTGCACCTGATGTAGAAATTGATGATGGAAAAGGTAACAGTGTAATTATTAGATTGAATTCCCAGAAAAGTCTTCTGTGGGTAGATGGTCAGACACCTAATGTGGAAAATAAAAGTTTATACAACTAAATGATAAAAAACTTTTGAGTAGGCTTGTATGTATAACACTTACTGTATGTCCATTGTCAGTTTAAGATTACCATGTAATGATATAAAGAATTTGTTCAGAATGAGATTATATTTTGCAACTTATACCTTTTTTATCTTCACAAGTCTCATGTAATGGTGTGCCGTAAAATTAAAATGCTTAGTGGGTGTTTAGAGGACAACGATGAAGTTGAATATCATTAACTTTCAATGCAATATCAGTTTCCTATTATGCATTTGTTATAGTGTTAGATTCTTGATTCAGTAAGAGTTAAAGATTGATGTCATTGTTTCATTGTGTATTGGTATATTTCAGGAACTATTATTATATCTAGCGAAGAAGGAGAGACTGAAGGTAATGTTTGCTTGTGATAAGTGTGAGTTTCTTCTGTAAAGTGGGAAAATAGTGTTAAAGATAATGAAACTACAGTAAAACCTCAATAATAAGACCGCCTTTGGGACCCTTGAAAAATGGTCTTCTTATTGAGTAGGTCTTAGTATTGAGGTTGAATAAAGAGCATAACAGTGGAAATGGACTTGAAAGTTTTGAGTTGGTCTTATTATTGAGAAGGTCTTTAAGTGAGGTTTAACATATAATCAACAAGTAAAAAAACCAGGAGCTTGTTTGCGACTATCAGGGTATCCACTAACAGGGTATCCACTAACATGGGTATCCACTAACAGGGTATCCACTAACAGATACTTACCTAAACTTATTTATCTTGTGGTACTACCCTTAATATACGGAGTGCTAAGTAAACGAGCTACTGGTACTATTCTTACATTTTCAGTATGATGGGGTTAGAATTCGCTACCTTGTGGGGTCAAAGTGACCTCTGAGCTATTGAGACAGTACTAATGTATAGATAGTACTAGTGAATGCATATTTCAAGAATTAATTTTGACATGTTTGATTATAACATAAGGTACATACTGAATATTTGTATAATTGATTGTCAAATTGAACAAAGTGAACCTAGTTATTAATTGGAATAAAAACATATCTTTCAAAAACATCTTAATTTGCATATTTTGTGTGTAGTACTTAAATTTGCTGGATGTAATTTTGGCTATATTGACACAATGATTATATATAAGGTTTACCATGGCATTTATTCTGGAAAATGTTAAATTATGACACTGCCAATACAAAACTCTTAGTGTAAACACCAATATTGGACACCACACAAATATTCCCCATTACAGTATTTCCAGATATCCATGTATTTCTTTATTCTTTTGTATAATATTCTTTTGTGGTTTTGAATTTATTTGATTCAGTCTTGTTTTTTGCATATTTTGTAGAACAAAGTTGTTTTTAATTTCCAGGAAACAATGACAAATTACTGAGTGAGTTTGGTATTCAGCATATGAGTGTTTTGAAATGTGACGACTTTCTACAGAACTATAATCTCAATGTTATCATTGCCCATAGGTAGGTCAAGCAGGACTCCATAGATAAATAATGTACTTTGTCAAGCAGACCAGACTGTTTAAAACGGGTTGAATGCTTTTTTCAACATTTTTTTCATTTGTATTTTGCTGTTGGTTGACCCAACCAGTTTTACTGGAAATACCTAACAACCAGTACATGTAGTAATTTGCCTTTCCCCAAGCAGCTGACAACTTCCCCCGATGAATCAGAGGTGGCGGACAAATAACTGTAGCCAAATGTCACGTAAGAACATTACCTGCTCAGTCCGGAAATCAAACCCAGAGGTCCTGGGTGACTTGAATTACAGCTATACTGGAAAGCAGCATAATTGTTAAAGAAACAGTTTTTCTTACAATGCTAATGCTACAAGTATTTTTCATACGATTATCATTCAATTGTTTTACATTCATTTTATAATTCTGTTATATAAATTTATGTTACACTACAGGGACAAACTAGAAGAGGATCAGGATTTTGTTGTTGTTGGCGACGTCTCGGAACTTCAAGCAAAAATGGATGCTGAACAATCAAATGAAACATCAGACGCAACAACAAATGGCAGTAAAAATGAAGCTGGTTCATCCAACATTGGTAGGTTACCCTTATCTCTAGCTTTAATTACTCTCTAATTACTTTAATTGCTATACTAAGTATGAGAACAGTTTTAGATTGATGTATCTCAAGTATGATGGATTTGAAGACTGGCAAACATGTTGTACAAATTACCATGTGAAAAGTTAGAAAAAAACTGTATATTGTGCACGATAGTAGTGAATCCCATGTTTCGGGTATTTTCAATAGTTAAATCCAAAAGAAAACAGCATAATTTGCCTTGTCTGCAAGAAGTGATTTTTGGACACGATTTCTGCTGTTGCTATAGCAACAATATTACTTAGCTATTTATGCAGTCTCTATCATGAAAAGTTGTGTAACTAATGCAATGCATTGTAGTCAAAATTCCATGGATACAAAACGTTAAGCATTTTGATGGGTGGGTTTAAAAATGTCTAATTGCAGAAAGAGAAGGAATTATATATTGTATCCTGCTGCTCTATTTTGTTGTTAACCATTTTTTGTCATAATTTACAGAAATAGAAGAGGATGATCTGATGATTGTGGAAGATGATGAAATAGATAACACTAACTACAACAAGAAGAGAAAACTTGATGATGAAGCTGAGGGAAGACCAACAGCAAAGAAAATTAAAATCTCAAGTGAAAATACAGGAAATAAGGACGCCGACCTGGTTGTTGTTGAATGAGAATTGCATCAAATACAGGAAACAAGGACTTGTGAGGAATGGAGAATTGCATCAAATACAGACTTGTGAGGAATGTTAAGGAATACTTGGATCATTATAAACAATGGACAACTCTTTATTGCCTTACACTGATGCTTAATATAAAACAAGTTCTTCATATTGAAGATTTGCTATGTCGACTTCAGGGCTTATTTTGTGGATGAGTGTTCTAAGTTTCTGATAATGCTGTATGGTAAAATGTGATCTGATGCTTGATGTGCGTTAAAGAGTTATTTATGCGTAGGCGTTAAATGCTGGGGAAGAACAAAGGCGGCGAGATCAAACAAAACAGACATTGATGAAATCTTTCATGAAAGTTGGTTGATATTCACATAAAGTGCTATAGTGGGACCATTTTTGTCATACATATTGTGCTTGATTTTATGACTTTAGTTTCTGGTATGTTGTTTGTGAGACTGATGAAGTATGTTACTCACTTTAGGGTATATTTTACAACTTACTATTGTAAATTCAAATTATGTGTCAAACTACATTTTTGTTGTCTTTCTCTCTGATTTGTTCTTGTTGATATCACATGTAAATCTGTAAAACTTGTGAAAATCCATTGTCTTCTGTGTTTGTATACCAGTATATACAAGCTGTTGTCTGATATTGTGGAGAAAGGAATGTTCTGTGCCATGTGGAGTTTGAAGTCTGTTCTGTTAACTTTCATATTTATACTAAGTACCATGCTAGCATGTGGTATACTGCAGGCCCTACATGGTAATTACAATAATCATTTCATTTACTGGTAGTACTTGTTATAGCATTAACAATATCAAAAGTACGAGTCTTAAAGCAACAGGTAACCATCAATACCTAATATCAAATGATTAAAGAAATAATAATTTGTAAATAAAATGTGACACTCGGATGTTTTTCTCTGTTCACTTTCAATACTAGTATAAATTATATTTGGTTTTTTCTTGTCTCATTATTTATTAAATTCAAGAAGTCATGGTAGTTCAAAATCATCTGTATGTATCACATAATGTTGGTCAATATCACATAATGTCGGTCAATATCACATAATGTTGGTCAATATCACATAATGTTGGTCAATATCACATAATGTTGGTCAATATCACATAATGTTGGTCAACATAAAATAAGGTTGGTCAATATCGTATAATGTTGGTCAATAACGGATAGTGTTCATCAATATCAGATAATTCAGGTCAATATGAGATGTAAGTCAATATCAGATAGTGGTAGTCAATATTAGATAGTGTTGGTCAATATTAGGTAGTTTAAGTTAGTATCAGAAAGCAGGTCAATTGATCTATTTCTCTGAACTGTGGAATTGCTTAGTGTTCTTGACAGAGTGATATAAGACTGGTAAATGATATGTTCACCTGTAGGTGATAACTATTGTGCTATATTTGATTGTTTACATAGTTGTTGTCTGCCATTTTCTGTTTATCATTGCATGTTATTCAGTGTTAGGTCATTTCAATAAATATTTTTGTATAACTATGTTCAGCGTTCATAATTTCTCCTATTTAAATAAGACAAACTTAGATTCTTCGATAATTTATTTTTTAAATATATGTATACTTGTAAATAATGTAAATAACGTAAATTAATAAACATGACACTAGAAGGGTATAAGTGAAACAAGCCAACATGTGTCTGCTTCTTATAATATATGCAGATAGACAAGTTTTGCTTTCACCCCTCAGTGTAGACTAGAAGTCACACAACATCGTGAGACAAATTCACTAACATTTACTGAACAAGACATAATTCAGATCCTTTGTTGTGTACTATATATATTTATGTTTCCAGTCATCATCTGTAATCACAACTCATACAACTTGTGATAACATTCAAAAAAAGATAAAAGTTTATCTAAGTTGCACTCAACATTTTCTAAATGATATGAAAAAAAATCAAATTATTCTTCATACAAAGTGACACAATTGACTATTTTAATTTGTATGAATCACACGTGCAGAGGGATAATATTTTCCCTTGAATATCGTACTTACAACTTAGAAATTTTGATCATTCAAGTACATGTCGAATAAAATCTTGAGGAAACTCTATCTTGAGTCATCATGTATTTGTAGAAAATTATATCTTATCATCCAAAATAATGAGACTCATTCTTGTCAGAACAAATTAAATCAGGTTTCAAACATTTGATCCATAAATACAATAAGATGGCATAAAAATAACACCTTTCCAAGGTAAAGGGTTCCTTGGAATATTTCTTCTGTAATTTGAAGTATTACGAAATCATAACTTAATGCATAATGAAAACTTTGACAAACATTCAAAATAAAAAATAATCTGAAAGTACATCACAAAACAGGATCTTTGAAGACAGTTATGCATTATCATAACTTATTTCTAGCAGAAAATTATCTATTCCAGATAAAGGTTCTTAAATGAGATTCTGTACCCAACAACTTAATCAGCTTCAGGCTTAAAAATAACACCAGTCATATGTAAATGCGCTTAAATGAAATCGGCCTATAACTCTCGCTTCGTGTAATACCGTAGATATACTTCCCATGGGGTTTTCCCTCTAATCCAGCAGTATATACAACAATATACCATTAATGTCATGCTCAAATTGCAATAGAAACTAAGACAGGCTTTAACATCTTACTGAATTTCAATAGATCTAAAATTTAATTATGTTTGTATTTCAGGTAAAAACCCATTTTAGCAAATTCTGGATTTCGTCTATTACCGATATAAACATTTTCTCACCGGTAATATTACTGTTCATCTAATCCCAAAACAAGATTTTTTCGAGTCAATCTGTCGAACACTGAGTAAATTACACACACAAGTTATATTTCAGATATTTCCAGGATCTAGGACATGTCTTTGGTATGTTGTAATAACAAATACTGAAAACAAGACGCAACATATTAAATTGGAGCTGTTCATTGTGAATGATTGAGCCAGTCACTTAATTGTTGCAGATCATCAAATGTAGTCTGTGTCTCCATATTCATCATTTCAAAGTCGGTATCAGTTGATTCTACTTGAGTTTGAGTCTCAGTCTGCATCAACGGTTCAGTAAAATCAAGTGATACAGTCTGCGTTTCAATCACATTCACCTTTGCATTACTTCTTAAGAAGCCAGAGTTATTGACTGGTGATTTTCTAATGCTAGATGGTGAATGATTTGCAGTGATAATATTATTACCATTTTCAATCCCTAACAAATTTAAATCTGTTAAAACATCAGTGGAAGTTGAAGTGCTAGTCATTTTAGACTGGTTTTCATGATGAAAAGTAACATTTGTGATTTGGTCATGGCCAACTTCGGAACCAGTCTTCAAGCTGTATCCTGTACCCTGACTGTGTACAGTAGAAGCACCGAGAGAAGCATCTAGAAGACCCAGACTCACTAAATCATCGTCATTTAAAGTCTGAGTTTCCATGTTAGTCATAACCATATCAAGAAAATCAAAGTTATCTCCTCCTGTTTGAGTATTTGAATCAATTGGAACCAAACTTTCAAAGAAATTTAAATCTGAAGTCTGAGTGTTCATATCGATTGTATTAGTTGCAGTGCTCAAGAATTCAAGATTATTTGTCAATTCATGTGATTCAGTTACAGAACCTTGAGTCCCAGTAGAAACACGGCGTTGAATCTCATTACTTTTATGAGACAGAAACTCATTTTTGTTCAAGAAAATTCCACTTGATTCCAGCAATATGTCAAATTCTGATGCATACATTGTTTGAGCCTCCATGTCCATTGTATGATGGGCTTGCATGAGATAGCTGTCCTCCACAGGAAGTTGCGTTCTATCCAAATGAGTCTCCGCTTCACACCCGGTGTTTGTGTGTAAGTTTGGTGAAATTCCACCTAAATTCTGCAACCCTATGGAAGCATGGTGAACAGTAGATTGCTGTGCTTTGTAATCAGTACTATTATTCTTTGGTTCAGAATATAATTTTTCTACAATTTCAGCAGCATTATAATTTTTGGATTTTTCATGGGTGACATTATCTGGCATGACGTATTTAATTGGCACTTTCAAACTTTCATCATAGATATGCATGGTATTATTTCTACAAGGTTCCTTGTTACTGTTAGTAAACGGTTCATGTGTATCTAACATCCCCTTACATACAGCAGGTATCTTATTCCGTAGCTCTTGTTGATTCACAAGATAAGACTGTAGAGTTTGTGTCGAGATTGATGGAGGTATATCTGTCATGGTTTGACTCTCTGCCAGATTGTGTGAAGTCTCGGCGTTTATATTCTGTTGCCTCACTTGACTGTAAGAATCAACTAACACTGGTCTAGCTGTACCGACTCTGTATGGTTTCTGTGGTGTCACCTGTAAAGCCACAGTCTTTTTCTCAATATGAATATTTGCATGTCTCAAAGCAGTTTCAATGATATAATCACCAGTAGTCTGTGTACTGCTTACCATTGGTATACCTTTCTTTTTTGTTAAGCTAACAGCTGTTTGAATTCCTGTTGTAGATTTCATTTTCTTTCTCCTTGGTGAAAAAGCATTTTGATCACCAGGACAACTGATTCTTCGCTTTAAACTTGAGGATTTCTTTGGAGTGTTTGCCACAATCTCATGACTGGATTGTTGATCTCTGTGGGTTACATTATACCTTGTTTCAATGTCTTTACTCAAAGCTAAAGTATTGACACCATAAATATCAGTCTGGATTAAAGCATCTTGTCTAGGTAACATATGACCTTGACCTTTAAAGTTCATGACATCCGAATTCACTGACCCGGATGCTGTATGACTGATTGTCTCAGGAATGGGTTGTTTACACAGTATATCTCTGACTGGCTTTGGTTTATTTGTATCACTGGTAGGGGCTGTGATCAACAAAACTGGCTGAGTGACTATTGTAACAATAGAGGGTGACGGTTGTGGTTTTTGCTGTACAATTCTGAAATAAACCAGACAGAGTCAACAGGGAACACCTGACAATAGAATAAGTATCTCGTGCATAGACAATATTTTACAATCTAACTCAGCAAACTTTGTTTATATGTGAGACTGTCTGTCTGAGACTGTCTGTTGTTTACTTTTAGCAACAGAAGAAATAACTAGCATTTTATAAAGACAAAAGGCATAAAATTACATTAATCATGATGTGTTGAAACAAGTGATGTGAAATCAATGTGAGGTGTACAAGCCAAACAAACCTATCTACATAGAAATAAACGAGCAGATAGACTTGTATCACTTTCACCTGAATAGTCTAAAATGCTTTATCACTTAATGACTTATCAAAGTAATAATACTATTATAAACATTTTTTATTCATTTTGACCCAAACAAAAATGAACACTATATTTTGTATGTTTAAACATCAATAAGTATGCATTATGAAAGAATACACTAATAATTCATTCTTCTGTATTTGTCAAAACAAGAACTAAATTCAACTTGGTGAAATCTTTAAATTAAAAAGATTTTATTCTGTGTTTAACATGATACACCAAAATTTTTTGGAAGTGATATTTCATTTGTTCCTATGAAAGATGTTTGTGTAAATGTAGCAACAACACTAGATGAAGCCTGTGCAAATATTTTACATTCAGATGAACCAGATACATCTTTAAGACACAAAATCAACTTTTAAAAAATCAAGTGTTGACCAACTTTTTCTTTTTCTCCTTTTCCTTTTTTGTGTACTCTTCTGGATAAACATGTCCCTGTCTCTTACAATGAGTGAGGAGAGCTTCCTTGGTTGTGTATTTCACAGAACAGGTACCACAGCTGTACAGCACACCACAACGTTCCTTGTGTTGCTGAAGTTTACGTTCTGTCGTAAAACCTGTATTACATTTTTTACAGGTGTTGTTTCTCTCAGCATGAACATTCAAGTAATGCTGAAATAAATATGACAATAAAATTAACATGAAACAAAATAATAAATTACAGTGCTCTGTAATGCAACATCTCCAGAGAGACCCTCTATAATGTATCCTCTCCAGAGAGGCCCTCTGTAATGCAACCTATCCAGAGGCTCTCTATAATGTAACCTCTCCAGAGGCCCTCTATAATGTAACCTCTCCACAGGCTCTCTATAATGTAACCTCTCCAGAGGCCCTCTATATTGTAACCTCTCCAGAGGCTCTCTATAATGTAACCTCTCCAGAGAGGCCCTCTATAATGCAGCCTCTCCAGAGGCCCTCTTTAATGCAACCTCTCCAGAGGCCCTCTATAATGTAACCTCTCCAGAGCCCCTGTATAATGCAACCTCTCCAGAGGCCCTCTATAATGTAACCTCTCCAGAGGCCCTCTATAATGTAACCTCTCCAGAGGCCCTCTATAATGTAACCTCTCCAGAGGCCCTCTATAATGTAACCTCTCCAGAGGCTCTCTATAATGTAACCTCTCCAGAGGACCTCTATAATGCAACCTCTCCAGAGCCCCTGTATAATGCAACCTCTCCAGAGGCTCTCTATAATGTAACCTCTCCAGAGAGGCCCTCTATAATGTAACCTCTCCAGAGGCCCTCTATAATGTAACCTCTCCAGAGGCCCTCTATAATGTAACCTCTCCAGAGGCCCTCTATAATGTAACCTCTCCAGAGGCCCTCTATAATGTAACCTCTCCAGAGGCCCTCTATATTGTAACCTCTCCAGAAGCTCTCTATAATGTAACCTCTCCAGAGAGGCCCTCTATAATGCAACCTCTCCAAAGGCCCTCTTTAATACAACCTCTCCAGAGGCCCTCTATAATGTAAGCTCTCCAGAGGCCCTCTATAATGTAACCTCTCCAGAGGCCCTCTTTAATGCAACCTCTCCAGAGGCCCTCTATAATGTAAGCTCTCCAGAGGCCCTCTATAATGTAACCTCTCCAGAGGCCCTCTATAATGTAACCTCTCCAGAGAGGTCCTCTACAATGCAACCTCTCCAGAGAGGCCTCTACAATGTAACCTCTCTGGCAAGGCTCTCTATAATGCAACCTCTCCAGAGAGGCCCTCTATAATGTAACCTCTCCGGAGAGGCCCTCTATAATGTAACCTCTCCAGAGAGGCACTCTATAATGTATCCTCTCCAGAAGCCCCCTCTGCAAAGCAACCTTTGCAGAAATTTAGGGTGAGATGTCGTTTGACAGAAAATCTAAGCAAAGTTTCAATAAATTCAAACAGAGGACATGACATTTCAAGCTTTACACACGACGGATGGCGAGTGATCACAATAGTTTATCTCAAGTCACAATGATCAGGTGAACGGAAGTTTACCATACTTCGACTGTATCATTTACTTAGCAAAAATAATTCAATACATTTCATTATGTTATTTTCAACCTTTAATGTTTTTATTAAAGATGGTACGAATACAAACTCTCATACTGGCTTTGATGGGAAAATGGTAAATACTTCAAATGCCATCAACATTCTTATCAAAACTATTAACCTGCTTGACATGTCCATAAGAACTGAAGTGCTTCTTTGCTCCAACAGCATACTGACATAACTCAACTGGACAGTGAAATGTAGTAATTGTTCCAGTTTTCCTCCCATGAAACAGGCACTTGTCTTTGTCATTCTGAAAAGAGAAAATAAAACCTTCAAAAACTAATGCAGACATGGCATCAATGAAAGACCAAAATAGCAAATTCATTACATATATTTCAAAACTACAATTTATTGGGCTTAGAAAATATGTTTATTTTCCAAAACATGCTGCAAAACATTAAGGTTGATAGACTTTCTACTTTTTGTGAACGTTTGTTTTTCATACCTTTGTATAATCTTAAAGATCTGACTTTAGGATTGTCTGGCCATGAAAATAATTGTATCTGGGTAGAATATAAGGGTTAGTCAGGTTAGAGGAAGCAGACATAATTTTAGGACTTATCCTTGCATCAAGTAGAAATATCTGATAACAACAACCATGACAAGTTTCCTTACAGTACTTTGTAACAGTAACCTCAAGCAAAGAAGTCAAACAGTGACATTTTATTTTTGGCTATTTCAGGAAGATTACCCAAACCCTTCAAATTGGGATTTTTTGCAGTAATCTTAGAACTTGGGAAAAAGACTAGCAAATACAGCAAAATATTAGGAATAAAAGTAATGTATGTAGTTATTAATTAATGGGCAATTGCTATTTAAACAAACTGCCTGTGAGAGAAAAGCCTCTAATTTTGTCAATTTTTAGGTATTAAAATTGAAACAAATCTTTTTCATCAGATTTATTAGGAATTTTAACATTTAGATTTGGTAAATATATACTTTTTGGCATTGGAAATATAGCCAAATAACGGCTATAAAACAGCTAAGAAAAACCTGAGTGACTTTTAAAATGTAGAATTTTTACTCTACACAAAAGACATTCACAAAATTTCACTTGATTATAAATAAAAGTTTCAGTGAAACAGTAAGTCCAAAATATGATTATATGCATCCATTCATTCTAGCCATTGAAGAGTATCTGAGTAACAGATCTATACGTCTATGTAAATGTGCAAGTAAATAGCCCATATGTTCACCTTATCAACATATCTGCATAAAAAACGATATCAGACTAGTCAGTCAATAATGTTTGAACAGTCATTACTTATCAGTAATCATACCCACAAAACATTCATATAGCTGATGTGACTGTTGAAGTGCAATTGGGCATTAAGGATGGCACTAAGGAATCCAGCACTTCATGTTTCAATTGAGGTCTAGCAGTGGATTAAGAAATTATTGATAACAGTGCATTTTTGTAATCACATGTCTGGGTTGAATATTGTCAGCCAGTCTTTCTTCCATTGTTCTAAGATATTATCTGAGCAGGAGTTCTACATATTGCATTTAACTGATCATCCTATAATGCAGACAATTAAACAGATCAACGGTATTGGGCTCTCATTCTTATTACATTACACTGGTGGCCTTGCTTGAAGCCTTGCTTGAAGCCACTGCTTAAAGTTAAATTACAAGTCAAGGAAGTTATAAAAGATAAGAAAATACCTAATCGCTGATAGGCAAAAACTTAATCGAAATATCAATACTATAAGGATTCTTTCATCCTCAAAGAAATTATGAATGAAGGGTAACAATATCCTGTATCAACGTAATGCTGTCAAATTTGACCATTATATTATGGTGCGCGAGAAGAATAAATAACAAAGAGGAGGATAGAATAGATAGAACATAGATTCGGTCTAGGATATGCCATAGATAAAAGAGAGAAAAGGAGCAAGACAGCTGTGATACCCCATTGAGAAGATTGACATCTCTGGCTTAAGTGGCGCTACCAAGGACAACTCCCCGCTGGCACAGCTCAGAAGACACGTTGAGATACCACAACTGGAGAAAATCTCCATTAGAAGAGTAGTCTATTCCACTGCCATATCGTCTTCAGGAAGAGGCTGAACTTAAACTGATCCGAAATTAAATGTATTAAACTCTATATACTGCAGCTCCATTATAACGCGATCGGGGGGTCCAAGAATCATATTTATCCGTTATTCACCAGAATAAAAGAATAATCCATCGCATAAAACTGTTGATGGGACTAATCAAGTGTGAAAACTCCGATGGCCTACAGTTTTGCACACCGCCCGGTCGTATCTATATTACATTCGTCTCATAAAGCATTTCGTGTCAATCAAAATGTGCATCATTGACAAAATCACCACCCACGACAGTCGACCTCTGAAACTAGAACAGTAGAAGACAATGCGGCGCCTTCGAACTCTGCGAGTAGAAAATTTTCGACGTGCGACGCATCAAACATTGGGCAGACTACTTGATCTAACAAGTCGAGACACGAAGTCGAGACACGGCGCCTTTGTAGTCTGCGAGAACATTGTTTTTGACTCGCTGCACTTCAAACATTCTGTGCCGATTTGTCCGCTTTTGCCTTGACTTAAAAGGTAAACATGTCGATACACAGCTACTTTTTGTAACAGATTGAGAAATAGTCGACCGACACATCTAGTAGATCTGTGTGAATAACAAGTGCTGTATTAATCGTAATTAGCGCATCCAGTTTTCGCAAACAGGTTTACATTGTCATTATTTAGGATTAACACTGCTTTGTTCCATGTTTGACACACCCTATGGTCATTCATTCAATTAAAGAAATCTTGGCGATTCGCGATCACTAACAGCACGTGATTTCGAGATACTGCAGACAGCAAATCGCGGAAAACAGACGATTTTGAGCAATTTTTCTTCCTTTTTTATTTTTTTCTAGGATTTTTCATGAAAATAATCGGGAGCCACGACGACATTGCTTTATAATTGATATCGCGTAGTAACGGAGCTGCAGTGTATAGTCTGGTGTTGCGTAGTCTGTTTTTTTAAAGGTGCGTAATGTTTTCCCTCAGACTGTTCCATGGATCAGTTGGAAATAATCAACTCTTGACATCACCAGAATCGCACAAACGTGGAAAATTTCCCCTTCCTACTGCTAGCATACATATTAGATCAAGTCAGTCATGACTAGACACTCCAGAGATTGAGTATGAAGCGACTGACCATCATGAACGACATATGTACAAAGTCATATCACTGACATGTGGTCAAGTATGTATGCAACTGAATTGATGGATCTACACAACATTATGGTAGAGAACACCTTACTTCTATCAAATTATGTTAACATAACAACATTATTTATTTATTAAGAAATATTCACTATAAATAAATTAAATTATAATTCCGTACCTTTATCAATCCGTGCGACTTCACCAGATGCATATGCAAAGCACCCTCATGGACAAATGTTTTATTACAACCCACTTGGGAACATGAAACCCTTTCCTTGGTCGTTAAAAGCTGAGATACATTTGGTGTAATTCGTATAATTTCATGTTTGTCTGCCATTTGATCTAGGTGTAACAAAACGCTTCCTGTAATCCAAGCGTCTCGGTAATCATGATCCAAAGAATTTAAATCAAAGCAACTGAAATAAAAGAAAAGACTATATGTTTAAAGAATCGCGACGAATGACACGCTTATATCAACCATTTCTGACAAGATCGATTTATTCAACGTTATCTTAAATGTGTCAATTGGGGCCTGTGCAAAACACAATAGTTTTAAATTTATCACTGGCAAATAATGTGTTGCTTGTGTTTCTTTAACATTCGTTGTGTTAAATCTGTATTTCCGGTCAAATGTTTACTTCCGGTAATATTGCTAAAATGACATGTCAACAGGGAAAATTGCATATTTTAGCGCAGTGGTATTGCAAAGTAGTTTGATAATTGAACAAAAACTGTATAAATATGAAGTTCACGCCAAAAAAATGCCTGTCTATCCTTGCAGTTTTCGTAGCGTTCGCTATTTTGATGGTTTGCAGCGAAACTAAAGAACAAGATGGATTGGAAGATGAGCATAAACCTACTCCATCTATAATCAGTGATAATGCATTAAGTCAGGTTTTAAACCAAGCCTTAAATTCAGAGGAGAATAAGACTGACAGGTATATACCATCTTTGATATGATTCAGGGTCAACTCGGCCCACTTTAATCGGGTACTTATCAACTCGGCCCACTTACCAACTCGCCCTGGTCCAACTCGGCCCGGTGGTGTTATTTTTAGAATATGTTGAATATTTCTATTTTGGATACATTGATCATTACTCGTTAATTTTAAACCAATTCATTGTAAGTTAATACCACAGGCACTTGATTCAGCCAATAAAAAAATAGCCGTCCAGCTTATATATTACCACAAGGTGCGAAAGTCCGCTGCGGCTGGTACGAAAATTTGACCGGCAGTATTATATTATCGGCCATTTTTTAGTACTGTACACTTCGATAGGTAACTTGACACCTATTGCAATCGAAAGAGTATATATTTATCTATCGAATTAAACCAGTACCATTCCCCAACTATCACGCCTGCTCAAGATTTAAATCAATTTTCTTCGCCGTATATCACGAATCCTTATTAACACACTCTGTAAAATCATTGCCTTATGAAAAAACGTTTATTAGTGTCCCTCTGTTTTAAATTTGCACTTCGAATTCCAGTAAATAGCTGTCATAATGTAAATAGATTCGTGTTACTGTGATGAGTATTTATTTATAGACTGAAAGCTCTTAAATATGGATGTGTATTAATGTGTGGGTCTGTGTTTTGCCCTTTATTTTCTTGCATGATAAGAAAATTCTTGAATTTTATGCACGAGGTAACTGCTCATATTCAAAGAAGATATGAACCTTGTCACATTGGCTAAAGTACGACCAAGTTTCATTACGCATGAGCAGTACTATTAAATTAAATAACTACAACTAATACACTCCTACAATATTATTTAGCTGCTTTAATTATTTCTATTGACAATATCATAGGTACAACACTTCAACAATGAATTAATTTACAGGTTTAGTATAGCCTTTACAGTCATGGCGAATGACTTCCAAGACTTGTCAGTCATTTGGTCTGACAACCTTGGAAAACTTGTCGGACCGAATGCAAACTTGTCGGTCCGAAAACATGTTGTTAAAAATTACGGGCCGAAAATTACCGCTCGTTTCAAAGTGAAAGTAAACAAAACAAACTCAAATGTGCAAATAATTGGTGTATTTCGTTAAATAACAGTTAAAAATTATTATTTACTTTCACATTCACTCCTGAAATGCCTTTTTGACGACACAATCAAAGTTCAAATGTCCGAAAGACAAGCGAATGTACAGACAATTGGTGCGCGTAAGAAGACCGCATTGTGTAAACAGAAATGGATGTGTAAAACCCGTACGACCCGTACCGTTCCGTATTGGACATACGGACCGACGCACAGGCATTAAATGTATCAGACCTGGTCGGTTTTTATCGGTCAGGTCCGACTGACCGATGGGTATTCGCCATGACTGCCTTTATGTATTGATTTTTCTATATGTAAAATTTACGGGTAATCCTGTGTTTCGGTGTTAGTCGTGTGACCCGTTATTAAAGATGTTTTTACACCAAAGTCTGAATAAAGAGACTACTTATTGAATCAAATGTTGTCTGCCTAATATGCCCCATGGCCAGGGGCAATTGTCAACATACATTCTCCACGGGTATTATAATGACATTAACCATATTTTATAAACCATGCTTTTATTGTATGGTGGTCATATTATGGCATAGGGCATTGGTCCCAAAGTTGTGGTTTGTGAGCATTAAAAAATGTTTGGGTCTTCAAAATATTGTCAGCTATAGAGGGATGGTCTTATCATTGGAGTGGTTGGTTTTTATTGTACCATTATATCATTGCCTGAAAGTTTAATGTGCGGGTATAAATTGTTCTGTAAGTTTCAAAAAAATATTGTTATTTATTACAGCGAAAATACTACTGTCGCAACTAAAGCACCAACAACAACAGTGAAACCTACCGACAGTCCACCTGATCTTCCAAGCTTTGGTGAATCAGAGAAAGAACACAAGAGCAGCCTTACAATCTTCTTTATCTTGCTTGTTATTGGTATGCTTTGTTTTCCCTGTATAATGTAGTACTGAAAATTTCAAATAGCACTATTTCTGACCCCAAAACAGTTGACAGTTGCATTTTTCACAAAGATGGGATATTTGCTGTTCAAAACAAGAGTATTTCCATTACTAAAAAGTATGCTATTGTCTGGAATTGTTGCTAAAATTGCCCCAAACTAGTCAGATATCCCAAAAAATCATTTTGGGAAAATGAAAGCAGAGTTACTACTTAAGTCTTATTTGAAAATATTACTCAAAATCATTATGTTCACATGGACATGCCTAAAATGGAAATATTTGGGTTTGAAAGTAAAGTGATTAATAAACAGAAGAATGCATCTGTGTGCATTTATTATTACAGGTTGTTGTTATTCATATATCTCTTATTCATGTACATAATACATGTACTACAGTATTATATAAAATCAAAATCATATGGAACACACTTATAAAAGTTAACTTCTTTCAGTCTCAATTTAAGAATCATTCTTGACTTCCGTGCTCCAACACAAATGCAGTTAAACTTCTTTATCACAAATCATGTTACCTATTTACATTGTATAAGTGAACAGACTTGTCTCAAGCATTTCTCACCCTGGTAGCTCCATGTGTTGATGAAGTGTTACTGTGTGTTTTGTTATCCAAGGCTTATAGTTACTCATGTATATATATTTTTCAGCAATATGCATTTTGATGACCCACATGTTATTGCAGACAAAATTCCACTACTTACCTGAAAGTATTGCTGTTGTTCTTGTTGGTAAGCTATTTGTTCATTCAGTGAAGTGTGTTAACCATGTACACAGTGTCCTGGTTGTATTAAGATAATGAAATGTACTTGTTCACTAGTGTTTTTTTTCAAATAGCTGATGCAAGATTTATTTGAAATAAGTACTGGTAAAAAAGTGGTATTCATATTTTCCTGATTCACATCTGTTTAGAATTTATATGGTAATTCATTTGAACAATATTTACATGGTTTGTTTATCAGGAGTATTATGCAACTCTTAAAGATATACATGGTGTTTGTAAGTTCTTATGGTAATTTCTTTCAAAATTGTTATCATTTCTTAAAGTTATTTCTTACAACATCAGTTGTTTGTCATATCTAAGACAAGCAATTGCATTAATGCAAAATGTGTTGTTAGTACATGTACATGAATTACATTAGATTTTTCATCTACTCAATTGAATCTGATTTCAGGGGCCCTTATTGGGTTAGTGTTGAAGTTTTTCAAGTTTGGAAACTGGAGTGTAAGTTGAGGTTACTGTTGTCTGTTGTTTAGTCATATTTGTTGAATAATAAGTAATAATAATCCATTCTTTTCTTAACATTAGCACAGCTTTTGGTCAAGCTGCTGTGATTTTAAAGTGCTTGTTTTTGATAAAAAAATTATTTTGTCTCATTTTTTTGGTTAAAATGTGCGTAGTTTTAAATATGAGAAAATTGGTGGTAAATGCCTTCATACAGAAATACTCTACAACACTGCATTGTGCCTTCATACAGAAATACTCTACAACACTGCATTGTCACTTTTCTTTCATGTTCCTGGAACCATGAATGCATGAGTTTGATACTTGTATTTTCTATCCTGACCTATGTGCCAAGTTAACACTATTTTAGGAAACTTGTATTACGCAGATCAGGATACTTTTAAGAAAAGTTATGATCAGGGGTTCCATTTGACCTTGGAGTTGACCTTGGAGTTACCATTTGATCGCAAGTATTTCCAAAAGACCACATTGGGACCCTATGGATTCTGACTGAAGAGGCGATTCTTTCTGAATGTATTTGGGCTATAAATGGTAAAATCTCATAAAAAATATCAAAATGACCCTTGCTTGCGATTCAGCCCCTAATGGAACCACTGAATTGATATAATGTTTTAGTGTATGTCTGTATGCCATTTTCTCAAAATTATTACCCAGCATATTTAGATAAAAAGTAAGACCATCTACATTTCTTGATACATTTCAGAAAGAAGAAGCATTTCCACCAACTATATTCTTCATTGTTTTGTTACCTCCTATTATATTTGAGTCTGGCTACAATTTGCATAAGGTAAGTAGTAACAGGAATATGCATGTAGCTTTGATCTTTCTGTACACAGGGATATATGCTTATTTAATATGAACTTTTTATCAGGAGAATTTAATATGAACTTTTTATCAGGAGAATTTAATATGAATTTTTTATCAGGAGAAGAATCTGAGTTGTCTGTGTTTACCTGCATTTTTCACATTCAGCAGTGTTTCTCTTGGGAGCACAGTAGAAGTTAAATATGTAATGATTGTATGTTATGAATGTAAATGAAATAATGGAGGTATTGGGCTTCAAATGCACTGTGCTATGAAACTGAGATGTTGTGTTTAATGCTGATCTCTGTTCAATTTTGTGACTTTATGTCATGTCATATATTTGTGATTTCCTGATAGAAGGCTACTTTGATGAGCTGTTGAAATAACATGATTATTCAATAATACTTCTATGTGTTTTTGAATAAAATGACTTTTAAAAATTTTGTACAAATGTATTACTTGGTATTTTAGATTTGAAGATTTGAATTCAAGTTTTAAACTCGATTTTTGCTGGGTTTTTTTCAAAATGTGTATAGTTTCTGGATGTGAACATTATTTGGGTATGATCTGTATGACATATTTTAATTGAATATTTCAGGGTAACTTCTTCCAGAATATTGGTACCATACTTGTATTTGCTATAATTGGTACAACTATATCTGCTATGGTTGTAGGCGGTGGAATATATCTTCTTGGTCAGGTAAATTTGACATCAATTTTCATATGATTTGTATTAATGACTTAAATAGAATTCAAAACATGGTTGCACCTTTCCATTTTTCCAGTGTTAATTTAAAAGAATGCGTTGTACATTGTTAATTGACAAAATATATTTTTAATCTCCTTAGAATCACATTTTATTGTTAACATGATTTTAGTTTTACTAGACCATGTTAAAAATCTTTGTCATTGGGTCTAAAAAATAATGTTTGTTTCTTAAAAGATCTAAAAAATCCTTATCCTGTTTCATCAATTTGATTTTAAAAGTGAATTGTTAACTTTCAGAAACAAGTACATTTCTAAAAGATAGGTTGCTATCATATTTGTGATGAAATATTAGGTATAATGGATTCAGAATTATTTGAGAATACCATTATTGTGTACACTATCTTTTCTATTGGTCAATATCTTCGAAAACATGTTTAAATTGGCTGACCTCTGTACACTTCATTTACAACCATTCTCAAGTAAATAAAAACCAGACTATCAGTATATTTGTCATGGTTTGGTTGTGGGAAGGGAACATAGAATACAGTAGACATTGTACAAGCATTCACCTGTATTAAGCGACTTTTCTTATTAAAAGACCACTTAAATTCCCACCTGAGTGATCAGCAAAAGTATTAAACCAGTCTCGACGGGTAAAAAATGATTTGGAAGTAAATAAAAAACAAACTATTGGTACATTTGTCATAGGTTGATAGTGGGATGGGAAACACAAACATTTTTATTTTAAGACTTTCTTAATTCCTGATTCAAACTGTGTATCATTTGATTGTAGGCAGGTGTTGCTTATGAG
Organism: Mactromeris polynyma; assembly: GCA_032209605.1. Lineage (NCBI taxonomy): Eukaryota > Metazoa > Mollusca > Bivalvia > Venerida > Mactridae > Mactromeris > Mactromeris polynyma. The sequence goes on along the minus strand of JASFXZ010000027.1, from coordinate 4,201,275 downwards.
TTTACAGTTGTGGAGAGTTTTGCATTTGGTTCGCTTATATCAGCGGTAGATCCTGTAGCAACCTTGGCAATATTTCATTCTCTCAATATTGATGAAGTATTATATATGTTGGTATTTGGAGAAAGTATTCTCAATGATGCGGTAGCTATCACACTTACTGTGTAAGTATAACAAATACAGGATATCTGTGTCTTCTGGTGTAAGATCAAAAATTATTTCACCGAGTGAGCAGCGAATGAAATATTTTCACGAGTGGCGGAGCCACCAGTAAAACTTTAAGTCCGATGGTCACAAGGTGAAATAACTCGATCTTACATGGAAACATACAAATATTCTATTTATTTCATGCTTCATTTTGGTCTTTTTTTTACTCATTAGTTACATCACATATCCCCTTTGAATGCCTTACTATTTTACATGATATCATTTCTATGACATCATTATTGCATTGATAATTTCACTGTGAATAATTCACCGTTATTTTGAGGTAAACCACCAGAAAACATGAAATAATGTATATGGTTAATCACTTTATATATGTGACTGTCTAATTTTCGCTGAATTATGTCAAGTCCTTTTAATACGGACATAAATTCTTGTGATATAAGTGTAAGAGGATTTAAAAATACCGGCAATATCCAAATAAGTTACAGTTTTTGTTGCACTTAGGCTTGAATAATAAACGAAAAGGAAAAAGATGGCTGATTTTGCGATCACAAATTATTTGTGAATTGAAAGTGATCTGCAATAATTTGCTATTAAAATTTCTTGATTTTTTTTTACCATTTCTTCATATTTATGTTCTGTACATATTCAACATTCTGCAAATTGTAAATTATACTTCTGTTTGCTTCTGAAGTGAATCAGGAAAGCCGACCGTAGCCACGTTGAACCTCCTCTGCCTCATATTGGGATGATTTGTCTTTTAGATGAAACTATTTTAGATAACTGAGACAAACAATGGGTAGAGTCTCATGCACGCTAATCCAGCCTCAATCTAAGATACCTGACTGGGGAAAGTTTCCATTATACTCAATGTCTGATGAAATAAAGTTTTAATCCTTATGAGCTTAACGTCTGAAACATTTTACCACAGTTTGTCCAAAAAATATATCATGAAAATAATTTTATTATGTTATGTTTAAACATGCTAAAATTCTTGCTTAAGTTTGTAACATCATGTCTTATGTTGTTGTTTCCTTTCCTTTATGATTTCAAAATCTTTCAGTTAGATTTGAGATTGTGATTTTTTTTACCTTTTTCTAGTTTATATCAATAAATATTCATTCTCAAATATATAACGTCTATTTACAGGACAGTTTTAGAGTTTGAAAATCCAGAGATGGCTGATGTGACTGGTGCTACTGCATTCTTTAAAGCTGTATGGAGATTTCTTGCGATGTTTTTTGGTTCTAGCCTTATAGGAATGATCTCAGGGCTTGTCAGTGCTTTGGTATCCTTTCATACATGATTTATTTTCAACAAGAAATTACTGCACATGGTAATTTCCTTACCTTCATTATTTGGTGAGCATTATGGTGCAGCATATCATGATGGTGAGAGAAGTTAGTGGCTACTCACTCATGAACAATCAGTCAGTTACTGAATTTGTCAAATTGCCTAATCTTACTGAGGCGCATTTTTTAGAGGTAGAAAAAATAGAAGGTAGTGGTGCCGTTTCTTAAAAGTAGGAAAAGTAGCCCCTATCTTTAGATAGGGCAATATAAAATTAAGACATATGTTAGTAAAAACAATGTGTTAGAATCAATAAAGCCATATCAATCAACATTATATGTTAAGAATAACACAAAAAAGAGTTCCTGTAAGAATGGACTGCATTAAGAGTCAGCCCTGCATTTGATCAGAGAGTTTGTCAAACAAAGAAAACGACATTTTCAAAGAACACCAATATATATGGTCTGGAATGCTTCATTGCTTACAGTCACAGAATGTTCTTACATATATCACGATCTGAATCTGTGTATGATATTTGTACCTTAACATTTGTCCAGTTATTAAAGTTTGTAGATCTGCGTAAGACTCCTTCATTGGAGATAGGAATGATGCTTGTGTTCTCATACTTGCCTTATGGTCTAGCGGAAGGATTACATCTGTCTGGTAAATATTTATTTATTCATTACTGCATATTATATAATTGTGGATAGTCTTATTTTCTACCAAAATATGCTACGTAATAATGTGAGAAAATTGCCTGTTCTTGCCTTCATATGAGAGTATAAAACGTTAAGCATATAAGATAAATTTCATAAAATTAGAGATGTTTAATAAGAAGTTATGCAGAAAGTTCTATTATTTCTGGATCACCCCTCATACAGACATAATCAAAACACGAGCCCTACACATGTATTTATTATGCTAGCGCTTACTCTGTGCGTAGGTCAGGATAGAAAATACTGTGATCAGGCACTTGTATTTTTGGGTTTTGGAAACATGTAAGCAAAGTAATAATGCAGTGTTGTAAAGTACATCAGAATGAAGGCAGTAACCACTGATTTTCTCCTATTTATGAGTAAGCATATTTTAGTCCAAAAATAAGACTCTGTACCTTTAAATAAGTTTATAAATGGACATAGAATTCTTGCCCCAATAAACAATACAGTCTTTGGTGCTCTTGATGTTAGTGAATTCAATTTTAGCTGTGATTCTGCAGATTACTGTTAATTTTGAAGTCTCTAAGTTTTTCTCCATTTCTGGAATTCATTTCAACTTATAAGTTATATTTAGGAATTGACTAGCACACAAATTCATAATTCTAGTTATGAAATTGTGCTAGCAAAATGAACCACCACGCACAATTGATTCTAGCTAATTTAGACCCTTATCAATCATTTTTCCAAGAAAGGGTAATACTCTAAATAGACGTTAAGGATGGATAATACCGCTATCAGACACTGGTATTTCTAGTTTTGGGAAACATATAAGCAAAGTAACGTGGTTTAGTACATCAGTATGAAGGCAATTATAAAAAATAAACAATATGTTACTTCACTGCCAGGCTGTTATTTCAGGTATCATGGCGATATTGATGAGTGGTATAGTTATGTCACATTATACCCATCACAATCTGTCACCTGTCACACAGATCACTGTACAACACACGTTCAGAACCATTGCATTTATGGCTGGTAAGTAGACTTCTTTGAACTGCAGTTTCAGAAAAAGAATTTGGATTTACGTCGCGCGTATATTGCTGTAAAACTTTGAATATTCTTCCCACACACTTTCAAATGAACATTGGTGGATTTCGTACACAGTTGATTTTTATGTTACTTTGTAATCACTGGTACATTTGGTCTTTAAAAAAGTGTGTTCCCTGTACTATTTTGGTTTGTAGGCTGGGGTTTTCTTCTATATATTATGGTTATAAATTCATATATGTAAATATTTTTTAGTCGTAAAATCCCTGGGGTAGGGAGTGTAAAATATTAGAATTGATCAGGTTTCTGGAGACAGACAAATGCTTTTAGGCTGAGAAATAATTGACGAGATATGAATTAAGGGCTTGTTTGATATTTGGGTTTAAATACTTTCCAGATAGTTTGCACTGAGACAGATATGTTCTGGTATTGTGTATTGGTGATTTGGTCCTTCGTTGTTTGAAACGATATTAATATACAATGCCATTCAAATAAGTCTTGTTTCATCTTTCAAGCTTTTACTTAAGGTAAAACTTTATTCCATGTCCCTGGTACATTCCTACTGGGCTGGTCATATTTTGCTTGATTCTGCATCAAATCTGGATTTTAAGTTAATTTGTACAGTTGATGCTGGTTATCTTGAATTTGTTACTGTAAATCACTTTTTTGCGACATCAATTTTTTTGCGAATGTCTTGCCCAGAAGTATTTCACAAAAAGATGAATTCACGTATTTCGTCTGTTGCAAATTTAAGATGGATGGAAATGGTTTGTGTAGTTGTTTGAACATCTCTTTACAAATCAAATTGTTATACACTTACATCGCTTGTTATTCATAACAGAGTATTCACAATTTCGGATATGCACCAAATTTGTACATGCATTATTTTATTCACGGCAAACATATTTAACGAGAATTTTAAATTTGCGAATCTCGAGATTCTTGAATGAATGCAAAAATTATGTTGTCACGAAAATAAAGTGATTTATAGTATTAATGAATTTTTCAAAGCTAAATTGTTTTTTCTTTATTCTGATTATGGTAATTGGTTCGTATGTTTTGCCAAGATTGGAATATTTTTCTGAGCAATTTACATACATCAGATCTTACAGATCTTCCGTATTATTGAAGTTGAAGGGTTTAGACCTTCCTTGGAAAATATATCAAGGGCTCAACACAACACTGTCGTAACTCATATGTATTTATATAGGAGTTACAACAGTGTTGCGTTGAGCCCTCGATATATCTTACATAATAAATTATAGTTTTATAATATAGGATTTATTTGATATTGCTTGACATGCAGGATATGGAGTGTCAACTGATGTCTTTGCATACTGCCTTGTTTTAAAATTCAAGCAAATGGTATTTAATGCACTTTGGGTATAGCCACATGTTTTCTCTTAAAATGCAAATTTTTATTTCAGAAACATGTATGTTTGCTTACCTAGGGATGGCAATATTTAGCTTTAAATTGGTTGTTAAACCTGCTCTCGTGATATGGGCGATTGTAAGTCAATTAACACAGCATGGATGTTGTTATGTTGTTGTGTTTTATATAGTTAATGCATTTCTGCTGTTATCATTGTGGTGGTTAATATAATTTAAGCAGCTAATTGTATTTAGATCTAATGAAAGTTGTATATATTATAGGCCTAGTGATTAATCCTCAATAAGTGGAGGATGGGTATAACTTTAACAATAACATAGCCATAGTAGTTCTTTATGAGTGTCTTCCAAATACTAACATAACTAAGATCATTTGTTTTTCTAAATCACCAGAGATTGTCATGAATTCTTACCATTTATCCTTTCTAGAGTGCTCTCCCTTTATCCCTTCTATAGTATATGTATATATAGTACTACACATACCATATGGAATGGATAAAGGGAGAAAACTCTTGACACTCTCCTATGGTCTAAATTGTTCTTTTTCTGTCTATAAACATCTTAAGTACTATACATGTACTGCTTAAATTATTAATAGTTGATGTAACATGTAGTCTTGTATTACTATTCAAGGGAGCTAACCTGATTGTACTGTTTTGAAAATTTCAGAAAATCTACCAGATACTTTTTAAATAAGTTTGCTTGTAGCGGGCAATTTTGTTTTTAATGATGAAGAATTAAGCTATAGTAATTAAAATGAATAACTGCAAGGCCATCAAACTCATACTTAGTATTCCAGAATGTTTGTCATGATACTAAAGAGATACACTAAAGTGCAAATTATGGTTAGCTGTTTTGAAGTATTGTCAACATGCCTGCTTGCTTACTTGCTTGTTCAATAATTGAAATTCAGAACATTGTAGATAGAAATGCTTTGAAGATTTCCAGGTCGTTAGGGATTTGATCAATTAGCAGTTGCAAGCATGATGTGTCATAATGGTGATGTTTGTTTGAATCCATACTTGCTTTGTACATTTGTACTTGCATATTATAAGATTTAGCAATGCGAGCAAAGTTTTTCAAATAGCATAGTTATTGTTTTGCACGTAACAATATTTGGACTGTATGATTTGAAACTTCACACATGTCTTCAGCATCATGTAAATGACCTCACACACTCAGGTGCCTTAAAAAGTAAAGACTTACACGTTACAACAGTACATCCCCTTTTTACTTATTGTTTGCCTTTTATTGAAATTGACTGGCTAAGTGTTTAGTTATTAGTAATTTAAGGAGTTAGTTCCCCTTCTACATATAGTCAGTGTATCTGTAAGTGCTGGTGTTACATTCTGCTAGAGTTGATGTTTGTGATAATACTTCCTGTTTCTTGAGCGTACTATTGCTATACAGCTCTTGTGATTGATTAGTTCATATAATTTGGCATGTTTCCTTCAATCTTTAAGGCAGCAGTTCATGTTTATTAAGTAATTAATGCACGTAAAAACTTTTTACATATTGGATAAGGCATGACAATTACTGCCAATTAAATTATTGTTTATTTCACTGAATTTGACATATTTTGCAATAAGTTAGACATTTAATTCTCAACTTTCTTCCTGAATACAATTTTCGCTAGTCATAGGCTATTGAATGTGAAAACAAAACATGTACCGGTATGAACAATTTTAATCGATTTACATGAATGCTTTACAACACCTGCTGTCAATCCCTGTTAGGAGAAAAAGTTGTTTTATGAAAAGAAGTACTATTCTGGTTGGTTGAAACAATATAGCTATGGGAGAAGACCAACAATATCTTGTGCAGCTTTAAACTTGTGATAAAAAGAAGCAATGTTGTTTATCTAATACGTAATTACAGTCTGACCTCGTTCATTTGAATTCATTGTGTTTGAATTTTGTTGTTGAAAATACATGAATTTGAATAGCCCATTGGAACCTGATATTTATTTCGGATGATAACCACGTATTCGGATGTAAGGTTGTCGAATAAACAAGGTCAGACTGTATGAATCTTACTAAAGATATATATTGTGACTTGTTAGATTGAAGTTGTCAAGTAAAAATCATGGTTTTCTGTTACTGTGTTTACATATTTTAAGACAAATTTTTTCTACAGATATTAACTCGCTTTTTGTAGCATTGTTACCGAGTTTCAGTTTTTTCTTCTGATGTAAAATTGGTCATGTTTCATATCTCATACAGTCTTAATGTTACAAGGTTCACACAGGTCTTGAAAAGTCCTTGAATTTGATGCCTACTCCTTGAAAAGTACTTGAATTTGTAACAGCCTCAAACTCCTCGAAAAGTACTGAAGTAAATACATTTTGGTAAATTATCCTAGAATCTTGTGTTGCATATTGTAGAAAAAGGAACACAAATAATAATCAGACTAACAATGACATTAGGCAAAAAAATTATCTAGCTATCTTCGACAGGGCCTACATCTGAGTAGGGGATAGTATGTAATACAGTATGTTATGGTACTCAACAGGTTTTATGCCCCCTTAAAGTAATTGTATCTGTGCTGATGGTCATCTCGGAAATATGAAACTTGAAAAATAATCTGGATCCTTTCTTCTCTATACCAAAATATCAACATTTATAGTCCTTGAAAATGGGAGGAAAGTACTCAAAAAGACCTTGAAAAGTACTTGAATTTTTTGGGGGAAGTTCTGTTTGCAACATGTGTTATATTTATAAGCATGCTTTGTCATTTTACTTTTTTGTACTTGTTTTTGTGTTTGTTGTTATCCATTGCAGTCCTTGTAAATGTTGGGCCACCTGTTTACCAAATCTGAAAATAAAACCAATGGGTAAAAATCTACATTGAGATGTATAATAGTTGTCATTATTTATGGTAAAACGGATGCTAAGGTCGCAACAGGAATTATGAATTGATCATGTATTAATCATGGGGTTGATTTTTTTTTTATTTCATGCTTGCAGATAGTGTTGACATTTAAGGCTGCTCCTATATCAAAATAGCTACAACAATACTAACAATGCAATGGATAATTATCAAATTTTCAGTGCTTCAACATACAGCAACATGTACTCAAATTTACAGCAGTGAATACAACTCAGTTGGTGTTTCAGGAAGTCATATGTTGTTGCTGTATATACCAGTATTAGCGGAATGTTGCTTGTTTGTTGTTTTTAATGCTTATACTAACAATGTTGTCATTGCTTCCAGAAACCTGCGTGTTTGCATACATAGGCATGGCATTTTTTAGTTTCAAATTTGTGTTCAAGCCTTCTCTCGTTATATGGAGTATTGTAAGTGTTTTCTCTTCCTTAGTTTTGTACGGTACATGTTCTAAAAATGTAGTGAAAGTAAAGACTATAAACTACTGTTGTCCTTTCGTCTTTTTAAGCTCCAGCATTTCATTACCATTCAGACTAACTTATTAAAAAATAAAATATCTAGTTTATGTTCACCATTATGTTATTAATCCTCAGTACACAGGCTATTAATAACATATATGATACCAAAGGCAAATTGGCTAGCGAAACTTTGTTATGCATGAATGTTCATTAGCATTTCTCGACCAATGAAAATTCGACAAAATGGCAGCAACCATCGAAAACCAATGTGCAATTTGAAAGCTGTGATCACATTGGATCGCTCAGCAATTTCTGTATCACATGAGGTGTGTGTCGTGTGTCCAATCAAGGGGTTAGATTTTACCTCATTAATTATTCATGAGTACGAGATTTTTACAGACAGTTTGCCCAGGGTATCATATATGTTAGGTATAGCCTGGGTACCGAGGATGATTGTTAATGACACATTTTAAACTGCTGTGTCTTTCACCAATCTTATAGTTCATATGCACTTATTATTTAATTAGACTGCTCTCCTCAACATTGCAGGTGTCCTGTCAGTAACATCTGTCTGTGTGTTTTATATTTAACAGTTTTAATGTAATGCTGCTGTGAATGTTATTTGCTATTCTCTCAGAAATGTGTAAAGCAGAACCTCAATGATAACCTTCGGTTCTGAAGAAAATTTAATTTTGAGATGGTCTATTTATCCAGTTAATGGAAGAAAAATTTGGAAACCGGTCAATAAAAATGATCTTATCAATGAGATGGTCTTAATTTTGAGGTGGTCTTTAAGTGTGGTTTTACAGTAATGCTAAAAATTACAATCCATGTATTTTAACTGTATTTGCTGTACTGATTGAAATTCTAGTATCAGTTGCCATGATTGTATGCTGTATATGACACTGCTGTTGTGAAGCACTTGTTTAAATACACTTATTTTGTATGCTTGGTTATTTGGTGTATGTTTTGATCATTTTGTTATTTAATATTTTTCTGTAATCATTTCCTTAAATTCATGTGACTTAACTTTGTAACCTATTGTAGAAGTGATTTTACAAACACTACTAAAATGCTAATGCATTATCCTGTATGTTGGTTTGCATATCATAATTGCCATCATAAACTTAAAATATTCTTTACCAGTATTACTATAAAATTGATAAAGGGAGAGAACTCTAGAAGGGATAAAGGGAGAGATCTCTAGACATGCTCCTTCTTAACTGTCTCTTTAAACATCTTGGCAACTATGTAAATTGCAATAACCAACAAAGCAGTCAAAATGCATGATTTCTAACTTGATAAATGACCAATGAGTCTTTTTAATCTGATTCTGATATTTCTAAAGGTATTTTCATTCTTTTTATTCCTTTCATTCAATAATTAATTATGTAACAAATATTCTTGGTAGCATGATTCATTGGCTGTCTTTCTTTCCATTATTTTGTGTTGTGTTACTTAAGGGGTTTCTTAAATGGTTTTGTTTTCCATTTCAGTCCTTGATTCTCATTGGTCGAGCTGTGAATATATTCCCGCTGTCTTTCATTTCCAATTATTTCCGTGAACATAAAATTACAAAAAAGATGCAGTTCGTCATGTGGTTCAGTGGTAAGATTGTGTATTTAATTGTTTCCTATCATTGATTCTGTCTATGTTGTGCATATTGACCTATCAAATTGAAATGCCTGTTTAATTCTTCTCACTTTTCTTGATTCATAAGTATCTGGCCCTACCCTAACTGTAAAGGCTGTAAAAACTTGATAAACAATTACTGTAAACCTCAAAAAAGTTCACACTCTTTTCAAGATAGCTGTCAGTGCAATTGACAACAAGACAAGTGTAGATGCACTCCAGTGATGTTGACATATGACATTTTGTGAACATTATTGTCTTATTAAGTTGAATATGATCTATTACATAAAAAAATAAAAACAAAATTGTTGCATCTACTTTTTGTTGCATCAGATTTTGTTGACAAGGGACATAATTATACACACCATACTTTGCTTGCATATCGGAGGTTAAAGTAATGTTTTGACCTAAATCATGTGTTTCTTTTGTTATGTCGTAAATAGATCTTTCATTCATGGTCATTTTTTATCGATTTTTTTTAATTCCTCATCTAAAACAGATAAGAACTTGTTTAGAAGACACATTTCAGACTTGGAGAGCCTTGTTTTTATCATTTTTAGTAGACATAAATTCATAAAAAAATCAATAAAAAATTACCATGAATGTCAGATCCCCAATGTAAAGATTAAAATGTTAATATTTTACCATGGAAGAACATGTTCAATCCAAGTGCATAAGGCAAATGTGTTTTGTATATTTCAGGCTTGCGTGGTGCAATTGCTTTTGCTTTGAGTTTACATCTAGAGTTTGATTCACCGGAGAAACGTTATGTTCTAGTCACTACTACTCTCATTATTGTGCTATTTACAATCCTGTTTCTGGGTGGGGCTACAATGCCTATGATGAAAGTAAGATCTTAATTCTTATGCAGATCAAAAATAGATAAAAAATAGCCTAATTGTTTTATTTTTTAGAAATGATAATGATAACACAATACTTGGTACAGTTTATTCGAATTCATCAGTTCCGAAATTTTATTTCGAATAATATATGGTTTAGAATAGCCTATTTCAATTTGACGTGCCTAAGAAGGTACGGTACATCAAGATTGATATTTATTTCCGATGATACCAATTATTCGGATAGAAGTTGTCAAATAAACGAGGTTCGACTGTAATTTGTTGTATTCATAATTAATTAATATTAACTGATAATTTATGATATCGTTTCAATTATTACATGTAGTTAGTTAAAAGTGAAATAAATATGTGCATATGCATATGTTTTACTTGATCAGAGCCATTTGTCAAATCAGTTTTGAAATCTTTCATCAGAATTTTTTGTATCATGTTACATTTTCTGAGCAAATCGAATTCATTTGGCAACAACACTTAATGGTGTTTTCGATATTAAAGTGTTACAAAGCAGTTGATTGACTGTCTGTTTTCAGTTACTTAAAGCCGAGAAGAAGGAAAAACGAAAGAAGAAATCTGATTGTGAAATATCTCTCAGTAAGACAAAAGAAATGGTACGTGCTGATTTACCTTATTACTGTGCTAAGTCATAAGAAACATAGCTAGTCTTAAATTGATTGTCCTCAAAATTTGAAGTTTCTTATTGACTTTTAAATTCTTTGAAGTTCATTTTCAATATAGTTTTATGTTTCCCTTTTCTTTGTCAATTTGTATGCAGCTGCATATTTGCATGAGGTTTGCTTCACTCCTGTAAGTTTTGGATGTATATTACAAATATTTGTGAAAACTGGAATCATTCTTGATGTAAACATGCTTGACTGACCTTTCTAGTTATCAACTTTCACCCTCCTTTTGGAGATATTTTACATTTATCCATATAAATGATGGTCTATGGATGAGTTTTAAATCTGTTTTGGGAGAACAATCTGTAATATTTTGTTAATTTTCATAAATAGAAATAATCATAATTGGTAAATACATTTATTACACATTAAAAGGGGGGCACCACAGGGTATTTTTGTCAGATGGTAAAACATTTAAGCACACTCAGAATATTCAAGTGTTATGGTATCTATTACAATGTCAGGTGCCCCTGGGGACTGCAGTGCTCTACAGACCTGGGGAAGTCACTGTGTAGTTGCAGGTTGATATCTATATTATTTAGGGTAATATTTATCATATTTCCCTCCTTAGTATACAAGGTTTATATTCTGTTTATTGATGGAAGATTGTCTCGTAATGTTTCAGGGTGACACTGTGGATTCTGAGCATTTGTCAGAAATCACAGAAAGTGAAGCTGAAGTGAGTTTTGCTCGACCAACTCATAAAGGATTTGTTAGACTTGATGCCAGATATCTCATACCTTTCTTTACCAGAAAGTTTACACAACAGGTTTGTTAAGAGTTTTTTTCAAGTGATATTTCAACTTCTAGATCAGTTTAGACATATAATTCTGGTTTCATAATTTAAGATATACATGTAACACCAAACTGTTAAAACTACTTCTTCATCACAACATAGTAACAATGGTTTTGCACCAGACCTTGGATTGGTACACTTGAATGTATGTGGTATAAAATTACCTGTACTTTTGTTAAAGATTTTAGTTTCTTCTTGTAACTTGGTACATGTATTGCCATCTATTTTAATGCTTTAAAAAGAATCAAGATTTATCTTTTTGCATTCCTATCGATATACAAGTTACCACACTTTCAATAGATCTGAAACCAGATTGCTACAATCATTTTCCCCCTCAATTATCATGATACAGACATTGATGTACTGTTGATTACTGATTTAATCATTTCATCTGAACTTCAAGGATCCAGTCTTGAACTTTGTACTCCCGGTAAAAACCCATTATAGTGAATGCTGCGACCTACTGAATACAAATTGGGATGATTTTTTCTTACCTGTTTTAACTCAAGCTATGATATATAGGCAGATACGGTTGACACTAATTGTGTCAACATCGGTAATTTCAACATTTTGGTTTGATTGACATATTTGAAAAGTCCTGATTTCTGTTGCTGTATAGGAAAAATGAAACATATCGACATATCATGTTGGCAATTTCGGCTATGTCGACATGATTTCTCTGGCCGGAAAAGTGAGTTTTACAAAACCACCATGGCAAAAGTGCATACATACGAGATTGCAAGTACTTTGGAAATCTGATATTTTGACATTCAGATATGTGGAAGCTTTTTATTGGGCCCCTTAATATCGACATAACAGGTTTCGATGATACAAATACCAAGAAGTGGATGTTATGCCAGCATTCCAAGCTGTGCTGAATTTGCTTGTTAAAACTCTATGACTCTACAGAAATATGGAAAAATTAAATCATTAAATTTTACTTCGATTATTATCTTCATGTGTTATTTTCATGCTGAAATAATGTCATGTGTTGTTGTGTATTGTTATTTACAGGAGGTACGAGATGCTAGGACACAAATGACAAACTTAACCAAACAATGGTTTAACGATGTCCGAGCGGCCCCTTCAGAATCAGAAGGAGAGGATGAGGAGGAGACATTATTTATAAACTCTCGTCATAACTCCGAGAGTGGTGCTCAAAATGAACCTTTATTACATTGATCCAATTGTGTGCATGTCTCACTTTCTAGCTCATACATAATTATGTCTTGGATATTTTTCTGGGCTAGTCTACAATTCTCTGGCTCTAAGACTGTCTGGATTAACCTTAACATTCGTGGGAATTTTTAGGGTATCTTTTATGAAGGAGAGTTAGGGGACCCAGTTTCTGCAAACTGAAGTCATTTGGGGTTTACAATGTCATGTTTTACATGGTAAAACATGTTTGAAATTTTACTTGCTAGTAAAAACGACTTTCAGTTTCATAGCAGTCATGTCAATCACCGTCCTATCTACTCTACAGACAACTAATTTTATTGGAAAGAATCGTTTTGGAGAGAATAAAACAAGTCAGTACCAAAATGAATGAAAGTAAAACTCCTGATTTACGTAAATAACATCACAATTATAAATATGTTGTACGCGTCCTAGAATTATTGAAAACAATAAGTACATATGCTCACAATTGAAATCAGGCTGTGCATGTCTTAAAACAGTGTCTAAATACACCAAAAAGTCTTTAAGTATCAGTGCAATACATATACAAGGTATTCTAAATAAAGGTGCATGGATCCAAGAAAAAAATGTGTGAAAATGTCAGGGCTGGTCTGATGTTGCTATGTCTGAATTCATGTTGTATTTTATTTCTCATAATTTATCCAAGTTATTGTTGACCATTCCAGTGTTGTATTACATTGCTCATTTTGTTATATTTGCTCACCTGGTACATATTTAACATTGGTATAACTGTTCCTGGTATGAATATTGCTTACCTTTCCTTAGTTTTATCCTTATGTTTGTCTTTACAATAGATGATTACTGTCCAGACATCTAACATTGTACTTCTAGATATTGTACATGACTTTAGTAAATATAAACTTGTTTTATTTTGATTATTACCTGTTTAAATTAAACCTGTTTAAATACTTGAGGTTGTTATAAAATATTAAAAAATCCAATTATACACAACATATATAGGCATTGTCTGTATCATACTTCTTGTTGCTAGGCAGCTGATTTATTATACTTGCAAAAAATCAGTTGAGGAGTTTTGTCCGTCTTTAATAAAAAGGGCAACAGGAGGCAGTTTGTCCAGGATCTGTTTGTCCAGCTCCCTCTAAAAACATTTCCTGGTTAATAGTGGTTTACCTGATGTGTAGCTAGTCATGGTATATTTATTTATTACAATAAACTTGGCCTTTTAAAGATATTTTTTATATGTATTCAGTGCTGGTGATTTATTGAGCACTATTCCACAAAAACTAATACTTCATGAATAGTAAATGACACAATAGTTACTTCCATTTTGTCCTTGAATGAATGAATCAATGGTGTTCATACTTATATGATTTGATGTTCTCAATGGCTTTAGACCTACTGTGAAATACTAGTTACTTTAACAAGCCTGTTAACTGTTTGTTTCATGTCTTGAACAAAGGTTTAGATAAAATTATTTGTCAGATATGATGGTTTTGAATTGATTTGGATCACTGTTTGCTAATTTTATTTTTCAAATTTATGAAATAAACGTTATATAGTATAGGAAAAATTGCCGTCAAAAGGGAATAGCATGATTAATACTTGCTGCTTGTAAAGGTTTTATTTATCTTTTTGTGTGGTATTTGATATAATTTGTTTAAATACAGTAAACGTTAATAATAATACCACCATTGGAACCCTAGAAAAGTGGTCTTCTTATTGAAGTGGTCTTAATATTGAGGTTGAATAAAGATCAAAAAGGCGAAAATGGACCTGCAAATTGTGTTCTTAATTTTGAATTGGTCATATTATTGAGGTTGTCTTTTAGTGAGGGTTTACTGTATGTAGAAGAAATGTAGAGGGGTATCCTCTGATAATTGAGCATTTTTACCCATACAGTGAAGCATGCCAGTAGTGATTACAACAAAGTGTATCTAATATGGTTAGATGTTATATTTTGTAAATAAATGGCCTGGATCAGATCTTAGTTGATGTAAATGACAAATATTTTGTTTCTTATTTTTATTGCAGTTTGTTTTTTATACAAACTATCTTCTTTTTAATGTCTGTACGTTGTATATTTGCATTTACAGAAAAAAGAGAAAGTATTTTTATATTGTGTATGTTCATATATTTGCTGATGTGTAGAAATACAAACTGTGAAATGTATGTGGTTGTTTTATGTACTGTGATTTCTTTAAGTGATATTTCATCATTGTGACAATTTACTTACCAGGTTTTTCATCTTTGTTGTATTTGACTATGATTGATATACAAACGCTAGTCAAAACAGCTTACTAAACATTTTGCATTTGAAATATCTTCCAGAAATGACTTTGTATTGTATCAAGACATGGAGTATGACTGACTGATTCACATAGATTTGTTGAATTCATCCAGCCCTGGTGTTGGCCACAAAACTTAAGAATCAAGATTTTTTTGGAGTAAAATATTTTTGGCTTGTAGAACTGACATGTTTTCCATTTAGTAATGTGCTAGTATATGTAAATCTAGTTTACATATTGAGGGTTCAGCGCTAGACTATCGTAATTTCTATGTATTTATATAGGAGTTACGATAGTCTTGTGCTGAACCCTCGAATAATCAGCTATCTTGACTATTTCAGCAACCTTTAACTTGAAATATATCCTTGAAAAATTGAGTTGTAGACAGATTTCATTGGAGATAATGTGTTAACTTGTTGCCAGTTCATTGTTATCACAAATGGTATGGCTTACTACTATTGAAATATACACCATTAAAAACGCAACTATTTCACTTTCGCCTTCATTTTGTTGCAAGTGTTAAAAGCATATTATTATAACAAATGAGTAAACTATGACCCTAGTATTCATATATTAACAATTGATTAAGTTAAGGAAATTATGTTTGAGAATTAGAAATAATTATTTCTTTATAATGTCACCAAGCTGACATGGACACTATTTAGTTGCGTTATTAATGGCGTGGAGTATAAATGAATGAAGTGTTCTGGAGCTAAGTGAAATATCTCTTGTCAGGTGAGATCTTTGAAGTGTATATATATATTTGGGATATTGAAGAAATCCATATTTTGTGTACAAGTATTCATGTATATACTGTATTTTACTGTTATTTCAAGTTGGTGTAATTTTTCATTGTTGCTTTTGTTATTTTGTTGTATTTTCATTTAACATGCAGATAAGCCTTAATCAAAGAAACATTATCAGCATTGAAACCAAAACAGTGCATGAAAGAACAGTGCCATCGGGACAACAACTTTCTTGTTACAATTTGTTCATATAGATCAAACATAGCAGTGACTTCAGACTTGTGTCTGTGTCTTTTCTGTCCCGGTGTAATAACAGTTTTGATGTAAGTAATTGTTGTACATGCAAAATGTGTTCCATCTTTGCTGTTTTAGATAAACAACATCCTGTCTCAATATTTTAATTTACCATTTATTCACCTGAACTTGGCATTGTTATAATTGAGTAAATGTTTTTTATTCAACGACACTTCATTTTAAGGAATGAATGTTTAACAAGACTAAAACAAAACTATAAAAATGTATTCACTTCATTTAAAAGCAGTTGTCTACTTATGTAACATTTTGTAATATACAAAAATGCGGATCTAATCTATTATTAGATCCGTGATACAAATATTTATGTGAAGAATTTTTTGTTTTTCTACAATATCATTACGTCACCATGTGATGTCAGTCTTACTTTACATGATCAATGATTTCTTGGAATTGTATGTTGCTGTTTTGCTAGACAAATTTATATTAAGTTGTACATGTTAGTGAATAGGGTATGTCAATAATTTCACAATCCACATGGCTTTATGTTGAGATGAGTATGTACATTTGTTGACAAAATACCTGAATGAAGAAATGGGTTGTTATTTAACCTTCACTCATTGATACCCTGTGTAAGAATTCCATATTTTATCTGTGATAGACAATTTCGATAGAAATCAAAATAACCAAGGTTTGCTTGTTGTTCTACAAATTACATTGCTTTTTTCACGTTGACTGTGGTGGATTAAAACTTTGATTAATTTTTATGTGATTTCATCTGCTTTCTATCTTTGTAAACTACAACTGACTTTCATTTACAGACATGAACTAACTCTACAATAGTTTTGTATGTTCAAATTCAGAACATGTCTGCTTACTTCTAGCTATTCAAGTTAAAGATATCATGCTTATTTAAGCTACCAGAGGTTGTCAAGTTAAATTTAGAACTTGTTGTCTTATTAAAAGTCAGAAAGAAAGTATTCCCTTACCATACCTTATCTCAGTGTTGGGTTTATGTCGGTTTCAAGGCACCAGTATGCCTGTTTTTTGAACTTCATCTCCTTTGAAATATGTTTCTGTACCCGTGTTCTGCTATACAGATAGCAAACAATGAAGGATCAAAAATACTTCTTGTAATGATTTATCAACTGTTTCTGGTGCATTAATATTAACCACTAAAATCTCCTAAAATTGTTAGTGTTCATGTACATGTTTATTGTATACATGTTTTTGTGTTTCATTATTTCTATTGTGTTGTTCTTGTAGAATTATGTATTATTGTTGTTGAGGGACGTCCTTATCATTTATAAAATGCTGAAAATAAAAATGGTAAATAAACTTACTTTGTGTTGCTAAGTGATTGTCAGACCTTGATTCTGTCACATTCTCTTCTGATGTTCCTGGTACCCTATATGTCTTGAAATAATATAGGTCATGCATATTACAATGGTGCAACTAGGCTCAAACAGAAAGATATAGGTACTGCTTTTAAATGTCAGACTCATGCAGATGCTGGCTGCAGTCAATGATTCCTGTTTTCAATATGGTGTTGATTCACATATGGGAAAGTAGAGAATTACTGCAGAACTCGATGTAACTCTTTCTAGTACTTGCACAAGTCAAAAATACTAAATATATAACTGCTATAAAATCAAATAAAAGTAAAGACATATTCACCATGAAGCATACCATCCTTGCATACCAAGGTCTCCATTATGTTACACTCCAGTTTCACTCTTCTATAATCGGTCCAATGGCTGAGTGCTTCAGTGCTTGGGTAATTATTCCAATTCCCTGATATTAACCTTGGCAAACAAGTACAAGGAACTAAAACAGACAAGTCTTTCATGATTATTAGCTTACAGGGCATGCATTGTGAAGCAGAATATGTAGTTTAATGTAGATATGTTATGCTCATTTTTATTGCTTTTGGACTCGTTCTGCCAAAGGTCAAGGTCACCGTTACTAAAAATAGAAATTTGGTTTCCGGCGAATAACATTAGTTTAACTTGAGTTTCGTTGATCATATTGACATCAAACTTGGTGTATATTAAGAACATGTCAAGAGCTTGCTTGGGATTGCTTTTGGATTCATTCCGCCAAAGGTCGAGGTCACTGTTACTAAAAATAGAAATTTGGTTTCCGGCGAATAACATTAGTTTAACTTGAGTTTCGTTGATCATATTGACATCAAACTTGGTGTATATTAAGAACATGTCAAGAGCTCGCTTGGAATTGCTTTTGGATTCATTCCGCCAAAGGTCGAGGTCACCGTTACTAAAATTAGAAATTTGGTCTCCGGAGAATAACTAGTTTCGTTGATCATATTGACATCAAACTTGGTGTATAGTAAGAAAATCTTGAGAGCTCGCTTTGGATTGCTTTTGGGTTAATTCCGTCCAGGGTCAAGGTCACTTTAAATTTAAAATTCAGTTTCCACTTACTATCTTCCCTATGCGGGGTGTATTGACATCAAATTTGGTGAGTAGTTGTTGCATATATATATAATATATCCAAGTGTGAGTGTGTATATGCATGTATCACCTACGGCACTTTTGCAGCATTGATGATCATCATGTATTCATTATACAAATAGAGCCTTGGTTAATATTAACTACGTTGAAAACCTGGTTTGTGGGCATTGCCCATTTCTTGTTTGTTCATTTGTTTACCAAAACAAACTTGAAAACTATATTTTATCTAGTTAAAACTTAAATAAATATGCATTATCACAGAATACATTTATAATGTATTTCTCTGTGTTTTCGAAAAAGACATTTGTATTATCATAAATTCCAGTTTTTTAACAAGTGGGTGTTTTTTACAAGTTTTGTCTGTAGGTAATATGATAAAACAAGATTGTTTTAAACGGTCATACATGGCAATGGTTCTTACTTATAATGTTATAGACTATGTAACAACAATACAGTATGAACCCCATTAAAGATGTTAGGTTCAGATGAGCCAGATACATCTTTAATAATAAAAAAGAGTGGAAATAATGACACCAGAGGTGTAAGGTGTAAAGGTTCAACAAATATCACATACCAAACTGTGGCTTATGATCTTCAAGAGGACCATGAGAAATGAAGGCCACTCAGTTAGCTGTCCAAGACTGAAAAAGTTGAAGAAGAACACTTCCTGAAGTTATTCTGCAAAGAATTCCATTGTTTAGTAGCAGTGTATCCAATACTGCTTTTGCTGTACCTGACAGTTTGAGGTTTAAGTTATCAAAGCCCCAGACTTGGTGACTTCAAACAAGGGCTGTCCACTATTTCTATTTAAGGTCCAGCTATAAGATTCCAATGATTGTTAGGGCTGCACCTGCCATGACTACCATAACCTGAGAGGCTGAACAACTTTAATTCTACATGGAGTCATAGTCCAAGTTATGTATGTAAACTTGATCAACTGTTCTCATTCTGCTTATTTTTTTAAGAAATATTAATATAACATTAATATTCTCATAACTGCATGATTGTATAGTCATTAAAACAACTTTGTTTCCTATGTTTGCTCTATCCTCACCAGCATCAATGTGTAGTTTTAGTGGACAGTAATTGAAAGTTGACCTTAAAAGAAAGATTGTAACTCTCATCCAACTGAGACAGATATCCTATGCATTTAATTTTCTATGAAATGAAAATTTAACATACACCCCCCCCCCCCCAAACGAGTTGATTACATTTTTATACGGACAAAATAATAAAAATACAATACCTATCATGTCAACAATATTGTTGAAAACAATTTTAAATTAAAAAAACATGTGCGTCGGCCGGGACTCGAACCCGGATCGACTGCTTGGAAGGCAACCATGCTAACCTTTACACCACCGACGCCTGTACAATAGTTGAAAGAATACAGTTATTTATAGAATTGTTGAACTGTGCAATGGTTGATGGGATACATATGTCGTCTTCCTGTTTAAAGATGGCTTCCAATTTTGGGGAAGGCAATGAAAATACAAATCAAAACGGTAAATATCCTGCACTATTAGGTCTAAATGGTTCCTGTTAGGGATTATATATTTATTTTTAATTCATATTTTATAATGGTTACTTGATTCGATTCAGACGTGCTCCTAAAAGGCGCTACCGATAATATTTCAGTCTGCTCATTGTAAACAAACGAATTACCTCCCTTTGCTAGATCAGGTTTGCATGATTTTGACTATGTATTGACTTGTTTATACCAATTAAGCCTGGATAAAGACGGTGGATAAAGTATATTAGGTGCAATAAACGTTTATAGGTTTACATAACTACTACTCGTCAATTTGATTGAAATGTTTTTCACACCTATCATGCGGAATCCTTTGTGCCAATCAGCGTTCATTATTGCCAAGAACGGTAATTCCATGACCTGTTCAAACACGAGCTCTTGCAAGTTGTATTAAAATCCGAATTCCATTGAATTTTCATTTATTCTTTCGTGACTGATCAGTGTAACGGATATGGCTGTATGTATTTCTAGTAAGTATAAATGTTAATGATTATATTTCTTATTAAAATAATGATAATTTGTTGAAATGACAGTTTTGAAACTAAGAGATTGTTATTTCACCACATAGCAACCTGATATGTGAGGATTTGAACCAAGTATTTTAACAGGTTTAATGGATATGTGCATTAGCAATAAATGAATAAAGCCAAATTCAGTTGAATAGTAATTTTATTAACAATCTTGATGATGTATATTTCGAAAGGATCATCTTAAACTCAACAAATGTGAACAATACGTCAATAGCATGACCAGTGAGGTCATTCCATCTTAAGCTCTTGGGTGCAGCTGTATCTGAGAATATGAAGTTGCTATGACTGAGAAACTATTTGGGATAGGATTTATAATCTAACTGAAGTTCATATTACACCTTATTGGAACCAATAGTGGTGTGACTTTGTGCTATTTAGCGGACAGCACTTGTGTAGTTCTTGTTTCCATAGCTTAATTCAAAATTAGACAGTATATCTTTGAAATTCTTAGGAAGAGTTTGATGTAATCGGGGTTTATTTTTACTATTTTGGGAAGATGACCCTTCAAATTGGGAATTTTTGTGCGTTAATCTTAGAAATTGGGAAAAAAGTCTTGAAATTAAGGCAAAATTTTATGAACAGAATTAAAGGATGATGTGATTAATAAATCAACAATTGCTTTGTATAAAACTGCTTGTGAAAGAAGCTCTAACTTTGTCTAATTTGGACTTAATTGAACCATAAAATGTTATTTAGATTTATTGGGATTTTTTACATTAAAATTTGGGAAAATATGTACTTTTTGTCATTGGCAATATAGCCGAATAACAGCTGAAAATAAACCCCTGTAATTATTGATTGATGGCAGTGATTGGCCAGTGTCCAGCAAGAAATGGAAGAATAGCAAATGAAAAACATGTTTTCAGTCATCAGTACATTCACAGGGTTTTCACCGGAATCTTGTCAGTTCACCGCCAGGTTGGGCTGTTGGCACAGATCTCAAGGAATGTTAAATATATATTGATGGTATTATATGTTTATATATATCAAATAATCTGCCTTAATTCTAGAGTACTGAGTTGATTGCATGCATTATTAATCCTACTTGCAAATGCAAATTGTCTTTATAACCTGTACTGATGATGTAGTGCTTCGTATTTCCAGATGTCATGGAGGTCGAAGAAATGTTTTTTGAAGAGGAGGACTTGGCAACATCCAGGTAAAATGCAGTTATATATTACATGTGTATATAAGTTTAATTCCAGTACATTATCCTTATCTCTCTTGCATTTAGCATACTTGCATTGTGTCTCTACATTTTTCTCTGGCCACAAAATAATGCCAAATTCTCAGATTTTATGATAACTTTTCTTTCATATCACTGTGTGATTATGAATTTTTGGTATATTTCAATATTAATTAATTATTGTTATGTATTTTTCAGTTCCAGTGTATCGGATACAAAGTTTGATCTAGTCATTGGCCACATAGAAGATATTATAATGGGTATGTTACACCCCTTGGTTCTGTCATCTATTTTGTTCACTCAATGTTTAACTATTGTTTGGTGTAAAAAAATCCACTTGATTTCAATTTTTGTTGGCCAAAGTTGGTATTTTTCAAGAGCAGTGATCCCCTTTCTGTGATATTTCAACAACATTATTGAAGTATTATTTATGGTTTTTAGTACCTTTACTGAAAAACAGGTATACATGTATTTTGTTGGCTTTACAATACTGGCTGAAAATAATTGATCAAAATGTGGATATACATGTGTAGTTTATTTCAAGCTCTACTAAAATTATCTTGATTTACAGCCTTGACATCATCATCGTCACATGCTGATAGAGGTCTGCATTCTCAATATTGTCTTAATTTTGCAGTGATTGAAATATCTATCCATTGCCAGTATTGCTGTAAGCATGATCTATAAATGTTTTCATTCTTGCTATTCTCCATTTGCAGAAGATGAATTTCAGACCATGCAGCATGATTTCTTAGAAAAATATTACAATGAATTTGAAGATACCGAAGAGAACAAATTTATCTACACAGATATTCACAGAGAATATGTAAGTATTGAGTTAATGTTAATATATGTTTAGTGTTTTTCATTACACCATCATTTTTGGGACTATCATAATATTTTATTTTGCACCAACATTCTTTCTCGGAAAGATACTGACTTTGAAAACTGCTTACTTAAATAACGCCGGTTGTTTTCCAGGTTCACAGTAGTAGCTGTTCCTTAGACTAGATTATTGAAAATACACCGGCTTTATATATTAAACCAGTATGTATATAATCCATAAGTACACTAGTATTGCCTTCATGGAATGAAAGCTTTATGGAATCAAATAATACAACTGCATGATTTAAATTCAAATGGACTTAAGTTATGTAGCAGTTTATTTGCTTCAACGATATTGGTGATACATTTATTGCTGGAAAGAACCGAAAACTTAAATATTGTATTATGATGTGCAAGTTAGGTTGATTTGACATGAATTTGCAGTATAACATGTGTATCTTACCTTTTCAGGTTAGTTTAGTTGAACATTACTTAGAGAGTGAACTGTGTAACAGACTTCCAGGATTTTGTATGAGCGAATTTTCCAGGCAGATAATGTAAGTGTTTAATGAAAATTTCGGCGCAACCGTACTAACATGGTTTTGCTATTTGCATATCAGTGTTGTGTAAACCAATCAAATCTTGTGGTGATCACCAAGGCAATTTCTCTTCAACAGAACAACATTTGTAACCTTGAAGCAGATTGGTTAACCTTTCGATAAAGAGTACGTTACCTTACCGAAATCTACTGAATTTCGGTGAATTTACTAAAATCCATTTTGGATCTGGAGTGACCAGCAATCGTTGCTCTCGGCAATGTTTTATGTTGCACAACAAATCTTAACCTTCAAATTGCGCTGACTTTTTTTCTTAATAATTCTTGTTTATTCTGTACTCTTCTTGGATACATTTTCGTTTGTGTTTTAAGAACTTATGTTAAGCATTGAAGACATGGATAACATTAGATATTCTGCACATAATTATTGTATCTACTTCTTTACCAGAACAAAATTTTCAGTTGCTTTGCCGCATCCTTTCAACATGTACTGTGAATTGTATAATATTTATGGCTCATGGGTACATATAGTGGTTTTTGATGTGCTATAACATTTTTAACAAGTTTGCTTCACTTATTTTCAGGGAGCGAAGAGAAGAATTAGATGGAGAAATATTTGAAATGTTGCTCACATTTAGTGATTTTATGTCTTTTAAAGAAATGTTCCTTGACTTCAAAGCAGTAAGTATAATTGTGTTTCATCTGAACATATTAACAGTAATATTATTCTTCGTCACTTTATATCATAAATGCCATATGACAGAGATAGGATTGATTGGACATTGTGAGAGTAACATCCTGACTTCTAATGGTGGTGGTCAGTGTGAATTATAGGATTGATTGGACATTGTGAGAGTAACATCCTGACTTCTAATGGTGGTGGTCAGTGTGAATTATAGGATTGATTGGACATTGTGAGTGTAACATCCTGACTACTAATGGTGGTGGTCAGTGTGAATTCGAGTTTTCATGTACTTTTTGCACATGTTAAAAATATGCTCAGTATTATCACCAGTAGATTTTTGTTTTAATTGTTTTGTAATTTTATGAATGCAACTTTTACGAATTTTTTTACGAAACACCGGTAGTAAGGCCTCCCAAATTTTAAGTTGAATTTTCGTTAAGACAAACTATTTTCTACGGTCCCGAAAATTCGTCTTAACGAGAGTCGACTGTAGTTAGTATTCCAGTAAGTGTTCCACTTGACCCTGGAGTTGACCCTTTGACCCCCAGAATTTCCAAAAAGGCACATTCTGGATCTATGGATTCTGGCTGAAGGCTCAGTTTTTCTCTAAATTATAGATAATTTGGCTCTTGAATGGTAAAATGCGGTAAACAATTATCAAAATGACCCTTTAGATTCAGATTCTAGTGGAGCCCCTGATTAGTAAAAGTGACATTATTGCAAGAGTATACCTAATGTTATTGTGTTTGGTTTTACAGGAAAAAGAAGGAAGAACTGTGGATCTTAGTGCTGGTATTACTGTCACCAATCTTGGTGCTGATTTCTGTCTGGATGGAGCTTCTTTCTCATTGACAGGACATTCTTTCAATGGAAATAATCCATCACAGCATTAATACGTGTTTACCTCAGGAAATACATTCATATTGCTGTTAAATATTGGTCAGTTGTATAAGATTTCCAAACTTACAAAATACCGTTTACTCATGTATTAGTTAAAAATAATATTCTGATGAAATAAAGTGAGAAAACGTGTTTGATAATACTATCCTAATATAGTTGAAAACTCTAATATTTCATTGGAGTCTACTTGAAAAAACATGACTTTTTCATTCCAATTTCCTGTGTCATAACATTTTTTTAATTAATTTTTCAAAAAATCACATCTAGAATATTTTTGAGATTTATTTTATGAACTAGCATGGACGATAGATTAGCTTAACTTTTGCAAGATATGTCTCACCTATTTATCAATGCTGTTTGAATTCACTTACATTGTCTACAAATATGATATGTGTATCGGAATCTGGAACATTGTCTGTAACTACCGGTATGAATAAGCCAAAAAAGATTATATTATCTGTGTTAATGTGTTATTTCAAAGCTGTTGCAATTCTGTTGACTCAGTAGTTATGTCTCATTCTTCAATCTATCTCTGGCAAATTTTCAATGGAGTGAAATTATCCTGATCGTAGAATAATTGAAAATAATCACTCAAGCCTTGAGATGTGTGAATATATACATTGGCTTGATTCATGTTGTTTAAATCTGTGTTGCACATTTTTCCTGTGCTGTTTGTTTTATCTGTTGGTATGTTGTTGTTAAGAAATGTGTGAATGGTAAAGTAGGCTATGTTCCAACTTCCAATAATATTCATTTATGAATGCTCGGGAGAAAAAACTTAGATGTAGATGTTAAGAACCATATATACTGGCATATACTATTATTTGCTCATAATAAGGGCCTCTAAGATAGAAACAAACTTTGTGGTATTTTGTTTTGTCTGGATTACAAGATGTAGTCATAAATCGTTGCATATCTGTCCGATGAGGAAAATGTACTAACTGATGAATGCATTTGACAAGATTTTAACTTGTAATGCAGGCAATATGTTATACAAATGTAAATTTAATGCTCATGCCATTACAAGTGCTCTTCATTTTTGTGGTTGCTTTCAAGCGATAAGAAGCTTTAGTACTGCAAGAAATTGTGATTCGTCCTTTTGTGTGTATTTCATTGTTTGTTGATTTAGATGTTCATGTTAATGCTCAAATCATATGGTGATGCTAGTCTTCAGTTGACATCTTTATTTCTGCTGTTTGATGCTTATTGAGAATTCAAGTAAGGTATTTCAGTTGACAGCCAATATAATTCATTAAAGGAGTTGTACCAGTATAATGCCTGTGAATCATTACTTTAACTATAAACCAATCTTTGTATAATATACGTATAATATACTGCCAATCTGTCGGGTTACTCTTCTCCCTCTGTGTGTTTTCCCTTATCTATGAATGTTGAGAAGATTTTACGTTTGTGGGAGAATGAATGTATTTTTTGCCATTAAAAGTTCTTTTACCTCACATTTTTAAAAAGAATTGCGTATTACAGAGTGTTGATGAAACTGACATACTTTCTGCACATTAGAACATTTTGATCATCTCTATGTGCTGTATTTCATATTCACATAAATTCTCTATAACATCAGTTTTGTCTCTTCAATAATATATCTATATACAACACATACTTGCCGTGTACACGTTTTTTAGGCACATATCGTCTCATATATATTTCCGTCCATGTAATTCTGTCCACACGAGAGTGATCTCTGGATTCTTATCTTATATTTTTTGATTACTGTGGTGTTCAACTCTTTATCTGTGTATTTTGTGTGTATTGTGAGAATCTTGTCATGTAATATGACATTCCCAGCTGTTTCTACGACAGTATGATTTACATTTTTATTAAAGGTTGTACATTTATTTTCCATTTAATGCAGTATGTGAAAACACCGTACTGACATAATTCCCTTTTGTGAAAATAACATAAGGCACATGCTTGCTGAATTGTTTACCAAGTTTTTTCTGCTCAATTCACTCGGTTTTCACGAGTTCTCCAATGGCTTGACATTTAAATCTTAAAAATATTGTAAGAATACCCAACATAATTTTCGGTAAGAAATACGTACTGCTATTAATTAAGGTTAGTGCCTGGCATAGCATGAAATGTTTGTGGCAACCATATACTTATACTGTGTAAAACATAACATATCAATGATTTGATCATTCCATATTATTGTTTTTTTGTGTCTTTCTTGTGTGAAAGGACGTACTTGGGTCTTATTTTTATATTCGTATCTTTTTTTGACAAATTTCTTTCGAACTGTTCAAAACATTTGATAAGCAGACATCTCTGTACTGGAGATTTTAACGAACAGAATATTGATGCTACTTAGTTTAATGGCACTAAAAAATGGTTGTACTTTGATGCATGATATGATTTTATTATTGCTAACCTTGACCTTAGTCGTAGAATGTAGGTCAAGGTCACATAGGATGATTGAAACTGTCTTGTTGCAGATGTGCTATACTCGTATGCTTGTTTACTTATATTTATTTAACATGTTTACATATGTATTCAATATGGTTCTGTAAGACCATTGTAAATAAATTTATCAAATGTTTTAGTGTTGTTGTTGTTCTTGTCTGTATAGTTGATGGTGGTGTTAGTTGTTGGTGATGGGGAAATATCATGTGGTAAATACGATGATTATTGCTAGTTTTTATTTATTTTGTATGATAGACAGTATGATGGCTCCACTACGTACATGTCCTTGCTGATGTTTAAATAAAGGTGATTATAATTATGATCATGGGAGATTGTGATCTTATATTCTAAGTTCTCAGAAAAAATTTACTTACCTAAGGCTTTACCTTTGACAATGAATCGTTAGTGTGAAAATACCAAGGCGTCGTCAACATTTTGCTCCTTAATCACTTGATGCTGGTGATAATCTTTAAGAGAACGTAAGACACGTAATGAACATGTCCATACACAATGTTCACTAAAATATATCTCTAAAGTTTTTGTAAATCTGAAGTAATTTCTGGCATACAAATTGATGTAGCAGGCTCATATATTAATTTCAGTCATTTTCCAATGAGAAGACACGGATATGAACTTACATAATGGGATCTTCTAGTATTAATGCTCATTCATACTTGTCACTCAATACTGAGAATAGAGTTTTTGTTTATACATAAATATCCATTACATTCCTAGAAAATAGGCTGTTTCATGGAAATTAAATATTTACTTTGCTTCAAACCGGCTAACCAAGGGAAATAACTGTATTTGCTTTATGTACTAACATTGTACTACGCAGTGCATTTTTGAGTTGTCTCCCCTACTGCACAAACGTATTTTCGTTTGACACGTGCAGATTTTACGTCATATTTAGAACACTACAGGAAATAATTCTTATTAGTATGCATTGTATAATGTGTCATTAATTATAAATGCACATTTAATTGCATAAGATGTCAACAGTGCGGCTTGAAATTTTCTGTATATGCTCCAATTTATTAAGTTCTCAAATTAGTGCAGTTTCGTGCTGAAGATTTATAGAATTATAATTCTCACTGTCGACGTATTAACACGAATCACTGGTTGGTAGATAACATCCAACTATTCAAACTTTTGAAACATTCTTGAAAATATATATATATCATGGATGTCTATACATGTATATAATATACTGGTATAAAGTCCTAACCCGCCTGCAACTTTTCGCATAATTTCTAAGAAGCTACTGGACAAGGCTTTTGTTGATTTGATTGCAGCAAGATAATTACTTTTGCCGTTTAATTGAATTCAATTTCAAATTGTCGATATGAACATGTCAAAATGTTTTCCAACGATTTGCATCACTTTGTCTTCGCGTAGTGAAGACTCTCACAGTATAACTTTTGGCCAGTGCTGATTATTTGACTTTATATTGAAGTGCTCGTTGGAATTTTTCTGGCACTCATTTCAATCTCACTACGTACAGGTTATATTTCAAGTCATTAAGACATCTCTGTTTTAAGTACATTTGACTCTCGCGGCCGCGAGAAGATTAAGATACGTGTGACAAATTATGGCAACAAAATAGAATGCTTATTAAAATGATCGCACACGAACTATTTTAGCAACTATGGATGTAAACATCTATACATCAATTCTGTACGAACGTTTCTCAATTAGTGCGTTCCTTGTATCTTATTTCCGCTCAAATAAAAAACCGCCCTATCTCCAAATTATATTTACTTTAAGCTGATCAAGTTGCTGACGCGGACAATAAAGGGTCTACTGTTTGGACGCGAGGCTGGGTCCCATTTATTCTGATCCCTGTTATCTCCGTTCCCCATCATAACCCTTTATCTGTTTTGGGGCCACTGAAACGCTGCATCAACAGTGGTGACAAATTATCGTACTCCTAAGATGTTCTCACACAATAGCAGTCCTTGTTTTACTGATATTCGACTCCCCAAACAAACCCAGCGTTCCATATGGGGGATTTCATGTTTTGAAGCATTTTAAAGATGTTGTGGCGCTTTTTATAAGCAGGATTAAAAGCCCTTCTACATCTTAATTGACTGCTGCGTGACTTTAACGAGACCATCATTCGAGAGATCTTTTCAGTAAGCGACTATTTGTGCGCTTGAAAAGACATCTTTTATGTCAGATAACTGCTCGTTTTAAATGATTCTAGATGAAGGGTCAACAGCTATTGCCTTACAATAAACTGCTTTTGATAATGTTTTGACTTTTGATGGCCTGTTAACATTGGAGAGCTGTGCGAGTTTTGCCTGATAATGATGTTGACTTTTCACGCTGGTGCGAGTCCATACATTCATGTGATTTATGAGGTTACGGCGTGGAGAAAACGGAAATCATGTTGCTATGGCTTATGACAATATCAGTGCTTTAGCTGTTCAAACGACATGGCTTAACTTTCACAATATTTAGCTAAATAACAATTTTAATTAGTAAATTAAATGCGTCGGCAGAGAATCGAACCCGGATCAACTGCTTGGAAAGCAACAATGCTAACATTTAACCAACACATGCTTATATTTCTCACAAAACTACTTTCTAAACATTGCCTTCGAGTGATTTTGGATATTCCCATTAATTGATTTAAACATCATTTTGTATCCATGGTATTCACTATGAAAATACGTACGTTGACCAAGTTGTTGAACCAACGATTTGTGGAGAATTTTCACCCTCAAATAATATCTGAACATCATAATGTTGAGTTAAGTGGTTTTCTATTGCAGTGCGATGTAAAATTCCGACGGTTTCCACGTGAGACGGACTCTAAATATGACCGATTACTGCAGAAGGTCAGTCCATTGAGGGCTTATAGATTGTAATTATGGTGAAATAGAACATCGTGACTGAACGTAGTGTAACAGGAAGAGTCGCAAATATCTTGAACAACATTATAGCATTGAGTGTAATATGTGACCTGGCTGGGAATGATAATGGTAGTAATAAAAGCCAAAGTTGATTTCTGCAGCTCATGCACACCTGCTGTCTACACCTCACGCCACGACACAGTATGCACACTGTACATACTTACAGACATAAAGATATGCGTCCATTTTAATCTTTATATTCAAAATCTTAGTCGACTTTTGGATGCGAAGTTATAAAACCTGAGACTATGGCGCTATGCTAAAACTAGTTCTCCAGTTGATTCGCAACTTATCTCGGTCATACTTTACTTACATGTTTTGATGCTATATCAATAAGACAGGACACATACAAAATACTGGATAATTATTTTATAATCTTACTACAATTAACTTCGTAAAATTTAATAACAAAATTGAGATTTGAATTTGAAGGTCAATCTCGAGTCTCACAACCTCTGACCCTGGCACTAGGCGGTGTGACCTCGGTCCGAGCAATCAAGGTAGATGTTGAGTACGGTATGCAAGGACACAATTCTAGACTGTTATTGAACATGTACACATATGTAGCCCGAAGTTTTCACGAAGATGATTAAGATTACATATACTCGTATAAATAAGGTATTGTTCTTTTTATGTTGTTCCATCGTGTTGAGTCGCTTTTTCAATGGTCGTGATAATTAAAATGTACATGAAGACTATAATGCAACCATACGAAGTCAAAACAATCAAGATTTTTTCCTCAAAATGATGTCATACAGTCAGTGAAAGTGTCCCCTTGAACGACTTATATCGGTATAAAAGTACACGGTTTCATATCTCTAAAAGAAAGAATGGAAAGCGCGAAAGAGAATGTAAGAATGGAACAGGTGAAGCGATCACTTGCCGCCTTGCGCCACGATACTTGCTCCTTTTGTTTTCGATTAGATAAGAATTTTGAATATTTCAATGGGGCGAAAATGGGAGATAAAACAATGATTTTGAACAAAAGTCGTTGTTTTGTTGTTCTTAATCAATATTCAAAGAAAAGTTTGCATTCATGTCTCCATACGTTCTATATTTTTGGCCTCCAAGGTATATGACAATTCAGAAATCTGTGTCAATATCATGTTCATTATTTTTTTACAAAAATAATACAATGAGTTATGTCCTGAGGCAAGTGCTCGTGAATTACACGCACGTGTATCTGGGAGGACGATTCTCGTGCGTGTACACGTTTGAACGATTTATAATACAAACGCTTCAGTTTTTACCGTTACGTGGATTTGTGCATAACCAATGACACGGATTTTATGTTCAAAGAAAGCGTTTAAATCTCTCGTCTGCATCTTTTCAATAAAACTCAAATAAGGTGACACAGAGGTCTGACTAAACGAACAACATTGATACGAACCGGAAGTTGCCATGTAACTCTTTAT
Source organism: Mactromeris polynyma (assembly GCA_032209605.1). Lineage (NCBI taxonomy): Eukaryota > Metazoa > Mollusca > Bivalvia > Venerida > Mactridae > Mactromeris > Mactromeris polynyma. The sequence continues at coordinate 4,169,537 of JASFXZ010000027.1, read as the reverse complement.
TCAAAATACCAGTCTGCAATTAATGTCGTCTGACATAAACTGCTGGCAGCTTATTTCAACCGCGCCTCAGTTTTATAAAATTGATTTATTATATCAAGCATTGTATTTTCATCTATAAAATAATCCGATTTACTACTAAGTACTGAGGTAGAGAAAGTATTAGTTTCTTCTTTGTGTATCACAATCCATCGGTCATTTTGTTGGTGGAACGATGTATAGTAGGGAATGCTTATCTTAAATCCAAGATTATCCCTTTGAACTAAAGCAGTCGGTTAATCCGTCCCTGTTTCAACTTGATGTGATCGACAAATATATTTATTCTCTATTTAAATGAATCGACTGTACTCCTCTTTAGTTTATGGTATGTTTCATAAATATATAACGGTAATTTAATAATCGCTCAATTTAAAATAAGTTTACTTGTATGTGTTTATTTACTAGTATCGGCTGCTTCTGTAACATTACATCGTTTTTTCCTCAAACATTATTTTTTTACTGAGTAAAGAATTACACGATATACCGTCATTCTACTGTGAGGAATCTTGTCCAGCAGAAAGTTCAACAGAACCACTCACTGACCCAGTTACATCTTTGTGCCCGTTTAACGAAACTTCTAACTCAAGTAGTTCGATGCTTCAATGAAGAAAATTATTCAAAAAACATTCTCACCATTGCTAGTGTGTTTGTTTGCCTACCTCTGGTTTGTACACCTGGTCTTTCGATTACCTTAATGTCTGTTATACAAATAAACTATAGGTTCATGAAAATTGAGTTTGAGACTGATCTCAGTTGAATTCTGATGTGGTTTGTAAAATTGTCATCAAAACCACAAATTTCTTTTAATGATGATGGTGGTGAATGTCGTGCTAAATGGACGCCACTGAATCATGTACATTGTACAATGTATACGTTTTCACATTAAACTCATTGTGGAATAAATGTCCTGCACACGGAAAAGAAATGCAATCACATGTACATGTACGAGATATATGACTTAGTTCTCATTCTCTTCCGTTCTCTTCTTCTAAGAGTCATTGTTATCAAAAAATGAAATTCGAGATCTCGTCTTAGGAAATTAAGTAATCACAAATACGCAACTTTAGGTACACTTTAGCAGCGCACTAACTAAATTGTTCGTTGAATTCGCTATAAAATAAACGACTTTCAATTCTGTGGATATTCTATTGTAAAGCAAATTCTAAACCAATGACCATTCACACGATTAATAATTAATTATCTCAAATTTACGACAAAGCCAGCGTCATAATTTCATTTTCTCAAAACTACAGCATTATGTCACCTATTTTAAACCTATCGGATATTTTACCAATACTTGTTTATGATTGGGTTACGGTCGTTCTATAGCATGTTTCTACTTATCTCTATCAACCCCGCTATGTACCTCTAAACCATCCACTACCTTCTCTACCTGAGCAATAGAATTGTGTGTATTCAAATACTGCTATCGGATAGAAGACATTCTACTGTCGGAATCGCCGCATCATGTCGCGGAGAAAACAAGCAAAACCGCGGCCCATATTTGGTATGTACATATTTATTAATCACCTGCTAATTAGGTTTGTTAATTAATTTAATTGCTTTTTTTGTACTTGATTAGACGTGTGTATTGGTAGTAAAGCGTACAGTGTACATGTATATATTACGTCTGGGACTGCCTGGTCTGTCAAGTCGATGTTTATGTATTTTTGATACATGTCTTTTGTCGAGATGTTTTAATGGGCATTTATTATGTATTTTAATGGGTGACCATACCATTAGACACGAAGCTAATTGTTGTAGATTATTTATATATAAACCAGGATGTTATTCGTGTTTATACCGATGATTTAAATGAAACTATTTTATAACGGGATGTCTATCTCATTAATTCATGCAATCAACGATTGGTATTTTACTCAGGATGGGATGTGTTCGTTGGTGTCACACTTAATATCCGTATTGTGACAGAGTTTGATTACTTGTATTTCTTTTTATATTGTCAACAAAACCACACAATTGTATTTATCATGTGTACCACACAGCCAGTTTAGTTCACCCTTTTTGGCCATCCTATCTATGGATTCCTGATTCAGAATTTGTCTATTTTCCTCATTATAGTATGCCTGTACATTGTGTTAGCTTAAAACCTGGTAAGATGTGACAAGAGCATTTCACGCACTGCATTTTTGACTCACTGTTAGATACCAAGCTCCGTATCTTTGAAATAGGATGCATTATGCAGGGACATGTTCTAACGTGCCCAACAAACCGCAGCTCATGATAATGTTTCTGGAATTAGATACAAAATCCGCTTCGACAACCTGTATTGCTCGCTAATTGGTTGCATATCCTACATTAACGTGATACAGGATGGTGTGGGGGGGGGGAAGTGTTGCTAATTTTTATGAAAGTATGCATACTTAATCAATGATTACTGTTACGTGCATATTATTAAAATATTGTCGATGTGTTTTTGACTTTTTGTATTTGCATTTGAAATCCGTTTTGATTGTTTGAAGAATGTGCAATTGTTCACGTATTGTTTAGTTGTACCTGCTTAATGTATGACATAGTTGTATATATACACTGCGTATATGGGTATTGATTGTCGTTTTTATCGCAAACAAATAAAAAAACGATGAAGCATATTTGGCTATTTTGTATGATGATCATATTTTATCAGAACATGTAATTCACTATCAGCTTGAAGGAGTTTTTGGAGTACATATTTAGACGTTTTTAAATAGGGGAAATCACCAAGCACGCATCTATTAGTATGCACATCTATAAAATACACATATAACCCAATTGTATGTATCTGTAAAAAAATAATTACGAATCGGTGTTTTAGAATATACTTCTAGTGTGAGGTTGTAATTCCTCATATATTTATAACTATGAGACAACCTTATCATCAAAATATCATACAAAACGTCACTCTAAAAATATTTCCAATTGAGAGTTGAAATCATTAATTAAGACTATTTCCATTTGTGTTCACTCACTAAGTTGAGTATTAGGTCATTTTGTGTACCTTTCCGCATTTCTGGTTCTTAATTACTATGTTTTAATTAAAATCTCCATGCAGAGGACTTAAATTTCTATTTGCATCAGTCAACTTGTAAAGTTTCTATTAGACGGACCAGCGTCAATTTTGACGCAATCTTTAAGTACAGGATTAAACAAAATATGTTGGCATTGTTTACACAGCTACATCGATGTTGAATTATGGTAAGGAAATTCCTATGCACAGTGTTTACCTAGTAAAGTAAACTAATTTTGCTAAAGCTATGTACATCTAAGGTGATGTTGAACGCAGGTTTGCCAAGGGTTATAAAGAAATCAACAATGGGTTGGCTAAAGCGATACAAATTCAATATGCTGTAAAATCAGGTTGTTTTACGGGTAAAACATTTGTACGGTTCGATGACGCGCGTTTTTAGTACGATATTTCGCGAAATTATAACCTTCTGCGAAGTGTACTGATACAGTAGTAAACATTAAAGATGCGAACTGGCTCGGACTTGAAACAGACTCTTTATTTAAGACATTCATTGATCGATTCAACGGCTTCTTCAAATACCCCGTTTTAAGATATTGATGTTTTAATAAATGTTTATTAGATGTAATTCTTTAAATGTTTGTCTCAGCCTATTCAGCTGCTGAATTTTGAACAAAGGTTTATTGATCCCTTGATAATGCCGTATTTATGTTCCCAGTGAGATACACATATTAGGAAGATGTTTGATAAACTAAATACTTCAATTTGAATAAAATGCTTTTCAAATAAGGTGATATATAAAATCGAACATTACGCGAATAGAACTATGTTAGTATCGTTCATACATAATACACGTGATCGGTGAATAAAAACAGACCATACCATGAAGTTCGGCTGTAGTAATGTTGTTTTTTCTTTATCAATATACATTTAATTGCTTTTTAGTGTATAAATAGATAGAAACGACAGTTTCGTAATTGTTGGCCAAATATAGGAAAACTGTTCGATGCTTGTCCCGCTAAATGGTCAGTTTTCGATAACTACGCATGTTGTTTGATTTGCATCGAGATCGATGGTCAGGTTGGAAAATTAGAAGGCCTTTCGAAATTTCGCAAGTTCATTTTCCCACACCCTGTTCCGAGTATTGATCGATGCCCAAAGTACGAATAGAGCTTACTGGTATTTGATCATCAATATACTTAATCGCTTGTTTTTTACATAACCATGTCAACCATGCACACGTGAAAATGTTCGAATGTTGATTTTCTATCCAGGGAGTTAAGATATCTTTGCTGGATGCCGAAATGTAAGATCAAAGATATAGACTGTGCCTAAACGATGGGACACAGTCGAGCTGATGAGATGGTCTAAATCACCATAAATCTCATCAATTGTCATCGTCTTGGTTTATGTAAACATTGTCAAGCATCCTAAAATCAATGTTGTGTTCAAAGTTGTCGTCTGCCTTGGAATTTCAATCCAGACTTTCAATAAATTTATCGCTGCTGGTAATCCCTAGGTTTCGGCTCTCCATTGATTTTCACTGATAAAGTTTCGTCTTCCGCTGTAACAGCTCAGTATTGAGGCCGCAAAATAAATGTGGGGTTACCTTTCATTATCGAGTCTTTATCGAAATTGTTCCAATCTACTTTATCATACAAACATAGTCGTCGAAATCGGTTCAAATCGAAACATGCACTTTGTTATAATAATTATAATAATGATGGTTCTCCTCTGAGGCATTGTTGATCAATATGAATTTAAACATATACATTAAAAAGATTGAAATTATGATTAACCATCTCATTTTTTTCAAAACTAGTATGTATATATAAGGAACTAAGAAAACTTGTTAAAAATAAACTTTGGTGAGCAAAACTTGTACACACAACTTCTCATGGCCAGCAGGATTTTAAACAAAAGTGTTATTATCAAGTGTATGTAATCGTTTATGCGTTACCATGGTGATTTGAATGTTGTCCTCATCCTCTGATCATCAATGGATTATCTACATGTGTATAAATGTCTGTAACCATAGATACAGCACACCCAGTTTATTAGTTTGATTAAATGTTGCGTCTGTGTAGTCTCCAATATGATCTTATATTACCTATATAAATCTGGGGTCCACAATCTCTGTCAATAAAGAATCCTATAGTGATGTTATCCTCTTATGAAGTTGACAAACAACTGAATTGCCCCATCAACAATAATAGTGGCTACAGCGATGATAAATCGTTGCAATTTCCTCAATGTCACGATATAAAGGATGATGGTTTCCATATTTGTTCATATGAACACCGGACATTGTATTCGGTATTATATATTGAGCGTTATCGCTTGATTTTATTGTTGCGAGGCAAGCAGGATGCTTAAATTGAGATTCCCGACCAATCCTATAATGGACGCATTTCATGGACACATTTCATTTGTTTGTTATTCTACCGTCTGCAAGTCCAAACTTGAACACATCTTCTGATGAAAATTAGTTAAAAGTTTAGTTGAATGAAAGGAAATCCATTTTTAAAGGCATTGTCCCCCTTTCAGTCTTTCCTCCTCGTCTGTCTCTCGATCTCTCTTTACCAACAGTTTAGACATTTATATAGATCTTGGTGGGTACTGACTTCAATCGTTTTTGAAACTCAACAGGAATTCTATTTGCGTTCTTAATGGAACTGTTGTTCTTAGAAAACCCACAAGTTTTTCATTTTCATAGAATGCATCTATCGATCTTTAAGACGCTTTTGTAAATGGAAATTAAAATCCATATCAGATGCGAAGTTTACAATTGTTACACTTGAATGTGGGTCTTTACAGAGCATTGTTTGCTCTCTGGCGGTACGTTCAAAGTATTAAGATGCTTGTATTTACACAGGTACGCGAGTGATGAGAATGAAGTAATACACCCCATGTGCAGCGTACTTAGTCGATATTAAGGTCCTTTTATTGTGTCATAACATTATTTGTGAATTATTTAGCACCGTTTTGGCATACTTGTCTAAAACTGGAATACAGCTATCCATGAATAAAATATTATATATTTACTGTGGTATTGCATCTAATGTTGACATAGTTTTCAAGAGGTTTTGTACAGACTCCACGTGAATATGGGATGACAGGAATGTATCGAAGAAATTTGCCGATTTTCATCTTTTATCTTCAATCGATTTGGTAAAACAAATTGACTGGTATATTTAGAGTGGTGCTTGACTTTGTATTTAATTGAAAGTTTGTGTTGGCTGTTGTCAAACATGCTGCTTTAATGATGTTCTTGGATCATAGTGACGCCATATGAGTTGGTAGAAATTTTTCATCAATAAATACTGAATTAAGTAGTTCCTATGCGTTGAGAGAACTATAGAGGCGGTATCTCTATTGCATTATTTGTTTGTCCAAGATAACAAAAGGAAACACTTTATGAATTATTGAGTTTCACTTTAACTTAATTATTTTAGGGAAATGAAATAGATGAAAACTTGTTTCTGCGTGCAGTCTCCGTGCCAAGAACAGTAACTCTGTACACGCAGCATCACCGTCAGTGTAGCTACGCGCTTTTACGCCGTATTAACTAATATAAGGAATCAAGCACTTGAGTAACTGAATTGATTGATGCATGGCGCGTAACTGAGCGCGCTGTTTTCGTGAAAATAATTTTAATTGTATTGATTAAATGAAATTAAAGAACAAAATTGCAGGAGGAACATGACAGCTGTTATTCATCAAACGATTCGAATAAATGGTTTCTTCGGGTTCTATAAATGTATTTAATCTTATATTATTATAAATCGCTTACCTTTCTATTGTCACTAAAGACTTCCAACTGTCCATAAATTCGGACATGACGTAGGCAGGATTTATTTTGTAGTAATTTACGTCTTTTTGTGATGAATAGTGCATGGTCAAGTATAAAAATCGAAAAAATCTTTTTAAATCTCTCTAGGATTCAAACTTCTGTTATTTATATGTGTTTTATTGTTCCTTATCATGTTCAGTATTTAAATTATCGAAGTTTGTTGAAAGAATCACCTAAATCATGAATACGCCTACGGATCATTCTGCAGTTAGTTGAAATTTATTTGACATGACACCAATAATTTTTGCGATGTGCTGTAAGATTGCACACCAATGTTTATTTAGTGTGTGTATAATCAGTTGAATGTTTCTGCAATAACTTCATTACACAGGTGTGTTGGCCTTGTGTTCTAGCAACCACTGATTATACATAATGTGTCAGTAGATTTTTTGAGTGTCAATAAAAAATTGGTTGAACATCTTTGTCACAGTTACAAATTGGGCTCGAAATTGCTTGTCATTATTGGCAAAATTTTATCCTTGAATTTGAACAGAGAAGAAAGAATATGTTATCCAACTTTCATCATAATTACTGTTCCACTCATCAAGAGTCATATCGGCTTATTGGTTTGAATTGCTGTCAGTAATTTTGGATCTGTATTGCTGGCAGCCTATATCAGTTTCGGTAATGGTTGTAATTGCTGAGTTTTCTATGTAATGATATATTTGAAGTCATGAATAGACTTGGAGAAGGTTACAGTTTCTGATTCACACATTTTTTTATATACTCTACAAAAAAAAAAAACTGGCCATTTTGATGGATACCGTACTATTTTATCATATATCAATGTTTGAGCTTAGAAAGAGGTCCTGAGTTGGTATTTAATTGTATCATATGAGTCTTGCTAATCATATTGTTACTGTCAGATTCTCTATTATATTTTTTTCTTGCATTTGCTACAGTTGAACTGTTTATTAAATAAAATAATTCATGGAACATATTATGTTGGTGCCATTCTTATTCTATTGGGTATATATTCTGAAAAAAATCTATACAAATTAAACATAAGAATACAGATTTTATGATATTTATGCTTAACATCATTTAGAGATGAATGTTGTGGATATTATTCAAATATTAGTTAACTATTCAGTTGAATACGGTTTCATCTTTTAGGGGAGAATGCGAAGAGTAGATAAAAAACAATAATTTAGTTTTGCCTTGACAGTGTGGCCTACTTTTACATTTGCTTTCTTGTCATACATGTCTAAAGGCTACTAGAACATCATTTGATCAATAAAATTGAAACAGTCTTAAATTCCAGTTTTTTTTATCTTTGTACCATTTTTTTCCATTCTATTCAATCCCTCTGATCCCAGTTGCCAAATTTGCCTATCTTTCAAGGAATAAGTCCATCAGTCTATGTACACAATCTCAAACATCATTCGTAGAAGACAAATATTGATGAAATGTATAACTTTGCAAACATGGTGATTCAAATTGAACACTTACAATCCGACATCCATTAAATGTTCAAGTTTACATAGCTGGGCCAGCAGATAAGAAGAATCTTCAAACTCTCAAGATACTTGATTTAGACATGCATCATCAAGTGTCTGTATATTATTTTGAATTGGGAAATTTAGAAAAATTGTGTTTGTATAAGATTTTATTTGTTTGATTCATTGATAAAATGTGGTTTGCAGAGATGAAGGGAAACCATGGCCGTTCTGATGACTTGGTATATGCTGCTCTCTTATTTTCCTTGATATCTGACGGTTCTGACCATTTGAATAGTACTAACTATTATCAGAAGATTTTTCAATCACTGCCAAATTAATAACTACTCATTACTTTTATGTCTATGGATTTGAAGTATGCATGCAGCCTTACCTGGGAAACGTCTCTTATTTTAGCAGAATATGTTAATCAAAAACTAAAACCCTAAGATGGTTTACCTCTTGCCAGAACCAATTCACATCTGTTCTAGAGACTGTTTGCCAATAGAAAGCTTCTGTCTGGACTTGTATTGTGTAAGTAGCTTCCGGATAGGTACTATTCAAAGTTGAGTAATGACTGAAAATAAATGTCCTTCATGATAAACATTACTTAAATGATTAGTGATGAGTGGTCCAATATTTGGTGGAAATTTGAACTAGGGAGATCAATAAATGTTCAAAATCAAGTATCTGTGTGTAAACATTGGGATGTCAGTGAAGATGTCTTCCTAATACTGATCAAATGCTGTTTGCTTGCATGTTCTTGTTTGAAAACAGATATTTTTATCAAGGATAGATTTGACATTGCCCATTATCTGTTTATAGATTTTGTAACACTGTCAGATTTAGTGGTACATGTAGTCAGTCAGTACAAAGGAGTTAGTATCATTTTTTGTTGCATTATACTTTGATTTTGTATGATCACTGTTTATACATCACTTTTCCTTGGTTGTTTTAGACATGTAATTTAAATACTAAAGTTTAATTGTAGCGATTAGAGCATTTTCTTCCTACAAATGTTTTGATCTGTTCTGTGGGACATTAGATGGCTATTGGGGACAGATATCATCCCTGTCCGATACTGGTAAGTTCGGTAAATAGCAAGTTCGGTAAATTGATATTAACGTTCGTGTCTTTCAGAGGTTTCAGTAAAAATATTTTTTATTTACATTGAACAATGACAATAATAGGATAGTACCTTAGTCAACTCGTACCCTTTCTTTAGTCAACTCGTACCTTAGTCAACTCGTACTGAATTTGGTCAACTCGTACCCTTTCTTTGGTCAACTCGTACCTACCCAAGTCAGCTCGTACCGAATTTGGTCAACTCGCACCTACCCAAGTCAACTCGTATCGAATTTGGTCAACTCGTACCCTTTCTTTAGCCAACTTGTACCTACCCAAGTCAACCCGTACCGAATTTGGTCAACTTGTACCTCTCATTTGTTATTACTTTTTTATTATTTTAAGCTGTATTACAAACTAATGCATTTGTCATAGTTTTTTCTATCTGTATTCAGCTTTAATTATACAAATACATGATAGTTTGTTTGATGATAGTCTGTTTGTTTTGTTTTATTTCTAGCATTAACTATTAATTGCTAATGCGTTAATAACACTATTGTATTATTTTACCGAAACATCCACATCAATCATACTACTATACGAACTAGCAATTTACTGAAACCTCCGTAAAGCTCCCTGTCAATGGGGGGGGGAGTTAAAGATGAAAATGGAATTTTGAGCAAAACTTTTTTAGAACTGTGCAGTCGACACTTACATCCATAACCATTTTAATGATACAGATTATAGATTGGCATGATTTGTACTGTTAAATGATATTCCTCTAACGTTCCACACTATGATTGCTTGTAATTCAGAATCTAACTTATCAAATTCTACACATCACTAGATAATGAATCTTTTATTCTGGTATTTGGCTCGAGTTTCTGTCCCACATAGTCAGTTATTTTATATAGACTGTGCCTCATCCTTGCTGAACCCATTGTGTACAGTCTATCCTTCGTAATGCTTTTATGTTCATCAGTTGCCAAGATCTGATTATTTTCGGCGTGGATGTAATTGCGTGAACATAATGGTTTGTCGTATTATATCTGATAACTATTTTGATACTCCGAGCTCGCATGATTGCTGCATTGTCCGTCTTCATAAAAAGACCACATCCTTTTTTGGATTGTTTCAGTACACTAAAACAATGCACGATGTATGGGAATCACATGTCTGATTGCGATGCATTGTTTTGTCTTTTTGATTACGATGTAGCCTGGCTGATATTATGATACATACTAATCGCTACATCTTTACATTATATACATCTGTAGATGACAAAAAAGAGCAGGATCTTTACTGAGAGGTTGAGAGACTATTGTCTCTTGTGTTTATTTAATGAACATCTTGCTTGATTAAACTATTTTGTCTTTGTCATTGTAATACCTAATACATAACATCGCACATAATTGCAATTGATCCATTCGTTTTGTTTCGTTTGACATGATACAAAATAAATCAATCATTGTGCATATATCCATTTACGAGGATGATGTTTTTGTTGTATTATTGCTTCTTTTGGGTTACTGATAATACTTGGGGTTAAGAATTGCAATATTCTCTTTGAATCTTTATATTACACAATTTTATGACATGTTTCTACCTGTCATGTATTTTTGACTGAATTTTATTCATAACTACTGTAATGTAACTAAGTTGGAAGATTTTTAGCATCCAATATCTACCCTTTTTGAATCCTGTATCCAATTGCTGTAAGTTCTTATTTGAATTTGATATGAATCAAAGATTTTATGCAAGGGAGGCATGGTTGTGCAGGGGTAGAGCTCCAAACTCCAGTCCCGTGGGTTTCGAATCATGCAAGGAGGAAAAGCTTCTACAGTCTTCGTAATCCTTGTATTAGACATTGGTACTGACCAGAAACCTAGAAATAGTCATTTCAAGTGATTTAAATAAGTTGAAATAACTTTTGTTTCACAATCAAAGTGAAATCAATAAAAGTATAATCAAACTAAATATATCTGCGATCTAAAAAAATGAGATATTCATATTGATGCAGGTATGACATGTGTACATACGAGATACTGACTATATATACATCAGTCTCATTATTGCTTCAGAAACATGTCCCGTTATAAAGCCGTTATAAAGCTTGGTGATAAATCTGATACCTATAAATGCTGTGGTTGAAAAATCCGCTTAAATGGATATAAAAAGTTTAGTAACGGAGCAATGAAATTGTATGAGAGTCTGAAATGAGATGTGGGGAAGCTGTGATATGAATATATTTGCATCTTCTCATGTGAACATAGCGTATGCAGAGGCTGAGTTTTGAAATATCTCATTCGTATTAAAATTTTCAATGGCTCCTTTTTTTCCATTTATGGATTACCTAGTTATTATGCATATTGTTGATGTTGTACATGGTCGACTGATATGAATTATGGCTTCTTATAGGCTGATTATGTTGTTAATAGATGAATAACACACGCAGGGGCTCCACTAGGGGCTCAATCTCGAGGGTCATTTTGATATTATTTGAACGGATTTTACCATTTTATGGTCAAAATATCGGTAATTTAGAGAAGTAGTAGCCTTTTGGAAATTCCAGGGGTCAAAGGGTCAACTCCAGTGTCAAAAGGAACCCCTGACATGTATATTTGTGGAATAGATCAAACACCAATTATCATCTACATATTTTTGTTATTGATCAGATTTGTATTTGTTGGTACACGTGCATTCAGCCATTGATACGATTTTGATAAAACTTTTCTGTAAGATATGGCACGGTATCCGGTGTAACGGCTCGAGTCTGTAAGATATGGCACGGTATCCGGTGTAACGGCTTGAGTCTGTAAGATATGGCACGGTATTCGGTGTAACGGCTGGAATCTGTAAGATATGGCACGGTATCCGGTGTAACGGCTCGAGTCTGTAAGATATGGCACGGTATCCGGTGTAACGGCTCGAGTCTGTAAGATATGGCACGGTATCCGGTGTAACGGCTCCAGTTTTTATGCTATAAAATGGAAACAAAGCTATAATCTTCGTTGCATAAATATAAGCCAGTTTCTGTGCTCAGCTTTATGTATAAAGATGAAGATGATAATTGTATTAATGATATATTTCAAAATCTTAGGATATGGTAGTCTTACAAAATGTATTTCAAATCAAATATTGTGATGTGAAGTTTATTGTTTCATTGAATGTAATCAAGTTCATCATGTTCGTCATGGTTGCTGTGATTTGAATACTATGTAAATCTTGTTAATCTGTCAATTAAAAATGTCAAGGAAAATAGCAAGGAAAATCTTGAAAATTATTGTAATTTATAATTGTTATAAGTGATAGTGAAGTATATAATTATGATGGATATTTAATTTCAAACATGATACAGCTTGAGTAACGGTAGACCGCAAATTTATGAAGATGTTGGCGAGTAATCCATTTTTATCTCCATACATGAAGAGTAGTCTATTGTGAAGACTTGTAAATCTAGTGGAAACTGTAAACCACAAGTAGACCATTGACACACTGCTGACAACTTATCATTATTCTCATCAAAATTTCCTTTTCACTCGAAATTTACCGCTTCATTTATCATGTCAGTGAACATGAAATTTAAAAAAAAATGAATTATTACAGAAAATAAAAGGTATTTACATAAATCAAAACTATTTTATAACATAATTGCATTTTGATTATTATGCATTTTAAGTTGTAAGTGTAATTTTGCCAGGATATTTTTTCTTTATGAGCAACTTGTTATTTAAGGGTAAGACTATGAAGTAATGGGAACTAATTTACTACAAATTACAGGGTGATTACCTGTTGTACATATTTTATTGTAATTCTGTGTGGTATGCCAATGTAAGAACGTTTAAATGTACATGTATTATATGCCTTTTATGGCACTATAGAAAGACTTCAGCAACATTTTGTGAACAAGTTATCGCAGATGAGACATTTGTTTACTTAAAACGAACTGATCCAATTCTTAATTTTGTGATAGTGGTTGGGGGATAGAGCCCCTGACTCCTGGTCTGAAAGTTGGTGGGGGACAGAGCCCCTGACTCCTGGTCTGAAAGTTGGTGGGGGACAGAGCCCCTGACTCCTGGTCTGAAAGTTGGTGGGGGATAGAGCCCCTGACTCCTGGTCTGAAAGTTGGTGGGCGATAGAGCCCCTGACTCCTGGTCTGAAAGTTGGTGGGGGATAGAGCCCCTGACTCCTGGTCTGAAAGTTGGTGGGGGATAGAGCCCCTGACTCCTTGTCAGAAAGTTGGTGGGGGATAGAGCCACTGACTCCTTGTCTGAAAGTTGGTGGGGGACAGAGCCCCTGACTCCTGGTCTGAAAGTTGGTGGGGGATAGAGCCCCTGACTCCTGGTCTGAAAGTTGGTGGGGGATAGAGCCCCTGACTCCTGGTCTGAAAGTTGGTGGGGGATAGAGCCCCTGACTCCTGGTCTGAAAGTTGGTGGGGGATAGAGCCCCTGACTCCTGGTTTGAAAGTTGGTGGGGGCTAGAGCCCCTGACTCCTGGTCTGAAAGTTGGTGGGGGCTAGAGCCCCTGACTCCTTGTCTGAAAGTTGGTGGGGGCTAGAGCCCCTGACTCCTTGTCTGAAAGTTGGTGGGGGCTAGAGCCCCTGACTCCTGGTCTGAAAGTTGGTGAGTTCAAATCCCAGCTAGGGCAAGATTGAACATGATGAACGTCACTATTCGTGAACTTGGCACAAGCACTGATCAGTAACTCAGAACAAGTCAGTGAGAGTGATTTATATACGTTTCATCACAAATATAAGATACAGTAAACCCCCAACCCCACTTAAAGACCATCTCAATATTAATAAGACCACCTCAAAATTAAGAACATAATTTTCAAGTCCATTTTCACCGTTAGATCTTTATTCAACCTCAATATTAAGACCACCTCAATAAGAAGACCAGTTTGAAAGAGTCCCAAGGGTGGTCTTATTATTAAGGATTTACTGTACGTAAATTGAAACGTAAACCTAAATCTAGTGCAAAAGATGGTTTCATCCATCATTCTGTCATCCAATGCTGCTTGTAGGAGGACATTTTCCATTGTTGCATTGTTTGCTGTGAAATTATCAGATTAGAATTATTGTTGTTTTATTAGTAAATATTGGTTAACAGAACATTATACGTGATATAACCATGTGTCACAGAGTAAACACAGTTTGTTTGATGTATGATCTGAAATTCATTGTTTTGTCACCAGATATTGCTAGTTTTATAACAGTAGTTTAGTCGCTTTTCTCATCAATTTTCTTCCCTCGGGCATTCCAGTTATCAACACATCATATTTTCTGTTAACTAGGGCTATTTCTTATTCTTGCTATTTAATTTCTTGTTATTTTATCTCTTTCAAGGTCCCCCTTCAAGATGATAGCGATAGTGTTACAATTAAAATGTGAAGTCCATTCAATAATATGGCGACTGATTATTCAACGGACAATAACGGCAAATTGGAGCTACTGCCCAATTATGCTGTAAACTTAAAGCGTGTCTCAGCCTGACAAATTAAAATTTATCGGTTATACTATTTCATTTTGAAAAGTTTGATTTCAATGTGAGATACATAGCTGAATTTTGATAAACTGACTTCATAGATTCAGGGATATATGTACATGTATAGAGCTTTTATAAGAATACACTGAAACCTTGTGTCCCAAGCATTCTAAAATCTTCAACTCATGTATTTTGTATTTTTATTACCCTGTATAACAAGTCTAAAACTCTAACATTCTATTTCATAGAAATACAAATGAGGGAGAGTCACTGAATGTTGCATTTGTTGTCTTGGTAACATATTTGCTTTGTTGATAAAGATATGTAATTCATTTTCACATAATATTATAATCTACATGTTTTTTAATAAGTTTACTGTAGTTGCTAGGTACCGATTCTTATATTTAAGGATTTTAAGTGAAACATCCAATTATTAAAGTTTCATCAATACGGTATTATGTTAATGAATTAAGTAACACCTTCGTTAGAATAAAAAAAATATCCATTTCCCATCCAATGTCAATGATTAAATGTATGTCTTTGAATTTTTTTTGTGATGCAGACTTTTAATATATTGTTAAATTTTGAAGTAGAAATTATTGGAGAAACTGTTCATTGTATATCGTACCTAAATTAGAAAAAACCCTGTGTAAATACTCGATGCAAAGAAAACTATTCGGTACAACTTCATAAAACGATTTAATTTCAAATGTGTTGTTTGATCTATAGAAAGTTTAAATGTTTACTATAGATGCTTATAGGATGGTGTTTATTAAAGACTTGAATGTCGGTTGGGAGGGTTTAACACTTGTCAGCATTCTCGAGTTGAAGTATTAAAATATAATTTCTTGTACCTTTTCCATTCTTATGTTAACAGAACCACTATTTATTTTGTGAAGCATATTATTCACACGGCAACTATTTTCATCAACTTGTACAAACTCCTGGAGATGTGAAGCGTTTTCATGAGGGTTTGCGAAAAATCATTTTCGTGTACATTTGGAAACTTGAGCCCATACTTAGACGAAACCTAAAATTTACCGGTATACTTCAATCTCAATAAATTTTCAATTAAGGGTATATTTATAATTGATGCAATTTACAAGTACATGACTACGGTCTTTTTATGGTCATACTGACCTGCTTCGACATGTTTCATCAATATTGGAAAATTTATCCTATTAGCCAAAATGACATCTTGTTTTCAATGCCAAAGTTTAGGAGTATTAATACCACTTTTGTTCACTGTAGTAAGCAAAACAATCCATCCCAGGTATTATTATTAAAGATTAAAACTTGTGGGGATTAAGATTTGCGGACCATATATGTACATATACATCAGTCACTAAATACTTCATCCATGTGAATGCAAATCAAGCAAGTTAATTTGTTTGAACAAGTAATCTCAAGTTGGTTGGGTTAATTAAACATATGGTTGGTCACTGCATGGAACTTGTACATAACACCTGAGCTAGTGAAAATAATTTGACGTGTGTTGTGCCGTGAAGCCTTCGTCACCATTCCATCAAAAAAATGGTTTGTGTTCAAGAAGGGGAAAATTACACCAGAGGGTTCTTGTTAGTTAGGCTGTTAAGACGTACAAATGCAAAACAATTTGTCACCTTAAATATCTAAATTACTTATTTGAAATCAGAATCCAATGATAAATATAAAAAAGTTATGTAAAAATGTATCGTATAAACTTCCAAAATGAATTCTCCTTGAAAGGACTTTAGTTTTACTGAAGTTTCAAGGTATAGCAAGTTTGAATTGAAGTGTTTTTGAATTTTATGCAACAGGAAAACAGTCTTGATTTCTTAGTGGCTTAGTTATTTCTATAAGTCGTAATGTATTAAAAAAGTAAAACTCAAGTGGAGTATATCTGAATCCTCTTAAGATTATGTTGTTGATCACAAATTTGTTATGGCTTTAGTTACTAAAGATGACCATTATTAAGAATTTTAAATCTAAATGAATCAATCTGAGCAATTAAATTCACTTGTGATGATTGATAATCATTATTATTTGTTTTATATCCTGCTGTTATTTTAGTTGGATGACAAAGTGCAGTAATTTATGCAACAATCAGCCTGTCAACCAGTATTATTTTATGTTTGGCCTTTTTAAACACAATGAAAAAATGGCCGTAAAAGACAATACATATTTGTAGTAGCTTTTCGCTGGATATTACTGATAAAAACAAACTTAGCATTGAAATTTCGATATTCTAAATTTTGCAAGCTCATGCGACGTTGTCAAAAGACTGGAATTTAATCAAAGAAGCGAAGCTACTCCGTAATAAGATACATTTTATCACATTTTCATGGCTTTGTTTAAGTTGCGTGGAGCTTCATTGATTCTGTATAGAAATTGTTCAAGTGATCTTTTACTTTCCCCCTCTTCTTTAAAACATTGGAGATAGATAAAGGAAGGGTCAAAGGTAGAATGAACATGAATCGATGTAGGTATTTATGGAAACAATGGCTAATCGAGTCTCTTTTGTTCACTTTAACACCTAACGGGCGTTGATTCTTATATCTAATGTATTGTTGGGTGAAATTTTTCTATCCTTGTCTAATTTTTTGTTTTTGCTCGAGTGGCGCCTTTGTAGCATAATCCATACAAAGAATTGGCAAGATGGCAAGTAAAATGATACCTGATAAAAACGATCGGGACCTTTGTAAGTCGAGGAAACAAAAAGACTCCAGTAACAGTGAAAATATGATTCATAACAATGCATTTAATCTCTGAAGATTTTATCCTAGACTGGAATCCAGCTTCTTGTCTGCTGGGGACAAAAGTGTTGAGATAAATTGTGTACCAGTCCAAGAGGGGCATTGTCTAATGTATTGACCTATCACGGATGATTGGCATCAGCACTTTCTCACCTAAATTTGAGCGAGTCGTCAAGGTGTTTATTTCTTTTGTTATGTAGTGTATGGTGACTGGTAATACATACTTACCTGACAATACATGATTTATAGATAAATCAGACGGTGAAATTACCGAGTGATTAGGTCGTTAATTGTCGGACAAAAAACGAGGAATGTAGTCATTGTTCTGTCATTAGCGTTATATTGTGCTCTTATTGTCTGCTGATGAAACTTAAGCAAGTTCAGTTGTAATGTTCTGATAAGATTTTCAACATGTACCAGATATGTTTTATGGTTTGAAACAAATCTCTCATTTTAAGTTATTAGAGAATTGTGGAGCTGTATGGTAGACTGGGCTAATGACTTTGAGTTGCAATTGCATGTTAATGCAGTTTGGCGTTGATTGCGATTATCGGTTTGATATAATACAGAAGGTGCAACTGCATGTTTTATGCCTTATATGGAGATGTAACAATACATTGACCTCATTAACCTTGGTACATTACATCACACTCGTAATTTTATAATAATATATATGTCTGATCAGATGTAGCTTTGTCTAACTTGCTGTCTCCAAAAAACCATCTACACATCATGTAATAATGATGCTTAATGGCTAATTATGCACTAATTATATGGGTGACAATGTACTTAGTGAGTAAGCTAAGCTGTCATGATGCCACAAATGACAAATGCATCAATACTTGCACTTGTCACTACGGCGTGAGGAAAACCGACAGACATATTGGCTAGTTTTGTATGGTTTAACAAGAAACATACATGTATTAGATACAGTTGTCATTCAGAATTAACCATACCAGTAGTCATATGTATTCAATTCAATGTATAGGACTGCAATAAGACTTGAGTGACCTTTATACTTATTGACAAATGACAATAATATTTTATGTGCAATTACAAACTAACCTTGCTGTTTAAGTACTGACTATTCATTGCCCATTGTTTCTGGGTGTCTTTGTGTACAACGCATAGAAAAACAAGAATACTTACTCACTGATTTTATGACATCTTCAGTGTACCATTGAGTCATACTTATGTTTGTATATTGTTATTTGTAATTGTTGCATCTTATTGTTGGCTGTTTCAATAGTACATTCATTTACTGTTAGAATTACATGTACAGTCAGACCTCAATTATTCAACCATGTACTTGGTATCATCCGAAATATCGTATTATTAAGGATTTATTGTACTCTGTATTAAGCAGCAATAATTACCACTACAAATGCAACATTAAGAGTATATTAATTTTGTTGTGTTGCTAAAATTTGTTAAAATATCCCAAATGCAAAAATTATGTGCAGATTTCTGTCGTTGCATGATGTTCTATTTTTGAAATATTGAATTGAAAATTTTGCGGTTTTAAATTTTCAAATGACCGAAGTTTATGTTGTATAAAAATATTGTTCATACTCGTTACATTGGTTTCAATGACTGTTCTTTTCTGCTTCCTTGACATAATTTACACATTACTAATATATAGATAATTAAGAAGCGAAAAAAATCATCTTTAAAATTGACACTACGAAGGCCAGTAGAGCGTTGATCTTGAAAGGTGAGGGACTGAAATTGCTAGTAATTGCAAAGATAAGTAGGTTATTAGCCAGAATTCTTTACACGTATCAATTAAGAGTATCTCAATAGTCATAATCGACTGTATCATTCACGACTGTCCTTTTTCTTTTCGTTGATACTTACAAAGCTGTGTGGAAAGCAAACTAATATAATGATGTATTGGGAACTATTTTTGAGGTCTGTAAAGAATTTGGTAATGATGCTTAATAGCGAAGATTTTGTGTGATACAAGGTGACGACAATCAATCTTTTGTATATCGGGGAAAATGATTGTTAACGGTGACAAGGTTATGTACCACGGTCCCGATAGTGAGTCATTGTGCGATGATGTAGGATTGATTCAAACCTTTTGAATTTGTTATGAATTCATCTTTAGCCCACATGCACGCAATTTGACTGTAAATCGTCAATAATTTTTCTGAATAGCGTAAGAGCGTTGTATGTCTGTGCATTTTTTAATTGTTAACACTTATTGCAATTTTTGTGCCTTTAAGTGACTCATACTTTATACTTAGTATCATATACAAATCAGGATCAAATTAATGGCTAGTTGTTGCTGGAGATAAAACAATGCAATGAATTAAAAGAATTTTCTTGACTTACTTGACTGAACAAATTGTTAACGTATTTGTAGTTGTATTGTTCGCTTGTCCAATAACTGGTAAGCCATTTGTCACAATGACTGGTTAATTTGACAGCTATTTTACTTGTTATTACATGTAATATGAGTCTTGACCCTTGTTTTACGCCAGTACAGGGGTCACTGTCCAACAGGCTGTTGACTGTTGAATAAATTTCATGTTGCTTTTGAAAGGAGCTATGTTAATATCATTGCAAGTTTTCATCAAGGATTAGATCAAATGTCTTGTACAAGACCATGCCTGTATTATTGTCATAGTATTTAATTTTATATTATTTGTACCCTATTAATTTTTGTCTTGATCGAACAGAAAATTTGTTGTTGTTGAAATTAATGACTTTGGGTAAAAAGGTTTGGTAATGTAGTGGAGGTGTCTGGTATTCGACTTTTAGGTTGTGGGTTGGATCCTGCAAAGGTCACAGTCACATATCTTAACAAGGCACCTGGCTTGTTTAGTGAGCAGATCTAGTATTGAAATAAGCATTATACTTTTATCATAGTTGACCTTAAATAATGCACTTATCAATGTTTTGCCCCAGGGGGCGGGGATACATGGGACTTGTAGACAGAAGTTGATTCTTGACAGGTTGGAATTTGACATGCCACATGATTCTGGGTCCTGGGAAATAGACTTTGGCCGGATTTTTAATGGATCCCGGAAGTTGGTAATTAGCATCTCTCACTATGGGGATTTAGACAAACTGCTTGGGTCCAGGATAAGGAATTAGACCCCAAAAAAGAGAAATTGTCAAATTTCACTGGGTCAGATAGCCCCCTCTTCCCCCTGGGGCCAAATATTGATTGGTGCATAATTAGAATATGTTGAAAAAAAGCGGCCTTGTGCATTGACATCAAACATGAGTTGTCTACATCACTGCAATCATCTTGCTTGCTCATAAACGAATCTCTAAATCATGGACAACTTGAGTGTCTTCTTCTGTACGATTTGATTAATCCCATTTATCACCCCAAAGTGTTTTAAATGAAGTTTGCATCATGAAGCTGTTCTTTATTTATTTAAACCTCAAGTCTCATCAATGCACCCATATATAAATGTATGACTGTACTCTATTTCAGTTCAATCCAATTATTTTATTTTGGTTTAATTTATGATTTGCAAACATGGGCAAGGAGTAACGATGATGCAGGAAAAAAAGGGGTAGTGATTAGTCAGTGGAGAAATTACTTGAAAGTTTTAAAATATTTGGCACAATAAACACTTCACTTTGAAACCAATACAAACACAGTTGCCACTAGCAGTTTTTATGTCTCTATGTTTTTATTGCATCTTAAGTAATGGCTTTTATGCGTTGGCATTTCTTACAGATTATAGTGCTTTCATTTACGATGGTAAAAATGACAAAATTATTTATACAATGATGTTAAGCCACATACTATCAATACCACTATCAATACCTTGTTATAGTGAATTTGATCGGCTTTTATGGAGTTGCAGGGGCTGTTGGTAATTTGTTTTTATTTCGTATTCCGTTATAACAACAATTTTATCCCTACCTCTATTGATGTAATTTTCACCTCTGTGCGATCGTCTTTGGCAGGCTCGTAAATCTATTAAGTATACAAAAATAATCTTTTCTGTATATATGGGAGCTTTAAGTGGAAGGAAAGTATTTTCCATTTGAAGAAGTTTGCTGTATTTAGAAGCAGTTTTCATCCTCTTCATACTAAAGTAGGTTGGTGAACAATGTACGCGGTATGTGGCACATGTCTGTTCTTGACGTTATCCTGTGAATTGATCCAGAATTTGTTAAAAAAAAATTCTAATAACTGTTATACAGAAGAGCTGCAAATGGTTAAAATTTCAAATTATTAAAATGTCAAAACAATAATTGAAGTTAAATGTATTTTGTCTGAGTCGTTTTTATTATATTTCTATCACAAAGATAGTATATGGTGACCATTAGAAATCTCAAAATATTGACAAAATTAACCCCTTGGTATGTACAATCATGAAGATGCATTTTCTTTGAAATAGGATTCCCCAGCAAGTTGACAGAGATGTAGTGGTATTTATGTGTTGAAATTTTAATTGGTATTAAATCATTAAATGATATTTAAATCCTGTCTGGACTCGATACGAATTTACAAAACTCATCAATTACTATTGTGAATTATATAGAAAAACCTGAATGTAATTTTACACGAGTTCTGATGATGATACGAAGGCTTCAAAGAGCATGAATAGAACATCATCTCTTGTAATTGAAAATTTGATAATTGATATTTCCAATTGTATACACCTGTACAATAAGCATCAATATGAGTTGTTTCCTTAATGTGGCATGATCAATATAAAAATGTTGGGTGTTGTGCAAATGGATGATTTGGATCAATACTTGATGTCTATGTATACAACGCGTTGTAATCAGTATCATGTCTATTGTAGTGAGAATTTTATATGCTATGAACATTATGTCATTGTATGATAGATTGGCTGTTTAAGTGTGAGACTTTCTGCTGAATCTAGTGTTCACTCTTGTTTTTTTACCAAATCAGCTTCAATTTAGAATTATATGCAGGCCTTTTTCTGTCCAATTTGGGGAAAAGTCCCTAGATAAATTGGGAAAATTTGCGTAAAAAAATTGCCGATTTCGGAAAACTTTAATCGGTTCAACTCCAATTTTGGGAAGTTTTAGAGTTAAAAGAACATGCTTTTCATATCTGAATTTTATATATACACGAGCTTTCTAATCTACATTTCTTATATTAACTGTCAAAAAGACACAAAATGTCCGCAAACATTTATGGCCAGAGTTATTCAAAGTGCTTCAAGATATACCAGTTCGCTCCGGTAGATGATTTTTCGTAGACCTGTGCTTCTGATTGGGAAAAAAACATGTTTGGCTTTGGGAATGGGCAAGATAGTCTGGCTCGTGGGAACTATAGAAAAAGACCTGCTATGTACTGGCTGATAAAGTTTTCCTTTTCATGTTCTGTCTCTGTAATTTAAGAGAATATGCAGTTGGCAAATGGCTGCATTTAGTATTACTACATAATGATTTTTAGACTTCTTAATCAATAGTAATATTGTGCTATATACAGAGAGAGAGAGAGACATGCTGCCTCCATTCCAGCCCTTGTAGTCAACTTGAGCCGTACTTTATCTTTACTTGCATGATGTTGTTAAGGAAATTGTTGTGTACTTAGCAAAGAATAGTGTTTCATAGAAATACAGTAATGTGTGTTTCACTTTAATGCCTCCCATCAGAACTGTAAAACTTTCGGAAACCATTAAAGAAATCAATGATATGTTTTGTGTATGTCTCCCGAGTGTTCTATTGTACATTTGCATCCTATATATCCACTACATCATTTATTGATGGTTATTGTTGACTGTCCTTTTGTTTTGTATATTTACTTTTCCATCCTCCATCATTGAAGAGTCTGATGACGCTATAGAAACACTTGTCCTGTTTGATGGTCAATCAAACTCGATATTGTTGCCCTGTTTAAAGGTACAGGAAGAATATGATGTTTGAATTACAAGGTCTGCATTTGTGATTTATGTGTCACTGGTTATGATAAGTATTGACTAAAACATGTGCTATATTATAGAAAGTTTCCTTATTTGGTTTATTACGATACATGACGTTCATGAATTTCCAGATTGTATTGATCCGTATCATGAATTACTGCTTTGGGGTGTTCTTAATTTTGTTACAAATTGTGTAAGTTCTCAGACGAGTTAGCATATATGGGTATATACCTTTAAAACTGTTCATCAGTCTGTCTTGTTATTTCTATGCTTTATTTAAATATTAGCATTGAATTTTAAGTACATGTGTTTGTTTTGTAAAGTAGTATTCCTGTTTCATTGCAGTGTTTAAAACATCATCTATATTTTAGAGGATGTGGGGTATTTCATTACCAGGTACAATATGTACCAGGTATAGTTCACTGTGTACCTGGTGTAGTAAAGTGATGCTTCTATTTATGAAAATCAATGCATTCAAGGTAGTTGCAGAATTAATTCAAACATTCATTACATTCATTGTACTGAAGAGCTTGTTCTCAGACTCCCAATTTGAAGAGTATTCATCTCTGGTTGTTTTAAACAAAGTACAAAATGTATAAATATATACATTTGTATATTATATTTTATTATATTTCAACAATATTTGAAATTCTGTATGCACATGATTGACAGCTTCACAGTATGGGATCATTTGAATATTTATATCTCCTTGGTAACTTCACTATGTAGACCATACGTTGCATAAAATGATGTACAAATATGAAAATCTGACAGGTCTGTCACATTTGTATAGGATTCTGTGAGAAAAGATGAGATGATTTTTCCTTATTTGCTGTATCTAGACTTCATTTATCTGTAGTGGTATATATGAAGTTATATTTTCTCTAACTGTACGGGATTTCTCCCATCCAAATGATGTTGACACAGAATGAATGTTGCTGTTTACACCTGGTGACGAATAAATCTAGCCAGTTGTCTTACCTTACTGTCTCGTAGATAAACTCAGCATCCCATTGGCCTTGGTTGACAGGAAGTCATAGTATTTGTCACTGATAAACAAGAGATTCATGGTGACAAACAAACAAACCTCCACAGTTGAAGAGTACTTATGTTCAGTAATTGTTGGACATCGATGGTATGAAATTTCTGCTGCCGAGTTACTGTTGCATCTATTGTGTCAGTATCTGGCTTCATTGCTGAGTTGGGGAGACTGTGACTCAGCTGTTTGTCAAGTCTGGACTGGTTTGAGATAAACGCTTGCTGACCAGTCTATTACCGGTGTATGTCTATGTTGTTAAGGTTGGAAAATGGTTTATCGTGATATAAATTTGTTTTAACTACCTTAATATTTTTTTTGAATTTATTTAAGATTATCATATTACTGTGATTTATGTCATATTCATGAATAATGAAGTCAAAAATAGAATCATTGAACTATGTATTTAAATTGTGCACACAGCTGAGTTAATATTATACTATTATCTGTAATTACATGTGATTTATGTTTGAGATCAAATATATTATTGCACATTCATTTAACACTTGAGATTATAGTACGTTTTGTGTCTATATTTAGCTCATAATCAGTCATTACTCTGAATTGTATTTCTGTCATTGGAAAGTATAAAGGATCGTCTTTGTAAAGCAAGGAAAAAAAGCTTATTGAAGAATGTCACTGTATGTTATGTTAGTGAATTTTGATGTTTCAGTAAAGGTTAAATCATGACAGCCCAGCCTCTCTATCAGTCATTTAAACACACTGTATAAATCCTACTTTGGATGCAGTGCCCCGTCAAGCGTATCTTAAAGTCGTTAGCTTCATGTGTGAAGATTATGGTGAGGTAAAATTGTAAACTTGACGAGGGAGATACGGTACTTTTACACCTGGCCAGGTAAATCTAGGTCGTGATGAAGATGTAAAATTTGGCGGGCTGTTGTTAGATTCAGTGTCACGGTTGAGGATGCAGATATGGCGGACATATTTGGAATATTGTCGTCACTTGTGAAGGATATTTGTTCGAAGTTAAAAATGTGTGTGTGTAAACCAGGGCTCTGAAACTTCTAGAATGAATATGGAAGAAATAGCCTGTTGGTGTAAGTACTTGTAAATGATCATTTATTTGTCGTCTGCTTCACATTCGCATCACAACTTTACAAGGTTAAATGATCAACAGACTGCATGATGCTTTTATGACTGTGTCAGTTTCATCAGCAGTGTTCTTTCTGGACTGTTAAATGTATGTTTTTGTATGCATCTGTAATTTAATGGCTTAATATATATGATGTATAGAATATTTAGTTTAATGAAATTATTATATTAAACTGAATAATTTAAGCCTAATGTGTGGATTAAGTTTTGAACAATGAGATTGTATTGAATTGCTTGGTTTAACATTATATATATGATTATTATCTTGAAATTACTATACATTCGTCACCTGCGTAAAAAAATAACCAGTGCAAATTTTTTATTTTATTCTCAACTTCCTCCTCGCCTGGCTATACATCAATCTTATTGGTTATCTGCCACATTTCCTATGTCATGTGATCAATATTTAGATGATGATGAGAAAACAGGTCATGTGACCAGCTATTTTTAGCCTGTAGGTTGCTGATGTGGTTCAGTGAATGTGGTTGAAGTTTGATCGGTATTCTTTGGATTGCATTCAGTTGAAATTAATGGAATGAATTTTTGTGGACTGGTTCATCAATTTTGTTGTATAAAGCGGCTGGTTGGGTGCAGACTGGTACCTATTACTATCCTGTTGGCAGAATAAAAATAGACTGTGTATAAATAACCCTTAAATAATTAAAATATTAAGGCAAAAATGACAGGATTTAAAGTATTAGTTTCATTATTTGAATAAGAAACTATTATTTTGCTTTTAATTTATTAAATTGAAATACAATATGAAACATGAACTGGGTGTATATAAAGCCATAACTTCAGTATGTGTCAGGCCCACTTGCTCACTAGAGATGTCATCATGGCTGTTTGGTAAATGTGCTTGTTTGTGCAATATTGCTTGCCTTCTTCTACTTGCCTGTCCCTACTGTACCCTGGACTTGCATTCAGTGATTTTGAATGTAATTGGCTGAGATGTATGCCTCAGTGAGATCCCGGTCCCTATCCCAAAGGTCAAGGTCACACAAGAAGTCATGTCTTTTCACAATTGTAACTTTAACAAGAATGGAGCAAGATTGGAAGTAATTTACAAGCAATTTTGACTTAACAGGACAGTGGTTGCATGTGCTTTCCTGTTTTCTGTCGATGTTTAACAGGTTCGATGGTTTTGTCCTTCAGGCATCAGACTTTTAGTTTATCACGTTATGCAACTTCAAGTTTTGCCTCTGTAGTCAAATCACTGTAACAATGTAAGAGGTGAAATGATAAAAGTTCAGATAACTGCAAACTTATCTCCTGTCTTCTCTTGTACAAGTACTCTTCAGAACTGATTAAATACGCATAGTTTTTAGAGCAGTAAAGGGTCAAGATGTGTTGGGTCTGAAATGTTTTGTATTCCTTGAAAACTGACTGGTTGATCAAGGAAGTTTAAAATGTCTCAAATTTGTAATGCTTAGTGCAGCCTGCCCAGTGGTTGGTGTAGCGCTGGGCTGTCACCAGGGAGGTCGGGGTTCGATTCCTAGCCGTGGCATTTGTGACATTTGTATACGGTCATGTGGCCTTCACCCCTGATTCATGACAAGAAGTGGTCGGCTGGTTGCGGAAAGACAAGTTCTTACTGGTTGATAATTAATTCCAGGAAAACAGGTTAGGTCAGTAGACCCTCATGTGTAACGGAAACAATGTTGAAAAATGACAATAAACTCAATAAAACGCATGCTTAGTGCAATAGTTGCATTCTGTCAAACCTATGCACAGTGACTTTTGGAATTCCTGGTTGGCTGGTAATTTTGCTGTTTAGATAAAATTATCACCGAACTGTCTGCAATAAAATAATTTTTGATAAGAACATGTAGAATTTTCAGACAACTGGCTTCTACTATTGATTCAACATGCTGCATTTGGAAGTTTTCCCAACTATTTTTGGTGGGGATTGTCATGTATATCATTCCAGGGTTTTCTCTAGAATTGTTTAGCTAGGGGTTCTTGGACCCTCGTGTTTGACAAATTGGGGGTTCTTATAAAATTTGCAGGGTCCCAGATATGCAGTTTTTACTTGACAAAGGTTTATTTTAGGGGTCCCAGGGATGCACAATAAGTGGAAAATGGGAGTCCCTAGAATTAAGTGGGAGTCGGGGACTTAAGATTTCTGCGTCAGGAAATACCTGTCATTCAATGCCTTCACTTGTTTTTATACTTTGTATAATATTGCTATATTCTGTCATCATATATGTTTCATTTGTTTCATGTTGTAAGATAATAATTGTTGACCTGGCTCCCATTCAAACAACACACAAGAATTAATTAAAATCATATTATATTTAATTGACACCCTGAGGTGCCTAGTATTTATTTTCAGCGACAAATTGTCTAGATACAAAAATGTACTAAGGAAGTCACAGACAGTTTGTTTGCCTACAGAATCTTGTAAAGATGGCCAATCATGGAGTGTTAATTGAGGTTATTTAATAACCTGCCTCTGGGACAAATATTACTGTTAATTGTTTTGTATTGAGGTGCATTTTTTCACCAGTCATTTTATGATCGTTATCTTGTTTTGATGTAACTTCAATTTATTGAAATTCTCAATACTGTTGTTGACAAAAGATACATATGATGAAGTATTTGAAAACTGTGGTAAATGGTGCAATTAATTTGTTTACTGATAAGATTTTACTTGTTGATACACAATGAAGCAATATTTTGCCCCCATGGACATCATGTAATGACTTGTCCCTTGCGTCCATGGGCTAGTAATTGACATCTTTGTACGTTTTTATATCCGATGACCAGTCTGATAACCCAAGTGAAGAATTTGTCAATATTTTTTATTGGCCTTTAATTGTTCAATGGTGACAGGAAATTTTAAAACCCCAATGACAAAGGTGTATACTGTGGTTAAGCGATGAAGATCACACTTCGATGGGTTCGTTCCTATCAAACAATTGATGAAAATGTTACCATTGGTGAAAAGAAGGTTTGCAATGAATTATGCGATAAATGGCCATTTTTTGTTGTTGAATATATGATAACAATGAGGATAGATGTTACATTTTTGTTGTTGAATATATGATAACAATGAGGATAGATGTTACATTTTTGTTGTTGAATATATGATAACAATGAGGATAGATGTTACATTTTTGTTGTTGAATATATGATAACAATGAGGATAGATGTTACATTTTTGTTGTTTTACTCGCATCTTTCTCAAAAACATTTGCTTTAGCTTGGTAGTTTATTTTAATGAGTTCAAATTAATCTAGCTCTTTGACTCCCACCTTGTGAATATTAAGTCCCGCACCAGATCTTGCAATTTATCTGTCACTGAATGTTTGAAGATATTTGACTGACAAATATCCTATATTTAGTACTATGAAGTCCTTGGATTCTAATGTTCGCCCTTTTTTCAATTTATATGAATTATATGAGTATACAAGGATGACTGAATCCTTAACCCTAATGTTTAAATATCAAACTTGATTCTTGAAAATGGTTTGTTTGTGTTTGACCTTCAGCTCTGTGATTGCATGTTGCAAGCATTTATCACCCGTGTTTATCAGTTGTTTACGGAGAATAAAACCCCTTTTCAAGATGTCATTTCCTCTATACACTTCACATTGGGGTCCTTAAACTGATGCTGTCAAGGTAATCATGACAAAGTTATGTATGTTCAACCTGATTCTTTGTGACATTGAGTCTGAACAGCGTGAAGAGGGTTTTATAGAAGGTAAAAATTGTTCTAGGTTTTTGGTACAAAATTGAATCATTGTTCAGGTATGCACTGTATGAACCTGGTTTATCTTCTGTATCTATTGACATCCTGTGCTGTTTTACTGTCACCTGCATCATTTATCTTGCCCCTTATATAACCCCTAATCCATGGTAACGCCAGAGTCCCCTTATATGGTGCTGTTTATAGGGGATTTTACTGGTATTTAGTGCAGTAGATAACAATCTCCCGCTTTTACCTCGCTTTTGTCCTCCAGTTTTTCTCTTAAATGATGTACCTTATTGTATTTATATGAATGATGTCTTGTTTGCCTTTCCCATGCTCTTCGGTGTATGGAAACCACTTAAAGCCTTCTTAGTGATCAGCTTTCACCCGTGAAGGCGACTATGACTGATACGGGTATGTGTAACGTGCTGAAGCTGCCCCAACAATTGAGTTATAATGTTATCTGTAGCGGCATCTTAACTGGGATTTTGAAAGACTTGGGGTATTTGTGATATTGAAATTTCACGCATTACACCTACTTAGAATGACTAAGCTGTGCTGTTGTACAAAAGATAAAAATCTTGATAGGCTTTCAGTTGCAGGCTTTTTCATCTTTGGAGTCTGAATAAAGTGGATTTTAACCTGCTACGTCTCGTTAAAATTGACAGGCTTTTAATTTTCATCCTTATTTGTATAAAAGCAAGTTGACAGAAAACAGGTCTTTTGAAAAATTTAAGTATGATATATATTCTTGATGTCATATTACTCTGTGTCATCTAGAAGCTTTTATTTGAAGTGATGCTGAATGATTGCTAAGAAACAATATTGTTTGCGTGTCGTCTGCTCTTTTAGCGTGATTTTGTGGTTTTCGTTTACCTTGTTATTAAGTGATGGGTTATCCAGGGTGCAGAATTTCTTTGCCTCTATTGTTGTTTTGTGTTTTATTGTCATGTTCCTTATGTGAAGCAATTTAAAACGTGTTATTATGTTTTCAAATTTCATTCTTCAATTACAGCGATGAATCTTTGGGAGTCATGTTTTGACTCCTGTTGTTTTGATACTGGTTCATAATGTCAGTCTCTTCAACATATTTTTGTGACCATTTCTTCTTCATGCCTTCTATGAAATTATTTTGAAATGATTTACTATTCTCCTCTATTTACTAATAGTTTGTATTAACCTGTCTCCATTTCACGTCTGTGTCAGTTTTGGGTGTTGCTATGGTTTTTTAGAGGATGGGAGAAATAGTAAAAAATAATTCATAAAAAAATTGATGTTGATTTTCAAAAAAATAATTGTTATGGTAATAATGACTGTTTATGTATTCTTGACATAAAAGAAAAATTGTTTTAAATTGTATTGAAATTCTCTTTGAAGTTGCTAGATGTACATGTTTGTAAATTAATTGTAACATGATGTTGATTTCACAGTTATAACGTCTTTGTGTACAGTATTGAATTTATTGTGATATATTGCCTATTTGTATTTTTCGAATCCTAATAAATTGAGTTCTTGCTGACATATTCCTTTGATACTTTTTACTCTGTCATTGAAATTTAAAATCGTGTTTAATTGACAAAGTAAACAGTGTTCCAGCTTATTTGTGTATGGTAGGGCAGAAGGGAAGAAGAAAATACGATGTACATATACACGCCTCTCAAATTACCAGAAGCCTATTCAACAAGCAAAAGGAGTTTGGTGAATTCAATAGTAAATTTCCTTACAATTTGTCATCGTTAACTATTCATCCTGAATCAATATAATTATTGATTTTAGTCGAAAATTCATTTTTCAAAATGATGAAAATACATTTTCATGTTCAGAAATATGACAAAAGTTATAATGGACTTGCTTTTGCAAACAATTGTATTTTCTTTCTAATAAAAGATGGTTTAGACTTCAATAGTACATCAGAGATGCGCCACGAAGTTGACTATTGTTTATTGATACGCCCCTCGTATTTGAACGATATTGAGTGCAGACTTCAAATACACAAGTGGATCAAATTTCTTTCTCTCTAATATAACGTCAGCGTCATAACTTCGTTGAAAGATAATTAGTTATAAATGTAACCCCTACCTCGTTAAGAAATGAAGTATGAAAACTAAGGACCAAATTGGCCAAAATTTAAATTTGAAAATCGTGAGAAATTAATTAACCGAGGGATTCTAGAATATTATTAATATGAATTGGTGTATACTAGGTAAACAATTAGGATTGAAGTATCGTTTGATCCATTCAATCTGTGCCAAGCTCTCGTAGGCTCCATGGAACAAACAGTTACTTTAGGTATATTGAAACAAATCATAGTTTCTATGAATGAAATACTGTTCAACTTGGTAATCACTTTGCTCATCAACTCATACTTAAGTCTACTTTCCAACAGGATATAAAAGAGAAGAATGGCACACTTATATTTACTATACATTATTATGCCCCCAGCATTTGAAGAATGGTGAAGTAGCATAAAGTGTTACTCTTGTTCGTCCGTCTGTCCGTCCATGCAAAAATGGTTTCCAATCAGTAACTCTTGAAGGGATGGGTAGATTCAATTCATATTTGGCACATGTGTACAGGATAATAAATACAGGTCGAGTTTGATATCGGTCACAATTCACTTATGTTTGGATGAGTTGTGGTCCTTTTTGTGACATGAAAATTGGTTCCTGATCAATAACTCTGGAAAGGATGAATGGATTCAATTCATGTTGGGCACATAAGCATAAGATAATAACATACAGGTCAAGTTTGATTTGGGTGACAATATGTCAATTTTTGGAGGAGTTTGAATTCCCCTGTGCTAACCAGGTTGAGATGATGCCCGTGGTGGACTACCCAGTATTAAGTCAGGAAGTTTTGATTGAATGTTGGGAGTTATTTATTATAGATCAGTAATACTATGATATCTTGCCAGATATAGTACCGTTGGTGGTATATCATCACATAATTGCTATTGTTCATACACATTTAAAGGTGATTTATATAACACCTTGTGGGATATATGATACTATTATTTGGGATAGTATTCGGCCAGTACTGGGACCTGACATCTGATGGTTTAGAATAAATCCCAAATATCGACCATGATGCATTAGTCTCGATATGACTGTGTAGTTTGCTGTTTCAATTTAAAGATGCAACAGGTGTTAATTTTCTTGCGGTATCTGTGAAAGATAACGTTGTATTTACGCCAATTCATATCTTAAATGTGGTATTCATGGATGCTTGAATATAGCATTATTACTTTGTAATACCATATGCCTTCCTATATCATTGTAGTAGCGCAGTGACATATAATTCATAAACTGAAATTTCATCCCTATGCAATTATAATGTATGTTTCAGACAAGTGAATATCACAATGAAGTTATTCTTACTCTGTGTTTGATTAATTACATGATTTGTTGGAAGCTGCGACTTGTTCAGACTGGAAGTTTTTATTATAAGAATAATAAAAAATGTTTTTATCATATTTGGCTCATTTATCAAAGCAAGTTTCCACTTCAATGTGATACCTATGATGAATTGCATTTTTTATTACACTGCAGTAGGGACTGAAATAGTTTCAGGGAAATTAAAGTCAAAACAACGAAACAAAAACGCTCTGATATTGGCAAACTTTTCCCCTGATTAGGTGTCGTTTCGTGGAAATCTGCTCTAAAAATCTCTCACAAGGAAAATTTGTCATATTTGACTATTGGTTGCATGTCATTTACATCAAAACCTAGCATGATGCCATTGTGATAAATTGATATTTTTGCTGATGTGTGTGTTTGTGTGCGTGAAAAGGTCTCGTCAGAACCCCTTATTGCATTGTTTCCGTTGAAACGTTAACTTAAGTGCATTGAAGATGATTGTTTCATGTTTTGCTATCGGGAAAAATTTGATCAATTCGAAACTGATTTTGATCATGATGAATCAATTCAAGATAACGAAGATGAATGAAGCTTTTAGAGACTCGCTAAACATTTCCGTTACAAGGCGTATAAAAGGTTTTGTTTCAACTGTCTATACTGACATGAGAGGCAAGTGAGCAGGAGTTTGATGGAAGACTTGCTCATTCCAGCATGGCATATTTTTTTCCATGCTATAAGTGGTCTCAGATGTAAATTCAAATGTATGGAATTCAGTCATTTTAGATCAATGTTTCTGTGATACAAGTCAGTTTAAGTACGCAGAAGTTACTGAGTTTGATTTTTAATACTTTCTCATTTTGTTCAAGTTTGTAGCATAAATTTATGAAAACAATAAAATTCATTAATTTTGGTAGTCATCCAGTATTTATCAAGCCCTGTGTTTAAAACTGAAAAAAATCTGTTGCATAATTGTAACAATAGACAGACTGTACTGCAGCCTATTGACCACTTGTGGTTTGCATTCTGCTTATTTGTGTGTCATCTTAATGTTTCTTTTGGGGGAAATGTCTTTTAAAGGATTATCCAATTTATCAACATATTAAGATATTGTATGAAACTTCCGTCTGCAGTTTTGACATGTATACATACTTGGAGAGGTATGTTTCCACGGCCTCAGTTTCAATGTTTTAATGTCTGCATAGTTTAGAAGCAATTTGTTTGCACTCCTGTTCAATATAGCGTTATCCCCGTGATATCATTTATCATAACTTCTACTTATAAAATCAATTTCAGCACTCGGCGACATCGAATAAGTATCTTGTATCCCAAATTTATTGATGTGATCAGACCGTGTTGATCTTGAAATACCAGCTATCCGTAGTTACAGACTGGGTTACAGCTCATTTTGATGTCTGTTTACGCCTCGCGTTCAGACTTGTTCCACGACCAGTCTCTTTGCATGCGGGGAGGCAAAGTCTCGGTATTTTTTAGATAAAGTAAACATTATCGTGATAGGTTTATTACATGGCTTGTCAAAACTTTTCAATTATCTTAAGACTGTTGAAATAATGAGCGATGATGTCGACATTTTTTCATATCCTAAGAATTTTGAAGTGAACATTATTCATTTAAAAGTTTTTTCATTTATATTTATGACACGATCGTAAAGCAGCTGCATACTGTATGTTTTTATGGGCCGTCTGTGTCATATCGGTGAAGCAAGTATCGATAATAATTTAGCTTAAATTTTATATCGTAGATGTCAGTCCTGAAAACCAGTCTCTGCTCGCTATTTAGGTCAAGTATGGTAACCAAAAAAATATCTGCTCTACTGAAAGAAAACAGATTTTGGGTTCTGTATTTGATTGCTTTTTCTGTTCTTCCATCTATCTGCATTTCTTGTAAGCGTTGTAACTATTTATATGCAATGTCCAATTTTCGAATGACTTGGCACATAATGATCCGTACAATACAATAAATTTTATTTTAAGTCGGCAAGACATTATAACAAATAACATAAGCTCAGATAAGTTCAAAGAACGGGACGTATTATGGGAACACCTGTGGCGGGCGGCGTCCACATGTCCGCTGTCTAAGTCGAACAGTTTTCATCTGATCTTCACCTTACTTGGTGAAAATGTTTGTGGGCATATTATCTCGGCCAAATTCGATAACCAGTCACATCGCCCCTGGCACTTCGGAATTATGGCCCTTGAATTATCCAAAATTGGCCAAATTAGCCTTGTCCGCTCTCTAAGTCAAAGAGTTTTCATCCGATCTTTACCAAACTTGGCGAAACTGTTTGTGGGCATAATATCTCGGCCAAGTTCGATAACCAGTTGTTTTAACTCTGAGCTCTTGACTTATGAAGGGCGTATTTTGTGACAGTTTGCCACTCTTGTTCTCTTTGGATGTTTTATTTTTGTTTGCATGTTCCTGCAGTGGTTTATATGAGTCAGTGATGTTTACCATTCCTTTATCTAAGATCTCCATGTCTCTGTTATTGAAAAAAAGGCTTGAGACTATGTTGTACTGTGTAATACTTCTCATACGGTGTTTGTTTGTACTCAGTGTACTTGGTAGCCATTGGTTTTATTTGTCGGATTTTTGTCAGATGGTAGCGGTTTGCTGATGTAACTCAACATGGTGGTGGTCATGCCAAGCCTGGGAGTTTGGCCAGGTGCTAGAACTACTTTCAATGATATTCTTGTATTATCTGCAGATAGTCTCTCCACATCATCAGTTTATCTATTGAAATTATGGCCGCGACCCGGTCTCCGTTATCTAAGACTTCTGCAACTGTTGTCAGCCCCTTGTAGCTATATTTGTTCAGGTTTCTTTATCAGGTCGGCTAGTATTCACGCTCATGGTGCTGTATTTGTCTCGAAGGTTATCTGACGGCTTTCTGAAGATGTCTCGGCTTCTGGGACTTTATGTAATGTTTAGAAAGATTCAGTCACGATACTCGCCAATTTTTTGCCGTCTGTGCCAGATTTTCATTTCGCTGAGCTGATACGTCAAAAACAAGGGTTTTCAGTCAGACATATTGACCATGCAACATGTATTAGAGTGCATGAAAATGTTTACACATGATAATAATTGCAAAAACATTGTATTCATTGCAGGACAAACTCCTCAAATTCTGTGAATTTAATTAGTTTTGATTGCAAATTTTACCATTTAAAAAAAAATTGTGGACATTTATAAATGATTCATTTTTATTTGCTGATTTTAATTGTATCTTTAAAACATGAAAAAGTCACTTTGAACATTTTTTAATTGCGTAAAGATGCACAATTATTCAAAATTAGCATCAGAAATAGACTATGGTACTATATTTTGGAAACAAAAAAGTTTTAATGTGAATAGGTCTGTAAGTAATGCCATTACATTATTATCTTTTTTCATTTTATATTTTTTAATTAAAAATTAGCCTCTATACGTTCGATATTGTGAGCATGGTTTTTTCATCAATTAAATTCTTGTTGGAAGCTACAAAAGATGCTTTTAAATTTTAATTTATGATAATTTCATAACAATCATGCATTTAGCCTTTGACTACCATACATCTTTTCATGATGAAATTCCAATGCAATTATTGTAAGTCTCCTCCAAAGGGTCTGTTGTCATGTGAATGATATAACTTCAAGTATTATAAATGTACACAAAAACCACACTGTGCGATTTTGGTTTAATTGGTTCTTCCTTTTGCGGCATCATTTCAACGAATTACCTGTCAGTAATTACTGGGACTTAAAACATCGTCCTTGCTAAATCTGATCAAATCCTCATGTATCAACTCTAGCTATTATGTTTCGATAATTGCGCACAATTATTCGTGGATAAAGTTACCTTGCATGTCAGACTCTGCTATTCCAAACGTACTGCATGAATTATGATTACCTAAGCTAATACAATAAATGACATGTATTCAATGACAATGATTTAATATATAATTGCATGTACTGGTATGGATAAATTACCATTATTGAAATCACTGATCCTTGTAAGAGATTTATCTTCAACATTGTGATGAGAAAAATACAAAATTAATTCAGATTTTGCACTTTAATTATTTCCTTTGTTTTGAGTATTTTAGTTTGATGTGTCAGATATTTATCTTAATGTCAGCTGGTACAGTTTAGACGTTTTTGCTAGTAATAGTCGTTTTCAGAAATAGGTGTGAATTATACAAATGAGCGGAAGTAGAAATTGCACCACAATTCTGACATTGGCTCTCATCTATTGAATTGATTGGATATAATTAAACCAAAGATTTTATTTGTCTGATGATTTCCTGCTACATTTTACTATGTGTCAATCCAGTGTTGGTTTTGCAAACCATTTCTTATTGACTAGATTAAAAGCCACTAAATACATGAAGATGTACACAGAATATGTATAGATCTTGGTTTGAGTGGTTTTATTGACCATTTTATCTTACATTTATTTGTGAAAAACTGTTTAAAAGTATCAAGAACGCAGAAACACAGTATTTTACTTTTATTGCCCCCTGAAATCTTTTTTTAACAGCCAATGGCTGATAGTTCCAGTTCTTTTTTCCAAAATCCCCTCTCCGTGCTGTCTGTCAGTTACCTGTGCCCTGTCCTCAACATCTGACCCTTAATTTCCAGGAGTAATAGTAATTCACATTTACCTTCTATATTTTCAGCTTATGACGAAGAAGGAAGTAATGGACAGGAGATTCTTGTACCACTCTCACAGACGAACGGACATTTGTCGGAGACGTTACCTGAAGAACAGGTAGGTTATATGTTAGCAAAATAAATACAGTCGCACCTCGTTCATTCAAATTTATTGGGTCTGAAATGGAACCTGATATTCATTTCGGATGATACCAAGTATTTGGAGAGAATGTTGTCGAATAAGTGAGGCTCGACTGTACATCATGTGTCTGTATTTGGTTTGTATAAGATGATCTCACTGGCGGCCTGATTAATATTGGAGATTAGCAGTGTCTATGTGATTTGTAAAATGCACTTGTGGTTCGAAACTGACTTGGGATCGGGAACATTGCAGTTCATTCATTTTACCAGGTTTGTTATTGAGCGTTGACCTGATATGTAAGGATGTTTTTACAATGCATATAATCTATGTAAATAGAGTCATCTGTCTGCTTGAAATGAACACTATCGCAAATATTGGTCAATTGGTGCATGATATTTAGTTTCAATTTCGCATTCATAACATAGGAAT
Organism: Mactromeris polynyma; assembly: GCA_032209605.1. Taxonomy (NCBI): domain Eukaryota; kingdom Metazoa; phylum Mollusca; class Bivalvia; order Venerida; family Mactridae; genus Mactromeris; species Mactromeris polynyma. The sequence goes on along the minus strand of JASFXZ010000027.1, from coordinate 4,131,672 downwards.
ACATTGTTTTTTATGAAAATGTACTCCTGATGTGGAGGTCGTATTGTTTTAATTTTGGCCAACCCAGAAATGAGTTGTCAACTGTTATAAGATGGGATATTGTTCTGTTTTATCATCAATGTCTCCCCCACATCTTTCTAGTCGTTTTAGACCTGACCTTAGGCTTGCCATACTTTAGAAATCTTGCGTGATCTGTTGAGTATAATCATCGCAGTTACATGATGATCGTCTGCATTCTTTTGAAAAAGACTCGTCCAAGGTTCCCACATCTTGAAGATTGAGTTTCGGGTAACGGTAAATAGCCGACGTCAAGGATAACGATTATTTTGATGGTCGAGTATTAAGTCTATATTGGGATGAAATACGGTTTGAATTGCTTCCAATTACTTCAGATATAATAACTGGATTCATTTCCTTATATGGTTAATTGAGCGAGTTTTCATAAAGCCATGATATTACAGCTGACAGAATTAAATGGGTGTTAATTTGTTGTTGAGTTGTACAAGGCAGAGTTATGCCTAACAAGCGCTATAGTCGTTCAAGGATAAGTACCCCATTTCGAAATAAAGAGACAGGGGCCTTGTACTGACTGTGTATGTGTACAGGTATCAATTTTAATGACCCATAAATTACCTACATGGATTCTATTGACTTAGTTTCAAGTTATCTTCAACACAAGATGTTTTGTATTTATCCAGTTACTCATTATATCTAGCATCAATCTCCCCGTTAGACTATTCCTCTTCCTGATTTGAACTCGATCGAGAATTTAACATAAGCTGTTAAAACTTCGGTCTAGTATCTTAGGCAAGTTGAAGATAAACACACTCACCTCAGTCAGGCTCAAACTTGCTTGAAATAAACATAATTTACACCATAAATGATTGTATTAAGATTCTTGGGCAGTTTGCTCACGATTAAGTAAATATTGTCCGACCTGTGACGCTGATCAAGATAACATACAACAGCCTACCTATGTACATACAAATTCAATATGTGAATAAGCATCAGAACCTTTTATGGCTGAGGCCAGGCAACGTTTATGTTCATTTTGTATGCATACCTTGTTCTGGTTCCTATTCTTATGGTACGAAGATTATTTCAAAGAAATGTAGAAAAAATTCTTAGGTCACAGGATATTTTTGTTTTCAAGAAATTCTGTACTGGGTTAATTTAAATAAGATTTTAATATTATCACACCCTATTAGTTGAGTAATGTTTGTTTTCAAAATTTGTTAACCATGCATGAAGTAACGCATTCCTTTAAAAAATTATTGTTGTGGTTTGGAATCCGGCTACTTTCATCCTGTTCTTATTATATTTCTGGAGATAATGAACAATATTTCTGATGTAATTTGGTTGATTTTTATTGGTGAAATATGTAAATTGTCTCGCCTTTTTTGCTGGGAGGAGTGACGCAAAACTATCCTTACTGCTTTCTTACCAAAACTGAGTTATGTTAGTTTGGTGACGACCCTCGGTGCATTAAAACCTTGATAGGTTCAGAAACAGGTGTTAAACCTTGGAGAAATACCTTTGAATTGTAAGGATAACAGTAAATTGGACATTATGTCATTGAATTATATGAATGCTTGTACGCTCGCTATATTTGGTCGTTATTAAGCAGGTGTGTAGGCATGTTAATTGAGAATTGTGACTGAAAGTTTTTAGGGTTAAAATGTGCTCCCATCTTAGATGTTAATTTACCGGTACTCAAGTCGCCATTTTAAGCGTTTTATCAGGAAATATTTAAACATGCTTGCCAATACTTGATATTAATTTAATGAATTTTATATTTTCACTCGACATACTATGTTATCAAATATTGTATCAAATTTACCTTTGCATGTTTGCTTAATTGTTTCAAGACATTTAATTATGATATGAAATATTTTTAAGACAAATTATGTCATCCACAGAGAAATTCAAACGTTACAAAAACGAGGTCGATAAACTGCCCATGGATCTTATTATTAAAATGTTTATATAATTTCATCAGTTATTAAATATTTGTTTAAGGACTTACAACCAATGTTTTGTATTGGTTCTGCCTTTAGGCTGTATATTTAAGTGATATTTGTTGTTGGTACAGGGGAGGTAGATTTGACAGGCTCTCAATGGATCAGGCTGAATGAGAATCTAGAGTTTGTATCATACAAAGTCTGAGCCAGGGTTGCCAGGCAAATATCTGTATGCTATTGAATTTATTGAATGAAATTTGTTAAGTACTAAATGCATCAACCTACCTCTATAAGCCCGTGTTGGCTTTTGTTCAGTATTGTAGTATAACTATGTTTGTATTCAAGTTTACGATTAGTACTTGTTTTGGATGGATGGTACACTTTGAAAAATACTTCAATTTCATTAAAAGGACTCGTATTTCGTATAGACCTTTTTGTACATTTATAGGTATCCGGTCAAATCTACAAAAAGAACATCTAATTTTTTATTAACTTTGGCTTTCTACATGTGATGTATCGTAACGCATTTAAAGTGTTCAACAAGAAAGATTACGTCTCTTATATTTTTGCGTGTTAAGATCCACATATTTACGCTGTTTGTGTTTAAACAAAATGTAAAAAATTGTCTCAACTAATTTTTACAAACCTTGCGTGGTGAAATTTGAAGGATTTTGTCATTTCTAGTATTTTATCTTTCAATCTTTGCATCAATTTTGTGACCATATTTCATATAATTAGTCATAATGGGTTTGTTTCGGGTATTGGCCCGCCAAGCTAATTGAGGACTTTGTGCGTAAGTGACTCAGCGTCTCCAGAGTGGCCCGTCTATTGCGGTCACGAAAAGATGCTTGTCTCTCGTACACCCATAATGGGCTATTGCGTCCTTCAATGATGCTTTCTTTCACTGTATTATAAAAGCGAGTAAATAACGGTCGGGATAATCATTGTCAATGAAAACTGTGGATGTCAAACTTGTATTACTTGAAAAGCTTTCACGTGATCTTATCTTCGCAAATAAGGACATTCGTGGATTTGTAAAAAAAAGTTGATGATAGTATGGGAGTTTTATTGAAGGTAGAGAGAAGTCATTTATATTATTCCCTGAAAGGGGGATTTAGTTATGATTTAATCACAAAAGGGAAAATATTATTTTAGAAATTATCTTGGCATTAAGTGACATGTAAAATGTTTATCCATCTGAATTATGCTTTGTAGTATAAACAAATAATTTAATTTGTATAGTAGATTTTTCTCTTTATTTATAAAAATGTGTAAAAAACAAACAACTTAGATTGGGTAACTTATTCTGAATTATGTAGATGAATTGTTGGAATACTAGGAGTCAGTAGTTTGGTAACAATGGTGATATATGTATATGTGTATGTTTTGGTAAATTTGTACAACTTTCTCATGTTTTGTGATTTCAGGACGACGAAGGTGATTATGGAGAGTTCGCTCCCCTTGTGATGGATACAGACTCTAGTCAGTGTGAAAACTCGTCAGAAAAATTACGTTCTGAGTCGCCACATAGTATTACAATACATAACAATCTAACAGAAATTGCTCATTTAGCTCGACCAGAGCCAATAAAACCTACTGTAGAAATGAAGAACCCAGCAAGTTCAGTTCAACCGACTATTTCGGCATCGCCGTTAGTGTCTTCCACCACATCAAGTATTAGTGATAACAGTGAACCTCCGTCACCTGCCGTTACTCCAACCAATCCGTCCAATTATGATGATAATTCACGATCCAGTGGGGGCGCGATGAGGCGTGGGACGAAGGTAACCAGGGTAATGTAGTCATTTATTATAAGGTGTGACATCCAATTCCACTGTGTTTGTTTTTGAGTGACTTTTTGATTCATTTTTTAGTGACAATTGTTGCAACTTTTTCCAAAATTTAGTGATATTTTTCACTTGAGTGTTGGTTTTCTGTAGACAATGGAATTAACACTCCTTTATTTCACCTGTTCTAGTTGCATTGGAAACTGATTTCACTTTTTTGGACATTTTCAAAAATTATTTTAGACCTTGCTTAAAATTTTATTTGAATTTTTTTTTTCTGAAACTCCTTATGTAGAAATCTTGTTTCCAAATTATTGCAGCCTGACCTGATGAAAATTTCCATTAATTTATGAGTTTTTACACAATTCCATCCCTTCACACCTTATACTTGGTGCCTAACATGCATATATATTCCATTGACAACCATTTAAAACAATTGGTTGCCATGGTAAATTTTATACCTAGATTTGATGTTCCTCTAGATTTCTCTGTAATTTGTGTATCTTTTTTGATTGACACGTGTGAAGTTTTCTTGCCTGTTTTCACCTCTCTGTTTCTATTTATATCACTAATCGGGGCTAAATGTGATGGCATTTTTGATTGGATAATCCTGGCGATAAAATCCTAACTCGCTTTGTGATGTTTAATGAACAATGCTTTTTGAGCGTTAAAACTTGGGACCTCAAAATAAGGCATCAATTATTTAAATATTCTTTCTTAAATTTATAGCCAATTTATGATAAATGCTGGCCAAAAAAAAGTGAAAAACTATACATGGGGTGGAGATTTTTCGCAGGATTATAATTTTTGAGCATTTCTGCCATGAAATAGAGAATGGTTTGACCATCCCAGCCATCTGTGATGAAGATTTCTTCCTTCCTTTCTAGAGAGCTTTAATCTGCCTGTTTTCATAATCCATCCAAATTTCATGATTTTGTATTTAAAGGGAGACCAGTATTGAATTCTCTGTAGTTTAACCTAACTTACAACTTTAACAATTCAAAATTAGAATTGACAGATTTACGCCCCTTTTTTCCTTTACAAAATAACATAACATCTTTGCGAGGTATATAGAAAACATGCAGACCTTTTTATCAACAGGATTTGTTTTGCCACAGGGTTTCAGTAGCGAACTTTATATAATAGCGTTAGTTGTTCGCGACATAATTATGTATTGCATTTTCAGAATTTGGACACGGAGTCGACCGAAAATGATGAAAATCAGGATTATGATTCTGATTTTGATGATCTAGAAGAATTTCTTAGTGAACTTATAAAACATAAGGTATCGTCCAAGTGTACTTTATGTCAAATATACTCCTGCGTATATCCAAGAAAATCACCCTGGGGAATGCGGTATTCTGCATGCATGTAAACCTGAGGGACTTGCACACTCCAGTTATTTTATTTATTCGCTTCATAACCAAAATGCATTTCTGTGTTTATGTCTAATTATCTTACATCAGTTGATGTTTTAATTAGTATTGTTTTATATTTCAATTATGCAAATCTGCTTCTAAATTAAATTTAAGTTGTGTTGAGGAGATACAGTTAATGATTTTGAAGTTTTTATTTTCAATTTTTTAAGATCGTGAATTAGATTTTTTTTAGGGAAATGAATGTAGTCCTTGGTATCAATAACGCCTTGCATGCTTATCCTCATACTCTTGCCTTGACCCTTAATCTTGACCCCTAAACCTAACCTTGACCTTTGCATGTTAGTTTCTCGTAGTCACTAACCACAAAGTAGTTGTCTCTATTCTTTTATTAACTCTTGTATCTTTTTTTCAGTTTTCAGCTTTTTTTGCGATACTTTTGCAGCTTTGAGGCATTTATCGTTAGTTTGATGTTCACAGACATTCTAGTTTCGTAAATAAGCTTCTAGAACGTTGATAGAGGGATTAACAACTGTAGTCCTATTTCTTTTCCATGCTAGAATTCCCTTGCCTTGGAAGATAGGAGGAAATTTTGTGAAATTTAGAATTCTTCCCTATTGTTTTACATACTATACAATTTATGTAAGTCTGAATGGTTACGTTATGTAAGTCTGAATGGTTACGCTATGTAAGTCTGAATGGTTACGTTATGTAAGTCTGAATGGTTACGCTATGTAAGTCTGAATGGTTACGTTATGTAAGTCTGAATGGTTACGTTATGTAAGTCTGAATGGTTACGTTATGTAAGTCTGAATGGTTACGTTATGTAAGTCTGAATGGTTACGTTATGTAAGTCTGAATGGTTACGTTATGTAAGTCTGAATGGTTACGCTATGTAAGTCTGAATGGTTACATTATGTAAGTCTGAATGGTTACGTTATGTAAGTCTGAATGGTTACGTTATGTAAGTCTGAAGGGTTACGTTATGTAAGTCTGAATGGTTACATTATGTAAGTCTGAATGGTTACGTTATGTAAGTCTGAATGGTTACGTTATGTAAGTCTGAATGGTTACGTTATGTAAGTCGGAAAGGTTACGTTATGAAGAATTTTTCGTCTGAAAAACCTGGATATTCAGTGGTTGAAGTTCATTTTAAATCATTTTATGATTTTTATTGAATTAAGAGAGCATTTATTGTATAGTTACAACATTTTTGTTGAAGAAATGATTTATTTTAACATATTTCGATGGTCGGTGGGGTGTTTCGGTAGCAGACGTCTTTGTTTAGTTGACAGGATTTTCACCTCATAAATTGCATGATTCATGTTTCCAGCTTCATATGTATCCTGCTTGCAAACTGTAATTATATGTGCAAAAGCATGACACTTTATTTAAAATTTTACTAATTTATGAACTTAATTGCATGCAAAATTTCAGGTTCATTGTTCCATTTCCTTAAAAAATGTTGTAGATACTGGCAGTCACACATGTTGTATTAACAGAACCTCTAATTCATCATTATGAGCACCTAATTTGCATATTTATTATATCCACTTCTGTCTCAGACACTGCTGTAATGTTGCATATTTTGAAATATTTAAATTTTAATTCGTGACAGTTTATTAATAATAAAGAAAGGTGAAAAATAATGAATGCAGCAGGAAGTTGCCTTCTCTTTTTGGTTAATTTCTTCATTTGTGCAGAATTTTGAGTTTTCACCACAAGTAAGATCACGAGAAGCATAAAGAATCAAATTAGGCCAAAGATAAAAGTTATGTTGTTTCTTATGTATGTATATGAATTTGATACTTATATGTAATTGTGAGTCTATGTGATGTATATGTGTACTAGTGTGTTGGCATACGTTTGCTGTAATTGCTGGTTTCTGAAACAGATATAAGGAAAACATCTTTATGTCCGCACATTAATGAAAATATGTTTCTATATTATAATTCATACTATGTATTGAGTTGATATAAAATTGTGCGTACACCTAAATATGTTATGTGTATGCAACAAACAATAGCTTTATTAATCTCAATCATTGATGCCATATTAAGTCATCTGAATTCTATATCAAGTGCACCTTATCTATGTGGCTTTGTTTTTAAATATCAGATACCATTTTGAATATTTTGGATCGCAAACTTTAAAATAAATTTGGCCTAAGTGATGTTGCAACAAATTTTCATTGTTTGGAAAAAAATGACAGTTAATATGATGGTATGAGATATATAATGTAGGTTTTTAATAATTTATCAAAATGATGTATTGACAAACATGAAGAGGTTTGCTTAGTAATGGTGGATTTCATGGTTTATTTAACTCTTGTTTTAGAATTTAATTACCAAACATATAAATGACAGGTTTACATGCTCTCTGAGTAGCTGAAAAATTGCTTGTTGCGTCTGCAGTGTGTTTGCTGTTTAATTTAATTAGCGACAGAATAAATATACCATCAATTGTATACTGTAGACCTCCTCAGAGATTTCAATGGTGAAAAACCTGTTCTTTCCTTTTTTCTGTCCATTTGGGCTTGTTTTAGGTGTGATATAATTATAGTATTAAAGGTTGTTTTTTTCCCAATTTACGGATGACCTTTGGAAAGTTTGTCTGACTCTTTTTTCAGTTACTCTTCATTAACTTTTTATAATCTTTCATGTAGACTTGGCCCTTCAGAAATGGAGGAAATAAAGATATAGATTATTAATTAAGACGCAGTAAAATAACTTTTGTTTAACTTGAGGCTTGTTGAGATTGCCATGAGTAACAAAGTCCTCTTTTTGTAAAGGTAAACATCAACATAAGTTAGGCCTAAGGGCAAAGCAATTTAATTGCTTTAATTTTATGGTATCTACATTTATTGAAAATAGTTGAAGATGGTCTCAATATAATTATATTTATATAATTAGCCCACTGATATCAAGACAAACTGATTGTGTTATTAATTGGATTAATTACCATATCTTTGAAATTCAGTGTCTTTACTGGAGGTTAGCCTCAGGGACCCATTGGTTTGCCCAGAGTCTCTCGTATAATCTCCATTGAATGGTGTTTTTGTTTTTTTTCAAATAAAAATCGTATCATAACACAGGCCGGCTGAGACAAGCTGTAGTTGCAATGTTTAAGGCTGCTAATTTCTTCTCTCAAACAAGTGTTTAATGTGCTGATTTACTATGATTTGTGTGTTCTTGGTTCTTCTAGGTTTCAATTGAACTCATCGGTAACTTGAACATTTATTGGATTTTTCCCCATTTATTGTTGAAAAAACAAACTACATCGACTTATGACATTAACCAAAATATAATGATCTCAACTCATAGTGGTAAATGTCTAGACTTTTAAGACATGTTTTTACATTGAATGATATTTACGTTTTCATCCTGTTATACGGTATCCGTCCCTAATCACCTTGTGTCTTACATCACCTGTTTGTCACAGACGAATGTTATCACAAATTCTGTGTTAAATAAAAGCTTATCACGACATTTAGTGGCTATTGGCCTGCTGCTGCGCTCTTAACAGATATATTCAACAGTTTCAAGGCTGAAGACAGTACAAAAGTTGAACATCATTTTGAATACGATATTTATAAATATGTAAATTTGACTGGCTTTATTTAGAATATGTAGAATTTAAAGTTTGATTGTTTAAGTTGATTAAGCATTTAGTGGTCATTGTCTGTATTGACCGCAAACAAGGGCCTGGTCATCGTTATGGACATGCTTTAGGCTGGTCAAATATTGTGAATGTGTTATAGTGATGTATTGCTTTGATGCATTTGTATCTGTCTTAAAAATCACCATGCTAATGTGATGTAATTACTTATTGTGCCCCTAGGGGGAGCTGCAGTTTTGACAGAGACTTACGGCAGATACTGTCACTGGTTATATGCGGCTGGCTGAAGTCATGCTAATGTACAGATAATGTACAGTTGACAACCTTAGTTCTGTTCAGTCTATTTCCTGTTTGACGGTCAGTGGGAAAGGACAAATTAATGATCATAACTTATTAGTGTATTCGAAGGATCATAATTAGGTGTATGAATAATGGACGTTAAATACCCACAATGTAAGTGAACTTTCTTAAAAACAATATTGTAAATATGTTAAATTAAATATTTATCAAGTCAAAATTAATTTAATAAATGATACATAACTTAACAATACCGATTGTTTAATATAAAAATTCCTTAGGTAAATTATCTTATTTATTTTCTAAAATTATTTAAATTTTAATGGGTTTTATAATTAATGGATGAGAAAACTGAAGTTCATGTTGTTCACTTTGATTGCAGTTGTCAGTTATTTCATATATCTGGTGCAAATGAAAAAGTATTCATTTTAAAAAAATCACTAATTTCTGAAAAACTTTCAAAAAAGTAGTGCCTTCTCTTTAAGTGTTACTATGGTAATAATTTGAGCTGCTTGTTTGTTAGGATTATTGGATTATCTCATACTGATGCTAAAGATTAAAAACACTGATTAAGTTATCTTAATCCTTTTAATCCCTTTATATCAAAAAGTTAAATACACTTGTATGTAAAAAATCTTGTGTATAAAATATAAGCAGAATATGTTTTTCTGTAATTTAGTTCCTTTTTTCTACATTAAACAGCTTTGTGTGTTTTACGATGTTTTGTTTCATTTGATTGTTGTAATGTTGCATCAAATTAAATGATTTTCTGGTATATGATAATATTTATCTGTTATATATTGTTTCTGAATTTGGCTCATACTTGACTTCATTTTATTTGGTATTTTATGTGGAAAGGTTACAGTGTTCTGATTTGGAAACAAAATAGTAGAAAATTCTCTGACAACATAAATATATCAGTTTCTTCCTGATACTGAAAAATAAGAACTGTGTATTCACTACGTACCAGGTACGCAGTCTTGTAAGAATGTTTCTGTACTCGGTCAGTTTCCGAAGATTTTGCTTCATCACGTATTATAATTACCAATCAATCAAATTTGTTATCATGTACAATAGTGTCATCAAACTATCCATCGATATAATGGTCTGACTCATTTTGTTGTCGTTTATTCACTGAATATGTTTGGCTGTATGTTGATGCATGTCTATTGTTTTGCGGTTTTTATGTACATTTTCAATCTAATACCTTCCTATATGGTGATTGATGCTGGAATATCTATATGACGCTTTTATGTTTCTTAGAATGATGTTGCGGTTATTTTATTTTGGGGGGGGGGGTGATTAAGGGTCCAGGTGCACCTTTGATCACAAAGTAAAATCATTGTTCATTTGGGGGAAAAAAAGTTCATTACTTCATATATTTGCTATGAGTTTCGGTAGTTGTTGTGTTTGATCTTTCATATAATTATAATTGTATATGGCTTGTTATAAACATGTTTGTCTGTCTGAATATGAGAATAATTTCCTGACCATATTGTCTCTTGTTTTATTTAGAAACTATTACTAGGAAGAAAAATTAAAGTCGCAAGTTGTATCTTTAACATTACTAGCCACAAACTCTGCGGGTCTGTTAACTCTGCAGGTCTGATCATTGGTTTTAGATATAAAACGAGGAAAGAATATAGGTGCAGTCTCGGCGAGGTCAGCATTTGAAATTGGCTCGCTTACAATGGAAATAGCTTGTCCAAGTTTTTTAGAATTTTGATACTGTTATTTATTTAAAGTCTCATCTTTGTACAAGCACAAAATATGCATAAATGATAAAGAACATAAAAGCATTGCACACATCCATTCTAATAAGAATTATTAGAGACTATAGAAGCTAATGCATCATACATCGGAATAAATACAATATATTATAAGGCTTTACTGCCTAGCCAAAATATTAATACAAAGACCATACTTATTATGGTTCATATAAAACTAAGAATTAACATGGTGTCAGTCCTGATATCAGAATGAATGGCCTGATGTTGAAGTCTCCTATTCTCGAGTTTTTCTAGGGCATTTGTTCAGTCAATTCAAAGTGATATTGTATTGCTTGCGTCAATGGATCCTATTTTACATCTATTTTACCATATTCCTATTGCTCTCGGATATTGGTAAGAATTGTGAGATTAATATTGTCAGGAGAATTTGTTTGAGAAAAATACTGAAGAAAGAACCATATGTACAAGTGTTACATAACAGGTTGTCTGTAAGCATTGCACAATGTCACAAACTGTACTAATAATGCATTGTAGAGAGGGATATTGACTGTCAGATTGTCCAATTCTGTGTGAGAAACAAAGTCATCATTTATCTAATCTTAATTCTGTGTACAACAGGATGACATTGCTATACTGTTTGATAAAATATTGATTATAAATACGTTTTAAGTTGTTGATGTTTGCAATCATCGATAATGTCCCTGACTTGTTCTCCTCATGAGACCCAAGTTACGATTGTTGCCATACTGGTGTTTATCGCCGTTTTGTTGCTGAGCGACGTACACAAATTGTTTTTAATGGTAACTGAAGCTTAGTAACATGAAAAAAATGACGAAAAAAGAATAAAAAGGGTAATTAATTGAGAATCTGCAGTTAGACAATAGTGTCTCTCATCCGTCAATGTCTGCTGATCAATCTTGACTGGTATAAATGTCAACTTCATCAATCATGATGAGTTGTACAGTAAACCAGTCTCTTCAGATCAAAGTCATGTGACCTGATGCATTAGTCGTCCGCTGCATGGATATTTTTTTGCGCAACAAATATCGTTTTCATTGTCTTTCAATGATTACTGTCATTATTATGATAGTAACTATCCAGTTATTTTTAACTTACTGATTGTCATGGTGATTATTTTTGTTTTGGGTAGAAATGTCACATTATTTGATTGAAGGGAAGATTTGTAGTGTCCATATAGTCATTGATAATTGTTGATGTCAGCTATTGAAACCTCATGATATTGTTGCTTCCAGAAAATTTTGATTTTGGAAAATGTAAATGCGAATAAGTACAAATGATGAGGCCTATTGTGTATTAATTATGTTCTGTTCTTCTTTATATTAATTAATATAGTGTTTGGCCTTTCATATGGGATTTGAGTGTTGATTTGAATCTGTAATAGAAAAATGATTCATCAGTTTTTTGTGAACATGAGTCAGGGAAACTGTACGTGTTGTTTCGCATAATGTCCTATCTGTTTCTCACCTGAGCCTAATTGAATATAGATGGTAAAGTTCATGATTAGCCTATTGTAACAATGAATTAACTGGTTTTGTTTTGTTGAAGATCCTGTTTTGAAATAATAATCTGTCATAATTAATTAATGATCCAGTAATACTACCTCTATATTTCATGTGATTAGCGGGAAACACGTAATCACAAGGCCACTCTTAAAAAATTGCTTGTTTCGCATGACCCTACCCAGCAAACTTTAGGTGGGTAGGTAATTTTTTATCTATTATTTTGTATGGCCATACTAGTGTTGACTATACACTGCTAACAAATTTCACACTTATTGTTGTTGAGTAGGGGCCATTTTCATGGGTAGGTATGGTTATGCCAAACAAACATTTTTTAATTGTGTCCTGATATATATTTAATCCAATTCTTATAAGTTGAAGTACAATGTAGTAGTATCTTGAATGAGAAAAGCAAGCAGTATTAATTATAATTACACAGTTATGGTGCTTAAGAGTTTAACAATAGCTGTTGCCATAAACTACAAGTGTTCCCCTACATTATGCCTGTTTTTATCATTATTAATTAATATTTTTTGAAAATGTTTTTTTTTTAATATTAGATACAAAATACTCTATTAAATAGAGTTAAATAATATATCCGACATTGTTTACTTTGTAGTGAAAATAGAAAATCATATAATGTTAAACTAAAGTACAAATGTATCAGATTATGTTACGAGTCCATGTATAACGTTCTATTCAGACATCAAATTCTTCATACAGTGAGCATTGGTGGTGCTGTGTTAATTTATGATAAAATAATTATGCTAATTTTAATAACTGTTGTCTTAAATCACATTTTCTAGGATCCAGATATAACGTTTTACTAAATTTGCACTCGTCCTGACTTTAATTCAGTGTATTTGTTCTTAGGACACATTTAATTCAGGCCAAATAAAAATATATATATGGTTCATGTAACCTGACAGACCTTTTTTTTCAATGCCGACTCAACTTTATGAATTATAAAGAAAAAATTGTTACAGCAAATAAAATTTCCAAAAGTGATTTTAATCATTTGAAGGAAAAAAGTAAGCCATTTCATAAGGTCAGTTTAGTCTTCAGAACAAGTGTATACCCCATTATTTAATTCATCAAACCTTTATAAAAATTCATCACCAACAATTCTTAAAAAACCAACATAAAATACTTTCAAACCTACCAACTAATACTGTAGACTATGCTACCTGAAGCATATATATTTTTATGTGGTCTAATTAATTAGCAACACAGACTCCTTTCAGTTACATAATTAGTAAATGCATGTACTACTAAATTACTGTTACAAGGTAGAGAAATAAGTTAACAAATACTATTGATCAAGTTCTCATTGATTAATGACCTTGTTACAGGAAGTCACTTATGTTTTATTGCCAATTATTGATCAATCTTTGCACCATCCTTTGATTCTGGTGCAAATCAATAGAAACATCAAAGTACAGATTTATTATCATAAAATATATGCTATCAACAGCTCGAATATTAGTCAAGATGAAACTTGCGATGCAGGAGATGTTTAACACACAATACATTAATCTGATGACATAAAAAACTGTGATAATTCTGTTATTGAATTCCTTTCATTACAAACATCAACAAAATCTTCAATAAGAATAGAAGCTTTTCACAGATCCGAGTTAACACTTTAGAAAGAAATGCCAAACATTTGATGTAGGTGATAACCAATTTATATAGTGCTAATTGTTGTGTTTGAACTTGAACTGATGGACATGACATTTATATATATAGTCAAAGTTTCAGTCTGTAGTCATTCAGAATCTCTCTAGGTTCTTGAAAGTGTCACAATCACTGCAGGCTGTCACAATTATATATTATTTCATTGACAATAAATGGATAAAACACAATGACCCAGGCTAAGGTAATTGTATTTGCTAAATTTTTACTGTTATGTATCAAGATTGGGGTATTTTTACATTGGTGAATTCTAGAGGGTGCGAATGGTCAGTGATTGGTCAAAACTGTTCATAGATGGACAGCTAATGATCTTGAATTTAGTGTATTTGCAAGTTCTCATGTAAGGAGTTGATGTTGTTATATTGGTCAATATAGAGGAGATTACAGTAAGGTGGGTGTTTTATATTGCAGCTGTGGTTTCATGAAAAATTGTAGTTTGTATTTAAAACTTGACCACATCACGTTCAATTATTGATCTGGTTCTGACTCCTATGTGTTGTAATGTTCATAAATAATTTATTTAATGAGGAAATGAAGTTTATTTGGTAAACATGTACATGTAGATTGTTAATTTTGAAATCAGTTGGTTTTTCTTACATGTATGTAAAATGACAGGGATTGATTTAACATAAATACTTCAATAGTGGTACATGCAACACGTTTGAATAAAGAATATTTTGAAGTCAGTTTCAGAATAATTTGAAATCAATTGGGAAATATCTTTTTGAAATTAATTAAAAAATATTTTAATTATTTTGAAATCAATTGGCTTTTGTAACGATTGTGTGTAATATGATGGAAAAATGTTTAAAAATTAATAACAACGCAAAACTTTCAAACAAGAGTTTACATAATGAATGATAAGCATCATTGAAATAAAAGGTATGTTCTACGCATTTTTCTCTCATGTATAAGTTCATGATCGACTGTTAGTTCTGTTTTGTGGAAAATATTATCCACATATTTCATGGCTATGGTGTTTGGATCCATTTAAGTGGACTTTAAATGCATTTTTGACTTGGTCAATCATAATTGTTGTCTATTTATCAATATTAAGAGCAACTTTATATTATATATTTGACAATGTCTGGTTTATATAGTCCCACTGGATGTTAAAATGTGCGTTTTACAGCATGAAAACAATTGATTTATTATAATTTTTCTGTCAATTTATTAAATTAAATATAATTAAAGAATGTATGTGCACACATTGTAACGTCAGGTGGGCATATAACCGGATATTGCCATATATTTTTTGTTTAATACATGCAGATGAAATAGTTTTCACGTCTTATGATGAGTTCTGCTGCTTCAAGTATAATGTTACAGATATTATCTCTTTCTTTGAATAATAGATGATTCATTATTCTATGGCGGGCAGTGGTTGTCTGTTTAGAGAATTTTGCTAGACATGTTTAAGTTGAAGTCAGAGGGAACAGGAGCTTGCTTTTGATTAATGATAATTAAAATTCATGTGAAACGCTGAAATGATCATAAGTCTTCTGACATTCTGATGTTTTAATGGTGTCACACACAGTTAGGTATGTGTATCAAATGTTGTTTGTTTATTTCAATTAATGGAAAATAATTAATTAGTCTGTAAAAACAACAAATATCTTAAATTTGCATCAACTTTTGAAGTTAAATTGGTGTTCTATCATGTTTAAAGATTCATATGAAATTTTAGAAATAGCTTCCTCTCACCAATTATTCAAGAATAAAAAGGATTAGAATTTGGCAATTAAATAGTTTATAATGGCAAAACTTGAAGCATTTAATTGTTTAATGTAGTACATTGTGGATATTGAACAGAATTTCAACTATTGTAATTCTTTTTGTTTTGAGAACAGTGTACAGACACATGACTAATTCTAATCTATTGTACAACCTATAAATCTGCTAAGTCACCCTATATGAATGGTTGCTAACCAACATTTACCAAGTACTTGCTATAAATTAGACTTCAATAAAAATCCCAGCATCTCTATAGATCTATAGTATATGGCTTGAGGGGCCATAAAAACTTCAAGCCTGTTCAAACACTGTAATCTTGTCAACTTACCAAGGGTCAGCGCAAAAGCAAGTTGTATTCTGTGTAATGTGTTATGTAGATAAATCGTTATAGCTACAATCTGTTTAATCTGACTGACAACTTCAATTCGACAATTAACACATTGCCTTTATCATTGTGGTCACAAATATTTATCTGAGAGGTAGAGCCCTTGTTGAAGTCTTGATGTATTTACGTCATCTCAGCTTCAAACATTTAATGTCACTAGTTATTTTTATTAATATTAATGATAAATTGGTACTTTGGTGTTCAGTGTTAAGAAATTCAAATATACTGGTAGATACATTCTAGTTATTTGAATATCAAGTAGATATTACAAGTATCATTATTGGTTTCATTGAGTGAGTAAAAAAGCTCTCCTGAGTGGCCCTCTCTTGAGTGACAACCTCTCCTGAGTGGCCCTCTCTTGAGTGACAACCTCTCCTGAGTGGCCCTCTCTTGAGTGACAACCTCTCTTGAGTGACAATCTCCAACAAATTAAGCATTTTTGCCATAGTAAAATAACTTCGACAATTTAACCTCAACAACAGCCAGACTTTCCATCTCTCGAGGGATGTTGCTCTGGATGGGTTGCACTGTACAAAACATCTTAGTTCAAATATTGCCGGCTGATATGAATCTATTACAAAATTCTAGCTTAAAATATGACTTTTCTAGATGTTTGTATTGTTGTAATAGATTTTACAATACACACTTAGCTAGACAAATCTTATCTGGTTGAGTAAATATTGGCATTTCTAATTGCTGCAATTATATTTATGGTGATAAGTGTGTGCTGAAATGTTACTGAAACAGGTGTTAATTGCACTTCAGTTGATTGACAGGTCGATCTGACATCTTTAATGACGTAGGATGTTGTCTGTAGTTGAGTTTTACAATCACCTGACGATACAAACTTGGTTTAACATTAGATCACTATAGTTTTGTGTGGATCAACATTGCTATAAGTGCTTGAATTTTTAAATTTTAAATTAATTCCAAGTAAGTAAAGAAAATAGTTTTGCTTCCAGCCCGTGATATATCTTAATGGGTTGGCAGTTTTTTGAATATTTTTTTAATAAATGCAATAAAACTGTGTAATAGAAATCTCTTGTAGCATTCAAAACCATAGAATACATGTTGTTATATGGAATCGATGTTTGTCTCGAAACATGATTTTACTTGTGGTGAAATGCAGTATTTTTCAATTTAAGTCTAATTTTCATTATTTCCGAATTAATTCTTTAATGACAGCAAAACAATCCAGTTGTTTTCTGTTTGAGTTGCAATTTTTATTGAATGTTGAATTTTATTATTTCAGATTTTACCTGTATCAGATGAGGACGGAGAGAAGTTTATTTGTCCCGTCTGCCACACATCATTGTCAAACCTTCACGATTTAACCAAACATATCCGTTCCCATAATACACCAGTGTCTGGTTCCCAGTCAAACTCGTGCAAAATCTGCGGAAAAGTCCTAAGTTCCCAGAGTTCATTGGATAGACACATGCTCGTTCATTCCGGTAAGTGTTACATTTACTTGCATTGTTATCAAGTCGGCATAGGGATAACGGGGAGCTAGTGGCTAAGTGGAAGAGTGTCTTAGTATTTGAATGGTGCGTAGTGATACTGAGAAAAAAATTCTGAATGATTTCATTTCAATTGTAAGATTCAATCTATAGTTTCTAGCAACTAATACATGGGGCCTTTTTAGCAACACGCAGGAAAGAATATTTATTTTCTTTTTTATGCGCAGAAATACCGTTTTTGACTTTATCGTGTTCAGTAATGTTATTCTGACCTTTGATTCAGGTAATAGAACAGTATAACAAAGCTATTTAAATGTCACAGGTATTAATTTCTAATTGTCCTTTATGAAAATATACATCACACACTGTTCTGTTTTAATAGTGAAATATTTTTTTCCTTTTAGGTGAACGTCCATTTATTTGCAAAGTATGTAACATGTCGTTTACTACCAATGGTAACATGCATCGTCATTCCCGTATTCATACCAAGGAAGAAAATTTGAAATCAC
Source organism: Mactromeris polynyma (assembly GCA_032209605.1). NCBI lineage: Eukaryota > Metazoa > Mollusca > Bivalvia > Venerida > Mactridae > Mactromeris > Mactromeris polynyma. The sequence continues at coordinate 4,113,600 of JASFXZ010000027.1, read as the reverse complement.
TCGGAGCTCAGTACAGTCAGGTGCGACGGGGAAAGTCGGCGTGGAGGCAGCATATTACTAACTACCTAAGTCAGTCTAATTCACCAGTTGGTGATAGAATGAAAACATTCAAAAGTGGATTATCTCAGGATATTCTGAAAAATCTACCAAATCATTCTCAAAAATCTGTGTTTGGTCGTCCTAGCGACGCTATACCTCCGCTGGTTCCTGGTGTGAAGCGACAGTTCAGTGGAAGTGATCTCGCATCTGATTGGCAGATACCATTTAAGCGTCAGTCTCTTGGCAGCGAGAGCGACGCTAGCTCAACATCTCCCAGAAAGTATACCTACCCACAATCCTCTGAGAAAACCGAGCAAGAACAGGAAGTGAAACTTGAGGAGGTAAGTTGTTTGTCAAACTCTATAACAAAATTAACTGTGTCCTAAGTCAAGACTCGGATACAATCAGGAGTCATCTGTAATTTAACAGAAACAGTTGGGAAGTAGTAGTCCCCAGTTAAGAATTCTTATTTTGGAGTTCTCAAGAACCCTGAACAAGATTTCATATTCTTCATAGTGACATATTCTCATTTTGACATAACCTTAGTCACAACAGTTGGTATAAAGCAATTTTTACATATGTACTGAATGACTTAAATTTATCACCGTTTGTTTTAACCTTCATTGATTTCAATATTAGTCATCTACATCCTTAACTTGCCCACATTTAACTCGCGACATTTATTTTTCACACCTGTAACATAAAACATTTAATTGAACTGTTTATTAATTAATTAAGGTTAAACAGATTCCAGAGTTAATGCATTTAGAATGTCACAGTTGTATTAGCTATATTTAGAATGTGATGTAACGCTACTGTTACATACCCAATGATTTTTGTCGGGGTCAAACACTTCGAAAAACTGTTAAAAGCCAATGAATAATATATTTATGTGACAAATCTAAAAAAATGGCTTGTTTTCAAATGTTAAAATCATGTTCAAATGGTATGTGAAATGTATTGCATGTATTCTGTATTTTCAGTCCAAAGAACGGGAGGATAAGGAAGTTCTGCATTGTCCCGCTTGTCCGAAGACGTTTTTATGTAAATACGGTCTGGAGTCGCACCTCGAGTCCCACCCAGACTTTCAAAGTCATTGCTCCCATTGCAATTTAACATTTACAAATCCCCGAAAACTGCGTCTGCATCGCCTTATTTCTCACACTGAGAAAGAGGAAGCGGACGAGGTCGATATCGCTAACAACGAGGACAACTTGGACGTCAAAGTCGGATTTCATGATCTCACTTTCGTGGATTTTACCACTGAGAAATTTCCACTGATTGCGAAGAATTATTTTGAAGCAAACAGCAGAACAATGAGTAGCACTTACTTGAATTTCAATTGTAAAGTTTGTCAGAAGGCGTTCCCATGTGAGACCAGTTTGATTTTACATACATATTCTCACACCAAGGATAAATGCACCCAGTGCCCCATCTGTGATTGTGATTATGCCGATCTCAATGATTTTCATGCTCATATGCTGAAACATCTGTCTGATAAGGCTTTTGAAGATATCCGTCCATCGTCAAAGAACGAAACAGGAGATGAGGATGTGACCCCAGAACGTCTCACTCAGCACGATTTTCTCGCCATGTTTATGTTGAAAGAAGATGAGGAAAAACCAGATCATCATGCAAAGCTTCAATCTCCTGCCCCAGCACAGGCCCTTGCTCTGCAGAAGAAGGAAAACCCTAAACCAGTCAAGGTCGAGAAGAACATTAACAACGATTACTTCGCTAAGCTTGGTCAAGCATTCACTCCAGGTGTTGCTCCGATGTTTGGACAGCTCCCTATGTTTCCACCTGGGTACCAACCCACCTTAGATGATTTTCACAAAATGCTGCAAATTGCCACCAATATGAACATGTTGCCAAGTATGGGCCCTGGTCTCCTGATGCAAGGTATACCCGGCGGTATTGTACCAGCTCACTCCTCCCCGTCCAAGCCTCAGTCTGGTAACATTCCGGCAACCAGTATGTCGGCAACCATTCCAAAACCAGCTCATCGATCCGGACCGAGTCCGATCGCACCACAGATGACTCATGAAAGTGTTGCTCTCAGCGGACCAGAGAAGGAGATAAAAGACATTAAGATGATGAATTCCGGAATGTATCCATGTAAATACTGCGATAACACCTTCAACAGTTACAAGACATTGAAGAGTAAGTATTGCACTCATTCTCGTTTGTATTTCTAAGATAATCTTATTGGTCTAACATGTATGTAACAGGTGATAAGTCTCTTAAGCTGCCTGGTACATCCTGTTCTGTTGATAAATTAGGCTAAATTGACCAAATTTGTGCATTTCAATTACATTAGGCTGTGGCCTTTTAAAGTCTTTAACATTTTTAGTGGAATATATTACACACTGATGTTTGATATTTTCAGTTAGACTTGTTGTCTAGATTGGTGTAAGTATTACAAGGATCCTGATTTTGTCTGTAAAGTTATGATTTCATCCATTACTTTGATGCAGTATGACGTTCAATAGTATCTTTAGTTATAAAGTTTTGGTTTTATACTACGTTTGTCTGCATGTCACAACTCATTGGACATCTACATTTGTTTTGGTTGTCCATATATATCGAGCATATTTAGATTTATTTGGCAGAATGCATGTACATGGATGCTGTTTTCATGATCTTTCTGTATAATTATGTAACATGTTGTGATATACGTACATTGTACTACCCCATGATCATATATTGTGCTACTTTTCTGAATTCTCTGCATGATTTGTGTTAAGTTTCAATGCATTGGTGTAGTATTGTAAAAAGTATGAACATATTATTTCTTTCTTGGTGTTCTAAGTCTGCCTGTCAGGTGTGTGCTGGTAAGGAACCCAGAAACCCGTCAGTCAGAGTGATGTATATAAGTTGTTTCACAATCAACGTAAAATTAATATGTTGATATTCTAAACAAAGAAGTTGTCGTGTACTTTCTTCTACCATATTTTCAATTGAAGTCGGGAAAAGTTCTTTCCCATTTTACTGAATATATTGACGATATTTGTTTTTTGACAGAATTGAGAAGTTTTGTTGTTTTTGTAAATTCATTTTCATATTTATGCTTTATTGCTATGGTAAATTCACTGCTTGCTCTGTCGTGTTCTAAAATATAGTTACTTATTTGTAGGTCACATTAGAACACATCTTGGATTTTCCCCGTACCAGTGTAACCTGTGCGTGTATTCGAGCGCCGACAAGAGCTCCCTGATCCGACATGTAAGAACCCATAGTGGGGTCCGTCCATTCCAATGTCTGCTGTGTGACTTTGCTTTCTCGACACGAGCTAACTGTGAAAGACATGTCAGGTACAATATAAAATACATTTTCCACTTTTCAGTATTCAAAATAAATAAAATTATTATCTATCTTTCTATTATTGGCCATTTTCTAAAACATGTCACTGTTACATTAATTTCATGACACAAAATTAGACTATTCTTTCTGTCGTGTCCGGAAGGAAGCCTCTATTTTAGTTCTAAGGTATTTCAGGTCTTCAAGCTATGTTTATTGCCGGTCTTAAAATCTTCACTTATTTGTTATAGGAAGAAGCATGGAATCCTGGGAAAAGACGAGTTAGAAAGGACCGTGTATCTCAATAAATACGCTCTGGAGACTGCAACATCTCTCGACAACTTCCACTCTCCAGATACCATCTGTAAATATTGTGGAGTCGATTTTAAATTCTTCCGCGCACTCAAGAATCACCTTAAGTCTCATGGAAGTGGGAAACTGAAGCCTTATCAATGTCAACGTTGTGAGATGGGGTTCTGTACAAAGTTCAACTGTCTACGACACATGCAGAAACTCCATCCAGAAGTTAATAACAATCAGATGGAGAATTACATCAGAGTATTTGATAACTTCGTGAATGACGATACTGATAATGATTCTGTGACCTCTGATGATGGTATTCCTTTGTACACAGATGAGAGTAAGGTGACATTCGACTGCAGATCAGGCAGCAGTACCCCTCAACCACCTGCCGCTCACTCGACCCCTAAACCTGACGGTTTACTAGGTCGTGATGGCCACCATGTCTCTCCTAGTCGACATATATCCCCTAGTCGTCTTGTTTCACCATTGTCTCACATTTCACCAGCACCCAGTCCACTTGCAATCAAACAGGAACCAGTCGAGAGAGCTGATACTCCTCTAGATTTCAGTATGAAATCAAACTGTGAACCAGTCATAAATGAACTTGCATTCAACCAGTCTTTTAAATCTGAAAAGTCATCCGAGGAAGCCCCAATGGATTTATCAGTAAGGAAGGGATTTCAGCCAGTGCCCATTGCTCCAAAGGTTTGTATAGTTTTGTGGCTTAGCTTTATATAAATGTGTAAGCAGATATTTGTCACGTTTTTTCATTCATGGTGTTAATACTATTGGAAGCTTATGCTATTTTATTCAAAAGGACAGTTTTTATTTGAAAAAATGTATGCTCTAAAAGTCTTCACTTCTGGATTGTATTATGATTGGAAAAGATGTTCGTTACCCATGATTATTTCATAATTTGTTTGATTTAATTTTATTCTATGTTACATGTTTCTATTTCAGCCAATGCGTTTCATTCAGTGTATGTATTGTCCAATGGGATTTTCCGATCTTGGAGCCATGGAGAGACACTTGCGTAAGTCTCATGGACAGCCAGGCGACAGTCCCGCAATCTCTGCTCAGTTGGCAACAATGCCACTGCTTAACAATGAAGGAAAAGTTCTCCTTCCTCCAAAGTCCATTGGCTCCATGCCAAGTTATCCTATGAACAGCCTAGCAGCGTATCAGTCACGCTCTATGAAACCTCTTCACCCCAAGACGAAGTCGGTGTCTGCTACCATTCAAAACTTGCACGACAAACTGAAACACAAGAAGGACATCGTAGCACATTCTCATCCTGGTAATTTTATTTCACATTTGTCACAATTAATAGCAAGTAATGTATTACACATTTAAAATTAACTTGTAACAAACTAACATTGTGAATCTTTTACTTGTGTTGAAAAATATGCCAAAACGTTGTGTGATGATGTCATCATTTATGAAGTTGTTTAGTAATATTTAATATAAATCTGAATCACAAATAGGATTTCATATAAATCTGAAACCATTCAAACTAAATTTGCATTTCATCATTCTTGTTGTACAACTAGTAAAAAATGTAAATTACTTGAATACAGTAAAACCTCGATAATACGACCACCCTTGGGACCCTAGAAAACTGGTATTTTTTGAAGTAGTCTAAATATTGAGGTGAGGTTTGAATAAAGAGCAAAATAGTGAAATGGACTTAAAAATGTTCTTGATTTCGAGGTGGCCTTATTATTGAGGTGGTCTTTTAGTGAGGTTTTACTGTATTGATTGAATGTAATACCTTGAAGAGTGATATAATACACTGTTAGTATTTCACACAGATATCAGATGTGGGGAAGTAAGTCTCGTGCAATTGTTTACATTATGTTTTCATTTTTGTGCATTTATTTTGTTGTTTTATGTATCTGATATATCGAGGGTCTGCAGCAAACTAGTAATCCTCAGTCGTTGAAAGATACAGTTATAATAGTTTTGTCCCAAACTATCAAAACGTTGTTTTATTATTTGATTATTTCGGTGATATAGATTTTAGTCTTGTAGATATGTCTAGGACTTGCTTTCATATTTGTTTATGTTCGACTATATTTTGGTTCTGTATTATTTCTAGATATACCAGGGCCTTATTTCACAAAATGACTCAACTGAGATTTTGTCTCAAATCTAATTCTGATGAATTTTAATTTTGAGTTAAACAGCACTTTGGCAATCAAAAGAGCTGGTATTTTAACTGTATGTAAACATCATGGCCACAGTTGATGGCATAAATTCCATTATACAAGAAATGAAATAATTGACTTGAGAAAAAGTCTCAAATTGAGAAATTTTGTGAATATTGGGCCTGCCGATTACATTTGCAAATTAATTAATTATTAGTAGATATGTTATAATTGATATGTATTTTGTCAATTAATGGTTTAGAGACTTATTAAGTATGTTTCTGGTTTCTTAGATAACTTTGAGTATAATAAAATCATTATAAAGTATACAGAATAGACAGTTTGTTTCATGTGCGTCACTAACTTGCTTAAAATTAGTGATTTTTATTTAACCAGCTGCAATGATTTTACAGAACGTACATCAACATGTTTCAACATTAAATGTATATAATTATGTAGCTGTTAGCATGTAGAAATGTATGTGTGGTTTTGTTGCAGGTGTAGAATCTGATTTAGCCTCAGTGACACGGATGATTGATGCCACAGATCCACACAACTTTCCAGTATTTTTTAACCCAGAGCAATCACATGATACACAAGCTACTATAACACCTGTGAAACCCACAAAGAGTCATCTGCCGAACATCATGAAACGTCCAGGCATGCAGATAAGTTTAGAGCATTGTAACGCAATAAATCGTGAATTGGACAGCTTACAGCGTGAAGGTGACGTAGATGAAGCCGCATTGTCCCAGGTGCGAGAAATGGCACTGTCGGTAAAGGAGGAGGTTGTCAACTCGGCACCACCTACTAGTAATGTTGCAATGAGTTCTGGGAGTCCATCTATGATTCAGTTGCCGGAAGGGCAAGGGGAGGTAATAAAAAAATATTGATTTTTTAAAAAGTTTTACATCAGATGATTTTCACATGTTTTTATTTTAATGTATATTTCCTTACATGCTCATGAACTATGAATAAAACTTGGCATTGTATTGTATTGAATGATTAATTGTACCATTTTAAACCAACACATGCAATATGTATTTACTGTGAGACTACAATTAATTATTTTGAGTAGGTTACTTCTTAAGTTCTCTCAATATATGTTTATTAAATGTTTTCCGTGGATGAATTATTGAATTTTAACTATATGTTTCAGATACATGATGAAAATTCAGGTGATGGATCTACATCTAGCATCCCTAAATCTGAATGTGACAAGGGAGATAACTCACAGCCTAAGAAGAAACGAAATTCATACGCTGACTCTCCGCACAAATTGGCCTGCCCCTATTGTCCCCGAGCATTCCCTTGGGTCAGTTCTCTGACTCGTCATCTCTTGACTCACACCGGTAAGTTGTCGTTCAGTTCTAAACAGTATAATGTATCTCAATGGCGATTTGTTTCTGTGTCCACAATATCATGGATTGTGCCGTTAGATTTAGTTAAATCTGATATATAGGAATGCATTGATACAATATGGAAAATTTGCTAAAATAACAACATAAGTAATTTTATTAAATAAATCCACATAAGTTTAAAATATGTTTTAATATTTTTCAGGTCAGAAACCATTTAAATGTCCAAGATGTCCGGTCACATTTTCCACCAAGTCCAATCGTGAGCGACACTTGATTCGTAAACATGGTGTGAATATGCTGGACCCACTATCAAGACAGACAATGGACCGACCCTACAAATGTCCTCTCTGTGTGTTCAGTTCATTTTCAACTCAAAGTAAGTGTGTCTCACAAGTTTACTTCACAACTGATTTAAAAAACTGAAAATACATAAAGATCCAAACATTAAAATATTTTTGCAGTGTTTATGTTCATTTGTAAAGATCAAATGTGGTAATCAAAACTTATCTTGCCTCTAAAACTTTATATGATACAGTTTGACTGGCTTGATAAATAAATCCACATTTTGTGTTTCAGGTAACCTCCTTAAGCATTACAGAGACAGACACAATGGTGTCAACTTGCCTGACAATATTGCTGATATAGAAAGAATGTCACCAACCGCTATTCGAGCAGCTACATTGGAAATGGAAACACGTGCTAAAGAGAATCCACCAAAGGCTGATGATTCAGCTAGTATGATGGCAGAAGAGGAAGAAGAGGACTTGGATAACAGTGTTGACTCTTCTGAGAAGATGGATGATGATGCTACATCTTACACTGAGATGGACACTGGGGATGAAGCACAGAATGTAGAGATGGAAGCTGAAAATATGGAGAAAGTCGAGACCAATGAAATGCCTGCATTGTTTGAGAAACCCATGACATTCGCTGAATCAGATAAGCAGAAGTTAGCTCCACATAAGTTGATGACAATGCCTGAATTGGAGAAAATGAAGGAGGATGAGCTAAGTCAATCTGAACACACAAGCGAGATTCTTGAACGTGCTGAGAGTCCAAATACTATGAAAAGAAATATTGAGAAAATCATCGCTGAACAGAAAGCTATCATTGATCGAAAGGCAAAGATGGAGGTTAAAATTCAAGCTGAAATTCGAGCCCATATTGAAGCTCAAAGGAAGTCTGATAATCCACATGACTCAGTTTCCCCAACTCCTATGGAAGTGAGCCAAGATTCACCTCTTGATCCTACTAAGCCATTTACCGGATCAGCTGAGAGAATTATCAACCCTGAAAGAGATAATTATGATGTTGACAAGATTACAGAATGCTGGAAATGCAAAGAAATGTTCCCATCCAGGAAAGTACTGGTTCGACATCTTAAGGAACACAATATTGATCTCCCATTTAAATGTTACCTCTGTGATGCCTCGTATGAATTACGTGTAGATTGTCTCACCCATCAAGCCGACGCTCATGATTCTGACTGGGGGATTCTTAAGGAAAAGAATAAGGTCAATGATATTGACCAGTTTTCAGTCCATATGGATAAAGTGGTGGAGAACAATTGTAACAAGCTTGATACAGGCTCTGTCCTAGAAATTCCCGGTACAGGAAGTGATGAAAGTAAGATGGAAGTGATCTCCGCTGATTACATGCAAAGAAAGGTGTACTGCTCCCTTTGTCCAAAAAGGTTCTGGTCATTACAAGATCTCCGACGTCACATGAGATCTCATACTGGTAAGTTTTCATATTATGACGCACGGATATCTTACATAATTATTTAAAATTTTAACTTCAGATTTTTAGCCTTATTTTCCTTACACTTACTAAATTTTATAACACAAGATTTGATGCGTTGTTATTCTGAAGGTGAAATCTTCCCAAGTTTTGTAATACAGTTGGACCTTGTTCATTCGAATTCATCAGGTCCAAAATTTTCTTTCAAATAATACATGGATTTGAAGTCCATTTTAATTCAACAAGCATATGAAGATACATCCGGGACCTGATATTTATTTCGGATGATACCGAGTATTTGAAAGTTGTTGCATAAAAACAAGGTCTGACTATATTTTATTGAATCCAAAACAGTGTGTTGCATGTATTTTTTTCCTCGATTGCATCATGTGACTCATTTGTTACCATTATCCTAGCAAGTGATATTTTTCTGTTACATAGGTGAACGACCATTTGAGTGTGATATATGTCAGAAGAGGTTTACATTGAAGCACAGTATGATGAGACATCGTAAGAAACACGCAGGTGCCCCACCCAGGTCATTTGACGAAGACGAGGACTCAAATGGAATGGAAGATCGAGGTGAGCAAGTTTGTGATTGGATTGTCCTAATTCTTATAAATCTTAATAGCCCACTTATTATTGGAAAGAAAATGTAACATTTAGTTTCTTGTGTTAAAGATACAGTGACTTGAAATTCATGAAATATTAATGTAAATATTAGGTCTGTAATTTCTTGAAAGTAATCGGTATTGTTCCTAATCTTCGCCTCTCAAGTTTTTGTCCTGGAATTCTAATAGCGAAGAGGTATTAAATGGTACCCCTGTCCGTCAATGCGAAAAATTGGTTTCCAATCAATAATACTTGAAGGGATGGATGGATTCAATTACAATTAAAATTACAGAATTACAATTATATAGTTAACTTTATTTGTAAATACATGTATATTAACAAAATGTTTATTTGTTTACATTTTAGTGATAAAACCCAGATCCGCTCCAAGTCGTAACGTTACAATTCTGCCATACCCCAGTTTTAACATGGTGAGTTCCACTCAATCTGACGGCATGCCTGTGAATAATACTTATATGTTTGCCCAAGGACTTGGTGGTGGCCAGCTGCTGATTGGAGGATCAAACATTGGTAGCCTCACCCCCAGTGCTGGCTCAGGAAGTACCATGCCCAGAACTGAACCAAGCACATCAGCGGTAAGTAGTGAATTATTGTAGCATAATGTATTATCTTTTGTATATAGCTTAACACTTATATATATATTATGGCTGGAATTCAATATTCTCTGTAGAGATTCTCACTTCAGTTTAATTTAAATTTCTTGGGTGACACTTTGTCATTATAGTACAGTATGCACAGTTGCTGCACCTAGTAGTACATTTAATTTGTGTTTTGTCCCTTTCCAGGATGTAGAGCAAGGGAGCACTTCCAAAGCATCGACTAAAGGCTCCTCTTTGGACAGCATGAAGAAAGAGTTCCTGGACTGTAGTGCCGATATGTTACACAACCTTCTAGGTGTTGAGTCGTCCGCCATAGAAAAAATGCTCGATTCTGCGGACTCCAAAACTGCCGCAAAATACCTTGGTGTTACCGAAGTCTCGTGAATCAAAAATGTAGCTAATCATTGTTGATTGTTGAAGGCTTTTTACATCAATTCCTGGATGACGGTTTGAAGACATTTTGTGCCTTGACTGTTCTTGTTCACAAGATGTATGCCTGCTTGTAGATAAGATAACCATAAATTGTGGGAATTTCACAGCGTTAGGATTTGGTGATTGCTGAGTAGTTAACATTACTCATTAAGTTAGAGGTGAAATGGTTTTATGGTAACATTATTATTTTTCAGTTGTTCTGTGGTTTTGATGTGACATTCCTTGGGATGTCAGCAGTCATCAGATCAAACAGTTTTTACTGAATGTGTATCTGATAGTCATGCTGCCAAATGACTGGCTTACCAATCGAAAACTTTTGAGGTTTACCTGTTGATGAAACCAACTTGTTTATTGCCATGGCTAGACATTACTTCCGGCAGATAAATTGATATCATGTCCTGGTTTGCTTATTATTTTATGTAATTTTTGAATATTTTTTCTGTGAAGAAACTGTGTTTGATTTTCTCATCATTGTCACTGAGGTTAAGGTTTTCACGAGAGACTTGTAGTCGTGTGTTGTGTTCAGGCGTTGAGTATTTGTAGATGATGTAATTGTTTAAATCATTTATTATTTAAATGATATAGGAGTGAAAGCTTAGTGTATATATAAATGAATAGTGTTGTTTATCATGTTATTCCTGTGGCTGGGAAGTTCATAATATGTCATATGTATATTTTTGAATTGACAAAATGAATTGGGATTTAACCAAAGCATACTGACACATGCCTGCTGTTATATATTAAATTTACACTCTTGTCTTGGTTGTCTCCCCTGTTAAGCAGTAACTTTGTATAAAGAATGACCATTTTCTGTTATTTATTTGAGATTTTTTCTTTTACCTAGAATATGCAGCCATGTGACTTAAAACAGTTACACATGTTTCTCTTTGTTATATCATATTGTTTGATTGTATTGTACTGCTTTGCTGCTGATTTTTGACTGCTGATGAATATTAGATGCCGCTGATTTTTATCTGCTGATGAATTTTGGATGCTGATGATTACTAGTTGCTGCTGATTTTTGTCTGCTGATGAATATTAGATTCTGCTGATGAATTTTGACTGCTGATTATTTTGATGAATCATTTATGTATGATCTTGATGTTCATTTATTGTTTATATTTTGGAATGTTGGTGTGGCAGGAAATATGTTGATTATTATGTATTCTATAATGTGCTGCTGCGTATTATCTAAAACAATGTGTGAGTGTGTTTTGTTTGAGGAGACCCCTGTGATAGATTTACAATATTTACTTGGTTATTGAGTGGAAACTCTGGTGTCATAGGTATTGATCATACTGATGAATGTACATTTATTATTCTGACCAATCAAAACATTCCAGAATTTTGAATGCTCAAAATGTTTTTGTCTACTTAAAGTTGTCGCAAGTATTATTGCAGTGACTTGCAATTACTGGAAGTATTACACTATGCTGAACTAGGAATCTTACCCATCAGTAAGAAGGGACAGTTGGTACTGTAGTTACACACCAAACCCAACTTTATTGTTGTTGTTATAATTTACATATATTCTTGTGTAGATCACAGATTTTGTGCTCATTATTATGATTAAATTGTTATTTTTGTAATAATTCTGTATGTATGAATTTTGACATATCATACTTTGTATATAAGTATCAATTTTGCTCGTACAATCTTTGATTTTTATGGGTTCATTGTTTGCATATTTAGTGGTGTTATGAAATGTTTCAGATTTAATTTGTTTTAATTGCTATGGCAATGTTATCTATCTCAATATTATTTCTGTTGTAATATTAGGTTTTGTACATATCTTGATCATATCATAAAATTAAATATTTGTATTTGAAGAAAAAAAAAGAATTTTATTTATATTCAGTGTACAAAGGGACTTTTTTGTACATTTTTGTGATGTGAATATTGTATATGTACGATGTATTCATCAAGTGAATTTATTGTTGATGAAATTTTCATAAAAAATTACACATTTTATGTGGTACTGCATTATGTGTGCTTGTTGTGCTTGTTCTAAACTTAAAAAATATGATTGCTTGTTTGCAGTCTATTAAGCCAGGTAGTCGTACACTGTATGTATGAAGGATAAGGTCATCCTTAAAATATTGTTTGTTTGGGCATACCCCTACCCAGCAGATTTAGGTGGGTAGTAGGTAAATAACCATATATTGTTCTTATGGTCATACTAGTTTAACTATTAATATGCTGCCTAAACAAAGTCCTGTTCTGAACCATCAAAATATTTGTTTAGTAGGTATCGTTGTCATAGGTAGGAAAGGTTATGCTATACAGTAGTGTGTGTGCTATAACTGAATTTTGCTGTATGAAATGAATATATCATGTGGGGACAATCATATGATTGTGGTCATTATTTATATTGCACAATTGTTGGGATATTTTCAATGCATCACCAAAACATTAAGGATCATTTGATTAATAATTTTGTTTGTTGTGTTGAGCACACAACATGTCTGATTTATCAGGAATATAATTTTTTTTTTTTTTTGTTGTCCTGACATTTTTTGTCTAAATTTCTGTAAATTAACAGGTTGTACTTCAAGCAATATCCATTGTTTTTGTTTTCTAAGATACTAAATATCATTGTGTGTTTGTATGACGTGAACTATATTTTGAGGTGTTAGACATTTCACTAGTAATAGATCGTGTGATAAAAGGTTGTGCATATCAGTCGGGATTTATGGGGTTTGATGTATCACATAAGAGTTTTTTTTCACGGTGATGTTTTGGAAACATTTTTGTACATAACAGAGTATATTATTTATTTCTAGTAGATGATTAGTTTTATTATATATATAAGTTCACATTCATCCAGATTTGGGATTTTTCTGTCTGATCTGAATTTATTTTCTTTTTTGTAATAAAATTTGAATATGATGTATGTGCTTGTTATTACTAAAGGGAGATAATTACGGTTACATCGCGTACCATGGTATATTGTACCGGAGACTACATTTGTTGGAAAACTGCTTTTCCATCTTACATAGAAAACATTTGATGTTAAATAGAACAAAATGTTACTGACCCATCACAATTCTTGAAGTGGCCTAACATTTTGTTCACTTGTCAGATGACTAGACCATAGTTTCAAACCACCCAGATTCCATTTCATTTTATAAAATGACTCTGTTGCTTTTATATGGACGTTTTTTAAACAGAAAGTAGCCTTGATTATTTTATATTTTCTAACATGGAAACAACCACAAATCTGCTAGACTGAGATGTTTATTGTCATGATAATATACATCACAAACTGTAACAGTTGTTTAATGGAAAAAGTGTCAGCCACTCAACATGTCGGTTGTGGGTTTGAACCCAGCATAGGTCGTACTAATGCATATTATGCGAACAACATACCTTTTATGATTCTATAAGAATCCAATTTTGACAAAAACCGGGGTTGACAAGGCACACAATATATTAAAATATGAATTGGCATGAACACACATTTTAAAGACAGTACTACAACAAAGAGCAAACATTTAACTTATGGTCGGGTATACACATTGCAAGAAGTATTGTAAATCAGGTTTTATTCACGACAATGTAATTTACGCATTGTGTTGTTTCCATGGCTTCCGTAGCAATGCCAGACATACCAACGCCAACGAATGGTATTGCAATTTGAATTGGTGTTGATACTCTTTCAAACTGTATCCATGAATACATGTACGAGGGTACATCAAAAAGTACCTGGCATGCACATTTTAAGCTCACCCGATACCTTTATAATCATCCTTTTGCTTTATATCTCCCACACGACTGATATTTTCTATATTTAGACAGGCGAATCGACATGCCTCCACAGCCATTCAGCGAGCCGCTTGCAACGACTCGCTTATGTTCTAGAAGGACAGTAAACGTGTAAACAAGTAAAAAATTGCTGCCTGATGCAGCAAAGGTGTGTGCACGGCATAAACAAAATGAAATAGAACAACTGCTAATTTGAACTAACATTATGTGTTTATTATGCTTTAATGTGTAACTATATATTAATGTATACAAAGTACATTTGTAGTTTTAGTAGTAGTTTATGAGGAATTTATTAAGGGACAGACTAGTTTTTTTGTGGACAGTTAAATATAAACAGAAATTGATAGTGTGGAAAACTTTGATGATAATGAACATCATGCATGTAAATGAAGACAACATTATGCATCTCGAAATGCAAACATTGATTGAAACATATTAACATAAATCACAATCATTATCACGGTAGAAATAAATAATGAAATACCGACAAATTTACATAATTAGTATTTACTAAAAATTAAAAAAAAAAAAAATCACTAAATGATATTGCATATCATGTCAAAATGTGAGATCACTACAGTGTAATTAACAACATGTCAGTGGACAAATAGTCACCCAGCATCACACACTGAATTAATCAAGCAATGTGTGAATGTAAAATGAGTTTAGACATTTTGAAAGTTAGAAAAATAGTGTAATTTAATGTAAATGATAGCTAAAAAGTGACACCTGAGAGAACTATAAAATGCTACCCGAATGAACAAGTGGTAGGAAGTGTAAGCAGGCCGCAGTATACTGAATGACTATTATAGTAAGGTAAAGAACATAGCAAAGAGAAATAAAACCGTATTTACTTATATCTCAATCATATTTACAGTGGAAAGAAATGCAAAACTGACCAAAATGCAACACAGTTACTAAATACAAAAACATTAATCATTAAATGATATAGCACCTTGTCAAAATATGAGATCACTTCAGTATGTAACAACTGCATGTTAGCATCACACATATGATAAGTTATCAAGCAGTGTGAATGTATAATGAGTATAAACTTTGTGGATGACTGGATAATGGTGTAATTGTATATGTAAATGAAAACTATAAATGATACCTGAATCTACAAAAGTGATAGGAGGTGTACACAGACTGGTTTAGCAGACTTAGTATATGAATGACTAGAGAAGTAAACAAAAAGAACATAGCAAAGAGAACGTATATATAAACGTATTTACATATATCACATACATATTAACAGTAGAAAGAAATAATGCAATACTGACCAAAAAGCAAAAATGATTACTAAATACAATCAAAGCAAACAAATGGAGTGTGGAACGGTACCACTTGTCGCTGTAGCCAAGCTGGCAACTTGTTGCATATAAGTTTCTGTTTTGTAACTAAACAGTTTATAATATCAAAGTTTGTGTAAATAGGTAAGGAGGTTTGCATGGAATATGGAATAAAACAAAAACATGACAGAAATGTGAAAAATAATAAAAATTTAGAGATCTTCAATCCGACTTGTTCTAGAAATGCTAGATTTTCAATCCAAAATAAAGAAAAATGGTCAGTAATAATGGTAGGACCTTAAGACTGTAAAACAAGTGAATTGTTTGTCACGATTGTAAATAAATGAAATACAAAGATATTAGACCCTTTTTGTAGTTTGCCAAGATTTAATTATGAAATGACATATTTAATTATATCTCCACTAAATTAGAATAAAATCAGTATGCCCAGGCATAAAGTTATGATAACACTAGCTTGCCATAGGTTATGAGTTATCTTGTTGTGGTGGGGTATTTTCGAATTCATTTTCAAAGCACAACTTTGATGAAAATCTAACAGGTTTTTTAGAGATGAACAGCACACAAGGTTTTCAAGTTTCAAACACCTGTGACCTTGACCTTTAACATTATGACCCCAAATTACAATAAGAACTACTAGACTTCATACTGATACTTCCCAGCAAGTTGATGAAAATTTAACACTGGGTTTTGGAGATAAAGGGAGAACAAGGCAAACTGGACAGACAAACATACAACATGGGGGAGACATAATAAATACAACATGATGAACACATATGTACAAGCAATAACAACATTTATATAATTATACATTGTAGTTAAATAGTATTATTAAACTGTTTACTTCATATGCAGCTTAGTTGCAAAAACATCATCTTTTATAGTATATACATGAAACTAGGTCAACTCATCCAAGCTTTGTTTTAAAAGAAACTCTTTTGAGCTGAGTCATTAACAAAATGTTGAAAGTATTGTGAAATTATGAGGTTCATATTAATGTGAAGAACATTACTGAGATATATTGCAATATACATATATAATAATATTTCAATTGGGATAGTGATGATCATGTGTTGAAAGTATTCATAATTTGTCTGTCGGGGGGGGGGGGGTCATTTCGAATGAGTTAAATAAACAAAAAATATCAAAGTGAAACAAACAGCTATAAAACACCATAAGACTGAGACAAGACATGAATATTGCAAAACCACATTAACACATTAATCCTGAGACTAGATATCTTACAAACAATGTATATTGCAAGAACTGTTACAAGTATCAAAGACAAGCAAAGTCAACTATCAAACAGAGTACAACATATTCAAGTAAGAGGGCCAAGCAAAAATTAAATCAAAATAAGGGAGGGCTGTTTTTTTTTTACTTTTCGAGTGCCGACTAGCTTTTTTTACATGTGGTATTTTGTCATATTTAACTTTTGCCATACAGTAAAAAGGCTTATGCACAAATACTATAAATATTGTCCCTCAAGTACATTTCATTGCACTAACAAGCTGATTTTATACATTTAAGATTAAAGGGCTGTTCCAGAAAATACTTCACTCCACAGGATACAATATATTACCCCCATTACCTACAGAAATAAATTTACTGCTAATGGTAAATTTCAATTTTTAAAAGCCAACAATGAAGAAAATAATAAAGTGGCATGTTAAAGGTTGCTGAGGGGAGTTTTTTTTCTCTCTCTGAAACAGTCGTAAAGCAAGAATAAAATCCACATTTTTGTTTCCAGGGTTCCCTCTGCCATTCGCCAATAGCATCAAATGTGAAAAAAAACAGTTTTTCAAATTGGCAACAAAAATATTCCAAATGAAATATTCATGCTTTTTATCAAAATTGGTGTGTACTTTGAATATGCCACAGGGAATCATGTTTTCAAATTAAAAAAATTAGCACCTTCAATACCGGGATATGAATAAATACCGAATGACATCAGAAATGGAAGTATCTAGTTTTTCGCATAACTTTGATTGCAGTGTCAGTTGTTCCGAATAGTTGTTCACTGTCCTTGTAAGTGCAGGTGACACTTATTTAAGGTTTACACAAGGCAACAATATGAAGCTCTAATGTTCATCTTGCATATCTGGGAACATCTGCTTCACCATTCCTACAGGTACCGCAACTACTTTGTCATCTATTGTTAAGAAGGAGAACTCATCTTCTTCCTGACAAACACTATCCACCTCATCAATTACTTCTTGTACTGGAAATTCTGTTTTCTGTTAAAATACAATAGTATAGGTATATTGTAAGGGTAATAATGAAACATATTTAAGAAATATCTGAACAATTTTTGCTATATTTAGGTGTTGAACCTTTCGCCTAGTGTTAAAGCTCTTTCTGATTGAGTGTGAGGATGAGTGACCGAATCATGTTTATGATAAAAAAAAATATTACTTTGATCTTGCTGCCGCATATCGTCACTTTGATGGTTTGTCGTTCTTTAATTGTGTATTTCTTTACTTTTCTGCTTTAACAATGGATTTAGTAACATGTTTATTATAACCATGACATATTAATGTATCCATGTAAAATTTAATGGTATTAAAAAGCATTAGCTCAATAACAATATATTTCAAAAGAATCAGTTGACAGCTGCTAAAATTATTAAACTAAAACTATCTGAATGGACAAAAAAACTTTATGCCCTTTTTGATGATATAAATACTGTACTACAGTATATTCAGAATTTTTTGGCAATATTTTATTTTAGGATTGCAATAATTTGAACTTGCTATTTAAATTTGTATAGCAGAATATCAATGTATCATTTCCTATAATTGCAATAATTAACCTCACAATTTGTCTGTTGTTCAAAACACAACAAAAATCAGGGTTCCCACTCTTCCCAGAAAAAAATTCAAGGACTCTTCAAAGGGTATTTTCACAAAATTCAAGGACCAAAACAGCATTGGTACTGCTATTTTATTCATTCAACATGTCTTTCAAATTAACGTTTTCCACAAACATTTAAGTATTAAACTTCAAATTATGAACTAATATACAAGGAAATGTTACACTCACTTCAACGCCAGTCACTATTTTTTATCTGTTTAAAGTGAGTTTATTATACAGTAGAAGAACCATGTGACATACCGTGATTAAGGTCTTGGATGTTGTTGAAAGGGAAACTTCATTTCTGTAGGTATTTGTAACACTGTCTGTTATGACGAGTCTCCAGGTTGAAAGGTTTCATTCACACATTTGCACCATAAGGCCACCTAACATTTGTTTGTTGCATCTTCAAAATATATTGTCTTTATTTTGACATTCTCAGTACCTCACATACAGCTTCTTCCTGCAATAAAAGGTAAATCAATAAAATACTGCATTAGACTTTCCAATGGATAATAATGAATTTTGCCTTTCATCTCAAATAATGTTTTAAAACAGCCATTCATTTGCTGATTGTGTATCTGAAGACATCAATTTGAAGATGTTATCAGACAATTATCTGAATTAAGATTCTCCATCTATCATTGGCAGTGTTTTCCGTGGACTTTTAAAATTGAAGGTCATTGCAATTTCATATCCGAGGGTCATTTCCGAATATTGGAGGTCATACAGGAATATGCTAAATCGAGTCGACGCTTATATACTTAATCTATGCCACATTCAGTCTGCATGTAAAAATGAAAGTGAAAGTTGAAACTGAAAGTGCATTTTCGGAAAATCGCTGTAAGGTTAGAACATGTGATCGGTGTATTTAATATAACCTACGAGTTTAAACGTTTACATGTTAATTATCACGCATGTTTGAACGATACATGACTTAATTATGAGGGAAAATACTGCAAAATATTAAACAGAGCACAGAGAATGCTGGCTGCATCATAACAATAACAAACAAGAAATGGGCAATGCCCACAAACCAGGTTTTAAACCTAATTATTTGTAACCAAGGCTCTATTTGTATAATGAATACATGATGATCATCAATGCTGCAAAGGTGCCAGAGTTGATACATGCATACGAACACTCACACTTAGATATATTATATATATATGCAACAACTATACAACAACTTTGATGTCAATACATCCACGAATAGCGAAGATATTAAGTGGAAACTGATTTTTAAATTTTAAGTGACCTTGACCCAAGCGAGCTCTAGACATGTTCTTACTATACACCAAGTTTGATGTCAATATGACCAACAAATCTAAAGTTATTAGCCGGAGAGCAAATTGCTACTTTAAGTAAAGGTGACCTTGACCTTTGACAAAACGATTCCAAAAGCAATCCCACGCGAGCTCTCCACATGTTCTTTCTATACACCAAGTTTGGTGTCAATATGACCAACAAATCTAAAGTTATTCGCCGGAAACCAAATTGCTACTTTAAGTAACGGTGACCTTGACCTTTGGCGGAACGAGTCCTAAAGCAACCCCAAGCAAGCTCTCCACATTTTCTTACTATACACCAAGTTTGATGTCAATATGATCAACAAAAAAGTTATTCACCCGAAACCAAACAGCTATTTTTAGTAATGGTGACCTTGACCTTCACCAGAACGGGTCTAAAAGCAATCCCAAGCAAGCTCTCCACATGTTCTTACTGTACACCAAATTTGATGTCAATATGATTAACGAAACTCAAGTTATTCGCCGGAAACCAAATTGCTAGTTTTAGTAACGGTGACCTTGACCTTTGTCGGACTGATCCCAATTGCAATCCCAAGCGAGCTCTCCACATGTTCTTATTATACACCAAGTTTGATGTCAATATGATTAATGTAACTCAAGTTATTCGCCGGAAACCAAATTTCTATTTTTAGTAACGGTGACCTTGACCTTTGTCGGACCGAACCCAAAAGCAATCCCAAGCGAGCTCTCCACATGTTCTTACTATACACCAAGTTTGATGTCAATATGATCAATGTAACTCAAGTTATTCGCCGGAAACCAAATTTCTATTTGTAGTAACGGTGACCTTGACCTTTGTCGGACCGAAGCCAAAAGCAATCCCAAGCGAGCTCTCCATATGTTCTTACTGTACACCAAGTTTGGTTACAATATCATCAACAGAACTCAAGTTATTCGCCGGAAACCACCCAGTTTGACGCCCGCCCGCCCGCCCAGCCGCCCGCCCTCCCAACGACACACACCATTCTAATAACCTGTTTTTTTTTCAAAAACCTGGTTAATAAAATGTAGGTCAACCACGCGATGGGTCAACCATAATGTTGAAACTATTAAATCCAATAATTATACAGTTGAAAAGATTAGTTATTGACATAAATCATAATATACAGCAAAATCACATACCTTAATTTAGCTTTTGTAGCCTACAACAGCAATAATGACGTTACAACGCACAATCGTTCGTTTCTCGGATTCCCGCCGGTCTGAGCATGCGCACAATAGATTGTTCGATTTTGTCCCCATTTGTTTTCTAAACTGAGTCCATTGCACAACGAGGCAAACATAATTCAATATGCCCGGCGTTGACACGCCGTGCAACGAGTGTGTATGAATAGACAGCTTTCACTGTCATAGAAATGGCGCTGTGACAATGAAAATTGCTACAAAAACTAAATAAATTGAACGTAAATGACTATCGTTTCGTCAGCATGCCAATATTATTCCGGTGTCTGTAAATGTGTAGTGACTTAAGGTCATTGAAACGCCTGTCGATGCGGAATCTGCGTGTATTTTAAAATGCGTCATCTCGTTACTCATGCAGCATCTTATTACTCAAATTTGCCACACTATTGTAATACATATTAGTACAATCCTCGATGAAAGAACGAAATACTGCCTTCTGTAAATGCTAAATAACATGAACTAAAACCGATTAGCTAGTCAAAATTTCCCTCGACACGAACAGCTAGCTATACATTGTGTACACATTTGAATGGCTCTACAACTGGAAAATACCCATCTATTATAACTCAGTAGTCACGTGATCGTGCCGACCAATGAAACTAAGTACCATGAACGAACAGTGAGTTCGTTTACCGCGACTAAATCATTGGTTATATCAGAAAGGTTAAAAAGGTCAAATATCAAAATATACTGCAGGGTTGGTCCTTGGACCCAAATTTAGGACCCTTTAAGTAAATTTGCAGGGTCTCAGATATGCAGTTTACACTTGACAAAGGTTTATTTTAGGGGTCCCAGGGATGCACAGTAAGTGTAAAATGGGAGTCCCTAGAAAGAAAAGGGAGTCAGGGACTCAAGATTTCTGCGTCAGGGAAATCCCTGATACTGGACAATACAGCAGCGTGTGAATGTAGCGGTAGTGGAATCAAAGCGCTGTGTGGAAGCGTAGTCGTGCTATTGTAATTGCTGGTCTGTTGTCGCCCTTTGTTTGTCACCAACAATTAGCTTCAATCGTCATCTGCTCCTAAACCACTAGGTCAGTTTCAACCAAACTTTACAGGAATGTTCTTTGGATGGACCTCTTTCAGAGTTGTTGCCATGGTAACTTCTTTAAATTATTTATGTCCCAAACCACGAAGTCCGGAGTTTAGATATATGGCATGTAGCTTTGTCTAGAAATCCTCAACTAAGATTATTAAATTATACCCCTGGTGTCATAATTGGCCCCACCCTAGCAGTAACTCGTTTTACATAATTTGTGTATCAGAATTCTTCTTGTCATAAATTTCTCCTCCTTCAACCACTTGGCCATCTTCGACCGCAGTTTACAGAAATATGTGGTCCCCTTTCAAATTTGTTCAAAGAATTCTGTTTCACGCAGAACTCTGGTTGCCATGACAAGTAAAAGCGAAACAGAAGACTTTATCGAGAGAATTCTGTCCCAGGATGAGACATGGGTGCATCACTTTGATACCGAGTCAAACGTTCGCAGCAAGCAATGAAAACACCACATTATCTAAGAAGTTCAACCAAAAAACAATAATTCATTTTTCTTATGATTCTAGGAAACAAAATGACTGGACGTACAAATGAACCACAATGGTTGCTCCAATTATGAATGAAAGCATCGACGCCCGAAGACCTATAACATCAAAATAATGAATAATAGTGGTAATTAAGCATTGTGTTCTGAAGTGAAATAATCAATCTCCTGTCTGAATTGATTTAAATATGTTTTCACCTATCGACTAATCTCTCTCCAAATCAATTAGAGACCTCTCCAATTCAATATAAGATATCTCTAAATCGATGTTCTATTGTGTTGTTTCAAATTTAGCCGAATTAATGCTCTCAAAATTGAATTAAAGAGCTTATTAATATAATTAGAGCTATCTTCAAATCAATTACGGATAAGTACGGTTTTGTTAGAATTGGAGCTATCAACAACTCATTTCCTGCCCTCATTAATTGAATTAGAAATCTCTTCAATTGATTTGAATAGCTATCTAATTCAATTGGTGAGAGCAACAAATGAATTGTTGCTAGCAATAATTATATAATGATAGTCAACAAATTCATTTGAAGAGGTCTCTAATTTTTCGAAAAGCTCTTCACATATTTGAGTTTATGTAGATTTGACGTTCCATATAGGCCAGTCAAAATAAAAAATTGGGGAAAAAAAATGCACAGAAATAATTTTTGTGGATTTGTGTCACATAAGGCATCACATTAAATATGCTAAAAGTATAGGACAATCACATGGTGCAAAACGTGATTTTTGGGGTAAAATGGTTGAAAATTTAAATAAGAATGGGAATTTCTGGAATTTGCCAATAACTATGTCAAATTTTGCAATAAAACTACCAGAATTGCTGTATTTAATAGATATCGCATACAGTACAAAATAACTTAAGTATAGAAACATTGAACAGTGTTAAATGTCACTTTTGGGGTAAAATTTAAAAAAAATCACAAAAAATGAGCATTTCTGGGATTTGCCTATTACTATGTCAATTTTTCCAATAAAACTACCAGAATTACTTTATTGAATAGATATTTTATTACAGTACATAATACATAAAGTATAGAAACATTGTACCGTGTAAAATGTGATTTTTGGGGTAAAACCTTTAAAAAAGTAACCAAAAACATGGGAATTTTTGGAATTTGCTAATAACTTTGTCACATTTTGCAATAAAACTACCAAAATTACTGTATTTAATAGATATTGTGTAACAGTACATAATACTTAAAGTATAGATACATTGTAACAAGTGAAATGTGATTTTTGGGGTAAAACCTTAAAAAAAATGACCAAAAACATGGGAAATTTATGGAATTTGCCAATAACCATGTCAAATTTTGCAATAAAACTACCAGAATTACTTTATGTAATAGATATTATATTACAGTACATAATACTTATATTATAGAAACATCGTACCGTGTGAAATATGATTTTTTGGGTAAAACCTTCAAAAACATAACCAAAAACATGGGAATTTTTGGAATTTGCCAATAACTATGTCAAATTTTGCAATAAAACTACCAGAATTACTTGATGTGATAGATATTATATTACAGTTTAAAATACCCAAAGTATAGATACATTGTATTGTGTGAAATGTGATTTTTGGGGTAAAACTTAAAAAAATAACCAAAAAATGGGAATTTTTGGAATTTGCCAATAACTAAGTCAAATTTTGCAATAAAACTACCAGAATTACTTGATGTAATAGATATTATATTACAGTACATAATACTTATATTATAGAAACATCGTACCGTGTGAAATATGATTTTTTGGGTAAAACCTTCAAAAACATAACCAAAAACATGGGAATTTTTGGAATTTGCCAATAACTATGTCAAATTTTGCAATAAAACTACCAGAATTACTTGATGTGATAGATATTATATTACAGTTTAAAATACCCAAAGTATAGATACATTGTATTGTGTGAAATGTGATTTTTGGGGTAAAACTTAAAAAAATAACCAAAAAATGGGAATTTTTGGAATTTGCCAATAACTAAGTCAAATTTTGCAATAAAACTACCAGAATTACTTGATGTGATAGATATTATATTACAGTTAAAAATACCAAAAGTATAGATACATTGTATCGAGTAAAATGTGATTTTTGGGGTAAAACTTAAAAAAAATAACAAAAAATGGGAATTTTTGAAATTTGCCAATAACTAACTCAAATTTTGCAATAAAACTACCAGAAATACTGTATTTAATAGATATTATGATACAGTTCAAACTACCTAAAGTATAGAAACATTGTATCATGTGAAATGTGATTTTTGGGACAAAACTTAAAAAAATAACAAAAAATGGGAATTTTTGGAATCTGTTAATATCCCGTTCATTTTAACTATGAAGTTTTCAGAATAGTTATTTTTAACTCATGTTATATTGCAAAATCCATACTTTAAATCATAGAAATAGTTTATAATGCGGAATGTAATATTTATTTGAAAAATATATCAAAAAAGAAATAACTAAAAGTTGCAATTTCTGGTATATTTTGCCTATTCCTGGATTAAAAAAACAAAACAATGAAAGTCACAGAAATGACATAAACTACGTGTTATCTCTCAATATAACATATGATAACATTATGCTATCAAATCAAACAAGAAATGTGGTTTTGAGGTAAAAGTTCTGAAAACATAAACGAAAATGCTATTTTCCGGAAGCCATATGAATTTGATCACACAATTATATGATTATAATAGAAGCAATGTCGGTGTCTTAATGCAGCATAATATATGCACAATGTATCAGTCAAATGCCAAATCTGGGCTGATGGCAATCTCACAGCTGACTCCTTTGCATGTGAATCAGGCTGAACTACATTCAAATCCAACATTCTTGTAGCTACATGCTACTGTACGGCAGCCAGTTTGACAAGTGCACCGCACAACTATCATTATGTGAGCACGAGCTGGCGCTCTTCCAGTTGCCACTGGATATAGTTTGTTACCTACTAGTTCCCAACCCCCATTCTAGCGGGTCCAAATCATCATGCCCTTTCCATTCCTGCATTTTAGAGATACTCACAAACTATTGTACATAGATGCATCAGACGTAGGTCGTAGTTTGTTTGGGGTCCACATAAATTGATGTTATTGCAACCTTTTCAACAAACGTAAAAAAGCATACGATGTTCAAACTTTGCCCCGACTCCCTTTCATATATGCAAACTAATGCTTGTTACCTGACCGTGTTCTGGCCTCCTTAGAAACTACTTCTGGACTCGGATGAAAGTTGTGTGAAAAATATTATATTCCATCATGCAATTCTTGGATGTGACACTACATCAAAATTGTATGGTTTGAACATTGTATGCTACATCTACGTGTGTTGAATAGGTTGCCAAGACCTCAATTTATGTGGATTTATGTTACAAATATGTATTACATCCCCATCATAAACTGTTTCTATAATTTATATTATTGATTTTGCAATATAACATTTGGTGAAAATTACTGTTTTGAAACTTTTACAGTGAAAATGAACAGGAAATTATCCGATTCCAAAATTTCCCATTTTTTTTTAGTTTTACCCCAAAAATCACATTTCACACGATACAATGTTTCTGTACTTAAGTATTTTGTACCGCAATATAATTTATATTAAATACAGTAATTCTGGTAGTTTTGTTGCAAAATTTGACATAGTAATAGACAAATTCCAAAAATTCCCATTTTTTTATATTTTTTTAAAGTTTTACTCCAAAAATCACATTTCACACGGTACTATGTTTCTATACCCTAGGTATTTTGTACTGTAATATAATATATATTAAATACAGTAATTTTGGTAGTATTATTGCACAAATTGACATAGTTTTGGGCAAATTCCAAAAAATCCCATTTTTATTTAAATTTTCAACCATTTTACCCCAAAAATAACATTTTGCACAGTGTGATAGTTTTATACTGATAGTATATTAAATGTGGTGCTTTATATGACACAAATCCATGAAAAGTTTGTCTGTGCATATTTTCCCTCCTATTTTTCCACTGGTCTAACACCTTTTTCACTGTATGATATTCTGAACCTGAGGTATGTGGTAGAGCAGTTTAATATCTATTAAATACAGTTATTGAGGTAAATTTATAGCTAAATTTCGTTGAGTTATTGACAAACTCCAGAAATTCCCACTTTAATTTGTTGTTTTTTCACCATTTTACCCCAAAAATCACTGTTCACAACATATGATGTGTCATTACTTAAGGTATGTTATGGTGCAACATAATGTCTATTAAAAACAGTTATTCTGGAATTTTTATAGCTAAATCTGATTTTGATATAGTCAAATTCCAGAAATTCATACTTTTTTTACCTTTTAGTACATTTTACCCCAAAAAAAGCATTTTGCACCGTAGGATTTTCCTATACTTTTTTTTCCTTACACGGCAGATATTAAACAATACATTTATGCCAAAATCATTTCTGTGCATTTTTTTTCCTTTGTTTGCCTTTTTTTCAGTAGATTGACTGGACTAATATAGAACCGTGGGTTATACATTACCATGCTATCTAAATTAGCATGGCCTAAAATACTGATAAGATGAATTTGTACCTTTGTATTATCAATTTGTGTTGGTTACGTACGAACGTATTGCGTGTTGGTATTGTGAACACTTTCTTATTAATCGGGATAAATGATGGATTTATTTAGACGCAATCAGGAATACAGAAACTTTGTGTCAATTTATTTCGGACTGGCTTTCGTCGGTGAAAAGTTACACGGTTATACTGAAAACAAATTAGATGAAACCTTCAAAGCTATATACAAAAAACTTGCCGGGAAACCTCCTTGTCATCAACAATGTAGTAAAGTATACAAGAACAAAACTGCGCGGTAAGTTATATAAACTACATTACGTATTACTTAAGCTAGTTCAGCAGAACCACAAGTGAACCTATATTTTGTGTGGACAGTAAATGCTTTGCACGCTTTTGGTTGCTTATGTAGAGGCTGTGGTTGGTCTGTAATTAAAGGACTCGAACAAACTTGAGCAAGTGTTTGGGTGATGCGTTCTCTTCCTGTTCTCTATAATGACTGAAACAATGTCCGGATCTGGGAAGTCGTCATGCTTCACTAATCCCAGACTGGAAAGGAACCCAAATAATCACACTCCCCCCTGTCCTGTTCTGAGGTTCGAACACTATGGGTTACGAATTGCACATGATACGCTACAGACGGATCTTATAGATGGGCACCTGTGCTGGTTTGCGGATCCTATCCCGTCTGGCTGGGGATCCTACAAGGAACCTGAAAGGGTTCAGGGATGATCACCGTTCTGCAGCAGGGTCACATGTAGCCTTCCTGGGTTCTTACCAGTACTAACCAATGGTTCCTGGTTGTCCAACCAGTACTGTATGCTACGAAATGCACCCGAGTGTTACACAGACTCTGACCTCTCGTTTCCGCAAGGGCCGCATACAAAACCCAAGCGGGGACTGGATCTGGGGAACCTAGGACCCAGCTAACCCATATGAATTGTAATAACGTGTCTCTCTCACATGGGCGTCTTAGCAATCTTCAGATCACAAACATTGGCCCTTCTCTGCAACAGCAATTACAACGGTACCTTATTTGCATGTTGTAGTCATCAAAGTCTCTAGACAGACCATCCACAATGCCAGTGAAAGGTCAATCCATCTGTAAGAGTAATTATCTTGCTGCCATCCCAGCGCCAACCTTGCCACTCCATTGGGACTAACTCTCAACAAGGGTCGAACCTGTCCAGGTTTGACAATATTCCCGTCCGGAGCATGGGGTCGCTGCAGCGCACCGTATAAAGTGAATCCCGCAGTACGCCGTCCTCCATATGTTCATTCCTCCGAAGTGCCAATTAGTTTAGCTTCGGTTTTTTTTTCTCCTGTCCGCTGGAAACAATATCAAGTCTACCCTCAATTAAAGCCGTATCTGGGACGTACACAATATATGTAATAGTATCAGATTGGCCAAATCTATCACACACTCCCATGGTTGTACCAAAGGCACTTGGTCGTACACGATCCCATTTGTTTCATACCCTCAACCAAGTAAGACAAATTCCAGAAATCCTCTCAAACCCAAAATCTCCTGTTTCTTGGTGCAGCTAAAATTCCTCTTCCCTGAGTTGTTCAGGGTCTCATGCCAACTGATAATATTCTATGTCGCGAGCCTCTATGCAGGTGACAACACGAACGTTTTGGTTACCAATGTCAATAATATCTCCCCTGGGTCCAATAGAAATAGATGTATGATACCAAGTTTGAAGTAATCTACCTTGGATCCCAAAGAAATAGATATAGGTTACCATGATTGATAATATTTTGCCTGGATACCAAAATAATAACTGTATGTCACCAATATTGATGCTTTCTCCCTTGGGTTCCAAAGAAGTTTATCAAGATGAATGCAAACTCGCCTGGATCATAGGGTGTGTTCGCAACACCATATGAAACTTAATCCTCTCCATCCACCGCAATCCCGTCAGTGCTGGACTGATATTCTCACTGACATGTCATATTGCCATTTCATCAGTTCAGATGTCTTACCCACCCCGGTGTGACCCAAGTTGGATGAAAACTATACTCATGTGTTGAAGCACAAGTTTGAGATACAGATATAAACTTGGGCAGGAACCTCAAGTATTAGGTATATAGTCTCCGGTCTCACCACAGGTCCTTAAATTTAATTTTGTTTACGACTGCAGACAACTTAATGGTAAATAATTATCTCTTACAAGCAGAAAACGTGGCGTAACGTTCCAAAAATAGGATATCCGTGACTGATAAGGTTAAGTAGCTCTATAACTTAAACATTACAATCACATACTGTTTCAAACTAGACACTTATACTTACAATTCTATATTACAGGAATGCACACATCATCAGTCCAATAAAATCATGCAAAAATCTAGAATCTTGCAATTAACCATGTCAAATTAACTCCTTTCCACTATTTCATTATCACATATACCAAGATCATCCGTGATAAGGGAAGCAACTCCGACAGGTTCATACTTATTCCATCCAAATGACAAAATTTGCTCATTATCGACTTCAATATTTAAAAATACACCTAAAAGTTCTTGTTTGGATAACGCTACTTCTCAATAAAACGGAACATTTGGACCGTATTTTTTATCTACTTTTTCCTATCTAGACGTTTTTGATATGAAGAATGCTATTCCAAAACAATTCAACCATCTCTATCTGGTTTACAAATGGGAGGGGTGTAACTGTTTGTACTTTAACTTTGTTGTATTTACACAGAATAAAGAATATCCAAGAATATCGAAGTGAAGAGTTGTTATTGATTGACGCTTACAGCGTTCTACTTTATCTCCCGCTATAGCATTATTGATATGGTATTTGCTTTCCAATATTTGTCTGATGTTTCTTTACTTGTGTTTAAGTGTGTTCATCTCTTTGTGAGACTAGAATTTATGCTTCTGCTTTGCTTTGGGTGAAATATCTCGCTTTAAACTCCCTTTAGATATGCGTGTTTCTGTATCTCGACTCATGAAGGCAATATTGTGTAACTGACGTTACCTTAACTAGATAAAGATAGAGCAATAATGCATTTAAAAATAAAACCATATATTTAATTTTTATGTAGGGCCAAAAAACTTCTTTTAAAATACATATAGATTTAGTGACATTATATGTCATTCAAACTTCACTACGAACAAAAAGTGTTTCCTTCACGTTTTTTTCTTGATAAAATTGAACACAGAATTTGTTCCATGGAGTTACTTAAACCCAGACCCTT
The DNA here is from genome assembly GCA_032209605.1 of Mactromeris polynyma. Classification (NCBI taxonomy): domain Eukaryota; kingdom Metazoa; phylum Mollusca; class Bivalvia; order Venerida; family Mactridae; genus Mactromeris; species Mactromeris polynyma. Next base: position 4,083,339 of record JASFXZ010000027.1, on the reverse strand, counting down.
TTGGGATTGTTTTGTGGTGTGGTGTCTATAATGTTTTGGGTTTACGTTAAAGTTTGTCATTGTTTCAATGTGTGCTGTTCATTATATGTCGAAACATTAGTTGGGTTGACCATTTTGAGTTTTATTATTACAATGTACCATCCTCTTCTCTATACATTACGTACTTATCATTGAGGCATATATATATATCAGTTGAATTTCTCCAGGCTTCTTCCTTTATTATGACGTCATTCAATTAATGAAAATATATATGACGTCATTTGGCATAAACAAGGAAACTTTTCTCTTTCGCTGCTTGTTTCTTTGAACTGGCTTATAAACAGTGTGTTGTTTTGTACGTAATGGTTGATTGCTTTTAATGATTACTTACTGCCAACTTAGTCAATTTATGTGTACGTGTTGGAAATCAATGACCATGAATTATTACTTCGTAAAAACGTAATATTATTTCGTAAATAGCTTCTACAAATTATTGTCTCGTAACAAGAGCGCATACCATCGCAAAATACGCCCGTTATAAAACTTTTGTCACCAGAGTTTAAAATCAAAGCACAATAGTGTAGTGGGACGGTACCACTCGTTCTGTTAGCCAAGCTGGCAACTCGTTGCATACAAGTTTCCGTTTTGTAACTGAACAGTTTTATAATATCAAAGTATGTGTAAATAGGTAAAATAGTTTGCATGGAATATGAAATAAAACTAAAACATTAGACAGAAATGCGAAAAAGAATAAAAAATTAATGAAAAATAGTAAACATTTTTTCCAGGAGATCTTCAATCCGACTTGTTGTAGAAATGCTAGATTTTCAAACCGAAATGAAAGAAAATGGTCAGTAATAATGGTAGAACCTAAAATAGTAAAACAAGTGAAACGTTTTTCACGATTGTAAATAAATGAAATACAAAGATATCGGACCCTTTATGTAACGTGTGTGAATATTTAATTATAAAATGACATATTAAATTATATCAGCACGAACTAAAATCAGTATGCCCAGGCATAAAGTTATGATATCACTAGCTTGCCATAGGTTATGAGTTATCTTGTTGTAGTGGGGTATTTTCCAATTAATTTTCGAAGCACAGAGTGAGATGTACGTAGAAAGATGACACCGATAATGTTCGTAGTCGTGCACAACGAGACCATATCTACGATAAATCCAAAACTGTAAACAAACTCGTGTGTATTAATACATTGCTTTTAACCCCACCTGAACTCCACAGAAACAGCTAATTAGTTCACAAACCACTTTAGCAGGTCACCTTTTCAATATTTCATTTTAATGAAACGGTTATGATATTATTTCGATCGGTAAACTATGGAACTACTTTTGTCGCGTAGTAATTAGGACGATGTGGACGTTTTTGACATGTTACCGGCTTTCAGTCTGTTTTGCGTTTTGAAAACGGGAACCAATTGTTGTATGCCTCTCAAAATTGCCACTACTATAGACGGTACCGTACCGGTACCGTCCAATAAGCAGTGTAAAAATGACTTATATCCTATGACTACACCTTTAGTGACCTAGGTTTGAACCTGACTTGATCCATTTGCATAAAATCAACCTAAGTACCTCTGGGAAAATATTCCAATAATTTATGCAATGCATTTAATAACAATAAAAAATGCTCTCTGACCAAGTCTGGTGAAGATTGGACAAAGAATTCTTAAGTTATTGATCAGACAAAACCAATTTTAGGTAATTAAAGGGCAATAACTCTTGAGTGACCAGTGCGATATGGCTGGCTATCAAATTTGTCCAAGATATTATGCCGATACACATTATGATAAAGTCTTGTGAAGATTGGACAAAGAATTCTAAAGTTATTGATCGGACAATACCAATTTTAGGTAATTTCTTTAATTCAAGGGCAATAACTCTGGAGTGACAATTGCGATAAGGCTGATTATCGAAGTTGTCTAAGATATTATGCTGATACACATTATGACTAAGTCTGGTGAAGATTGAACAAAGAACACTTAAGTTATTGATCAGACAAGACAAATTTTAGGTAATTTCTCTATTTAAAGGACAATAACTCTGTAGTGACATGTGCGATATAGCTGGTTATCGAACTAGTCCAAGGTATGATGCCGATACACATTATGACATAATCTGGTGAAGATTTGACAAAGAATTCTTAAGTTATTGATCGGAAAATACCAATTTCAGGTAATTTCTCTAATTAAAGGGCAATAACTCTGGAGTGACAAGTGCGACATGGCTGATTATCGAACTTGTCCAATATATTAAACTTTAATCCAGTTGATATTCACAACTGACTATCACATAACACTATCTTATGATCAGCTTTGCCTTCGATATGGATCATACCTGAAACGACAACAAAGTACTTTAACCAATCATTACATAGGACTCGTCAATATCGTCTGGCAGGTTTATACACCGAATTTTATTAAATTTTGAACGTTTACTTTAGATTGTTCGTAATATCACGTGAATCAGATGCAACACATGACACCAGATATTAATACATTCCTTTTCATTCAAACTTTTCATTTCTTATTAGTATCCTGACAGAAATATTTTTGAAATTATTGTCAGAATGATATTGCGGGCATAATTATATAACTTTTATATTGTCGGTTGCCATGGTAACCCTTTTTTGTATTAAGGTCACAGAAACATTTAACGTATTGCAGGTTAAAACAAATTATATAGTAAAAAACTGTTGTGTTATTGATATATGTTACTAAATTCTCTATCAGTAAATGACACCAAAGACTAAAATATTCTGCATTTTGTTGTTATTGTGATGGCGATGTTACTGAAATCCATAAATTTTCCATAAAAAAATGGTCTTTTCCGAAAATTGACAATTTCTGGTAATTCTACAGCAGTTGTAGTACAAGAAACTGCAAATAGCTCATTTTCGCCCAGATACTACATTTGGACCAAAAATCTAATGGCAAAGCCAGTCATTTAGCATAGAAGACATATTATTTCATATTTACGAAATAATATTACTTTTTTACGAAATAATATTACGTTATTACGAATTAATGTTAGGTTTTTACGAAATAATATTACGTTTTTACGAAATAATATTACGTTTTAACGAAATAAAAATAAAAGTGTCGCTCGAAAAAGGATATGGAATGTCACTTCCGTACAAAACAGTGTCAATTAAACTAACTTTCAAAGTTGAACATTCATACAGCCAAAAATGGCGTAATTAGCCGTTTATTTCAGTCAGATTAAGTGCAGTCAAGCAAACGACTTAAAATACATCCGCTTGAATATATTCCATTCGACATTAAATTTTCTCTTTATTTTACGTAATTATATTGTTTCTTAATTTTCCGACTAAAAACTTCATTGTCCCGTAAATTATAATGATCTAATCGATATTTTCTAAGTTCCATGAGATGTATTACTACATCTAGGATGGCAAATATTCTCCCACATATCTGTGTTGCTACTGAAAGAACCACTTAAAAAAGAACATTTCCTACTTCGATCAAATTTGATCAGCCTTCGGAGGTCACATGAATCTGAATTAACTCATTTTCCACGTTAATTTACATGCATGAATTCATCTGTGGTATCAATTCCAAACACTTGTCCAGTAACTGTATAGCAGATGTCCTGTGCAGCCCCTATACAGTCAGACACTTCTATTTTGCTTCCACCATTTTCATTTCTTTATTTATTCCATTTGTTATGATTTTTTATTTCATTCATTCCTTAAGGTAACGTTATCACTATTTCTCTCCTTTAGCATCGGGTGCTTATTCCAATACCTTCATAATCACCCTCTGCTTTATAACTCTCGCGCAACTGATATTTTCTATTTTTAGTCAGGCGAATCGACATGCGTCCATATCCATTTAGCGAGCCGCTTGCAACCACCCCTAATGTCCTAAAATATAATAAAGATTATGCGACTGTTTATTATTGAATAGATAGCTCTCACTGTCATTGAAATGGCGCTGTGACAATGTAAATTGCTAGAAAAAACAAAATAAATCGAACGTAAATGACTATCGTTTCGCCGACATGCCAAAATTATTCTGATGCCTTTAAATATGTAATAATTTAAGGTCATTCATACAGCTGTCGATGCCGAATCTGCGTATGTCATCCCGTTACTCAGCATTGGGTGGTACTTGAAAATTTTGCCACAATATTTGTAATAGCGCTCTACGTATCAGTACAATCCTCGATGCCTTCTGTAAATGCTAAATGACATGAAATAAAACCGTCGAGCTAGATCGTCAAAATTTCCCTCGACACGAAAGGACTTATGTTGCGTACACATTTGAATGTTTCTACATATGGCTATGATGTACACAAATTATCCCGAGTGTGTAAGATTGTGTGCACTTTTAAGTAAGATTTAAAGTCGTGGGAAAGTGTACCGCATTAATGGCAAAAAGCACTACTGACCGTTCTAAGGCGATACTACTTTGTCAGTGTTTTTTGTATATATATTTTTTGTTGGGTGGCTATGCGCTTTGTACATGGCATTTCCTGCTCCACTTCAGTATTCATTTCATGGATTTATCACTTTATTGAGCAAGATGTTTCGTGTAATTGCTGAGCTCTACGTGACTTATGTTAACTTTGTGTCAGACTCATGTGTTATAATTAGCATTTATATTGTTGAATACGTTTTACAGTAATATATTTGATTTTAGATGGTGTGACACTTGCAGCAGCTGGAGAACAGAGTTAATTATGACGCGCACACACCACCACAGCTTTGCTTGGAGCAATATGGACTCGTCTAATTGGCCAGCTAGTTATAAAAATATTGCCGAAGTGTATCTTCCAAGTTCATGGAATATTCCTGATTTTCAAGATGTTGCCACGGCATGTCATATTTGGACAAACTTAAAAGCCTGCAATATCAACAAATGGACGATTAAACGAATGAAACATGTCAGAAATGTTCACTATGCACACAATTCTAAGCAAAGTTCAACGGATCTAGAAAAGTCGAAAGCATTTGATGTTTTTAGAGATTTATTAAATGACGCAGACGTGAACAATTGCATAAATAGCCGCGAGTGCATTGATGGGCTTTTCATGTTAAAAGATGCAAATGATAAACCGCTGGCCAACATTGAGATCGATATAGTGGAAGTAAATAATCGGCTGAAAAACATTGAGAACTATCTTGTGGAAGAAAGGAAATGGCGGATAACCTTGATTTTACACCGTTTCTGTAACCATTTCCTGAAATGGACAGCTAGAAGGATCAGCTTTAATTGGAGGACATTTAAGAAGTACTTCATACTTATGGCTTTTTTTGCCATAGTTCTGCTTGCTTCATTGTTTCCTTTTGGCGAAATTCACCAGGAAGGTTAGCAATGTTATTCATTTGAATATAATTTAATGTTTGTTTGTAGAACACTGGAGATGTTTTTGAGGTATGTTTTAGATACCGGTATTATCGGGTAACAACATTAAGAAGAAATGAGTATTGGTTTTTAATTAAATAACAGCATTATATAGCAAGTTAACAATCAATGACATGTTGCATTGTTATATAAAACGTATCAGAAAATGATGTTCGCTTATCAATCCATAATTAGAATTTCCAAAACCAGTACGCAGGCCAAAAATGATACTACTATTTCAAAATATAAAAAGGAAGCCACAAATTGAATAAAGTTTGAATTATTTAAAAAAAAAGCTCGAATGAGGCTATATAGCGTGGTATTACCACAATATTATCCAAATTATTACAGTATATATCGCATATCACAAAATGTGGGATCAATATCAATCCCTATATCTGATCATACCTGCAAAAACGTTACCAGTATTCAAAACTTACACTACCCAATATGAAATGAACTGAGTTTGTATCTAATATAAATTTTATCCTTGCACCTCCTCAATGCCTGATGTATCGAGGACTATTGTTTTCCCGGACGTCTGTGTGGGGAGGCATTGTCTTATGTATGTGGGGTTTTCTGTAGCAACTTATTCTCTCTTTTGATAGAACACACACATATGTGCATACATGATTTATCTGAGTTGTGGTACCTTTTGACGTAAATGGGATGTTATGTATTGGAATATTCAATGTACTGTTTCATTGTAGATCTATCCTATCGTATAACACATAATTTTTGTAACTGCATTTTACTCTTGACATTGTTTCCCTACGAAAATGTTAAAATGCAATAGTAGTTGGGTATTTTCATTCACAGGAGAAAAGGATCTGCAATCATCTCTTTATTCCAAAAGACAAACTACCAATTAAATAAAACTCCCGGAATAGCTTCTTCTTTTAATTACGAGTAAAGCTAAATTACCTAATTCTGTAGAAATAAGCAACTGATAGATCAATGTTCCACACAATCTTTATTTTCTATATTTTTACTGTAGAATGTGTATCTGAAGATTACAACTATCCATTCGACCAAGACATGCCGTTGCTAGGATATTTCAGCGAGCATAAGGCACTGGTTGGACGCGAGTGGCTTTTTGAAGAAATTAGTGTGAGCATTTTTAAGAATTCTAGTGATGATCGCCCGAAAATCGTAACATTTGTTGCTGAAATGGGCTATGGTAAATCTGCTCTTGTTGCACATATGCTATGTCCTAACCAAAATAGTCAAGCTAACACTTTAAGGAAACATATAGTGGGTTTCCATATATGTAAATTTGATGTGAGGAGCACCCACGCACCTGAACGTTTTATTAGACGAATCGTCGGATTTTTGGCGCTCAGAAGTGCCGAATACGGTCATAAAATATCGATGTTACCTAAAAGTTCCATACTGTACAATGTTGATGAATGTTCGAGAGATTATGTGGCTTGCTTTGACCAAGGGGTCACAATTCCTTTATGGCAGATTCAGGAAATTAGAAACGCACCATGGATTATAGTTATAGACGCTCTAGATGAATGCGAAACGTCTGACCAAAATGATATACTCCAGTTACTGCTCAGTCGTTCTAGGCATCTTCCAAAGTTCTTAAAATTTTTGGTTACATCCAGGTATAAAACGTCATTGACGCATGCCAGACAATTGGAAATCCATTATCTTATGGCCAATGATGCAAGAAATATCAAAGACATTACAGTTTACATTCAGCAACATCTAAGCAATTCTGCATTCAATTCTGATCGTGTTAATGAACTGGTTAAATACAGCGACGGTAACTTTGTGTATGTCGTTCAAGCAGTAAAGTGGTTAATTGCAAATATTAATACTGACCAAATTCCAAAATTACCGGTTGATCTGGAAGATGTGTATGAAATCAACTTTGATAGAAAGTACACAAATCATGAATCATACACGATTCCCCGAATGATTTTAGAAATCGTATGTTCTGCCGCGAATCCTATTGGAAAGTCTTACATATTTCAGATCTTAAGCAAGAACAATGTAACACAGAACACTACTGAATTTGACAAACACTTCCACTCTCTTTCATTTTTCCTCAATGTAGATAAACGTGTAAGATTGGCCCATCAAGCTCTTCTTCACTGGTTGGTAAATGAAACAAACTTGCGTTATAGAATATCGTTAGAGAGAGGACATTCTCTAATATCTCAGTACTTATTGAGTATGACGACCACTTTGGGTCAAATGGATCTCGTTGATTTGGTCATTCATATTAGTCGTTCCCATGATTCCACACTTGCTGAATTATTTCAGTCTTCCAATTTCAGCAATCATATATTTGAAGGGAAATCGCTTCTGCATCAATTAATATGGAAAACGTCAGCCGTATACCCACTGAAATTACTTTTGAAACACACCCATATGTTAGATGGTCTTAATGACGGTGGTGTCACCCCTATTTTTGTTGCAGCATCGAAAGGACATGCTGCTCAATTAAAACTACTTCATAACATGGGAGCAGATATTAATTTTCAAGTCAGTAGTGATTTTCTTATTTCGGAAAATAGCGCTGAATTCAAAATTAGTGCGATTAAACGAGTTTATCATTCAGGATATACGTTATTGCACATCGCATCTCAAAATGGTCATACCAATATCGTCAAATATCTTATTAAGCAAAATAGGAATTTGGTTCTTGTAAGAAATGCCTTAGGGCTACAACCTGGTTTAGTCGCCTGTGAAAATGGCTTTCTAAAAGTAATACACGAAATGCTTTACATGTATCCTAAATCTTTCGGAAATAAATGCTTGTATTACTCGTCTAAAAACAATCATCTGCACATAGTTAAATGGCTTGTCTCCAAAGGTGTTAAATTCAGGTGCATCTCGGATAAACTGTCTTCATCTGCGTTCAAATATATAACCAAAGCCAAAAGAAAAGATTCATTTAAAGTCAGATGGGTCATGTTTCGATCAGATTATTTTACCCCCCATTTGATACATCCGCTTGATAAATGGTGGCAAGTGTTTAAGTTTGACCCTTTGTTAGCGGGAATAAGACATGGATCAATTCAAACAGCTCAGTATTTGATTAAAACATTTCCTAAATCTCTAAAATGTTCGGATGTTTTCGGTTTTACTGCAGCTTTAGCTAGTGTTGCATTTAACCGGTCCGATCTTTTACCATTTGTTGCTAGCAATTTAATCACTGATAAATGCCAATCGGTGCCATTCTATATCCGTAATTCATCTTTGACATTTGTACAAGACATGCTGTCTCGCAACATATGTCCTAACGGTGGAGGAATAGCTCATGTGATAGCCTTTTATAACTTGCGAAATATGTTCACATACATCGTCCAGCGTGACCTTGTGAAGGACTGGAATGAAGCCGATAATTTGGGGTTCCTACCCGTTCATTATGCTGCAGCCTCATACAATATAGACGTGTTGATGCATTACAAACATCTGGGAAATTTGGATGTAAAAGCTGGAGACGGTAGTACAATTTATCACATTTCTGCCATGAATGGTTTCCTTGCAGCCATTTACCGCAAAGATAATAATTTTCTAAACCGAATACCCGATTTAAGAGATAACAATAACAAGAGTATACTACATTACATGGTATCTTACATGTTTGGCGCACGAACTGCTAGTGTCGAATATTCATTACACAATGCATTATATGGTACAGGACTATTTGAACATTTGATAAAAAACAATAGACATGATTTAATGGCACGTAATACATTACGCAGAAACATCCTACATTACGCTTTGAACAATGGTCATTTCGAAATTATACATGATCTGTATAGTTCTAAAAAATCTTCGGTTAAAAACATGTTATTTCAGACAGATATATTCGGCGACAGCCCTGTCGCGTTTGCATTAAAGACGCATACTCAGGATAATTATGTTCTTCTTGAACCGTATAGTATCAACTGTTTTTATTTTGATATATTTTACACAAAATGTATAACAGAATGGGAGCAATATGGTACATTTATGTCAGCCTGGGAACTTTCTCTTCTACATGTTATAAAGCAAATGACAAAATTTGAATTCAAAGAGTTGCTTGAACCGCATTTATCCCATATTTGGTCAAAAAGTGTTTACCTGTTGGTTGTATTAGTAAAAAATCATCATCAACATCTTGATATAGATTTGTTGCGGAGTTTACTTATACATCATAGTGATTCAAAATTGATGAGGTATAACCAGTTAGTATTAGCTCGTTTTGTACCGTCTGTTTTTGATTACTGTACTTCGGATACTATGCCAATAGATTCTCCGTTGCTATATATTGTTCATAATTTTGATCACAGTAACACATTTTTTAGTCTGTCGCACGAGTATGTTACGGTTATTTTTGATAAAATATTTCGTTCTCGTAAACAAACTGACCCCTTTGATTGCAACGATAAACTTGGCTACAACATAGTTTATCATGCTGTAAAATCCGGAAATATTCAAACGGCAAAAATTCTTATCGAAAACGGTGTAAAGGTTACAAGTCTTGCTATTGATGTTAAAGGAATATTTCTGGCAGCTCTAACACCCCGACGCAGAACTAACGAAACCAATTTTCATGGATGTTCTCCAAAACATACCTCGCAGTCAGTATGTACCGATATATTTATGACTGAAGTATTGAAATTGAACTATAAAACTTTAACAGCTGCCGACTTTTGCGTAAATGGTACTTCTGGCTTATCCCCTATTCATATTTTGTCCGCAAATGGTATGCTTCAGACTTTGAAACGACTGGTCGAAATATTTTCGTCGCAAATTTTAGCATGTTATAATAAAGACAAATTTACTCCTTTGTATTTGGCGCAAACTTTCAACCAAGATGCTGTGGTATCGTTCATATCGAGTAAAACTGCAATTTATTTACCTGATAGGTACGCAGAAGAATATCTCATTATATCGTTACTCCATGACTTTCCTCTGAAAAATTACTCGTTATGTTTTAAGACGCAAAAATATGACAGAAGACAATTTGGACGTTGGTACTACTGTGCTTCCATCATCATGCGACAACTGTCACTGTCAAAACAATATTATTTGAAAAAATCCTCTGGCATTTTACAGCACGTTTGGGAGAACTTAAACAGTTTGGTGACATGTACGGACTTTTTTAACTATCATGCTAGAATCAAATCGTTGCTAGAGTGTGAACATTTTGTAAAACTATGTTTCAGATGTTACGGTAATATTGTGAGACTGCAAAGTAGTGTTCGTGAGTTTTTTGTTTTGAAAACAATTGGACAGATTCCAGTTGCTGCAAATTTGAGAAAATTAGAAAGACTTATTGAGTTATCTATGGAACGATTGATCAATGTAGCCGACAATAAATTTTGTACGCGTTATCAAAAGTGGAAATTCGAAACATTACATTTGTCTGTCTACAACACAATAACTTATGGACAGAGAGTGGCAAAGGAGTTAGTTATCACTTACTTTTTAAGACTGAAAAAATCAGATATCGCTAATGTTCCGCATGAGTATGATTTCCTGCGGTCAAGAATGGCAGTATATTGGTTGCCAGGGTCAAGCACAAACGTAATACCTGTACCACATAATTTCATTTTGAATACTCATAATTTCTATTATCTTAACATATTAAGGAAAACGCTGTCGTATGGGGAACTTCATGATGCGTTAGGAAAATATTTAACGGCGGTTGCTGTTTACGAACCGCAATCACAACCTGTTGAACTTGAAAGAGTTAAACTAGAAGAGCCTTTTGCAGACTTACATTGACCACAGCACATTTCATTTTCTTTTTCTAAAGTCTCCGAGTACACTGGAATTCATTTTATCCTGATCCGTCTTATCAATCTAAACGTACCAGCCAGACGGGCGACCGTCGTGGGGGTGATTTTGTCTATGAACCACATTTGATATGTGTTAAATTTGCATGAAATGTTTTATGAGACGGATGTGATAGATACAGCCGGGAATGGTACAAAATCTATAGATCTTCGAATGTTTCACGCGTGATTGAACCTATCAACAGTTTTACCCGACGGATTATTCCGGTGATATAAATAAAGACGGGTATGAAAATATAATAAATTCCCTTTGGTAAAGGATCGCTAAAATAGTGACGAATCGGCGTTTCGGAGTCGAATTTCATGGTCGTTAGTCGCGTAAGACAGGTAGTCGTTTAATTGATTGGCTAAATAAGGGGAAATGAATTTGGCAGGAGGAAATAGGGTCGCATATGAATTCAGTGAGTCGCATTGGCAGGTTAGACTGTATTCATATTGTTAAATATCAATGCTTATGTACATATGTCAAACTCACGTGTCATATTGATGATGTAAATTTGTTCTGTTACTTATTTAATCCAGGAGAGCATATGTAGGATGAATAAAGGAAAAGTCTGTTATTATCTAATCTGACATTCTCTATAATGTAAATATTTAACTGTTGGTGTTTCGTTTTTGTTTCAGTAAAGCCTTACTGAAGTTAAGTTTTCTTATGTGTTGTAGTTTATTATATTTTATTATACATTTTGTAAGTTCCCTTCAATAAATAAAGCTTATTATTATTATATATATATATACTTTATTACGAAATTAAGGCATTATGCCCATGATTCATTATTACAAGTTACATTGTATATAATAACTACATACATTTTGTTAAATCAAGAAATAATGCATTTTTAATTACTGGTATACATCAGTCTTATAGAAAACACATATGAACATATGCAACACATTGTACATGAATATAGGAATAAGTGGTGAGAGAAAAGAATGTCCATCAAACACCATTTAATTTATACGAATCATAAGTACGTAGAATGACTGAGGTAATGTAATACAGACTAAAATACAAAAAAAACACCATAAAAAAAAAACACAAAAAACAACAACAAAAACAACAACAATGATTTCAATACTTTGGGATAAAAGTGCATTTAATTTGTTTTACAATGATTGTTCTCTCAATTCAAAGCTCTTAAAAAATAAACCGACCATTTTTTACTACCTTTTCATTACTGGATTGTATCAATTCTCTAAACTTTAGTATGTTTGGGTTTTGTCTATAATAAAAAGGGATATACTTGTTTCTATTGCTATTATACATTTTACGTTCGAATAAAAAATGAAACTCATCTACTAAACAATTGCAGAAGTGACATTTTCTTTCATATACTGGTGTTGTGTTGGGTTTAGTCCAACGACCAACTTCAATTTGTAATCTATGGGATGATACTCTAAATCTTGTTAATGCTTTTCTATATTTATTTACATGCACAATGTCTGAATAAGGTTGAAATTTGAATTTTGAAAATAATTTGTGTGTATTTGCTCTGCTTGGTGATTCAATATCACTATTCCAATCCTGTACATACTGATCCGTTAATCTGTCTAACCATAGATAAAAATAATTTGTTATTTCCAACTGTTTGAAAATACCATGCATCACTAAATCCAAGTTTTTTTAGTATACATTTAACATTTCTGACCCAAGATATCTTATTTGAGTACAATTCAAGATCACATAACATCATATCATAAACAAGTCTAACATATTTAGTATCTTCAGTTGTCAAAATTCTTATCCAATATCTAGTTGTATTAAGCACCATTTTGTTTCTTGCAGGCTTTTTTCCTTTCTCACCATACACAAAAGTATTTTGAGCCTGCTTTTTAATACCCAATAGTTGTTTGTAATATTTTAAAAATACTTGTAAAAGCATCCCCATATTTCACTACCATAGCTTAGAACGGGTTCTATTAATTTATCATTCAAGTTTAGTTGATGACTAACTGATAAGTCTAAAAAATCATTCATGTAAGATTTTATCTTGAAAGTTGCTTTCATTGCTTGACCGGTCAGTGGTGCTTCAAAGGTATATTTGAATGAACCACCTGTTGAAAATACTATACCAAGATATGTAAACTTAATAACAATCTCAATTTCTTGTCCTTTATAAGTAAAGTTTGTATTTTGTCTCAGATTACCTCCCTATTTTTGTTGTGTTAGTATTAACTGACAGTTTCCATCCATCACAATAATTTTCTAGTATATCTAAAACGTTTTGTAAGCCTTTTTGATACTCCGAGAACAAAACAATATCATCTGCATATAAAGTCAAATATAACTTCAGCATATACCATCATATCCTTTTTGAATGAAAGTTTCTTCTATATCATTGAGATAGATTGCAAATAAGAGAGGGGATAAACTTTCTCCCTGTCTAACCCCTAAATTACAGATAAAATCATCACTCAGTGTATTATTACATTTAACTCTAGATTTCACATGAGTATACATTGAATATATAATGTTAAAAATCTTCCTCTAATACCTGTTTTCAATAACTTATACCATAGTATATCTCTTACAACAAAGTCAAAAGCTTTGAAAAGTCAATAACTGCTACATATAGTTTCTTGTTTCTTATCAACATATAATTCATGACATTGTATAAAATAAATATATTGTCAATTGTAGACATATTTTTTCTAAAACCTGATTGTGCCTCTATATACAAATTATACATCTCCATCCAAGCATTTAGTCTATTGTTCATTTTTGTTTGTAAAAAGCTTGCCAAGTGTACTTAATAAAGTTAAGCCTCTGTAATTAGATGGTTCTAATGTGGAGCCTTTTTTGTGTATTGGTATTATATGTCCTTCTGCCCATATATCTGGAAAATGACCCATATCAAATAATTTATTAAATAGTTGGTGTAAATAAGTATAAATTTGTTCTGAGCCATATTTAAAAACTTCATTTAAAACAAAATCTGGCCCTGCTGACTTATCACTGTGTAATTCTTTGCAGGCTTTTTTTATATCAGATATTATAATTTCTTGATTAAGTTCCTCAAACATAATATTGAGCTCATTTTTTAAGTATCTGTCATTAAACTGGATAATATCTTCATCAGGTTAAAAGAAAGGTGATTCTGGATCATTTATTGCTTTAAAGTAAGATTCAAAATTAAATATATTGCTTTGCTCATGCCGGTCTGTTCTTTATTTGTTTGGTTCATACGTTGGCCAGAAATGCTACTTAATGATAACATATCAATATTTTATAAACAGCTTTACAAACAAGCTTTTATCTTTAGTGCTAGATAGATTATTTGTTTGCATTGAAAGTATACATGTATCAGTAAATTATCCATGAACCCGCTCTGTTCTGTAGAGCGCTGAGCTGTCATCCGGGAGGTTCGACACCCGGGCGGGGCGGGTCGTATCCTTATGGAGAGAAGATGTCAGCTGCTTACAGAAAGGCGATTTTATACCGGTTGATAATTAATTATAGAGTAATTCTAGCAGCTGACTACTACATGTGACTGCAAACATGTTGAAAATGGCGTTAAACCTTTAAAACACAAACGAAACAAACAAAACAAATATATCAATTATCCTTATTTTCAACATTTTTTCAAGAGTCTGTATTATATTCTTAGCTGATTGTAACAATCACATACCTACCGGTATACATTGAGTACATAAATTAAAGTGGTATAAATTGCTGAACTGTTTGTACATGTATATTCCATTTGATTCTAATATTTTTCTTTTGTTATTAATTTATTGTAAGAGTATCTTGTGTATAAAGTTGTATGTTTTTTTGTTGACAATTGCTATCTCTTATTTTGTTATCATACGTTGTTTTCGTATTAAAACAAAGTCTTAAATGCTGTTGTCGTTTGTTTGCTGATATTTTTGTTTAAACGTATTTATTTTTAGATTGATCGTGAAACAAGTTCTTCAAGACTAACTCTGGCCGCAAATGTAGCATCTAGAGTTTCAACAATTTTCTATGATTTGACCATGTGACCTAGTTTTTGTGACCACTAAATTGTCCAGAAACAAGTCGTGGACGGACGACGGATACCTTGACGACGACCGACAGACGGCAGACATCAAACGATCAGACACGCTTACCATGACCACTTCAAATTGTTTGTTTTCATTGGGTTTTACGCCGTTTTATAATTTTTTCAGTCAGGTGCGTTGACCTTACCCGTTATTCTGGAATGAATTATCAACAAATACTAACTTGCTCTTCCGGAAGCAACTGACAACATAACCTGCCCACTCCGGGAATCGAACCTGGGCCTGTATGCAAAACACGTTAAGACTGAAACTCAGACTAAGACTAACACCCGGCACGTGCCCCCTAATTTTCCCCAACCGTACATGTATATAAATACGAAAATATACAGAGATCTTTCATTATAAGATTTTCAAAAAAGCGATTCTGAATTGGTTTTATGTTCAATAACTTAAAAACAAAGAATAAAACACAGTCATTGCCGTTTTATAAGGCTTGAGAAAAAACAAAAAATGACCAAAAAGTTACGCCCCGCTCTAAAACCAAATCCTGGATCCGCCCCTGGGTATTACCCATTCTACACTTTTGTATTTTATTAAAATATATACTGTAATAATAACATGGAAGGAAAAAGAATATTTAACATATTAAAGTCCAAGTCTGAGTTTCAGCAACGGTGTTTGTGAATACGGACCCTGGATCTGCCGACTGACAGTCTAGCGCTCTCTATCTGTTGAGCTAGCAGGGCGGGCTACGAATTGTAGAAATGTCAGTTTATCGAGTCTGGTTTATACTTGTGATAAATGATCAATAAGCACAGGACGACCATTGAAAAGATAACACATTCGTGCGTGTTCGCTTTATGCTTGTTTTTATGATAAAAAAATCGAGGTTAATACACTTACGTACAATGGCAACGTGACACTATTTCATTCAGTTATTTTGCTTTTACATTATAATATTTTGCTTGTGCGATTCCAAGTAGCAGAGAAAGTCACGTGTTATACACGCATACACGAAATAGATTGCATGAAATACAATTTAATATAGATATTAAGATTGTATGTAGAAGTTCTTTTTTTCTTTTTAACAACAAGTATCTATACAACTGGCGAAGATCAATGGACCAAAAACAAAATTCGTTTCACCTTTACGGTCGATTTCATACAAGCTGTTGCTGCCATTGACAATGCATTGTTGTGTATTTGACTGACTATATAAGCATTATAGGAGTCCTTACACTTCTGACTAAATATATGGCATCTAAATTCATATATGACATATTAATGATACCATACAACAGGACGAGTCTCTGCTATTATAATGAGACTATATTATATATATTTATATGTGTACATGTTAGGGACAATGACCGGAGCAACAATTTAGACAAGTTTAGAAAAGTGTCTAGACCGCCCTTTTGGCACAATATAAAAATAAGATACACCTAATTGGAATCATTTTTCGAAAGAAGACAGTAATAAACACAGCGACAATAACAAACCCTCAAATAGATATGTAGAATGTTTTTTTCGGCGTTGCTGTATAACATTTATTTTGACCTACATTTTGACCAACCAAATGTTGTCCTCGAAGCGGGAGTTTTAAAATCTGACCAATCACACAAGAGGCACCAAACGGGCTTTTCGTAAGATGTGCGAACATTATCAGTTGGATATTGCATTATCTTTTACGTCATCAAATTGTTAACAAACCAGAACGAGGCAGATTTACCAGGGGCACGAATCTAATGAGAAAGCTTCCAGACGTAATGATTTATATTAATGTTTTGTTTTAGTTTAGATATGAAACATATGTAAGTAAACTGTGTACTGAATAAACTAGAAAATAATTTTCTTCTTAGGGGCATAAATCTACGAGGAAACAGCATAATATAAATGACACTGATGAGACAGGTCCATGATTATAGTATACATAGATCCGAGTTAATGTTTTGTAAGGGTTTGTTTTTCAACATGTTGCAAAAAACATTATTTAATTTAACATACCGTAAGACATCATTCTATCTACGCCGTCTTTTTTAAAGATATTTCTTGGTAATTGTTTAAATATTGTTTTGGTGGCTATGCCTTTGTAAGTGGCATTTCCTACTCGACCTATTCTTTCATTTAAATCATGGATTGTGTTTTCATTACTTAAATTGTTTTATAACTTCATTCATCCCTTTTTCATTTGTTTTATTATTTCATTATGTAGTGATCTGAGTGGGAATACTCATGTTTGGTGCATTTTGGTATTCTCTTTGCCACCTTATGTCATTTTTTTATTAATACAGGATATTTCAAGTGACTATGTGTAGGTGGTCATAACTTAATTGGCTGAAAATGCTCGTACTGAAATCCCCATGTGCAGTTTCTAATGTTGAGAAAGCTATCAGATTAAAACCGTCTAAACATTTGAGTGTTGTATGTTTCGTAAATTGTAGTTTGTACTGACATTGTAAAATACCTTCGATAGTGTCGTTATATATATCAAAAGGTGCAGCTTTAAATTTTTTTAATTCGTTCGTTTGGTTCCCCACCTTGGTAGGTATAGTACGCCACCTCCCAAATGATTTTCTATTGAGCAATAACAACTCTTCAACCACACCAGACAAATAAAAAATGTAAAATAATACGATAAATATAATCTAGAACAACAGCCAAAGGGTGTTGCTCTGAAGTGGCTGAAGTGTAAAATTGCAACACGCAGACGAGCCTCTGTATTCACATGCGAATTTCTTATTTTCGTGAGCAACCTGTCCGTCATACAATTTCATGCAGTTTACTGATAACAAAATATCGATCTTAATCGGAGTCGTTCATACATATTTTCGTTTAGGTGTTTATGTTATATCATCCATAGGTAAACGGATTGAAAACTACAAATGGATAACATCAGAAGAAATCCAGACTATCGGAATTACGCAGTGATCTGTGCCGCTATAGAATTTGTTGAAGAGAAATTAAAACCATACACAGATAGAAAACTTGTTGAAACTCATCAGGAGATTTACAAGAAAATGGCCGGCAAGCCAGTATGTACACAGCAGTGTAGCGTAACATTAAAGAACCAAACTGCACAGTAAGTGTATATTTCGTATTTGTTGTATGTTTTAATTAAACTTTATTAAATTAATAATAACTTAATATTGATAGCTGAATGAGTTATTTATTACTCATAGGTATCATTGCCTGCTCTTGAACGGGATATTACTGGTCATAGCCATAACAAGTATGTGGAACAAATTGAATTAAGTGTTTTAGTGTCAGATTAGCCAATACTTAAATCGATTTAAACCACCCAGTATTTTTACTGACAGTTTCAAGGCTGTAAATCGTTGTGGGGTATTCTTTCTAATTATATGTTTAATAGGTATGTTATGTTTGCAATGTGCTGTTCGTTTACGTAATATAATTCTTAAATTCTTCCTCCACCCTTTCGGCATTTCCCGGGGTCTGTTTGGGGTGGAATTGTCCTGTGTATTAGACATAACTCTCTCTTTCACCATTAAAACCTTTAACATGTTTCTTAACGTGTTTAACTAACTACAGTTTTATGTACCAACTTTTTCGACAACCTGCATGGTTAGTCCGCGGCCGTGGTCAAGTGGTTAGTGCGCTGGACTTGTAACCCGGCGATCCAGGTTCGATTCCCGGTCGCGGCAGGTCATACCCTTCCATGAAAATTTGACAAAAATGTCGATATTCCTCCACATGTGGAGAAGTTGCCGGCTCCTTTTGGAAGGGTAAGTTAGTACTGGTAAGAATTCAGTCCAGGAAAAACTGGTTAGGTGAACCGGCCGCCGTATGTAACTGAAATATCGTTGAGAAACGGCGTTAAACCCGATGAAAAAAACAAACAAACTGTCTGTCCGTCATTGATACATCCGTGTAAGTCAGATTTTATTACCGAGATATAGTCTGTTTTTGTTGGGATTGTACTTAACGTATGGGGCACTTGTTCCTATCCCCAGGCAATGATTTTATAAATTGATCGATTGGTCTCTATTAACAGCTTTACATTACTGAATACTGGTCCAAAGTGTTAATCCACAAATTCTATTTCACATAAATATAGTTTCTAAAAATGCCAATATATAGTTCTCCTGTTAATTGCAGAAAGTGTCTTTAGTTATGATTCAAATGAATTGATATATCGAAAAAATCACGTTCATTATTTCCGATCATTTTGTAATATTGCAGTTAAGATTATCATGATAAAAATGGCGGGTTAGTTGTTTACATGTATAGCTATGTCGTTATCTATAAAGGCAAGGTCGGATACAAGTATCGGTAACATACATAGATTAATACTTAAGACATGTGTTATCTCACTACATGCAGCTTATCGACAAGCAACGATCAGACAAGTATTTGGGGCATGTTTCATAACTTTGTCTTACGGGGGAGCGTTTCGCAAACATAATTTATATATATACTGGAAGGATGAAGAAACGCAGAGAAACATAAACTGGAATATTTAGCTACTGGACCGAACAAAATACTTGGTCAGATGACTATCTTGGTTCATGTGCACATTACCAAGCGTAATAAATCACTCAACCGTTTAGAATAGCGTCCCTTCTGGTACGGGAGTAAAAAAAAGCAAAAAGCACATGAAGCACATCAATGATAACATATCGTCACACCACTTTGTACTCTTGACAATATTAAATCGATTTCTGCTATTTGTATTGAATATTGATTTCTTAAAATCATTGTACGGTTGATAGAAGGTAAGACGGGTCATGCAATAGCTTATTGCTATGTATTTCGGAGTAAATATTTCCACAATAGAACGTCATGCCTGACATCTCAGATACACTGGACAGGTCACCGACCGACCCCGATTTGGCTGTCCGCGCGTGACTTCGCAACGTCAAGACAGAACTAATCGTCATTCGCTCTTGCATAATTGGCACCTTACTGCCACTATGAGAAATAAATCGTTTGCGGGATGATGCTCTGCGCCTTTATGTCGGTCTGCCTTTCACTCGTGTACGTCACGCGTCGTATGGCTTGTGTGGCGGCACATGCTCCCAGACGATGTACAATGAGGCAGTGTAGAACGGACTATTTCACAGATGAGTCCCGGTTCACTCGTTTTCGCCCAGGCGGTCGACGTCTTGTATACCGGTGTCATAGAGAACGCTTGCATTCTTGAGACAGATATTTTTTGGATGGAGTCTCTCATGGGGTAAACTCACTGTTGGTTGTTATAACGGGTCATTTAACAGCAGTACGATTCAGGGAAGAAATGTGATCCGCCCTGTCTTAGTCCCCTTCTTGCAACAACGTCGCTTGATTTTTTACCACGATTATACCCGGATCCATATTGCCAGAGTTTGCCAAAATTTCCTGGCTACCCATAACATGGATCCAATAGACTGGAATCACAGTCCAGATTTGTCCCTTGCCGACCTGTTATGGGACGAACTTGACAGACGGTTACGACGTCGCAATAATATAACCGCTACTCTTGACCAGTTAAGAACTGCTGGAAGCATGGGACAATATTCCATTCAAGTAGAATCAGAGCTGTAATTGCGGCGTGAGGGGCGTACCAGATACTGTGGAGCCCGTCGATTTTAATTGTATTTTGGTTACCTTCCCAAGCGCTTTAATTACTCAGGAGACTTTCGTAAGAACTTATGAAATCTTTGGAGTTTATTCAATAAGGATAGCTATTTATATTCATGTAAAGTATTGTCGATAACATGTAAAGCATTTATTTAAGTAAAGTATATAAGCCGAAAACGATCCAGTATGTAAATTATTGGACCGCCTGGCGCCGAACACAGTGCAATATTTTACATACTTGATCATTTGAGGTTTATATGTTACTTAAAACACTTCTTTAGAATCATTGTATAATAGTACAAGGGTACAATTAAGAAGACGAAGAACAAAACACTATTTATTTGTAACTGATACAAGATTATTAATTTATTGATTAAACATATCACTTATTGTATACTATAATAATCGCGATATAAATGATGTCTTTCTATACATATTTCAAATATATGAATAGCCCTCATAGCCATTATATAGGTATACGTCCTGTCTTTTTCAAGGACCATTCTTAGTGCGTGCTATTGGCCTTGGTAATATTAGACCGCACATGAGTCCAGTTTTCCAGTCGATTCATTGTCATTCATTGCAGCAATGATTCAACGACTTAATACACGCGCTTCACCTCTTGCCGTTCACATAACAACATTTGAGCAAAACTCATTTCTCTTACCGTTGTATCCAACAAATTAAGTAATGAGCTATGATGAGTTATAGGAGCCGTAGTTTTGGCTAATTTGGTGGAATTGTATAAACTATGCACCGAAAAAGACATTTTCTAACTTTCTGACAAACTAAAATTGTTAAAGTTCTAGCGCCATCCAGGAATCAGTTTATAAACTTAGATTGGGTTGTGGATCAACAACAAGCATTTAAAAATGGTACTACATTGCCTGATTAAAAAAAATCAATTGCTGCTTTTAGTACAAAGAAAAAATATACGACAATACTCACCTTTTACTAACCAAAATTCTCTCGCGCTGCATATCGGAAAACTCGATCGCTTTCCTTATGCTGTTCTCAATTTGGAGGAAAAGCGCGTGTTAAGAGGACGTGCGTAATAATGTACCAATCCTTATTTGTTCAAAGGCTTAAACATGAGAAGAATAAACTAAGTACATGTAGTGTTCTGATTTGTATAGACTACATTGGCTCATTGCATAAAGTTTGCAAGTGAATACATTACCTTTTCGAAAGACTCCTGAACTATGATTGCTGTTTAGTCGTATTAAGAGGACAGTTAATAAACAATTTAAATGCATTTATGTAATATGTTTCTACACAAATGTTGCCTGAGTGAAAAATTCATTTTCACAAGTTTACAAAGTCCATAAGATGTATGGTCCACTCTGTATGGTCAAACATTACTACAACGTATGTTTTGTTGACAGTTCCAAGGCTGTAATTCGCTATATGGTTGTTGTTTCTGTTTGTGTTTTGAATTTGTTTTGTATTGCCCTTTCGCCTGTGCAATTCTGTCACTTTATATAGTGTTCAAGTTGTTTCCTGCCCAGTTTCGGCCTGTTGCGACCAGTTGTCTTGACTTGTCCAGTGATCTTTTCCATCCATTAATCCCCCCCCCCCTTCCTTCACTGTCCATTTTGATTCTCCTAGTTGTTCCTTGTGGTCTGCCGGTCCATTCCTTGTGCCTCTGTTCCTTAACATGTGTACATGTTGACCTCCTTAAGTGCCTTATGTTTTTGGGATTGTTGTTTTCCCGGAGGTCTGCGTGGGGAGGCACTGTCTTGTGTATGTGGCGTTGCCTGTAGTTACGTATTCTCTCTCTTTTTTTACAAATGAAACATACGGTACTCTCTGCTATTGACAGAAGTCCAGTATTTCCCTGCAGTATATTCTGAAACTGAAAGCAAATCCTCTTAACCCTACACATGAAGTTGTTTTTAACCCTAAAGTCAAACGTCTCTTTAAACAGAAACCAAATGACATACCTCCGCTTGACATTCGCATGTCTCAGTCTATTGAAGACATCCAAGTGAATATGGACTCAATTGAACAGATACCAGACACCCCACCCTGGACCTCAAGTCTGCAAATTACCGCTTCGATCTAACTAGACAAGAAGTATGACACAGACGGGATCATATTCCAAACAAAGTACAATGAAATAAAAGAAGAATATGCGACTCACAAACCAATTTACACTGACGGATCTAAAGACGGTGACACTGTTGGAGCATCAGCATTATCTGATAACAACATTATGAAATGTCGCCTACCTACAAGTCCTCTGTGTTTTCAGCTGAGGTGAAAGCTATTGATCTTGCTCTCAATCTTGCAGAGGAATCTAGAGAAAGTAACTTCATCATATTTTCTGACTCTTTATCCACCTTACAGGCTCTTTTCAACAAAGATCTGGAAAACCCTATCATTTGCAAAATCCTTAAACGAATTTCAAGACTCAGTACTACGAGAGAAATTGTGTTTTGCTGGATCCCGGATCATTTCGGTATCTAGGGAAATGATAAGGCTGACAGAAATCCCAAGTCTGCCTTGACATTACGTATTTCAGATGTTAAAGTTCCTTCTTCTGATTTTAAATCTGCTGTTTCATCAAGCACCCAATCTTCGTGGCAATCCCAGTGGGATACAGAGGACAATAACAAGATGCACTCAGTGAAACCAGTACTTGGAGAATGGCAACCTGCATACAGGCCCATCCGAAAAGAAGAGGTTATAATAGCCCGATGCAGAATTGGGCACACACGTCTTACACACTCCTGGCTGTTTGGCCGTGATGCTAGACTGGACTGGTTCCATGTAATACGCCTTTCATAGTACAACATTTTCTTGTCGACTGTGTTGACCTTCCACCAGTCCGCTCCCAATATTTCAATACCACTGACATTAAAAGTCTCTTTGAGACTATACAAGTTGGAAAAATTATAAGCTACATCAAAGAGATTGGCTTTTACAACAAGCTATGATAAGTTTTTAATCCATACTTACATATATTACATTTACCAGTGAATGAGGATTGCCTCGCTCACCCTGGTACATAAAATATACTCTTACCCTAATGATCCCAATTTTTACCCACCATATTTACACCAATTTAACACATACAAGTATATCACATAGCCTTTTTAGTTTCACATATTCTTGACATTCGTTGCGCGCTAAATGACCAAAGCTGTCGATGCGCCGTATAACAACATATAACTAACTATCATTACAATACAGTACTGCAAGTACACATGAATAACGCCATCGAAATGTTTTAAATCAACGTTCGGCATTTACACTGCGTTTCTTCATCGCTTCAGTATATATTGTACATGTGCCACATGAGTCTATGACCTTCTGGTTATTTGAAATAAACTTTAACGTGGTAAACTAGGTACTTGATTCATATAATATCTAGTCATCTGTGTGGATGCCGCATTTAGGGATTATTTTGAACAGAATAAAATAAAGTAAAACCTTAAACAATGATGTTGACAGCCAACTGTAAACACACATAGGAATATTTATTTCGAGCTAAACATGTGCTTCAAATATGGTGTGAGTGCTCAATGCAGCCTGTCTGGAGGTATGAACACTTTGTTCGCTGGTCCTGTTGATTTGTTATGTGAACTTCTATCAGAACAGTCCTCATGTTGATGCAATCCATCCCCCGCGAAAACGAGTACGAATGATTGAGACTTATAGTGACATATATCCAACTGTGTCATCGTACGCGTTGACATGTTAATTTACATTCAGTCATGCAACCCCGCTGATGTGAAGTCACGGCATCATTTTGTCACAGCAGCGCATGTGCACTAAATTTAGAACGTATTAAATATTTCCATAACACTGTATTAAATTATTATTGTTGTTAATTGTTAGTTTAATGTTCAGTTTCAACATAGGTTGACGTCAAATCTGGTTAAGTTAACGGTATTAATCGTCGTTATTTTATTTTGTGATTTTTTTTTAACTATTTCTTCTCGACCGAATCACTAAAGACGAGTCAATGCAGTTGCGGCTAACTGTGTCAACATAGACCTGTTAATTTACGTTCAGTCATTCACTTCCGCTGATGTTACTCAAGAATATACCTGGTGGCGTCACGGCCTCATTTCATTACAGCAGCGCGTGTTCACTAACTTGTGAACTTATTAAATATTTCCTTAAAACTATATTAAATTATTTATGTTGTTAATTGTTCGTTTTGTGTTTAGTTTCAACATCGGCTGACGTCAAATATGGTTCAGTTATCGGTATTAATCGTCGTTTTTTTATTTTTGTGCAACTGTTTGGAACTATTTCTTCTCGACCGAATCACTAAAGGCGAGTCAAAGCAGGAGCGGGTTAAGAAAGGAATCTATGTGATATTTTCTTTAAAGTCCATTTACAAGTTATGTGGTAAATAGAATATAGGAATTGTGTTCATATTTAAAGCCTCGCATTATATCATTTGACCGACTCGTTTTATAAATTCAATAACACATGAACACTCACGTTAGATCCTCTATTATAATTACCGTAATTATTTTGGTAAAATATTTTGTCAATGCCAATTCAGCTATGGCATATTAATATATACCACGAGAATAGACTACCATGAACTAGTCAAATTCATTGAGTCAATTACAAATGATAATGAAAAGACTACAAGAAAATAAGCTTTTACACAGAAAGCATTATATTCTAGTATATGCAAATGTTAAGTAATGTTCTTTAATATTTCAAGATGGTGTATATCGTGTAAGAGCTGGAAAACACATTTAATGAAAACAAGAAATAAGCCAACAAATGTATCATGGGAAAAGATGAACTCGAATGATTGGCCTTTTGATTATGATGAAATAGTGGACGTTTATCTTCCACCGTCATGGGACACACGGAACTACCAGGACCTAAGTACAGCATGCCATATATGGAGCAGTATGAAATCATGTAAAATTAATCCAGCAGTTTTAAGGAGAATTCGAAATGTCAGGAATCAATACTTTGCTCATAATACTTCCCATAGCGCCACAATTGTGGAAAAATCAAGAACATTCGATACCTTTAGCGATTTATTTAAGGACCAAGATGTGACCCAATATATAGACACAAACGATTGTTTGCATGGTCTCTCGGTGATTGAAAATGGAGTTGGTGAAGATAGACAGCTGTCTAACATCGAGATACAGCTTCAGAAATTGCAAGACTCACAAGCAGAAAATAAGAAGTTATTGCGACAGTTTTCGAGGTTGTTTCGATGGTTGTGGGAAGGTTTCAATGACAGGCAATTACTTGTCTGGATTGTGATACTAGCCTACATCTTCTATGTCAACTCGCCTGTCTGGAAAAGAAAACATCAAGGTATTTTTAACTTTTATTCTTCAACTGTCTAATTAAGAAATGTAGGAGTATTCACCCACTTCAAAGCTGTAATTAATATGTAAATTTTTAATTAACCACTCGATAAGTATTACTGATTTTAACGTTTAAAGCCATATCATAGATTCGATAAAGCAGCATATCGGATAGAAGAAACATAGCGTTGTTGTCATTTTAATTTTTTGATTGTTTTAACATGAATAGATGTGTCATATTTGACAATGTTATGAAATTCCAATGGCCAAGCCTTATAATCACATCGATGAACAAATAAAATTTGACCATCCAAACTTTTCAATTGGCAATCATAAACACCAAATTCATTCTGACAGAATAGTGTTACAACTTATTCTGTGTGATGAGGCACTGACTTATGTATGTGGCGTTCCCTGTAGCATCTTATTTTCTCTCTTTCAGAATGCATTTCGGAGCAGTATAGCATCCCATTTCAACAAGATCTTCAGTTGTTTCCATATCTAAGTGGGCACTCCAGCTTTATTGGACGTGAGTGGCTTTTTAAAGATTTACACAGTTATTTGTTATTTGATTCTTCTGTAGAAAACACTCATGGAATCATTCTTTCTGGAGAAATGGGGTATGGAAAGTCGGCCATCGTATCCGAATTGTTATGTCCAAAAATTAACCAAGAGAAAGCCCAAGAGCTTCGACAACATATTGTTGCCTTTCACGTCTGCAAGTTTGACGTGAGAACCACGCATGACCCCGTGCGGTTAATAAGACGTATTGTTGGATTTTTGTCCATGAAAAGTGCCGAATTTGGAAGTAGTGTGTCTTTGTTACCAGACAGTTCTTTACTGAATGACAAAGGAGGTTGTGCTAAGGAGCCAGAAGCGTGCTTCGATCAAGGCATAACTTTTCCGATAAAAAAACTCAAACATATTGAAAATCCACCGTGGATAATTGTGATTGATGCCCTTGACGAGTGTGAAACATCTGGACACAACGATATCCTACAGTTACTCATAAAACGTACAAAAGATCTTCCTAAATGGCTCAAATTAGTCGTTACTTCTCGTAACATGACCTCCTTATCTCGATTAAGGCAAATTAAACTCAAATATTTAGAGTCAAACGACAAAAGGAATCAAAACGACCTTAAGACGTTCATTAACTTACACTTACCTGAGTCTCCTTCAAAAACACGTGTTATTGATGACCTTCTAGCAAATAGTGATGGGAATTTTGTTTACGTTGTTCAAGCTGTGAGTTGGCTGCTGGCGAAACATGATTCTAAAATCCTTCCTGAACTACCAGCTGATCTTGGAAATGTGTACGAAATAAATTTTGACAGGCAGTTTGGAGACGCAGAATTATACGCTGTTCCTAAAATGATTCTAGAAATAGTGTGTTCGACAATCAATCCAATTGATAAAACCGACATCTACGCAATTCTGAAAGAGAACGGAGCTTTATATAATGTTACTGAATTTAACCACTACTTCAATACGCTTTCATTTTTCCTTAATGTTAATAATGGTGTGCGAGTAAAGCACCAAGCCCTGTTCTATTGGCTTACAAGCGAAACAAACTTACATTATCGCATATCATTACAAGCGGGCCATGTGCAGATTTCTACATATTTATTTAGCATTTCCAACGCGAACAAAAGTGTTGATTTCGTTGATTTGGCAATCCATGTTGGTAATTCTGATGATTCAAATTTAAAGAAAATATTTATTTCCTCTCAAATGGTCAGTGAAGACATAGTTAACAAGAAGAATTTGCTACACAAACTGGTTTGGAAAACTTCAGCAGGAACACCTTTGGAATTAATGTTAGAACAACTAAAATATGTTGATAATTTAAATGAAGGTAATGTCACGACAGCGTTTGTTGCAGCATCAAAAGGGAATGTCGATCAGCTAAAACTATTGCATAAGAAAGGCGCAGACATCAATTTTCGAGTTGATGGTAACTTTATAATTTATAGCGGGAATATAGGTAATAAGATAGAGCAGATGAAACGTTTGTATTATTCCGGTTATAATCTTTTGCATATAGCAGCACAACACGGTCATCTAAATGTTGTGCGGTATTTGCTTCAGCAAAACGGTACCTTGTTGCATCTTAAGAATAGTTTAGGTCTGCATGCCGGTCATATTGCTTGTGAAAACGGACACATTCGTGTTATAGAAGAATTGTTTAAGTTTAACTCAAAACTGTTTGATTATGAATGTTTATATTATTCATCAAAACATAACCACAAACACGTGGTCGAATGGCTAGTATCGCGAGGTGTTAAATTTGAATGTATATCGAATCGAATGTCTGAAGATGCCTTAAATGAAATACAGTCAGTATCTACTGGTATGTGGAACCTTCCTCGGGTATTGTTCCCTGGTGAAGGTAATTTATTTCCAACCATAAACCCTTCGGATAAATGGTGGATAATTTATAAGTTTAATCCCCTTCTAGAAGCAATCCGCATGGGTTCCCTCACTACAGCTGCCTTTTTAATTGAATCATTTCCTGACGCATTAGATTGCAGAGATGCGTTTGGATTCTCTGCAGCGTTATCTAGTGTCGTTTATAATCGCTCTGATCTTTTCCCTCGTATAATAGATAGAATTACAACGGACAAGTGCGGTAAAATGCCCTTACACATTGTTAACTCATCGCAACATGAAATTGTGGAAATGTCGATAAAAAGTGTGTGTCCAGAGGATGGAGGATTAGCACATATCCTTGCGCTGTATCCATCTAAACAACAACTTCTTTACTTTGGTCGACACCATTTCCATGCAATACAATGGAATTTACCAGACAAACTGGGTAATTACCCTATTCATTACGCCGTATCTAACAACAACTTGTTATTTATTACTTTGATACGTATACGATTTAGTTTGATCAGTGACACCAGAACACGAAATGGTTCTACACCATACCATATTGCTGTTAAATCTGGAGGTTTGACCCGTTTATACGCATTAACGGACTCTCTTAATTTGCCAATTCCCGAATTGAAAGATGAAAATCAACAAGGAATTCTTCATCACGTTGTTCAAATGCCATTTAATGACCAAACGGCTACTTTCGAAAAGGAAAAACAAGGCAACTCGCTATCAATATTTGATAGTTTAGTCAATAAGTTTGGACATGATTTAATGATACTTGACGTGTACGGTAGGAATGTTTTGCATTATGCACTGAAATATGGATATTTCCATATCGTGAATTATTTAATTCAATTGAAAAACGTAGAATTTAAGACTTTATTGCATCAAAAAGATTCAGAAGGCTACCATCCAGTTGAATATGCATTGAAAAACTATCAACGTGATGTATATTTTATGATCAGCAACAAAGGAAAATGTCCATACTATGACGTTTTTTCTATAATGTGTACCAAAGAGTTTGATCAGTTAGCTGAACATATGTCCTCCTTGGAATTGTCATTGTATTTGGTGATATTTAATATGTCTTATTCAGAGTTGCAGTGGTTGATTGAACCAGTTCTTCCACACATTTGGTTAAAGAGTTCATACGTAATGACCGCCGTGATATCCATGCACAAATATCACAATGAACATATTCTTCGTCAGTTAGTGATCCAAAATGAAGTAACAGGTGTCACAAAATTTAACCAGTTGATGCTGGTTCGCTATGTCCCGTCTGTATATCGTGTTTGTGGTAAAACATTGGTAAATTCACCGTTGCATTACATCATGCTTCACTTTGACTTCAAAGATACGCTATTTGGGTTCAATAAGATCAACCAAAACTTTGCTTTGGAGGTCTTATTTCCAAAATCGAAAGCTAATTCTGATTTCAGTTGTAAAGATAAAAATGGATTTAACATATTTCACTATGCTCTCATGGGGGGTAACATTGAGGGTGCAAGGTTATTCATGAACCATGGAATTGAAGTGTTTTGCCACCCCGTGTCATTGAGAAATATATTTCTGATGGCACTTCAAGCTCCTTTAAGGTCAGTTGACAACTTATTATTTGGGTGTTCTTTGCATATGTTGTCACAGGAATCATGCACTGATTTACTACTGATGGATTTACTAAGGTCACATAAGCATGAATTCGTAGCAAAGGATATTTGCATCAATGGTTCCTCTGACTTGTCCCCGATACATTTATTGACAGCGAATGGTATGTTAAGAACAGTTAAGCAGCTTGTAAAAATGTTTTCATCGTCTATATTAAAGTGTAAAAATGTTGATGGGTTTACACCGTTGTATTTTGGTAAGTTATTTAGTAAAAATGATGTCGTATCGTTTATAGAAAGAAAAACAAAGATAACAATACCACATCGCGACGCAGAACAGATGCTTCTTTTATATTTATTAAACGGATTTCCGAAATTTGGTAGTGCAGGCGCAGTGAATCCGTTCAAGTGTACAACCATGTTTTCATCATCATATAAACAGAACAAGAAATGGTATTATTGTATAAAGTCTGTTTTGAATAGCATGTACTTTATTACACATCCGTCTTTTCTCTCACTGAAAGTTGTCGGGACGCATGTATTGGATACCGTTGAATATACAGAGCATTGCATACATATTTTAGATACATGTATGTATTTACGACGACGTATCCATACTTACGACATTTTGAGGTGTTTTAATATAGATTGTATCAACAACTTCGTATATTTAGCTAATAATGTTAGCTCTCTCTTCCTCGTCTCGAAAGAAGTCGCAACTAAGATTATTCGTAACAAAACAATCACCAGACTCGTCGACATATGCAAAACGCGAATTAACGATATTATAACGACATTAGCATGTACAGAAGAGACTGCATGGAAATACGGTTCTTTGTTAGTTTCTTTACGTGGACTCTTGCGTACAGTTAGATCGGATATACAGAGTATTGCTATTGAATATTATTTGCAAGGCAAGCAATCCATACCGATAAATGTTACCCATTATTACGAATTCTTACAACAAAGAATTGTAGAACATCATTTTAACACCTCTAGACGTCTTCAAGATCCAGTTGTTTTGATTGAAAATAATTTAATCCTAAATTTTAATCATTTTCAGTATCTTCAAATTTTAAGATCGATGTTATCTGTCAGGGAATTGATGCAACGGACATATATCTCGGTTGAGTTCTTTTTAAATTATACAACAATTGTGAAGACGGAAATCAAGTCTATTGAAATGAAAATGCTTACTGAACCTTTAAAAGGTCTTAAATAATATGGCGATTCTTGATATGCCAGACTAGTATAGAGCTAAACTAAGATGTATCTTTGTGAAATTATCCATCACTTTCAGTCCCGATATCTTTC
Organism: Mactromeris polynyma; assembly: GCA_032209605.1. NCBI lineage: Eukaryota > Metazoa > Mollusca > Bivalvia > Venerida > Mactridae > Mactromeris > Mactromeris polynyma. The sequence goes on along the minus strand of JASFXZ010000027.1, from coordinate 4,052,003 downwards.
AATCACACTAAACTTGCTGTTCCCGTTCCCCTCTTTTCCGTATGTTTCCGGCCTTGTCGTCTACTTTCTCAATCTCGTGCTACTAGTTTCGCTTTTTACATTTCCACATCCCCCCTATATCTCTGAGTCTCTCTCTCCCTCACTTGTATTTAGTTTTTGACAAAATGGTATGGTATATACCATACCAACCAGTTTTCCTGTACTAGACTATCCCTTTCATTAGGATGCTTTGCTTTGTGTCCATTAATTTCAGTCAAATTGTCACGAAGAATATACACCTCGCCCAGCTATTAGTTAGTTGTTTGATCCTACTGAAGTGCTCTAACAACGTAGCTACCCGATCGGACGTAGAATTATAACTATTTAATAGACAAGAGCAAGAATACGTAATTAAAAAAATTGATTTGTATGTACATGTAAATTTTACTAGATTTACATGTAGTTGATTTTAATCAAAGCGTAACGTTAACCATGTGCTTTCAAATATTTTGTTAGGAGTTGAAACGTTACCATCTGTTATGTGCAACATAAGCGGATGGTATTATACACTAGACATTGTACAAGCGACCACCTATATTAGCGATTTTTTATATTGAACAACCATTTAAATTCTCATCCGGGTGTTTCTACTATATGAACAGTATCTATTAAACATTCCTATAATGCGACCAGTAACCACACTAAACCAGACCCGACAGGTACAACAATCGTCACGTTAATGCGTATTAAGTTCTTATACAATTTAGTTAAAGACAATGTCAGTCATGGTTACTTCTATTCGTAAATAAAAACAAAAATACTAACCGATTCTTTATTAAAAAGAGGAAACAAAATACTCGATTAGCCTCCGACTTTCAATGTTTAAATAACTATAAGATAAAAAACATGTTGGTGAAAATGCGGGACATCTGTTGGACATTCGTTTATTCATGTATCATTGTTGATGTATATATCTTCATAAATTTGCTATACATTCAAAACAATATGTACTGTTCAAAAGAAAAAACTCACATTTTTAGCCGAAGGGCTATAATATTAGAGCTATAATATGTTATATGCATGTGTATGCGCGTGACATACGTTTTATAGTTTTTAACATTTCGATAATTAATATTGCATTAATTATTGCATGTGCATTGAACCATCACGTATGTGCTATTCCTTGTAAATATTCGAAAGCTTGCATTGCGTTCAGTAAAGGCGAACAGTCGGAAACGTTACGAAACAACGGGCAAATTTTGCTATTGACCGGTGTGTTAACGAAAAACCTTCGACATCATTCGCTATATCGCTATATCGCAACTCGGAGGTAGCACGCCCAAATTTGAGTCGAACACTGCGTTACGGCTAACGGTCGCTCACGTTTTGTTGTGTATCCCTGGCCCACCGTATCACAATGACTGCACACGGGGAATCAAATTGCAAAATGACCACAGGGCTGGTTCCCTGCATTTACTGTCTTTGAGGCAGGGAACCAGAATAAAAACGAGGCGGTTAATACACCTGTTCGGTCGCAAATTATTAATCGGATTCCGTTTGCCGTAACTGAACGCAAGGCTGTATATGTGTCTATACCGAGAGCAAGGTCTGAGGCTGCTTGTTTCTCCGCGCTGGATTATACACAGTGTATTTGTTATTATGTACGTTATGTTATAGGGAATATGTTTTCCCATTTTGTTCAATAATTACGAATATTTGCTGAATACATTTGTTATGACTTAAGAATTCTTGTTTTGTTTTATGAAAAGTTTTCGCATAGTCTAGTAACTGTATTTACTGTATTTACTGTATTGTAAAAACATATTTCTAGTAATACGATATTACTCATAATAAGCAACATGCGGGTACTGCTTGAATCATAAACAGGTCACCAAATGATATTTATGAGGCAAGCATTTAATATGCACGCAACCTAAACGAGAGAATACGTTACTACAGGGAACGCCACATACACAAGGCAATGCATCCCCACACAAACCTCCGGGAAAACAATAGTCAACAAAACATCCGGCATTGAGGATGTGCAAGGATAATTTAATACGCAAGGGAACGGGGGCGCAATGAATAGCCTAGCCGACCATAAAGGAGCACTAAGGAAAACTAAGGAGCACAAACAGTGCGGGCATTGATGGAATACGTCACGGAGCTAGCAATAATAGGCCGAAAGGGGTGGGGGGAGAAAACTATATCTAGTGAAAGAATTGTACAGGGGCGAATGGGAATTTAACATACATCTAAAACATAAATAGAAATATTAACCATACCACCATTTACAGTTTTGGAACTGTCAGTAAAAATACTGGGGTTGAAATCAGCTAGCTAACCTCACATTCAATCACATAAATTGACTAAGAAGCCAGTAGAATACATCACGGTGCTAGCAACAACATAAACAACATATGTATGGAAGCAGAAATGGATTACGTTATGTGTATCTACATAGAACTGTTTATTCAATATACAACATCAATGATGCTCAGAAATATGGATTGGCATATCCGTCAAGCCATTTCAGTACATTATACCTGTTTTGTGCTAAATATGAAGTTTATTTTCATACGTACTTGTGTTTGTTTGCAAGTTTGTACATACATGAAAGGCGTGTCATACTCATAAACTCACGTGAGTAATCTTTAGAAAGAAAGATTTAAAAATGAAAGTCTCAAAAACTCGAAAACTGCAATAAAATAGCCTAAGAGCAGGTATAGACACACCCTGTCAAACCCAACCCATGAGTAACTATCAATATGTTCACGCTACGCCCATGCATGATGCTTTGTGGCAACTACCTATTGGCTTGTTGTTGTTTTTTAAATTCGAAAATTTCAACTTTCATGTATAACTGTGCTGTATGTCATGCATGTTTGGACATGCATAATGCTTGATGACAACTGCTTGATAACTTGTTGATCTCTGACAGCAGTCAGCACTTGCCTTTATTGTTTGAATATTTATTTATGTTTTTTTTTTATTTTGAGGTGGATCGCGTGGTGTGGTTGAATAATGACAAATTGCATGTTTTCTATAGATGAACATGTGTGCGGGGATCCAAACTCAAAAACCTTTCATTTTGACGCGGGATGCTGTTCTGTGGAAGAAAATAACAAATCATTCACAGACCGGTGCGCGGGTAATAATAACTTTGTGAAAAAAACGTTATATCCGGCTACAGAAAAGGCTAAAGCCAAGCCACCAGTCAATCAACGGTCTGTATTTAAATAAGCAAGGTATATGCAATAACTGACCGCTAAATATGACTTGCAACATAAACTAAAATGTCAACTAATTGCATAAGATAAGGAAATCATAAAATTAATTTAATATGGAGAACAATAACCGATTTACATGGAGAAATCGAGTAAAGATACTTGATGATCCCGATTCGCTGACCCCTGGACCCTATAATGACAAATGTAACACCATCATTCATATATACACATGAAAAACATACATAGAGCTATAATATAAAAGAGAGAGAATACGTAACTACAGGGAAAGCCACATGTATTACATGTATTTTGAAATGAGGAATTTAACAAGTAAAGAACTAATTTTCATAACGCATTATGTATATATAAACTTATCATTAGCATGCAAAATACATCACAAACACGCACAGATGTTGAAATTCTTACATTACAAAGGTAGGAAGGAAATATGCAATTGTCATTTATATTAGTAATAAGCATGTACTGACATAGTCTGGCAGATATTCCCTTCCATACATAGACTATATGCATAAATTATCCAAGGTGAAACCTTAGATCTTCCTTATATTTTGTTACTTAATTTTCCTATGGAATTAAAAGTTTCCATCTGGAAATGTGAACGTGCATAAATGTTTTGTAGCTAAACACCAAGAAAATAAAACACTATGACGCCTTCCGTTGGGCTAGGATCACCATCGAAGATTATAACACTCGTCATGTCTTCGCAAAAACGAATGTCTGATGGCCAACTGCTAAGTGATCCACCACCAAGCATACGAATAAACAAAAACTGGAAATACGTATGACTCAAGATCGAACGCAGTTTGTAAATCACATCACCGTAAAACTCCGATTGTGAAATTCCTTGTCGCAGATGTGCCCATAAATTGCATGAATTAATTTTTCGGTAAATATGACTGAAATTTGATGATGTACTTTACGTTACATAGGGTAACTTATTTTGTTTTTTGAAAAAAATACTTCCGACAATGTCAGTATTTCATCACTTAAAGAAAATGTGCCTATTTTTGATTAATTTTCTGTACACGTAACGTTGAAACTGAATATTTTGACTATTGCTTAATATGTATTTCTGTAAAGTGTGCTGATGCTATGCTATAGAAGAAACATACATATATATATAAACTTATATGTTTCTGTTCAATTATTCATTCTGACCAAGTTTTCTGGCCAAAACTATTGATGTTGTAAAACACATTTACAAAGACAAGTGTAATTAATTGGACGCAATTAAAAACGCAACTTTACATTAAAAAAAAGGCTGGAGCTAAAGAACGCCAATTCAAATTCACGTCGTAAAACAAAGTAAGCTTTATCATTCATACTGAAATTCGAGGGAGTGTGCCTATTGCGATTGGGCAGGATTACACAGATGTTGATGAAATACGTCATTCTCAAACAAATCACGTGTAAACACTTATGGGTAATTTGACCATAAAATAACTCAATGAACGACATTGTATAAAGACAAAGGCGAGTGTAATTAATTGGACGCAATTGGAGACGCTAATTTTAATAAATAGACTGGAGCACCCGAACGTCAATTCAAATTCGCGTCGTAAAACAAACTAAACTTTATCATTCATACTGAAATGGAGGGAGTATACTCCAATGCGATTGAGTAGGATTACACAGATTTTGATGCAAAACGTCATTCTCACATTTTCAACAAATCACGTGTAAACACTTATGAGTAATTTGAATTTGAAGGAAATACATTGTGCCCTCGGTATAAAGACAAAAGATAGGAAGCGCGAGGTCTTAATTGACATATTGAGAAAGTATACTACATAGGAGGAGGACTGTAGAAATAAAACTTTCAAAACGTTTATCTCCAAAAAATCTCAATTTACTAAGAAATTTATCACACTGTACTAACATATATACATGTATTATTATTGGCTATAAATGTATGTGTACCATTTAATTCCAAATTAAGATTTTATTGGAATGCAAAAATACAGTATAATCTCATAGAAAAACTGGAAACTTTTTATATTAGTGTAAACGTTTTATTACCCGTATTATGCCATGAATGATTGTCAAGATACAAGATGCAAAACTTTATTAAAAGTCGGTTGTACATAAATACAAACATTAACTATGTATAGCTATTGACCGACATAAATAACATAAGGTATATTTAAATTACAAACAATAGATTAACCTGTAGAAGAAGAATAAGATATGATTAATAATGCAAGTTCACATGGAAATGCATCTGATTATCTAATTAATAGTCAAATAATAGAAGTATAGTATAAAGATACATAAAAGGAGGGAGAATAAGTTAAAAATGTGTGTTAACACAGTAAACAGTCGTCAAATCAGGCTTTTTAAATGATCAACAGACGCATTCCGCATGAATAATAAAATAAAAGGGAGGTTATACTATTAACACTATAATCCAACAATCAAATTAAATACATAGGCATTTACAGCTTAGCAAATTAAGAATACAATAAATATTAAAACAGGGGCATATAAAGCATATCAAAATAAGATTCATACCGTAGCGGCCTGGAAAAGACCCTGACATTGTGCTTTGTCAAACAAACAAACAGACAGACAAGTTGGCTTATACAAGGTAAACAAGAGTCAATATATAGAGTTCACGCTTAATCTAAGCATAGCCATACCTATTACGTTATATGAATGCACATTTATGTTGCTACGTATAATGATATGATAAAAAGTTAGATAAAGTTATTACATTAGGTTATACATAATAAAAAATATCCTTATTGGTATTGAGCTGCGACAATTTTGGTAATGTAATCCGCAGTATTAATATATGAATCAGTATCTAGTTTATTGGCTGTTGGAGTTGTCCATTCGGATTCTATTATCTCAGAACTATTAACGATAAAGCATACTTAATTAAGATCAACCACAGGAAAGTATATGTTCTCCCTAAATTTAAAATGAATTTTCAGACGTGCCTGAAATTATCAGGGGGAAATAATGCAGGTTTAGGAGAATGAAATTATGTATTCATGCATTTAAACATTTATTTTCATATAAGCATATACATGTCTAATTGAGTATTGCTTCACTGTTATCCTGTCACTTGCTGTAATTTCGATCCAATAACATGGTGTCTTGATATTATTTGCTTTATCAGGTCACTTGGTCACAAACTTTTATCTCACGACACATGGCCACGTGACTAGCTTGACTATTATTTAGTCATGCGTCGCGATGTTGTCTTTGTTTCGGACTAACTCACGCAATGAATTTTGTTTAATATAATAAAATGTATCTTTCTCCAAAATTGTTCTATTTGCATTCAAACTGTGCTTAATTCATCTGTTATTAAATTGTCTTTATCAGCGTCATTAACCGATATTTCTCTATATTTCACTAATAGACAACATAATAAGCATAAATATCAATGCGCCGAATATGTACAGGCGCAACTATATGCATGTACACAGATCAGCGATTAAATCCTGGCTTATTGACCAGCATAACTCGAGTGCTGATCCTAATTCTATGCTTATTACATGCATAAAATGGCAAACTCGGTAGCTACTTTTCATCCTAAAACCCATTTATACTGCGGATGTCTTTTCCCCATTTATATCACAACTCTTGACCATATACACAAGTGCTTACGCCGAGCTGCGCTCCCATAAAATGAGATCAAGATGTGCATTCCCTACGTTCCAGATGCGGGATAGATTCGAAATGATATGATAGCAAATGAATATAAGCACACTTATTAACAGTCATCTTGGCGTGACTTCTTCCTAGCGATAATGTTGACGTGGAAAGAGCATTGCTTTTGAAATATTCGTATATCAAACTAACACCGGAATGGAGTTAGTTCACTCGAATTTGAGAAAAGGGATAAACATAGAACATTTTCTTTAAGCTGTATAATAAGTTATTTTAAAACGAAAGAAATATGGCAGAACAACTAAAAGGAGGATTATTTGAAACTAGTTTCTAGAAGAGGCGACATTATTGTTTATTCTATATTTTATTTATTTCCTATAGGAAGTAACATCGTATACATACTTTACGTATCTTTAATTGAAGTGATGGACTATGTGTAATACACAGGAACTGTAAGGCGACGATGCAAGTGGTTGATTATTACTATCGAAAGCTCTACTAGCAATAATTATATAGTAAATTCGGAGAAAACCGACTGATGTGTAATAATTCGACCTAAATGTTAGCAATATGTGGAATTTTAATCGTAAATATCTTTTGTTGACTTCAGCATTCGTTTTAATTGTATGTGTGGTAAATTATAATAAACGGACTCCAAATTCATACAAAACGGTTACAACTCTCGATGGAGAATTTAGAACTTTAGATGTAAGTGAAAATCTCCAGAACAACAGAAACATGGTACTATACAATGAAACAAATCATGATGAATCCTGTCAAAGTGTTATCTTCAGTAGTATCTCTCCTAGACGATTTGCGTCCGATTCTCTGTGGATGCCTGTGGGTGAAAACCGACCAGCGTTTGTATATTCAGCATACCATGTGATCAGGAACGGTCACAAAATTGTTATTATTGGTGCCCTGGCATATTGGGCAAGTGAAGTCATTTGTCAATTGTGGTATGTAGGTGACAACCCTGATGATATATATATAAAAGAGGTCCCTGTCTCTCATATGTATTCAACTAAATACTCTAGAAAAAGGTAAGTTTTTTATCGACATATTGGGACATTTTCTTGTTTCATTTGCTTTATATTAAGTACAGGAATATTGAAGCTAGATAATCAATGTGTTTATACTAATTCATGTAAGTGCAATATACACGGCTGGAAACGATGATTAAATAATAATCAGACGATTAATAAAATAAACAGCACATAATCACACCTAATAATGTCCGAGTCACCGAACCAGCGATGCTACCATATTGTTCGTATACGCATCCGGTGGGGAATAATGATATCATGTGGATTCAACACATGTTACACGACAATATCTATCAAAATACTGTGGTACTTAAACGAGCAGATCGGAATAGTTTTTGCAAACAATCGAAAACAATACACAACCAATGTAGAATATCACGAACATTTAAGTTTACACGACGATTAGATCGAGTATCTAACCGTCTTTTCTTTGGATTTGAAATAAATGATAACTTCTTAAATAGCACAAGAAATTCGCAACTTCCCAATAGTTCCTCACTTAAAATGCATGCGGAGGATGGGTGACTATAGAGGTATTATCATTCCATACTGAAGATGATTTATATGGAAGTAGTATTTACGTGGTCACTCCGTCCGCCGGTCAGTCCATCCGCCCGATGTCTCGATAACAATATAACTTTTCTCAACTTCTTTTGTTTCAGTCACTAAATCACGATTTACATACACATTTTTGGAACCATGATATTGTGTGCTCTACAAACTAACCTTGGCGGACTGGCACACGCAGAGCAAATAGGCATTCAAGCTGTTTCATCTTTTCACTGAATTCACATTTCTTTTACAGATATATATCTACTCTGTTCGAATGCACAATAGACTCAGGTAACGTACCGAAATACGTTTCCTTAGTAACATCGAGCTGTGACGTTCCTAAACATCTTCTTACAGTGCAGACGGCAACCAATCCACCAAAATATTCCAGGAATGTTGCCGTCTGTTTGTCGCCAATAAATCAACAGTATTCGAAAGCATTTGATCTTGTTGAGTGGATAGAATTGAATACAATTCTTGGAGCTGATAAATTTATTGTGTACAACCACTCGATAGCAAACAATGTTGCACGTGTTTTGGATTATTACTCTAAAAGAGGTATTGTTGAGGTATTACCATGGAATTTGCCATTTTCTGTTCCGTTCTTTCCGAAACAAACGATAATATCAGAAATTCATTATTTTGGACAAGTTGCGGCATTGAACGATTGTCTCTACAGAAACAAGCATTTGTCTGAGTTTGTAGTAAATGTAGATATAGACGAATTTATTATTCCACATTCAACAAACTTGCAAACATGGTACGATCTTATAAATATGAAACCACAACGTAAACACGTGTACATGTTCAGAAGTACATGTTTTAAAGAGCAATATAAGGCAAACTCAAGCAAAACAAGAATTGGGAAACAAGCATTGATAGACAAATACAATCTTGTGACCTTACAAAAGCTTCAGCATGAGAGAAAAATCTTCCTTCCTAATATGCGATCTAAATATTTCGCTCGCACATCTAAGGTATTCAAGATAAGGATACACGATGTTCCAGGGTATGATGCCGAAAATGTCCCAACAAATATCGCATTGCTTCATCATTACATAAACTTGAGAAAAAACAATAATACTGAAGATACAATGGTGTGTGATGACACGGTACCAGTTAAGTATGGGGACAGACTTATTTCTATGGTGGATTATACCTGGAATAAAATAGGTAATATAAGTAGGACAATGAAATCTACGAGTGGTTCAGGAACATGAATAGTACTAAGTTTTGTTTCGTTCAAATTCACGTTCTACAAATGTTGTTTTGTGAATGTTCTGGTGCTCGACGCTGCAAGTTCCTATCTAGTGGAATGGTTTCTTACACGTCGCGCGAGTTATCTCTTTCACTTTCATATGGAACACAAACGTAAAATATGTTTTGTAGTTTGATGACCATGGCTACCAAATAGTACCAAATAGAAGGGTTGTGATTGTTATCCGCGATATAGCCCTGTACGTTTATATGAATAAGCTGGCGCGTAGATTTGTGCGTGCAAATCGTCAACTTCTTACTTCGAACATGATTGTTATCATAAGCTAATTCCAATGAGGAAAATAAAATAATGAATGTATTTTAAAAGTAATTTCTACAGTTATAATTACCCTAGTTTTCTGTATTGATATCTTGTGACTGGTAAGAATGTTTGAAACATAATTGCTTTCATTATCATAATGGAAATCTAGTCCAGCATGTTTTAAATTTCGATACAAAAAGCAAATAACGAAATTATAAAACAAATGCCCCATCTGGCTATCTACTAGGTTAAATATGAAAGCATGTGGCAGATTGGGATCTCTTAAATTCGTGTTGGTGTTGCTGATGATGTGGTACGTGTAGCTAGTGGAGTTGTTTCGAAAGGCAAACTTACATTTTATACATTATACATTTATGTTCTATATGCGTTATATTGTATATGACGTCTCCTATGTTGGTGTGTTGTACATTGAGGATTGTCTTATTTACACTGTTAGTTTTATTTTGGTGATTGTAGGATATGTCCATGGTTGGGTACCCCAGGTTTAAACCCTAGTGGTGTGCTTGCTACAAACCGTTCCATTTTAAGGCGGTACTCAACAATAATTATGTTTGTGTCTTGTCCCTTCGATCCTTGTATTTGTTTACTTGTATGTGTATATATGTTCATGTCTTCTAATGCTTTGGGGTGGTCGGGTTAATTGTATGTGGCATTACCTCTTATACTTATTCATTGATTTTGACCATTTACTCACTATCATATGTACATTTGTGAAGAAAATATATTGGAAGGCGAATGATGTGCTTGAAGTTTATTTTACACTTGAACAGGTACAGGTGCTTGAGATGACCGAGATTTAAGCTCAACGTATGTTTTACTCTGAACATGTTTCGTCATGTCCGCCACACTCTCTCTATGATTGGACCATGTGAGCGCTCAGTGTGGCCTCGAGAGCTTTCGTTCTGAATACGGGTGTCCGTGGGAGTGCTTGCTAGCGCGCGAATCAACTCGATATGTGTTTCGCCAAACAATCCAAGATTGCGTCCTGTGGCTGCACTCGGGTAACCATGGTTACATATCATTAAATACTCTGTGCATACGTTTGTCCACTGCAGGATTTTCCTAAAAATGTATTGTATTGTGAACAATAAATGCAAGGCAGATCGGTAAATTAGTGTCCACCTCAATGCTTACCGACCAACAAACAAACAAAAGCCGGCAGGTATAGCATGTACAAATTAACCTGATGCTCTTGACCTCTATATACACAATTTCACAATTAACCAAATGTCTGTGAAATGAGCATTTTATGGCCGATGTTCAACTCTAGCAATATGACAAATAATTCAAATTGTCGGTTTTTCAACTGTCGAGTCACTAATTAACCTCCGAGTCAAGCCATACTGTATATATATGAGCAACGACGTAGCCTGGGTGTGGATAGCGGGCACTTTTCATTTATAAGCACTGATAGCAATTGGTTAACTTTCCATTGTCATTTTACTCCCGGGGTCTTGGTGGTTTAAGGTTATATGATGACAACATACATATCATATATGTATTTAGATACATTGTACATACCTGTATTTAAATGTTCAACATAAAGGAATTGGACAACTGTTGAGAAGGGAGAGTGGGAGATCGGAGGGAGCACAAGCACATTCAAATACATCCTATTTTATAAAATGTCCGTCAAATAACGCGGAGGTTAAGTCGCGACTCAACAGTTAAAAACCCTGCACTTAGTCTATCGTAAAGTCAATAGGTAGGTGAAGAAAATGTTATTTGTTTTTGAAAGGAAAACTAGGGAAATATTCGGACACGCTGGACGACACATCATTTCCTCATGGATACGTTACCATTGAAATATCGCAAGATTACTCATCGAATCGAGGTGTTTTTGGTCCAAACGCTTGTCATGCGTACTTGTTGATGACGTACAGTTCCACAACCCCTGATGAAAAAGCGTGTGAATTTATAAGGAAATTGCCCTGCGTTCAGTAAAGGTATTTGAGGCTATCGTTTCGTAACGTTTTGCAATTTGGTTCCCGTGTGCAGCCAATGTGATACGGTGGGCAAGGGATACAATACAAAACGTTCGACTGTTACTAGTAGCCGTAACTGAACGCAGGGCTGGAGTCGGGTACACAGTGATGCTCATGCCACGTGAGATGGGTAACCATAGGAACCCTCGTTGCAAGCGCTAGTATTCGACAATAGATATACCCCGGATTGGTATAAATATGGGGTTTTCCGTCTAATCCTGTGGTACGTACAAACAACAATATACCGTTAACAAATCGCTCGAATCGCAATGGAAACAAAGACTGACTGAACTAAAAACTGTCTAAAATTAAATTTTGTTTGTACCCTTGGTAAAACCCATTTTCGGCAAATTCCGGTACAATTGTACTTACGGTCTGCACATGCTACATTCGGAGCATCACGTTTCCATCATCCGGAGTTAAATACACACGAGGGAGAAGAGTCCACTATTATTCAGGAATGGATGGTTCGAAAACATTTGACCTACAGTTTTACAATCTGAAGAAATACTGTAATACATTTATACATTTTGTATATATAGACAGGGGGTGAGAGGGGAGAGACAGGGAAAGAGAGGGGTAATATATGGGTGAGAGTAGGGATGAGACATTGGTGACGGAAGAAAGACAGGAGTGAGAGGGAGAGACTGGGAATGAGACATTGGTGACAGAAGAGAGACAGTGGTGAGAGGGAGAGACTGGGAATGAGACATTGGTGACAGAAGAGAGACAGTGGTGAGAGGGAGAGACTGCGAATGCGACATTCGTGACAGGAGAAAGACAGGGGTGAGAGGGTGTGACAGGAGAGAGACATGGATGAGAGGGGTTTGACAGGAGAGAGACAGGGGTTAGAGGTGTGTGACACGAGAGAGACAGGAGTGAGAGGGAGAGATTGGGAATGAGACATTGGTGACAGAAGATGGGTGATAGGGGTGTGACAGGAGATGAGAGGGTGTGAGCAGGGATGAAACATTGGTGACAGGAGAGAGATTGGATGTGAGAGGGTGTGACAGGAGGTGAGAGGGGTGAGAACATGGATAAGACATTGGTGACAGGAGAGAGACAGGAGGTGAGAGGGTGTGACAGGAGGAGAGAGGGGTGAGAACATGGATGAGACATTGGTGACAGGAGAGAGATTGGATGTGAGAGGGTATGACAGGAGATGAGAGGGTGTGAGCAGGGATGAGACATTGGTGACAGGAGAGAGACATGAGGTGAGAGGGGTGTGACAGGAGGTGAGAGGGGTGAGAACATGGATAAGACATTGTTGACAGGAGAGAGACAGGAGGTGAGAGGGGTGTGACAGGATAGAGACAGGGTGAGAGGGAGAGATTTGTGATGATACATTGGCGACATTAGAGAGACAGGAGTGAGAGGGTGTGACAGGAAGTAAGAGGGCTGAGAGCAGGGATGAGACATTGGTGACATGAGAGAGACATGGGTGAGAGGGAGAGACTGGGGATGAGACATTTGTGACAGGAGAAGGTAGTAGTGAGAGGGAGAGACTGGGGATGATACATTGGTGACAGGAGAGAGACTGGGTTGAGAGGGAGATACTGGGGATGAGACATTGGTGACAGGAGAGAGACAGGAGGTGAGAGGGTGAAACTGGGGATGAGACATATGTGACAGGTGAGGGCGAGGGACAGCTAGGTGGAGGGAGAGATAGGGAGAGAGATAGAAAGAGAGAGGGAGAGAGGGAGTGGAGTGTGAAAACAGGTCAGAGACAGGGGCCGAGATGGGTGAGACAGGGGTGAGAGAAGGAATGAACCTAAGATCACAATGCACACACATGTTTTAAAACACCGATGCAATACTAGTATTACACTCAATGCATTTACATACAATGTATATGAATGTTATTTTTAAATAATGAAAATATTGGTAACACGTTTTACCTATTTGTGACAGACTGTTGATAGAAGTAATGATAAATATGTGATCATTATTCCAAATGACACGGAGTGCCGGGCAAGTTTACATCTCTAACAGCCAATTATTCAGATTGACTCAGCTGTCCACTGTTTCTGAATTATAAACGCCAGTTCGTATTATTTTTAAATATACATACCTTATATAATGAAAACATGTAGGAACATTAACTTATCCATTCAAACAATGGTTATATTCTCCAAATTTAAAATGCAGCCTTGAAAATGGTCAAGTCACTTTGCGTACCTGTAATTAGGAGGGAGACGCAGGGGTCGAGGAAGGCGTAGTGGTCGAGGGGCAGAGCGCCTGAATCCTGATCCGAGGGTCGTGAGTTCGAGCCCCGTGATGAGCGGGGTTTGATCACGAACTTCACAATCCCTAAATTTGGCGCGAGTGCTGGTTGGTAGCCAGGAAGCAGTCATTGAGAGTGATTATTATAAGTTGTAAGAACGTGTTTCACAATCGATGTAAAATAAATAAGTTTAAACTTCACCTGTAATTAATCAATTATGAACATAATAAACGAATAAACTTACTTTGTCATAATATACAAGCGCGGATCCAGTAATGTACCCCAGGGGGTCCAGTTCCTGGTAATTAAGGTAACGGATATAAGTCAGTGTTTAGAGTCCCTAGATTTTTGCAATGAAATGAGTTTTCTAGCATTGTACTATGCGAATTTTGACAAAAAGGGGAGCTTTTGAATTCGGAACCCCTTCTTGATCCATGAATATATAATATTATGGACAACCCTACTAATTGCCAAAAGGCCGGGCGTATCCGGACCACCGGTCATAGAGGGTGTCTCCATTGTTTATCATTGAAGCAACTGCTTTTGATGGCATCGTCTTGGTACATTCAGCAAGCTTTCATTCCTTAACTACTGAATATAGTAAACAGATAAACACAGGATAAAAATAGGCCCTATATTCTTATTAATTTGACGATGAGCATTCGACACCCTTACATACAAATATCAAATTTATTCAATGTTGACTGAAATCATAAAGTAAAATATGAAAATTAAGGTGTTGTCGTTAACAATCTGGATGTAGAATGGTCGAGGGTAAGCGCAAAACTACTGATCTGAAGATCGTATGTTACAATCGCCGAATTTGGCACTCGTATGTCTATGGTCAGACGGCAACTAGTCAACAAAACCAGCTAGTGTTATATGTAAGCACGTAAATGAATTTCAAAAGCAATAACCCGTGTAAAAAAGAATGCTTAAAATGTTCTAGTGAATGTAGTACAATGCATACGATGCTCTACTGATGCCGAAGTAGCAATGCATACGATGTTCTACTGACACAGAAGTAGCAATGTGTCCGCTGTTCTACTGACGCAGAAGTAGCAATACATACGATATTCTACTGACACAGAACTAGCAATGTGTCCGCTGTTCTACTGACGCAGAAGTAGCAATGTGTCCGCTGTTCTACTGACACAGAAGTAGCAATACATTCGATGTTCTACTGACGCAGAAGTAGCAATGCATACGATGTTCTACTGACGCAGAAGTAGAAATGTGTCCGCTGTTCTACTAACACAGAAGTAGCAATGTGTCCGATGTTCTACTGACGCAGAAGTAGCAATGTGTCCGATGTTCTACTGACGCAGAAGTAGCAATGTATCCACTGTTCTACTGACGCAGAAGTAGCAATGCATACGATATTCTACTGACACAGAAGTACCAATGTATCCGCTGTTCTACTGACGCAGAAGTAGCAATGCATACGATATTCTACTGACACAGAAGTAGCAATGTATCCGCTGTTCTACTGACGCAGAAGTAGCAATGCATACGATGTTCTACTGACACAGAAGTAGCGATGCATACGATGTTCTACTGACACAGAAGTAGCAATGTATCCGCTGTTCTACTGACGCAGAAGTAGCAATGCATACGATATTCTACTGACACAGAAGTAGCAATGCATTCGATGTTCTACTGACGCAGAAGTAGCAATGTATCCGTTGAATTATTTGTTCAGGCATTTTGCTTTTTCAGGATGCGATCGTGAGCAGTTTTAAAGATAGCGATAGTTAATGGTTATACACTTATCTTGTATACCAATTAAACAGACTACATCCTGTTTCCTGTAGGAGCGAGTACAACACTTGAAGGCTTTATATTTGGGAGTGGACTGCTCTTACTGAAGCATACTTTTTATGATTAACTTGAACGCTCAAAACGACTTTATTTGAAAATTGTGTATGCGGCCATTAAACACAACATTCTGTTCTAAACAATGAACACAACTCAATGAACACTACTCAGTAAACACAGCTCAATGATCAGTCTACTCATTTAACACAACTGAATGAACACTACTCACTGCACACTACTCATTTAACACAACTGAATGAACACTACTCACTGCACACTACTCATTTAACACAACTCAATGAACACTACTCACTGCACACTACTCATTTAACACAACTCAATGAACACTACTCATTTAACACTACTCAATGAACACTACTCAATGAACACTACTCACTGAACACTACTCAGTAAACACAGCTCAATGATCAGTCTACTCATTTAACACAACTGAATGAACACTACTCACTGCACACTACTCATTTAACACAACTGAATGAACACTACTCACTGCACACTACTCAGTAAACACAGCTCAATGATTAGTCTACTCATTTAACACAACTCAATGAACACTAGTCAATGAACACTACTCAATGAACACTACTCAATGAACACAGCTCAATGATCAGTCTACTCATTTAACACAACTCAATGAACACTACTCACTGCACACTACTCATTTAACACAGCTCAATGATTAGTCTACTCATTTAACACAACTCAATGAACACTACTCAATGAACACTACTCAATGAACACTACTCAGTAAACACAGCTCAATGATCAGTCTACTCATTTAACACAACTCAATGAACACTACTCACTGCACACTACTCATTTAACACAACTCAATGAACACTTCTCAATGAACACTACTCAATGAACACTACTCAATGAACACTACTCAATGAACACTACTCAATGAACACTACTCAGTAAACACAGCTCAATGATCAGTCTACTCATTTAACACAACTCAATGAACACTACTCACTGCACACAACTCAGTAAACACAGCTCAATGAACACTACTCACTGCACACTACTCAGTAAACACAGCTCAATGAACACTACTCACTGCACACTACTCATTTAACACTACTCAATGAACACTACTCACTGCACACTACTCATTTAACACTACTCAATGAACACTACTCACTGCACACTACTCATTTAACACAACTCATTGAACACTACTCACTGCACACTACTCAGTAAACACAGCTCAATGAACACTACTCACTGCACACTACTCATTTAACACTACTCAATGAACACTACTCACTGCACACTACTCATTTAACACTACTCAATGAACACTACTCACTGCACACTACTCATTTAACACAACTCAATGAACACTACTCACTGCACACTACTCATTTAACACAACTCAATGAACACTACTCACTGCACACTACTCATTTAACACTACTCAATGAACACTACTCACTGCACACTAGAATTACTTAAACAGTGGTTGACCGATCACTAAACAAAACACATTAAAAAAGCTCATTGTACACTAGGCTTACTCAATGAACACTCTTCAATGAATACACTTCATTCAGTATGTACAGTGGTTATAGTACATACTCCCAATACTAGCTGCTCATCCACTAAATTCAAATTTATGCTTCACTGTGTTCCGTATTTACTGAACACTAAGCCATGAACCCTAGTCGTCCGATGAATGCATGCGACCCGCTTCACGAGTTTACTGAAAACTAAACCTGAAACGTATTCCCTGAACGCTGAACACTCGTTAATGATCTACGGTATATTCCAGTACTTTGATATTTGGTATAACACGAGTGATTTCCCTTCCATCGTTCTGAAGAATAAATATTAATTTTGACTTCCGGTTGCGATCTATATTGCAGAAAATTTCTGATCGAAAACCAAAGGTAACAGTTCTCGTTTGTGTGCATGATTGTTTTGCGTTTAACTTCATATTTTATTCTTCTAGTAATTTGTATGTATTTACATAAAATAACTATGGTTGTCTGTCACTACAATTATTGAAGAAACCAGATTTCGAAAAGGGGAGGGGAACTTGGGTTTGTTTAGATTTGGTTGCTATTTATAGCATTGCCTCATATAATTGTGACCAGGACGTAGTGGCAAGGTGTTGTGATTTATTTATGAGCTTTTGATTTTATTCGAGAATTTTTTAAAAGGTTTGTTTCTAAACTTTTATGTTAAAATGTAAACGATTTATAAGCCAGTTTGCCCTTAGGGAAAGGAGTGCAAGTCAGAAAGATGGATAGCTTTGACATACTGTAATCATGCCTGCATACACACACGCATTTGTGGGGGCAAATCATAATTGTGTTTTATGTTTTGTATCAAGTCCAGGTTTGAATAATATTACCAATGTTGACAATTAAGTGACTGAAAATTAGGGCAATGTCCGGTTAAAGTCCCACCTGATGTTAAAATGTGCGTTTTACGGAATGAAAACTATTAATTTAAACATGATAAAAAGTTTCATGTGATGCTGTTTACCACAGGGTCCTGAAGAAAATTTTCGTCAGTAGTCTATATACTTGTGTTCATAAGGTTTGAGTCTAGACTGTTTGGTTAGAATATCATTTCGTTGAGCTGGCAAGTTTAATGACTCGTGAATGTGTGAAGTGTTGATATGATTGATCATTCATGATAATGTGTGCAGAAATTGCAGTGATAATATCCTGTAGATAGACAACAGTGTGAATTGTGATATCCTTAAATGAAATCACATTTATGGAAAGTAACAATTAATGACTCTGAGTCTGAAACCTAATCTATGTCTCACTCTCAGTCTGGATAAGAAATTTGTGTGGGCCTGTCAGATATTGTTTTTTATCCTAATTTTACTTTCAATTTCGCACCTATTGGGTTGAGTGGTTTTGGTCACTGACTTCAAAATTATTTACCCCTCACTGCTGCATATAAGCCTGCATTTGTGTACCTTTTCCAATGTTCATTATCATTGCCACGTTGATTGAACAATCTCTCTGATTGGTTTGACTTGTACATCAGGTGATCATGTACAGGCGTTCGAGAGTCTACAGTACATGGATTCCATTTGACCCTGGAGTTGACCCTTTGATTCCTGGAATTTTCAAAAGGTCACATTTTGACCCTCAGGATTCCGGCTGAAAAAATGGTAAATTTTTCACTAAATTGTAGGTAATTTGGCTATGAAATGTAAAACTCTGGTAAAAAATGACCCTTGAGATTCAGGCTCATCATTCAGCTCCTAGTGGAACCCCCGAGTCTAGTTAAAATATACCGGTTTTATGTTTTAGCGTCCTGTGCAGTTACAGTAACGAGAATTCAGAATGGAATCAACTACCACATCAAGCTCTGATGGAATTGGTTTAGACAAAGGATACCTCAGATCTATACCAAGTCTGCTCAAATGTGCTGAGATAGTAAGTATACAATTACTCATACATAGTAACATATGCTGGTAAATACTCTGTCAGTCTGTGCTCTCCAGAAATCAAGAGCGTCCTCTGATATACTTATTTGTTTTGTACAAATTTTCTTAAATTGGAGCAAAATAAGGTTCTGTAACAGATGTGAAATTCTTCTTTCATTTTCATCTCGACACATAGCCTATCATGACAAGCCCAGAAATTATTGCGAGGAATCTCATATGCATAATAGAAATAAGCGGGAAAAAATGGTAGCTTGCCTTATTGTATGTTGCTGAATCTATTTTACGTATAAATATATATTATAATCGCAACTTTTTTTATATACACCTCCTCCAAAAGTTCCTTCACAAAATTATTTTTTGCAAGTTTTTCTGGTTGATGCATATAATGATAGTTGCTGCATGAGTGTAATTTGTTATAGTTCAGTACTATAGTATACAATTGAAAGAAAAGACAATGGTAAACAGTATTTTTTAATTTAAACTGATATTTTGACATCTTCATGACATAAACATGCTTTGCAGACTACTCTAACAACAACCTGTGACATATCGGTACCTTCTGTGTCCTCCATTGCCATCTAATCCTGCACATACTAGTGGGAGCATATTTTCCACATGCCATTGGATTTTTTGAATGAAATATTCTCCTACAATGCTGCAAATCAACATCATAAACCTGGAGATGGCTGCCTCTCCTCCCATAATACGGTTGACATCTGACCACAGATTTTCTAAAGGGAAAAGATTAGGAGAACAAAGGGGCCATGAATCTTCAGCCCTGGGCATTCATTAAAAATCCATTCCTTGTGACACGAAACACCATCAACTTGAAGCCACATGATAGGTGAATAACATGGTGTTTCTACTGAGAATGTCGGTGTTACTGTTTCATTAAGATTGTATGTGATCTTAGTTTAAAAAAAAACTTTTCACATAATTCAACGTTGACCCCACATTATGATACAACCACCATTGAACTAATCAGTGGGTGAAACTCATTCCATGTCAGAACTAAAAATTATCCCTGTCAACACTGAAGGTATTTTAAGCTATCATTCCCAAACATCATGAACAATGATTCATCTATCTAAAAACTTGAATTGGCACATATTAAGTTAATGTGGAATATACAGTACTTCTATGCCAAAGTGTAACAACAATGTTTCTGTATCAACGGTGACTTTGTAAGGTTCTATAATCTGTCAGTCCAAAGTTTTGTTGTCCAGTGTCTTTTATTCTCCTGCCAATATAGTATTGGACTCAGAGACTATAAAATGTTACTCTGTTCATGAGACCACCAGGTCTGGAAGTGTTTGTGATGACTCCAGTACCAGTGTGCAATCTTCAATGTCGGGGTGTAAGCGTTCAGTCTTCCTCTTCTGGCTTGGTCAGTGTGACCTCTACACGACCTATACACACAAACTCCTGTTATTGTAGGTCTTGTTGTTGTTGCATTTCGGGTCAAAATGTAGAAATATAAGATATTATTATACTCAGTACATTTAATAGCGCTTGATATTGGAATTCTAAATTTTCATTGACTGACTTTTAGGATACAAGAAAAGAACTTGACACCTTATTATTGTATGTTTACGCAACATGTATGCTAAATTTCATGACAATCGTCAAGTATATTCATAAAAAAATGAGTTTCAAAAGTAAGAAAGTGAATTTTAATGAAGTATGGTTGGTAAAAAATTGCACGTTTTTAAATGTACTGAGTTTATATTAATTATGTATGGATAATGTATCATTGTGTCAGACTATTATTACTTTCATTTGTTTTACTGCACTCATATGTGTTGTATACTTGCAGTAATTGTTGCAGTGTATGCATCAAGCTGATGAATTGAGCAAAGAATGATGAGTCTGAAGGGAATTTTGAAGGGCGGTGTATAATAAAGAAGAAAAATCAGTCCTATATGTATTTTGACCGAATTTTTTATCAAACATCTTATTCATACATTGTTATTGTTTGCAGATACTGGACATAGTAGCTTTCATTTGTGCTAGCGTATGGATACATTGGGGACCTTATGGTGGAGGATGGGTACAGTTTGTGACGATGTCAGCTTTCATTACTACTCTGCTCCTGTTCGGATTTCATTTGTTTAGAATCATCTACAAACTTCCTGGACCATGGGGAATTATTGTAAGTTTGTGATGCATCTTTTTTCTGTTATTCCATTAAAAAATAATTGCTAGAATATCAGTTTCATTATTTCCTGAAATCAATATCTTTGAGACCGAGGTCATCCTTAAAAATGATTTTTTTGGCATAAATGTACCAAGCAAGGTTCAGGTGGGTAGGTTTGTAATTAATTTGGTATTGATTACGTTTATCATCATTTAAGTTTCAACTATTAAACCATAGTCCCCAAAAGATTCTCCTCTTTGTTGCATCAGAAGTTTTGGAGTAAGGGTTATTTTCTGGAGTAGGTAGGGATATGCTGAACAAAACAAGGATGGCTTGATGCTTGCCTTTCTCAGGGCTGCAAGAGAATAATGGGGGGTAATTATCAGGCAGCTAATTTGTTTTGGTTAATAAAAGAAACTGATACATTCTTATGATGACAAAATTATAATTTGAATTAAGAGTAAACTTTTCATGGATAAGATGTTCCGATTCTTATACATTGTAGTCGTGCACATACAATCATTACATTTATAAATACATGCCAAATTCTGTGAGTTCACCGATCACATAGTGATTTCTGTTCATAACATTGTAGTAAAATTTCTCTCTGTGACAATTTTATTACAGGATTTGTGATATTTATTTATGTAATTTTTTCAACAATTTTCCGGTCATGTACAGCAGCCAGTTGACCTAACCAGTTTTCCTGAAATAAACAACCAGTACTAACTTGTCATTCTGCAAGCAACTGACAACTTCTTCACTTGTGAAGGACATGACCGTAGCCAGTGTCACATGTTTTCAGGCACGACCGTCCTTTATTTGATGAAATATATGAAGTAAGGCCCCAGTTTCGCAATATTGATATAGTTGCTTAATTGAAGTTTGAAAAATCAGACGTAGATGAAATTCATTTAAATGTAATTTTTATTTTAGTCAATTTCGATAAAAAAACAAGTAATTTGTGTTGACGTCATACTTAGGTCTTTTTTTGTTAACAAACAAGTGATTGATAGATCACGCTGTTTAGACAAGTTTAAGAATAGATTAGAATTGTGAAACTCAGGCCTGATTTATCTCAATCTCTTTGAAATCAGCCCCTAACTTTAGCTCCATTACTTTCCGCTGTTAGGATCTGACTACACTCTGTAAGAGGTCACGTTCATATAACCTCTCTAAAAATAGATATGCCTAACCAGGTGCTCGTTTGTGGTCCAATGAAATTTCTCCTTACAAAACTGTGTTTGTCGTTCTTCGTTTATTCGGAGTTTCTGTTTATACTGTTATAACGTCCTTCCTGCTGCTTCTGGTTATGAATATTTCCAAAAACGAAACACCACACAAACAACACCGACCAACCAAAGAATGTTGCTGTGTAGGAGTTGCGGTTGTGTCCATAGGCGCAGCCATATTGAAATTGATGAAAATACGTAATCGGAACGTCTTGGTGATCTACGCTCAGATAGAATTTACGGAGCTCGTCGGAGATCGACGAATATTCACAACTCTATACCAAAGCATTTGCAGCCGACCATTTGATTGGCTACTCAAAGGTCACAAGAACGTGATCTGTATTGTGCAGTCATCAGATCCAGTTAGCGTATAGTATAGGAGCGTGTGACTGGAGCTGATTTTAATGAGATTGGATTTATCGTTACGTCATTCAATCATGTTGATTTAGGGATTTATACAGCAGAGTACTGGTATAATTGGAGAGGAAATGATCACCAGTCACCAGACTGTAGTAGCAGTTTTGTGTATACATTTATGACGATGTGGATTGTAAGACATGCTACATTTGGATATTTTTCTAAAACATAGTTTTTTTATGACCTATCAATTTTACATTATTTTTCCATTTCTAAACAAAAGCCAATGGGTGGAGTTACAAGTTTTTGCAACATTAGCTAGAGCCCGTTTTAATGTGTACATTTATACTATACTTTTCATGTAATCAACAAATACAATAAATATCACCTTGTATATTGTATTAATTTCTTTGATGTTTTGACAGATGATTATTAATTGTATTGACAATCAAGTGAAATTGTATATTAAAATTGGTTTTAATTCAATATGTTTTTGTTTTTAGCAATTAGTATACTATATTATATGGAGTTTGATGATGTTGATATCAGCCGTTGTCTCAGCATCTCGTGCACACTGGGATTCATCTATTGGTGCAACGGCTGTAAGTGCCAAGTCGGAGTCTGTGTTCAATGTGCACAATCTTATAATGATTGTATTTTTTGTAGGAAGTTTCTGCAGTAATGTATAGATATATGATGTCTTTCTGCTGCCTAAATGATTTATGATCAAATCTGCATAAAGTGATCAATAGCACACAAATTCAATGAATATTGTTTGTATAATATATAGCAACAATGATAAAACTCTCAATATTATATACCATTGATTCCGTACTGTACAGATGTACTCTGTATTTCATTTACCAAGGACACTTAACTTTTGGTCTTCATACAAAAATATCTTCTGAACTTATTTGATAAAAATGCTATACATTGACTCAGACTTTTACAAAACTGCAGATCTTTCCATACGACTGGCTGTTATTTATTTCTTGTTTTTGCACGAGTATTTGTTTGTATGTGAATGTATTGCATCTTTATTGTGTTTTATTTTAATTTCATATAGGAATTGATCTACTATGTGGTATATTCATTAATGTTACTGATCGCAGCAATAGTCTGTGCCACTCGTGGATCCTGGCATAGCAGTATAGGTGCAGCTGCTGTGAGTATGAAACCCAGACATGCGTTACCACAGAGTTACAGTTACTGATAGTTTAGTCTTCACATACAGAACTGATGCACATAGCAGACTTGCCATGTGTGACATAAGACAACAAATCAGATCTAATGTAAACGATTTTCAATCCATACTATCTTAATGTTCTTCCATGGATATTACGAAAAAAATGGAATTTGTACCTCAAAGATTTCACAATAGTCGAGGCTTCACAGTATCCCACTAACCTGAAGCCAGGGGCTAGTTACTTTGATTTTGGGCTAGCAGAAATCACTGAGAGCTAGCCCGACTGGGTAGGTGCTTAAATTTTGTGAAAATAATTTTCTTGAAAATACAGAAGAAAAAAATTCCTCCATGATTTTAACTAAAGTTTATAGACACATAGTTATAACTTTCTGCCTGTTGTGGATTAGTCAATTTAGTGTCCTATAATTTTGGACTAGTAAAAATGATTTTGGCTTAGCAACTTCCCCATATATTGGCAAAGCTTGAATGGTCTCATAGAATATTACATTGTTTATGATTTAGCATTAACAGAACAGTTTAATTTTGATGGCCTACTCAATCTTATAGACATTTTCTTAGAACTCATGACATTATGACAGTTTGGCGAGTGTTTCAGTTCTGTATATTAATACACTTTCTTCTTTCAGTCTTTGCCAGTACCTGTTGGCGCACTCACACAAAAACCTATATTAACAAACAAAGTACACTATATGGTTAAACAAATGGCTTGATTCATCATGGAACAAGTAGACATTTTGTAGGTAAAATGGTAGTCATGAAATGTTTTGATACATGAACATTCATGTATGTACCATGATTACGGTATATACAGAGAATATTGATCTTACTACAATTGTTCTGCACGGCTTTAGAACACCAGTTTATCGGTAAATTATAAAAATCCAATACAATTCTACAGTCATGAAAGAGACCTAATCATTAACTACTGTACATTTTCCTATTATTGGAGTATGGAACAATGTGCTGTTACTCTATACACAGTGGAGTATATGTGAATGCCATATATTTTGACTCATCAGTGTACATTTGTAGTCTAGAGGTAGATATTTATACAGGGCAAGAATCCTATACTACAATATCATTTCAATAAACATTTATTTTGTGATTTTGAGAAAATCTATTATTTCATGATCAAGGGCCAGAATTTCAACCCTCAATCAGCACTCGATGTATTGTAATATTTCATTTGACTTTGGTTTATGTATAAATGTACATCAACTCACTCTCAGAGAGTGTATCAATATTATTATTTTGTAAATTATATACACTGGATGATTGGTGTTATACTTAAATCCAAATATTAATAAATTATTCTGTTTAATTCTGTTCTGTATAACTTTACTTTGCCGAGTCTGTGTTTTGAGATTTGATGTGAATAACAATACTGAGTGCTGTATATTCTGTATGTCCAATTTCTCTGAGATTTGAGGGTAAAAAATGATCACAACATTTGCACTCAGTGTCTGTAACTTACACTGAAATCTAAGATGCATGCTCAAATCTCTGAGTGAATGCTTGATACTGAGTAAGCTTTGTAATGTGTTTCACTCACTACAATCTCCCAACTCGGACTTGGAAGAGTAAATTTTGATATCTGAGTGCAGAAAGGTGAGTGAGGGTTATAATTCCGGGCATTGTTCTAGTTTGCTAATTCATTCAAACATTCTATATGTTGGTATACCTGTTTCAAGCCATATGTTGTATCTTGTAGTGTACTGAATGATAACTGTGAATACTAATCATGTTGGTGGTTGCTGTCTCTGTTGTTGTTTCACATTTTAATTGCTTGTGTTTTGCTGTGTTGCTGCAGGAGCTAGTTTACTATGCCCTCTACTCATTGATGTTCCTCATATCTGCCATAGTATGTGCTGTCAGGTTCAGATGGCATGCCTCTATCGGTGCTGCAACTGTGAGTGTACTTATATTTGTATGATAATTATATCTGTTACAAATATTACAGATACTAGGCTTTAATTACACCATGCCTAGTCAGCGACATTAGTTCATTGCCTGAAGCTGTTCAATTAGCAAATAATGCGTGTAAGTAGGGTCACATCAGTACAGTTTGTTGTAATTACTACAGCAAATAAGCTTCTTAGGATAAATTGAAGATACATGCAATTTTGTTTGTGTTTTATTTAAATAAATCATTTGTTTATAACTTGACAATGATGTCTTGTGTCTTATTATAAATTTGTACAAAAATAAAGTGGTCTTATTGAAAAAAAATGATTTTGCATTTATATCTTTAAATATTGAAGGACTGAATGTGAATGTAACATATGTTAATTTTAAAAATACTTCTAATGAAAAACAGGATATGTAATATGATAATGGCATGGTAATTTATTCAAAAGATACACGTCTCTATGCATTCATGTAAATGATAATCTTAACTGAATGTGGTTGAGGCTTTATTTCATGCTGTGAGAGAAAATGAGTTGATTGTGTGAGATCCGTGTAAAATAAAATTGGTATGCGCTATATTAAAATCATGGGCAATAACAGAGTTAGGGATAATTATATTCTGATATCAGTTTCTTTCTGAAGTTAATTTGTTCAAGATACAAATGTTCAATGTATTGCTACATTCTGCACTCAAATTTCTATTATTGCTAGCAGTTTTAATTATTATAACTTTGGTTGCCATGGAAATATACTCTTGCATATTACTCTCTATCTCTCCATTTGTAACAACATTTACAAATTAGTTTTTACTAAAAACTTGGTTTCAGACTAAATTATCCAATATTAATTTCATTAATCTGTCTTTACTAAGGTGGTGATATGATGCTTTTGTATTGGTATGTTAAAAATATCCCAAATTTGTTTATATGTTTTTACCATGTTAATTCAACATTCTGTGTATTTGTCTTTGTTCCAGTTTCATGCTCTGTGTTGATAATATTTGCCCCAAGTATTACTCTTTCTTCCAATTTCCTAATTTGTATGTAAATTGCATCTGTTTTAGCAATACTAGAAGTTTCATTGTTACATTCTCATGTTAAACACAAGAAGTATCTGTAAATAACATGAAATCTGATGATAGCTAGTCCAGATTGACATCTTGTAAAGGTTGTTACATTGACAGTGTATTGGTAGTCCTCATCATGATTGCATTATGTTTCCTTATTATGCCTTCCATTTGAAAAAAGTGGGCATGTTGTTTTACACAATTTGTTAGTAGAATGGTTGGTCGGTAGATAGGTCTATGCGCTATCTCAGGTACCCTTTGTTCTCTTAGATTCTGACATGGTGGGATAATTGCCTTGGGGTTGTAGATGAACCATATCCATTTTGGGGGTCTGTGACCTTGTCAAACTGATCATAAGGTGGAAGTACTTGTCCATGTGAAAACTCAAGTAACCTTGGGTCTCCAGGATCCTTACCTGGTATGATGTGTGCCTGTGGTATATAGATGAGTCCTATTGATTTTGGGGTCACTGGGCCAAATGTCAAGGTCAAATGGACCCATAGGTGGTAATACTTGTCCACCTGATAACTTCAGAATTATTGAGCTTTTTAGACCATCAAGATCATCCCTTGTACACCGGTATCATAAGTACTCACTAGCAAGTCATCATATTAATTTAAATCCTTTCACTAACAATGGATCTTTACTGTTTAGAGGGCATAATGTTTTTTTAAAAAATTCTCTTGTTCGAATCTGGATCACATTTTGTTGTGTTAAGAGTGTGCACTTAGTAATATTCTTCTAAATTTATGTTCAGAATTTTACAATATACTCGTAACATTAAGATAAAAATTACCAAAATTAGTGAAACCTGTTCGCTGTTGACAAAAATTTGTAGAAATGCACTGCTATGTATTCTATGTTTGCACTCTCATAGTTATATAGATGTAGATATACTCACTGTGTCAGTAGTTTGTTTCTGTCACAATTTAACCTTCCAAACTTTGTTGTTTGATATCTTGTTTACCTCAGCATTTGTGATCACCCATTGTTATCCTTTTGTCTCATCAAAAGTTTATAGTAACACATAAACACCACAATCTTAATAAATCTCATCAAGGTAGTATCATGGCTTCGAGACATTGGAGGAGTTTGATATTGGGCAGGTTCTCTCAAGTATTCACATAGTTATTAGCTCTTGAATTAGTTTAAAATTGCCATTATATACCTTTTTCACAGTAATGTCCACATTTCCTAATCAATCATGGTAAAATGTACAAAATGTGTACATGTATGTCCTAAAGATTTTGGACATACTTAATAATTAGCATGATTGTTAAAATAATCCCCATAGTTATGGCCCTTGAAGAAGTTAATATTGCAAGTTTATACATAAGACAGAGAAGGCCTCATTTCTTGATCTATTATCTCAGATTGTACATAGACACTGTAAGTCCTTAAATGTTAGACAAGTCTTATTAACAACAACAGGAGTGCTTCAATGACATCAAAATAACTTGTTTTAATTGCAGCATTCTCTTAAATACTGTGTCACCTTGTAGTATCCATAGCAGTTTTATTTGTCAGTCTTTATGTCCATTCTCCACTATGCCGACCTACCATACAAAGCAGCTCATTAACTCCGCCTCCACCAGCCTCACTTGTCATGTTTTATGCCCCCGCCATATATATGCCTGTCTGCATGTGTGCATTATAGGTCCAAACTGAAGGTCACTGTTATTAAAAACATAATTTTTGTTTTCAGAGTATATTGTCTATGTCTAAAATATTGCTGTTTATTATCAACAAAATATGTCAAATGAACACTCATTTCTGTGTCACATATCACAAAGCAGGGGCCTCCGGGTCTGTGACACATATCACAAAGCAGGGGCCTCCGGGTCTGTGACACATATCACAAAGTAGGGGCCTCCGGGTCTGTGTCACATATCACAAAGCAAGGATTTAAAATTACATTATGAATTTCTTGTACAAATTATGTAAAAACAAGTGAGCGTCCATGGCCCACGCAGGTGTTATAAACAAACTGTCACAATACGACTGCTGGTTAAACTTTAGCACAGAACACGTGGGATTGTTGTGTCTGGGAATGACGTCACACAGAGCTACCAGCCGGTGTATTTACCGTAAATTCTCATAATGTTTTTAGATTTAAACTGGTACGCAATATTTTAAGTGAGTGGGAATTCTGATGTAATAAATGACTAGACTGTAACCAACTTTTCATTCTTTGATAATCTGGCCTCGACTTATAGGCGGGTGCAAGCAAAATACCGAGTTTTAAGCAGCAAAGTATACCCCTCGACTTATGGTCGAGATAGACTTATGGGCGAGTATATACGGTAATAGTTCTCTTGTTTTCATCTTGTTTCTTGCCCGGTGTGTTCTGTCCCATACCTATGTAATGTACCTGATTGCATATTGCACCCATATGAAGTCGAAAACTTAAAATTCTTGTCATATTCGTAATGCTAGAATGTGTGATATATGCAATTCATACACTTGCCTGCTTGATTATTGATTATGTATATTCTCAATGCATCCCATTTCTCATTTTCTCCTATTGTAGAAGTGTATTTAGTTGAACTGCTTGAAATATATGTTGTACTTTCCATTACTCATATACTGTAATTAGTGTTTGTTTATTATTAATGTATTATCCAATTCCCTTGCTAATGACTTTTGCAAACTTGTATTACCACTGTGGAAACTGATTGTAATGTTGTGCTGTCTCAATATCTGTGTGCTCAAATCATGGTATGTTCTCTAATTTATGTGAGGTATAGACTACAGTTGTTACTGCCATCAAGGTATTAAAATAATGGTATGTTATGACTAGGACTTTGAGTTACTGATGCCTTTTAGCTTTTGACAACTTATGTTGATTTACTGATGCGCCAAATATCTTTTAAATGATATTAAAATAGCTATGTAAATTTAAAGGAGGATTGAACTTTTATCAATGATGTAAAATGTTTATTTTAATATAAATGAAGTTAGTTTAAAATCATAAATGCTTTTATATGCAACATGTTTTGATTCAAAGTTACAGTAAATGTTTCTTCACCAAGTCCTTAATGCATTATCATTAATAATATTAAACAGGATTGTCATTTTTAGGGCATTGTCGTTTTTGGAATGCTTCATTCTATTATAATGATCTGTGTGTGGTTCATTTATGGTTCTATTTTTTTTTCAGTTCTTCACCTTTGCAGCCACAGCCTGTTACGTGGTTGATACGTTCCTATTGTTCCGTGCCTGGCAGACTGGACGCAGTGGTGGCGAGTCCCACACTGCTTCTACAACAACTACTACCACCGAGCACACCACGTACGAAACCAAAGTACAATACTAAGCATCGTACACAACACATGCATAGTACAATGTACACAGAATATACATAAACACTCCAACTTAGATTTATTTAATTTGTATATATGAGGGATTTTGTGACATTGAGAAACTGTTTTTGAGACTTTTCTAAACTTGAGTGTGGTGAAATATTTATATGAAGAAATAAATTTTGTGAATTAAACAATTTTTTTTATGGAAGTGCAGTGCAAATCAGTGCACGATAATATCAAATAGTCAAATCACTGATGGTTAAGGGTAATGAAGTTTGAAATATGTTTGGAAGTTCATGAATTTGTTTTTAGGTAACCTGAAGAGTTTTAGAATTGATGTCTAGCAAATACTGCACATAATAGTAGCGTTTGTGACTCAGAAGATTTTTGTTTCATGTGAATATAAATTGACTGTACTCTTCATGTTTGTATCCAGTAGCTATTGTTACCCTAGTTTTTCAGTTATCTATCATTTCAACATGTTTGAATTGTAGGAAGAAAAAATATAAGCATATGTATCAGTTTTCTTTTTGGTGCAAATTGTCAGACATTGATTATGCAAACACAATAAGATATCGTTCGAGATCTGTGGGTATTGAAATGCTGAATTTATCAAATCATTGAGTGATATGACAGTGATGTGAAATTGTCATTATCTGAAAATCAGAATGTTGTTGAATGCTTAACAACATAAATTTGCATTTGCTTCTAACTGGAACCAAATACATAGTAGGACACATTTTACTGAATTATAACATGAAGTCAATATATCAGTACATTTGTACTTGGTTGTTTTAGAAATATAAATATATGGTAAACGCTTGATTGTGTACTTTGCATTGTGTATTCTAGGTTACTTTAGTGTATTGTTCTCAAGAAACATATTTTTATTTTTATTTTAGATTTCTCAATTCGCCATTGGATCTGTAACTGTTTAGATATAGTGAAATACTTAACCCGTGTTTGTTTATGACTAAAGTAAGGCTTGGATCTGATCATTTTTGTTTTATGTTTATGTATTTAATAAAATCTTTTTCTAAGTTTTGTTGATTTTAAACTTTTCGTTTTACTTCAAGACTGGATTCTTTTGTTGTTTATTTAACATTTTCTCTGCTGTGATGGTTTGTTTTATCTTATTAGACTAACATTGTTCTTTCTGAGCAACGTACTTCTTTATTTGATTCTTTACCTCTGTTGCATTAATCATGCAAGGTCATGACAGGCTGTTGAAGGTCATTGTTGTCTATCAATGTTGGACATATACATTGCCTATATTTGAATTGTTTAAGAGTGTCCATACAATACCTATCAATGAATGAGTTGTCTTCTCTGTTACTGCTAAACAATGTTGAAAATTCTTGTTATTATTAAATCTGGCAAATCAAGCATTTTTGACTGAATAGATCACCAAAATATGAATAAATACAAGATCAATATAAGTGAGCCTGAAGATCAATATGTATCTCTGGAATCTGGTCATTGTCAGGGGAGGCTATTCTGATCTTTAACTAGTGTGAGATCGAGATGTAAGTTAGGTTTTGAAAAACGATTTGTCATAGTAACCAGTAAGAGACTTGTTCCTGGGATTTATTGATTCTTGTTTAGATAATGACATAGATGAGGATTTTATTTTATCTTTTTGGAGTTATTTTCTGTAGTTTTAATATAGTTTATTAGACACAAATTCCATGTTTTCAAGTGCGTTTTCTTTTATCTGTGATTGGTGCATGATAATTCTATTCTTCTGCTTTGCTAGTTTTATCAATAAACATCCCATAAATTCTATCATTAAGATAATTTTTACCAGTCTACAGCTGATAGCTACAATACTTGGGGTATTCACGGCCCTATTACCTTTCCCACTGTACCGGTATTCTACCCTTGCTTCAATCCACTGGTGTACGAGTGTTCCTCTGTGCGTTACAAGTCTAGTGGTGCCATTTGATTACCTTGTAGATGCCTTAATGTAAAATTATTCTGTCCATTTTTTCTCCCTTTTTTAATTTTTTAATCAGAATATTTATTAACCTTGTGTGTTTATATTGCAAAATATTTTGCAATGTTTAAGTACTCATTTTTTCTGTCACAAACTTTAGGCACATCCCGCACTTCACTTACATATTGTAGGTATACTTTCTGTGTATATCTTTGCTGATACATGTAAGCTTTGGACAAGTTCTTGGAAGCAAATGTAATATTGTAACTGCAAACCTTCAATTTTTGTCTATTAATTGCTTTTACATGAACAATTATAACTGAGAGATGCCAAAGGTATTCTAATTCAAGGCAAGGCTCATTCTTGCAGACTGCAGTTACCAAGTACTTCATCACTTTGATAATACAAATGTACATACATGTATTTGTTTTAATAGGTTTTGGTAACAAATTACAGTGTATATGAAAATGTAGAAGCCTCTGTATAATTATGATGTATCTCCTTATTATTTATATTATAAAAACGTAAATGGTCTGTAACGAAATATTTATCTGCAATACATATCATTATATGCATTAAAATTCCTTCTGTTAAATATTGAGATTGTCTACGATTAACTTTTTAGGGTTCACTCAAATTACCTTCAGAAAATTGTCCAAAGTGAATGTCAGTAAATGGTTACATCTTATAGTGAGCACATGTTTGTGTAGGTACTTACCGTTCTAGTATATAGATTTTGTCATCGACAAAACTAGTCATTTTTGTCACCCTAATGTATATTTCACATTTTGTATACAAGCACTTTATATGTGTCACAATTGTACAAATACTTGTTGTGTGGTTTGATAGCCATTGTATAGATTTTGAATATATTGTAATATTGTATTCTGGTGTAAAATTAGATTTTATTGCAAACAGGGGAATGTTTTTACGCGTGAGGTAATACTTGTGTCCATCTGTTAAGTTATATTGGAAACTACCGAGATAAAGATCTTACTTATTTCCTCCTTCTTGGACAAAAAGTGAAATTCATCAAATATGTACAAAATGGTAACAGTGTTAAAGGGTCTAGGGGATATCCTCGCATTTTAGAACATTTTTTAATTGTTAACGATTACTCTCATGCCTGATGAAATTATAACCAGGTCACCAATTGCATTTCTTTGCCATGGTTTCTTGTACAAATTATGCATTGAATGCTTGCTATAGATCTTAAAGGACATCTGAATGGTATTGAAGTAAATTTAATGCAACAACAACTTGTAGATGACCGGTATTTGGCAGGAGATACTTGAGGATATGTGTAACATATATATATATCACAGCTTCAATCATGTACAGAACATGTAAATCTAATGTTTCCCAGTATCAGAAAATTTCGCATGTTAGAAAACACATTTTCTTGAACTCACAAGTTTGATGATAAGAAATCCATTAAAACACTCAGGAGTTTGGTGTTAAAATTGTCTCATTTTATATTCCTCTCTTTCTTAGTGAACACATAATTGCCAGTTTATATGGAAAAAAAATTCTTGGATTTTTATATTTTTTTCGATACCATAAACTTGGGTAAATTGTAATAAATACACCATGATATACAAATGTACATTGCATGGATTTTGTAATTTTATATACCATTGTGTACATAAGATATTTGGTGTACATTTACTGGAAATTAGGTATTGTTTTGTGCAGGTGTCACTTATTCTAGCATACAGGTTTGTTAATCTGATGTTGTTTATAATAACGTAACTACATATACTCATATACCGTGTACTCATATTGTGTATTCATTGGTAAAATATTGTATGATGTTGTGTAAGGTTGGATAGTTGGTGTAGTGTGTGTGTCATCGGTGTAACACAGCATTGTTTTAGTCTAATTTTATCAAATTCGGTATTTTGAATAAAGTAATTCTCTAAGGAGTTGACAACATTGCTTAGCAACATGTTAAATATGTCTCTACTATTTCATCTTCTTCGTGTGGTCTGAAAATTCCTGTTGGAATGATGCTGAAATTGAATTTCCATAATAGGCGGCCATTTTTTCAGGCCTTTATATTTCCCATCTCAGGAATGCAAGAAAACAAGATGAAGAGGTATGCATGTTATATACATAAGTGGACAAAATTGATAAGCCACGATGTAACAATTAAGCCTTTTAATAGTATAAACCTCTCCTATAAAAACTCGAAATTTTTGCAATAAACTACATTTTAAGAAAAAGTGTTGTACATTTCTGTGGGAAGCCCTATAGTTTCAACTATATTCTATGTTTTACCAAGAAAAAGTTGCATTTACCATTCAGTTTTTATTTTTGTTTCATTGAAAGACAGCAATAACATAACGTATACTTTAACTGTTGATAATGTTTGACTATATTCTATTTCTTTATGTTATCTTGTATGTTTGGCCTATAATAATGATTATATTTTGTTTATTATATTTTATCAAACGGCAGCTTGTACATTTAAAGCTTTATTAAGTATGAAACTTTCTGACTGTTACCATAGATCTGACCATTTCAACTTTATGCCCGTTTCAATACCTGTTTAATATTACATGTACATTTTAGCTGTAAGTATTTTGTTAACCTTGGAATTTTTTAATAAATGTAGACAATTTGTTTATTTTTTTTCTCAATACATGTATCAGCTTTTAATGAATAAGCAGAGGTATTCTTATCTGCGTAGAGCTAACACCCTCTTTTCAAACTTACAATCTATATAAACCATGGCACCTATTCCACTTCACATTAATATAATTGTTTCTTCAAGTCCCTTTTACAATTCCCATTCCTTGTTTTGATTATTCAAAACAATTCATGTATTTATATCGATTGTACGTTTTAGTAAGAATTTACTTCTTGATGATTCCAAACAATAGTCTACTTAAAAAGATAAAGTATTATTTGGGCTTATTACATGAAATAAAAAAATGCTCGTATGCAAGGCAAAAATGCTGTCTGCAATAGAAACAATAAGAGGAATGTGTAAAGGAAACATGTAGTTGCAGAAACTGAACTCAATGTTTCCCATGATACACTGCATATAAACTATTCCATCGTGTCTGAAAACCTTCCATTAGGAATTAGAATCAAAATAGTGCACAGTGATTTTCTTTAAACTGATTTAACTCTGCAATTTTTTATCTAATCATTATTATCAAATACAAATTTATGGCTGTGAGAGAACTCGACACGTCAGACCCTCAGTCATTTCAAGGTTTCTGAGTACTGGTGCAAGTGAATAATAGAAGCATTTCGAAGATCCAACCATACTCCACCATACTTATTAACATATTTCATAAATATTGAAAGGTCAACATTTATTGTAGTAGCACATGAACTTTTACAACATTCCAAATCCCTTGAGCTCAACATTTTATATTTTTGGTGATTCTGTAAAAATAAATTGAAAAATTCTATGCAACAATTATTTAGCGTCATCTTGCTACATTTGAAATGCACCTTTTCTTTACTTGATATTATAAAGGTTATATTCCTTCATGCTTTTTTTTAGAAATTTGGTTTTAACTACACAAACTGATTAAGTTTAAAATTTAGGCTCGATTTTATTTACTAGGCTTGTAATTCCTGATCAACATTTTCCTAACATCGCCGTTATAATAATTATAACTTCCACGTGTTTACTCTATGCAATTAATGGATTAATTTGAATAATTACAACTAGAATATTTGACGTGAAACATTACATCTTTCTCCCACTATACAAGCTTATATTTACTATTTCTATTTTCAAAAGGGTAAACAAAAAACATTGTAAATATGTTTTTAATTCATTAAATGAAGTTTGAGCAAGATGTTCTGTTTCACGTCAATTATTAGCAGTTTTGCTAGCTAGTCATAGATTTTGTCTAAGAAAAAGCTAAACAAACTTTTGCAGTAATAAACCAGTTCTTATGCATTGAAAGGAAAACTGTAATTAAAGTAAATTGATAAAGCTGTCATTAGTTCAGTGTAGTATTTTGAAGACATAGTTGCGGTGAAAATATCATTCATAGTTGTATAATTGGTATTTTTTGCAGTGCTTATTTTTTTTGGATTGTTATACACTCTGGGGCATTCTCCATCTATGGTACCCATGTATTGTTTTCTTTGTAACATCATGTTAACATAATGGGTAAATTTAGTCATCGTTCTTGGCTTTGGTAATGTACATATCTGCCAAAATCTGGCCCCAAGTCGTTGTGTTGTGCTATAAAAACCTGCTTCAAAATTGTACTATTGCGTCTTATACCAGTCACATATTTACAGGTGTATTTTTGTATGTTAGCCTAAATTCTATGTACTCTGAATTGTTTTGTTTCTGGTCTAGAGTTCATGATATCTGCTTCTTATACTTTGTATTTGTTATATTTACATCAGTGTTTGCATGGAATTATACACAAATAAATGTAATTTTAGCGTAAACATGTTGTCTTTCTTGTCCTTGTACAGCGCTTTGCTTTCAGTGCTGGAAAGTTATCTAGAGTCTGTACTTCAGCTGCAGTATACCTACCTCCATCTGTCAGCATTTCCAGTAACATGTATGCTTCCTAAAGCTTGGTCGTCATGGCAACAGTACGACAAGACAAACATTCTTTACAACTGAATGTTTTGAGTCTAAATAATTTAGTAAAAGTCAACTTGATGTTATTCAGAATGTAACTTGGCTAAGAAATGCCTAACATACTTTAAAACTTCACTACATACAAATCTTTTCTGACTTTTCACGACATTAAAAAAGAATAATGTCAGAAAAGTAGCATAAATTGTAACATTTTACCCACAGGCAAATGAATGAATGGATGTGGCAAGTTGATGGTTCTTCCCAGGTGTCCATCTGGGGCCTTCCTTTACCCTTGCAGCTTGGGTAGTCACTACATGACCCTGGCTGTTTGTCTTACAAACAAATTGATGAATTGACAGACATCTTGACACAGTATTAAGTCTGCAAGTATCAGAATGTTCTATACATGTACTGTAATAGATAACGGAGACTTGGAGATGAGTACAATAAATAACAACGTGATTCATTTTATAAGTTATGTAACGCACTGTACAATTCCACTCCACTGTAGTCGCAGACGTACATAAACATTCGATAGACAAGTGTTAGACATGCCGTACCCTACAGTGTATACACACCTAGGTCTGTTCTATGTACACGAGTCGATGAACAAAGACATGCCATACCCTACAGTGTATACACACCAAGGTCTGTTCTATGTACACGAGTCGATGAACAAAGACATGCCGTACCCTACAGTGTACATGTATACACACCAAGGTCTGTTCTATGTACACGAGTCGATGAACGAAGACATGCCTCACCCTACAGTGTACATGTATACACACCAAGGTCTGTTCTATGTACACGAGTCGATGAACAAAGACATGCCTCACCCTACAGTGTACATGTATACACACCAAGGTCTGTTCTATGTACACGAGTCGATGAACGAAGACATGCCGTACCCTACAGTGTACATGTATACACACCAAGGTCTGTTCTATGTACACGAGTCGATGAACGAAGACATGCCGTACCCTACAGTGTACATGTATACACACCAAGGTCTGTTCTATGTACACGAGTCGATGAACGAAGACATGCCGTACCCTACAGTGTACATGTATACACACCAAGGTCTGTTCTATGTACACGAGTCGATGAACGAAGACATGCCGTACCCTACAGTGTACATGTATACACACCAAGGTCTGTTCTATGTACACGAGTCGATGAACGAAGACATGCCGTACCCTACAGTGTACATGTATACACACCAAGGTCTGTTCTATGTACACGAGTCGATGAACAAAGACATGCCGTACCCTACAGTGTACATGTATACACACCAAGGTCTGTTCTATGTACACGAGTCGATGAACAAAGACATGCCGTACCCTACAGTGTACATGTATATACACCAAGGTCTGTTCTACGTACACGAGTCGATGAACAAAGACATGCCGTACCCTACAGTGTACATGTATACACACCAAGGTCTGTTCTATGTACACAAGTTGTTGATCGAAGACATGCCGTACCCTACAGTGTACATGTATATACACCAAGGTCTGTTCTATGTACACGAGTCGATGAACAAAGACATGCCGTACCCTACAGTGTACATGTATACACACCAAGGTCTGTTCTATGTACACAAGTTGTTGATCGAAGACATGCCGTACCCGTTGATCGAAGACATGCCGTATCCTACAGTGTACATGTATACACACCAAGGTCTGTTCTATGTACACAAGTTGTTGATCGAAGACATGCCGTACCCTACAGTGTACATGTATACACACCAAGGTCTGTTCTATGTACACGAGTCGATGAACGAAGACATGCCGTACCCTACAGTGTACATGTATACACACCTAGGTCTGTTATATGTACACGAGTCGATGAACGAAGAAATGCCTCACCCTACAGTGTACATGTATACACACCAAGGTCTGTTCTACGTACACGAGTCGATGAACGAAGAAATGCCTCACCTTACAGTGTACATGTATACACACCTAGGTCTGTTCTATGTACACGAGTCGATGAACGAAGAAATGCCTCACCCTACAGTGTACATGTATACACACCAAGGTCTGTTCTACACGAGTCGATGAACGAAACCAAGTATGTTGAAATAATCATTTTAATTATCATTAACAACACCATGAAAAATAATTGCATAGTCAAATACGTTTTAAAAAAAAATGTTTAAAGCTATGTATTTTGTACATTCTAAGCTTCTTTGATAATGTAACATTACCAGGTGTGAAAGCTCTTGTTTTAGGTCAGGTGGAAAAATCTGATAAAATTGCTCGGCTTGAATATTACCTCAAGACTTGTACAGAAACATAACATCAATATTTCAAATAATCACAGTTTACTACAGTCGACTCTTGTTATGACGAACTTGAGTAAGACGAATTTTCCATAACCTCGATGTTTTTCAAAAGACCAGTTTTTATCCTTCTTTGTCTATTTGAAATTCTGTTGGTTAAGACGAGTTTTTGCCTCAAAGTTTTTCATTATGTCGAAGTTTGTTCTAAGTCCTGCTTACCAAGTTTGTTTATGTCGAATTTTCTTTGAGACAAACTCTTTTCTGCGGTCCCAACAAATTCGACATAACGAGAGTCGACTGTACTTCAATCATTCAGGCAAAGTAAAATAGCGTACTAAATTTCATTAACCATAGAAATATCAATTTTAAAAATAAACATGGCGGGTAAAAAGGAAAATAATCATACAGCAATTATTTGTTGTATAAACATCAATTAGAATGGATCATTGCATCATGGTGTTAAAAATGCTTCAGTCACATTCAAAGACAAATGTATAGCAATGATTTATTGTTCTTTTAATAATTACGTAAGAGTTAATTGATGGCAATTTATGATAAAGCTGATACTCCGACACTGAAAGCTCCAATGGCAAAAAGAATTGTTTTCCCAAATGAAATGTAGAAAAATCTTTATCCAAACAGCCAGTCGTTTTTTCACGCAAGCTGTAAATCATTCCATGGGTATGTAGTAACTCACTAAAGATATTGTAGTTAATAATTGCAAGTTGTCTGTACGCTGTTTACAAACGTTCATGTCTGCATATTCACTACGTGTATAACAATGCAGTAGTTGTTATTCATTTCCATAAGAAATAACAAAAATTAGAAATATTCCTTAATTTATCTATTATCTTCCAAAATAATGGATCTGTATGGATAATGTTCCAGTTGTACAAAAAGATATCTGTATTCATATTTCCCATCATCACCCTGAAATGGCAATCACTCCTAGAATTATCAAACTTGCAAACAATAAGATAACACTAATACAAATGTCTCACATACATGTACATAGTTGCTGTAAGCAATGGTTTGGTTCAAAAAGATTAGAAAATGTTTAATTAATATAATTATAAATTATTTTACTTTTAATTATCATTGAAAACACAGAGATCACATAGCCTGTCCACAAATTAGTATTATTTTAATCTTTTATAAAACAATAATCTAAATGACTCAATTTTCAAGACCCTCATAAAATATTCTTTAATTGAAAATGTCTCAAACTGAATATCACAATCTTTAATTGCAACAAAATATCAAATTTGTAAGTAAAATCCAACTAATAAAGTTCTTGCAAGCTTAAATGAAACATACTTTAAATGACAACAGCTTTAACACTGTACATACAGTTAGAGCACTCGGTAAGGTCAACTAACCACTGTACAAACAGTTAGAGCACTGGGTAAGGTCAACTAACCACTGTACAAACAGTTAGAGCACTCGGTAAGGTCAACTAACCACTGTACATACAGTTAGAACTTGTGATAAGATTTATTTTCACATTTACCTGAACAACTTCTAAATTAACTTCTCCTTTCTTATCACTGCCTTGAAGGTGAAACTTCATTCTCATGTGTTTCTTACCATCTTGCATAAATTCAATATGACTGAAATATAGGAAGAAATTTCTAGAAAAAATACCACAAAGTGTCATACCAAATCACTTATTATCAAAATAGTGATAACAATACTTGCTACAATCATTTTGGTTGTTTCCCACATTCGCAAAAGGTCCAGACAGTTGCATACCACTAACTCAATTTATAATCTTATCACATTTTCTGTCAAATTTTGCATTTCATATAAATGGTAAGCATTGGAGTTTAATTTCACTGTTTGGTACAGCAATAATCACAGAAATTTCCCAAGCTGAGTGATGCAACATTAACCCAACAATTGGTAGCAACATGTATTCCAAAATACCTTATTTTTTTGTTTGTTGTTTTCGAACATCAGGTAAAAGATATGTATAAAGTGAGTTATTAAGCTACTGATATCGAAGACTAAAACCTGATAATTATGAACATGAAAACTTTACTAGCATTGGCACCATACTCAAAGTGTACAACCTTCGACTTAGGGACATGACATATAATACATTACCTAATATGTCGTCTCCTGCCACGACGTGTTTCCTCACCGTAAGCTTTGATTGGTTGACCAAGAGCTATGATAACCTGCAAATAAATACTAAATCTAACAAAAAAATCATTATATATGATCATATTTGATTGAAAGGTAAGATATGCATAAGGTAAAATTAAGAAAGGTGTGACAACAGAGAAGGTACCAGTACACATTTATGATAAAGTTGATTGGAGGATGATAGACATGGCATTTCATTGTCTTATGGTTTTAGCCCTAGGCAAAACAATACATTCATCAAAGAGACAAGCAAAAGGTCCTGTGTAGCAGTGATCTAGAAATGTATTAATTTGACAATCAGTAAAATGATAGATAAAACAATATATATCGTATTTAACTTAAGTAAACATAATCAATGAGTAAGCATTTATAAATAACAAAAAGTAAAAGTTTTGGATGCACAGATGTACAAATCCGATATGCAATTTGTTTGTCAATTTCAAAACACAGCCATATAATATCTCACCTCAGAATCTTTGGCACATCGTTTCATTGCCTTACTGTATACACCAACAGAACTATGAGACGAAAACAATTCTCTTCCAATATAATAAAATAAGGCACCTGTAAGAAATGGGACAAAAGTAAGAGTAATTTTCATGCAAAATGACTAATAATTAGCATGCTGTAATTCTGTAAGTATCTAGTGATACAGTTACCGATATCAGCCA
Source organism: Mactromeris polynyma (assembly GCA_032209605.1). Taxonomy (NCBI): domain Eukaryota; kingdom Metazoa; phylum Mollusca; class Bivalvia; order Venerida; family Mactridae; genus Mactromeris; species Mactromeris polynyma. The sequence continues at coordinate 4,009,730 of JASFXZ010000027.1, read as the reverse complement.
GTTTCCAATCCGATATGCCTGTGATAGAACTAAATACAGTTTTTCAACCAAGTACGTTTTGAACTTATTTAATTTCCATTCATGTCAAATAGTAGAGCAACATTTACAGTACTTGGTAATTTAAAACATTCATAGCAAACTATTTCAAATTAATTTACCCAGCATTCCCAGTGCAGCCACAGAAACAGAGAGGTATGTGAAATCTTTGCTGGCCTCCTTCACTGTAAAATAAAGATGCTTTTATGAGATCACACGACAAACCGAAATACCAGAATACAACCGAAATACTCATAAATTTTACATAGAAAAATTAATATGTAAAGGCTGTAATAAACTCGTAAATTAATCCATTGTCGAAGTGGAAGTCATACTTTTCTCGATCATTTGATCCAATTTTTGTTTTCTTGATCACTAGCCCTGCAGTAAAGTTTGAATTTATTTATTGGTTATTTGAAGACAGTAAACAGTTGATATAATGAATTTGAGAAAAAATGTCAATGTCGCTTCACTTAAAAAAAGTTATACAGGACAATTGATTTTAATATTTGTTAATGATCAAAGTTTTGGCAGTCTGTGTCAAAAATGTTTGTCAATTGGTAAATAATTGACACAGCGAGGATAGTTTGTAAATTATGAACACACGCGACATTACGCACGAGTGGCACTATTGAATTAATATCAACTACGACTAATACACTCGCACAATATTATTTAGCTGCTTTAATCAGTTGTTTTGACAATATCATATGATACAAAACTTCAACAATGAATTAAGTTACAGACTTATTACACTAGCCTTTACAAATTGCTTTTCTATGTAAAATTTATGCGTATTTCGGTAGTATTCCAGTATTTCGGTTAGTCGTGTGACCACTTTTATGTCAAGCAATTATAGACTAAAGTCATCAAGACATTAAAATATCAAACACAATAAATAATCACATAATAATGAGTACGAACAACAAGTCACATAATATTTCTTACAGTAACTTTGTGTACACGAATGAGACAGATAATAAGACTCATTACAAATTTCTTGACAATGATACAAGCAATGATAAGATGATAAGCAACTATTTGCAATGAAACTGGATGATTTAGTCCATATATAAGTTAAGAAATATGTTCATCAGACAAACACGATGTTCTAAATAAAACATATATAATAGAACCAGTCCAGTGGTCCAAATCCACGGGGGCTGCGGGGCAACTCAACCCCTAACCAACTCGTCCCCTTAGTCAACATGACCCATACTAACTCGGCCCCTAAGTCAACTCGACCCCTTTTTATTTTTTATAGGATCGGGTAAAAGATGATTTACTAAATAAGTAATTAGATAGAAATAAGAATTATTATTGCCTTTGTCTGACCCGATTTGGTTTATGTTTGGTTGATTTATCCATTTTCATATTATGTTCAGCTACGTAGTTGTTTTCAATTTTTATCACGTTGTGTTATTTCATAATTCATTATGATTGTTCTTCCTTGAAGGTGTTAATTTATTCTTTTATAAGTTTGTGTAATTGACAAAACATTTTAAGACTGAATCTCAGAATTAGATTAAGAATCAAAGCAGTTTTCTTACTTTACATGAATAATTAAAAACATGTAAAACACCAAAATGCCATCAGCATACATCAAAACTAACTCATATATATTCTTTTATTTGGAATTTTATTTCAGTCATTTATATGACAACATTACGTCATAATCAGCATTTATATACATTATTTTTTATTAAAAGTTCATAATATACATACCAGACCACTACAATATTGTATAGAAAAATGAGGGGTTGAGTTGACTTGCTGAAAAATCGGAAGATAGGGATCGAGTTGTTCAGGGTTAATAGCAGGGGTCGAGTTGTCCTGATACCATCCAGAGGTAGGTCCAGTAGCTAGTGCATTCAACACAACTTTTGGTTCATGATACACAAATATATCCTAAGTTATTCAATGCGACAGAGAGTAAAACCTGAAGTAATTCAAGGGAAAAAGTGCACCTGATGTGGTGTTCGAACCCACAACCCCCTAAACACTAGTACTGCACACACTCTACAGACTGAGCAAACTGGGCGGCCGTCTAACCCCACACCACTACAAACCTAATTGGCAAAAGTTTACCTTTCTGCCCCGTTGTCATTCCTGCATAGGGATTTTCTCTGGCCACATCTAGTTCTTTACCAGTGGTTTCTTTCTTTCCAGTTTTGTCTGGACTTTGTTCAGTTTGACCAAAAGTGATGCGTCCAGTTTTTAATCCAACTATAAAGAATTTATTTACATGTCTGTCATACACATACCATTGTTTAGTCTCAAGTAAATTCCTTATTCCATACTTGAGCACAGAATTATTAGCAAGTCTGAATGCCATTCTGTTAAATGTCAGCAGTAACAAACACCAAAGTGAAACAGCAGCCTAGAAACAAATACACTAGTAGTCAATACACAACTTTACTGTCACAACTCTCCTGTCTCCAAGCACAGGCGAATAAAAACTGCAAAATTATTAAGATACGATATTGTGACAGTTGCACAGTTGAATGCAAAATAGTTGCATGTATCCTGTTACTTCTGATCAAGGATGCTACAACATTGTCACTGGTTCAAATGTAAAAGAACATGCTTTTGGGGATTCATGAAAATCAACCAATAACCTCCATAGAAGTTATTTTAGAGTAACTTCCCTTTATTGAGAGTTTGATTAATTTGTGAATCATTAAGAATACATTCTAATGTTATACGCTTTGAAAAAGGGAACCTCAAAAAGCATTCCGAATACAGTTATTTCTGAATATCTGTATTTCAAAAACCAAAAATTTAATAAATATCACAGAAATGCCATAGTTGACTAAAACGTAGTTTCTTCAATGATAATTCGGTTACCACTTTTAACATTTTTGTTATCATCAAAAACAAGCATGTAACCGGTGTGGATACAATTTGTACCTCTATCGATTTGCGCAATAAACAAATTGACAATGGCAGATCGTTTTGAAAACCTAGAAGAACAGTTAGAGCGGTTTATAGAGAATACAAGGCAATTGGGAATCATTGTCAGTGATTTCCAACCACAGGGCCAAAACGCGCTCAACCAGAAACTGTAAGGAATTTTCTCATTTTCTTAAATATTTCTAAGATTGTAAGAATCTAGCCACTCCAGTGAAGTTACCCCGGCAAATTTTGGACTCATTTTATATGAAATCGCGTAACAGATGACAAGACTCACTAATTAGACTATTTTCGCCGTCTTGACTGTTAAGTGCAAATATCGTATGACGACAACGATAATAAAAGTACATCACATTGAATATTATTGCGGGAATAAATGTGTTCTTTAACGATTATTTCTGCTAATACAGGGATATTTCATCGCTCAACCAACAGATATTTAGGACAGTTTTTCCCCTCATTCAATGAGGGGGACATTGTTTTTATGGTTTCCAGTCAGCTCGTACCTAGCCCCGCATACATGTCTCTGTACTCCGACTTTTACACGCGTCGTTCGTAACAGAGCCACGCACAAGCCTATAGTAAAAACCTGGGATTATGCCGCATGATTTTAACGGCACTATTATGGCGTCTTTATTATCGACCGACCAGACTTTTGAGGGTGCGGAAAAACTGTAGCAATCTTTCACGAGTAGAAGCCCACAAAAATCGAATTTCTAGCACATCTGAGTGCCTCACAATCACTTCGACAAGAAGACAGGGGTCAAATGTTTGTGACTGCAAACATTGTCGCTAAAATATCTGTCAATCAAACGTAACTCCGCCCACGGTGCGCAAGTAAACTATTCACCTTACAAACTGTATGTTGACATTCGCGCTCTCGCCAATTTCCCCCTGTCTAAGTAGCAATACAAGATGGATTTTAACGTTGAAACACTCTTTGATCGAATTCGTGATATATATCACTTTCAGTATTGGCTCAAGAAGGAGCAAATAATAGCAATATCGACAATGATCTTAGTAGGATAATAACTATGTGCACACCGCCTCCATAGCAACTATCCCATCTTCTTATTTAACAGGTGATTGATTCACTATTTTTTTTACAAAACAAGTCGTATCCATGAAAATATTGTGTCGAAAAGACAAATAAATCAACGAAAAGCTACAATTTTATGTCGTACAATTTTTTATTGCACGCAAAGCATATATCTGTTCACGGAATAAGAGTAAATGCAGTGGAAAGACCAACGGTATCCAACTTCTATTTACTTTTGTGAATGGTTTAGCAGGACATTGTACAGCGACAGTATAGAGATGTGACGTCCGTTGCTGGACTAGCTCGTACCATAGTCAACTCGTACGTCGGTCAACTTGTACCGTTTTTGGTCAACTCGTACATTGGTCAACTCGTACCGTAGTTAACTCATACCTTCATTTTTTAACAGTTAGTATTAACAGTTATTCATTAAATAATTAAGTGTTACTGTATTTTCCTGTATTCGGTGAACAATTCTGAACAGTATAACTATTATTATGTGGCAGCTAATACCAGTTGGTCAACTCGTACCTTTGGTAAAACAAGTCATATTCAAGTCATACAAACACTTATTAATAGAGTTAATATGATTAAAAGTAAGCTTTTCCTGTATTGTGTGGCTCATTTGTGACCAACTTGTGCTTGTAAACATATCAAACTTTCTCAGTACCGTTAATCATTACTTAATAGACGGCATATAACGCCTGTTGGTCAAATCGTACCTTCGTAATTCAAGTCATTTTTTATGCTAATTAATATCTCTTTTTATATTAATGTATAATGTACACATTTCTTGGAACAAACGATCTTCATAACAATAAAGTATATACAAATAAATGCACCAATTGATGTATTGAAGAGTATCATTTTCCTAGGCTTCCTCTGGCAAAATGTTCACAATAACTGATGTCAGTCCTAAATGATATCTGAAAAAAAAACTAAAAAATATGCATTAGTATACATATTAAAGTTATATAAGGTACGAGTTGACCAAATATTAAGGTACAAGTTGACCAAAACAGGTAAAAATTGACAAAGGTAAGTAAGTTAAATTGACAAAGGTACGAGCTGACCGACGTACGAGTTGACCAAAACGGTACGAGTTGACCGACGTACGAGTTGACTACGGTACGAGTTGACCGGTTACCGTTTTTATGCCCCCACTCTGAAAAGGGGGGGCATATAGATTTGCCCTTGTCCGTCTGTCCTTCCGTCCGTCACAAAATCTTGTGTCACTCATATCTCTAAAACAATATGAGCCGGAGTCATTAAACTTGACAGGAATGTTCACCAGCATATAAAGTTGTGCACCTGGGGTTTCATGTTTGGCTGTGCCCAGAAATTGCAAAGTTATGGCCATTGACTTAGTTAAAATATAGCCTTCAGAGTATGCCATCTTGTGTCACTCATATCTCCAAAAGTATATGAGCCAGAGTCATTAAACTTTGCAGGAATGTTCACCAACATGTGTAGTTGTGCACCTGGGGTGTCATGTTTGGCTGTGCCCAGTAAGTGCAAAGTTGTGGCCCTTGACTTAGTTAAAATATAGCCTACAGAGTATGTACTATAGTGTCGCACATATCTCCAAAAGTATATGAGCCAGAGTTATAAGACTTTACAGAAATGTTCACATGCATGTGTTAAATTGCACCTAGGGATTCATAATTCGTTGAGCCCAGTAAGTGCAAAGTTATGGACCTTGATTTATTGAAAATATAGCATACAGAGAGTGCAATTTTGTGTCACGCATATCTCCAACAGTACACTGACGAGATATGAAAACGCAACACATATATATTGACGCTACGTTGTTATTTGAAGGAATACACACCTGATTTAAAGCACACAAGTATATGTTGACAAAGCATACCCACTGCAGTACACGTTTTTGAAATCGGTCAAGCGTATACTGGAACGTCCACCGTTTACCATTTTTCCTTGTGCGTCACGTGCATGCTAACCACGTGGTCAATTTAATGTCAACTTATTCGTATCGCATGTGCCAGTAGCCTACATGTTTAGAATTCACTCAAATTTTGCAATACTTCATAGATTTAGCGATGCCAAGGTTAGATTATGAAAGTCGGCACAGAGCTTTAGGACTTTTAGATGCTGGGGTTTCACAAAGTGATGTTGCTAGACGTTTTAATGTCAATCGATCGACAATTAGTCGACTGGTTCAGCGTGTAAATGCAACCGGCTCAGTCTCAGATCGCCCAAGACCAGGTGCTACGCCTGTAACGACGCGACGTCAAGATAATTACATACGTCAACGTCACCTTAGAAATCGGCATTTGACTGCAACATCGACGGCAAACATGATGATTGGGACAAGGGGTCGACCGATTCACAGAACTACGGTATGCAAACGTTTAAGAGATCGTGGGATTCGGTGTCGTCGGCCAGCGAAATGTCAAGTCTTTTTGATGCGTCATCGACGTCAACGACTGCAATGGGCACGTCAACACCTAAATAATGTGAACTGGAATAATGTGGTCTTCTCAGATGAGTCCAGATTTAATTTGCTCAATGCCGATGGTAGAATCCGTGTATATCGACGACGTAACGAACGTCATTCTGATAATTGTGTTGTTGAGCATCAGCGTTTCGGTGGAGGCAGCGTAATGGTGTGGGGTGCTTTTAATAGCCAATTCAGATCAGTGCTTGTGATTTGCAATGGAAACTTAAATGCCAACAGATACATTCAACAAATACTCACACCAGTGGTTCTACCAATGTTTCAACAACGCAATAGATTGACGTTCATGCAAGACAAAGCTCCGCCACACCGCGCCAGAGTCACGCTGGACCTTCTCAACAACAACATCCCTGTTCTTCCTTGGCCGGCATTGTCGCCAGACTGTAACCCCATTGAACACCTTTGGGACGAGTTAGGACGTCGGTTACGTCAACGTCTTATCCCTCCAACTAACGTCCAAGAGCTGACGAATGCGCTGATTCATGAGTGGACGCTTATACCACGTCATGTTATAAGGAACTTGTGTCGATCAATGAATTCCAGGCTACAGGAAGTCATCAGGAGGAATGGGGGCCATACTCGTTATTGAAGTTTTGTGAAACGTCTTCCTACAACTGCTGATTGTGTAAGAACGCTAAATTGATTTTTTGTTTTTGTTTCAAATATAATTTGTTAACATGTTACAAATTAAATTGCTACCAAAATTTTAATTGTCATCTTTGTCATGTCCAAAATATGACCCCTTAAAGTCGTTGTTGCGTTTTCATATCTCGTCAGTGTATATCAGCTACATTCACCAAACTGTACAGGAATGTTCACCAACCTGTATAGTTGTGCACCTGGGGTTTCGTGTTTGCCTGTGTCCAGTAAGTGCAAAGTTATGGCCCTTGACTTATCACCATAATCAGTACAGTTGTTCACTTGGTAATTTTGATATCCATTCACAAACTATGAGCCAAATAAATTAATAGCATTTGCTTCTGTGACAAAGGCTGCAAGTGGGGGCATCTGTGTCCTATGGACGCATTCTAGTTTACTGTAATCTTTGTGTTTCTTTGAAATCACTTTAGGCTACGAAATAGAAATTGTAGGGTGATTCATGATACACTGTTTCTTGTTATTAAAGAGTTTGTGTAACATTATACACTATTACTAATAGTTTATAATGTTACACAAACTCCCATAACCGTAACCTGTGTAGTGTGTATAGTGAAGTTCATATATGGTGCAGAAGGTGGAGCTTAAATTTTGACAGCCTGTTGTTTATCAATCGATACTGAATATATGGTTTATACAAATTGAATGTCTGCGGTTACGACGTCTTGCTGTGATAGAAATGCCATTCTGTGTAATGACTTTATAATGATTGAAAATTGATGACGCATGGAAGTCAGTATATTAAAAATGCCCCGGGTCACGCTGATGCACAGACTGAAATTACTACGGGTCATTTTGGCGTCTTTTTGAAAACATCCAGGTCAAAACCCGTAGTCCCGAGTCAAATGGAACCCCTGGCCTGAACAACTACTGGACTCCCGTAATCCTAGAACGTGAGACATATTATCTGATGTTGTTTTAATCCATCATGTTTTATCTATTTGTAGTCAGACTATGGTACAAGGAATGCAAGAGATTGATAAGATGAAGGGACAGATGCAGGATGTGCATGTTCCATTAGAAGTGTTTGAGTAAGCCAGCAATTTACATGTTTTTGGGACACTTGGGTTCATTCTATATATATATTTAAATTACAACATGTTTCCAATTTTAAATTAAATTCATCATTGTATGTAATATATAACCTGCATCGGGCTGACATCTGAATACATGTACTCCATGTTTGACTGCCTCACTTGTCTGAATTTAATTAATTTGGCTGGGGAAAAATTATAATGTTACAATATATGTACAAAGAAATACCAGTTGTTTTTCAACTTGCTAGAGACTGGTTCTATTCTGCAAACTGTCTAGTACAGTATGATAAAAATGGCTTTCAAGTGAGTATTTTATTGCATTTCGAATGTTTTTGTCAACATGTTGCACGTAACTAACACTCTATGTACAGTCTGACCTCATTCATTCAAATACATTGGGTCTGTAATTTGATTTCAGATAATACAATCATGGTTTTGAATAGCCCCTTTCAATTTGACGTGCCTAAGAAGATGCATCAGGATCTGATATTTGTTTCGGATGATACCAAGTATTCGGATTGAATGTTGTAGAATAAACAAGGTCCGACTGTACTTTTATTTTCCTTATTTCTCTCATTAGAACAATGAAATAAAAGGTACATTCGGAGAAAATTGAATTGCTGCTTTTTTCTGTATCATAATAAATTGTTTTTCATTTTAGATACATTGACCAAGGCAAAAACCCAAATCTGTACACAAAACATTGCTTAGAGAAGGCTCTTGGGAAAAATGAGCAGGTGAAGGGAAAAATTGATGCCTTCAAGGTAATACTTTTGTATCATTATAATGGGATAAAAGTGTAGTACATGTATATTTGAATGAATTACTTATAATGTAGGAAATTAAGAATGTGATTATAATGATATTGATTGACTACAAACCTTATAATTCAATAACAAAGTGGCATTTATGCTTCATAGATTTTTGTTCTTGTTTAGAAGGATGACTGTGTGGTAATAACAGTACTCACAGACATGGTTATGTTTTCACAGTTGTCATTTCATTTGATAAAGTAAATTGAGTGTTAATGTTTTTTATGCATTTATGATGCATATTTTTTCAAGAGTATCATTTTAATCTCCATTTCTAAGTTTTTCATTTTTTTTTAGAAATTCAAAGCATTGCTCATACTAGAGTTGAGTGAAGTGTTTCCTAAGGAGATGGCAAATTATCGTGCTATGAGAGGAGATGACCGTCCTACTTGAAGAACATCTAGATCATTGTGTATCAGCAGGATGAAATGTGCAATAATACATATCAGATACATCATAGCAGTGATGGTGTAAGATTTGAAAATGAATAGGACAAAGTCCTACAATGGAATTTGTATAAGCATTGGTTTGTGATGTCAGACAGAATACCTTGGCACTTAGTATTGATTGTGACCTTATGTGCAAGATTAGTTCATCTGAATATGATGTTAACAATTGATGAAAGCTTTAAATTGTTATAGTGTGCTTAGTTTGGTAACTTGCAGCACACAGACGTGAATATGAACGTAAGTCAGATTGAATGAGTTTGGTTTGTAATTTGAGCAGGCTTTCTTGAATTGACTTGTGTTTTCTGACCATTTCAACATATTTTATACAGAGACTGCCTTTTGTATTGTTTCGATTTTTTATTCCAGATTCTTAAGTTATTTTGTATTATACATGTATATTGATGAATATGTATGATTACAACACCAGTAATTGAAAAGTTATAACTTTCATTCCATGATAAGGTTCTCTGTGAGAATATGTTTTAGTTATTATTTTAGTTCTCCATTTACAATTCCTGTTTAAAAAAAGTTTAAACTTATTTATTTTACATAGATTGTGAAACAAGTTCTAACAACTTATACTAATCAATCTAAATGACTGCTTCCTGGCTACCAACCAGTACTCACGCCAGGGATTGTGAAGTTCGTGATCAAACCCTTCTCATTGCAGGGCTCAAACTCACCACCTTCGGATCAGGAGTCGAGCGCTCTACCCCCTATCACTGCGCCTCTCTTCCTGTGTTGTGTTTGTGTTGATATGTTCTATTCACTGCCTGATGTAGCAGACAAGGTCTTAGAATAAGAACAATAATAGTGCCTGTAAATTGACTAATAGATTTATCACATTATGTCTGTGTCTTTTGTTATGATTTTGATTATCTACATGGAAACCAGGGGTGTCACGATACACCTGAAATATACCACAATATATTGCAATACTTGAGCAATGTATCCCAGTATGTACTGTGATAGTTTGCATCATTACCCTAAGCTAGGATTGTAGATATTTTTCTTATTGGAACACTTTCAAACCAGCTAAACACCAAACAGTTACCCATTTTCAGTTTTTGACTAAATTAAGGCTTTCATGACTTGATTATTTCATTTTGTGGTAACTTTCTAGCCGACAAAAATCTGGTACGTCCATATTGTGGTACATTACAGTTTGGCTGCATATTGCAATATACCCGGTAATATCAATATATCATGACACACTTACTGGAAATGTTATCGGGAGAAACTTACTGATAATACAGCTGCACTATGAGATATTGTAGTATCTTTTGGTTGATTTGAACTGTCACAGTGTTTACATTACACAATCAGTGTAGTAGATATATATTTATCAATGCTCAAACATAAATATTTTGTTTTCCTTGGTGTTATTTATGCATTGGTATGTCTAAATACATCACACAATATTTGCCTTCTGAAATTAGTGTTGGCATTGATGCTGTGAAATGTTTGTAAATGATATATTGAATCTTAACAGTGTTTGTGAACTAAAATACTTGCACTTACATACTTAGTCATAATAGTAGTGAAAATCATCAATTTAGAAGTTTATTTTCAGTGGAGTTTTTCTGTCAGTTTCACATGGAATTATTTTCTTTAAGACCTACATTCAGTAATTCTAATTCTTTACACATTGTGGAGAATTGCATGTCTATAAGCACTAAACAAGACAATACCAGTGTTTCTGTATATAGAGGTTGCACGCAGCTAATATGGTCTCGACTGTTCTAGGTTCACTTATTTTTGGCAGGTTCAGAGTCACAATTGTTACTCCAATGAAACAAGGCTGTATACACTGTATACAAGCCAGACCATGGTATAAACCGATATAAATCATACATAAGACAACGAGAAATATACATCATATGTTTATTGCATGATTATTTCATAAGTCAAGAAATACAATAGTTGTGGTATTGACGAATATACAAGGCTTTTAATACAGCTAAAGCACACATTTTAAAAATATACATGGTTAGCATAGAGTAAAAGAAGGCATATATAAGAGTATTTACTAGAGCCTATATGTGTAGTGGATGAAGATGAAAGAATAGATATGTAATATGTCACACCAAGAAATGATTTACAGTTATATTTACTGGTACATGTATGTTCTATAAGTATATAAGTGGCAAGCACACACCATGTAATGGAGGAAATCTACTGAAACGTTTTCAACGGTCTCCCAAATAAGAAAATATACTACATGTACATATTTTTAATATGAATGCAATCTAGAATGAAACAATTGTGAATTTTCAACTGACAATATTAAGCGACTTAAAATTTGGTTTGAAAAAATGTGTGGCAAAATATATAAATGTGTAAACACAATTTGAACTAATACTGATAGTAGTCAAAGCAATTTACAGTACACACCACTGAAATTGCCAACAATAAGGAAATAAAACTTTATTGAAGCTATATGCTTAATTGGACCCGGAAATTAATACGGTATGTCTACAGCTATAATGAATACAAAAATAATGACCTACTGGTACATTATATCAACAAACCAGTGACGTAATTCAGAAATTTTAGAAATGAATTTAAGACAATAGTAGTAATAAAACAATACACAATGATTTGATAAATATGGTTATCATATGGCATCATTATTTCAAACATTAATCCCTACAATCAGTAAACCACTTTGTTATACTATAGATATTACATATAATTTTGCACTCGAATCATATGCTGGGCCACAAACAATTGTTCTTATCACAACTTGCTAATTTACAGTCTTATGATTTTTCGTTGGTGGAGGAATGTTGATCAAATTTCATGAACTTCCATTTGAACAGATGGTTCAAGTACCACAAGAATACATCATCAATAGAATGGAAGTAGAAGGCACATATATATAATGGCAGTCAATTAACTCGTGATGGTATGTAATGAGAAATTCAATAAAACTAATCAATTATCAATTAGCCTAAAAAGTTGCCACACATTATTTTGAATTGAAATCAACTTTGTGATGTTCACACAGATGACAGTATATGTACCAGGGACCTACTTTCAAATTACAAGATTACTGAATATGTGTTAAGAAGCTAGTAAAGTGAGACATCAACTGTGGCCTCTTAAAGCAGGTGGCTGCTAAATTCAAGAGTATTTAATATAAAACTGTCAGTTGGAATTAACTAATACTGACTGCTTAAAACAAAGGCTGTTAAATTCAGGTGACCACTAAAACAGGTTCAACTGTAATGTAATACAAAGCAACAAGACGGCATGATATTACATGTGTAAGACATACATGTACAAGTAACAAATCTACATTGATAAAAATGTGAAATAATCTAAAATCATACATACAAAAAGAACTATGGTCTCACAACCAAGGAATGTTGTCATCATGATATGCATAAGTATACATGTACATCCATAAAACCAGGAAGCTTAAGTATAATTCAAGCTTTTTTACAACACGGATAATTAATGCATAGTGTATATTAATAAACAGTGCAATAAAAAAAGATATGTTTTCTTCCATACAACCTATATAGTCTGGTAAATTCAAGTTGCTACTGAAATGAACATAACATTTCATGAGTCATCAAAACCAAAAATCACATCAAATGTCAAGGACATTAGCTAAATTCTAAAACAAAAACAGGATCACAAAAAGATAGTGAAATATGCCTATTCAAATGGACTTTTACTCTTAGTAGTGGTTGTTTTGAAGTTTACAAATAAATACTTGTCATACCTTAACAGTAAGGCACTGATTGAATGACATTATACACAAACTATCATATTTTTTCCCATTCAGTTGTATCCAGCATTGCTACGTACTTAGAATATCTTACAGCATTGAAAGTTTCCATAATTTGCCATAGGTATAAAAATGTACATACAAAGAGGTTTGAGAAGAAAGTATAATGCACTTTTGTTCATAACAATCACAAAGACTAAAGCACTTCTATATAAAAATAATTTGATGAAAGTGAATTTCTATATTTTCTAGATGTAACAATATTTAATATTGAATTAGTAGTAGTAAGAATTGTTATTTCACTAACAGTGATCCAAAATGTAACAGCTGATTTTGTAAATATCGGTTCCTAGAAACTAAAGTAAAATGAACAATATGACAATTTAAGGGGTGAAAGCAAACCAACTTTATCTGCTTCTTTATTTATAGGCAAATAATTCACTTTTGCTTAAAACCCTCAAACTCTTAACTCTAAACAGTATTTTTCAGTGATGGTTGATGGTATTATGTACACTGATCTATGTATATATTGTTTATGTGACTATAATGTCTGATTACAGAGTCGATCAACAACCTGATACACATAAAACTATAAAACTATGCAGATTATGACATCATAAAAGTAAACATTTTGAAAGCAATAAAACACACTAGCATTGTACTGCAGTATAAGCAATGCCTAAATAACTGAACATATACAATTAAAAATTTCCCTTAGTACACACATATATACAACTGTGCATGTAAAAACACTTTTAAATGGATTTAGCAATAAAAACCGGAATGGTACAATTTGTAAACGGTTAACCACTGACTCCCACATGTCAATAATACACAGGACATCAATAAACTAAAATGACCATGCAAACATACAGCATTGTCACAAATTCGACATTTCAGCAGACCAATTCATGTTTTAACATTAAACAAGAACTTAATTTATATTGATTGAGAGAAGCAAACGCTAACTCAGGATAAAACCTCAGAAATTCCTTTTTTTAAGACATGAAATGTTGAATTTTATAACCAGAATAAAGAGAAAAATGTGGCAGAACTTGCCTTGCAGAAACAACTATTTTATTACAACAGCTCTGACAGGAACGAAGTTATATTTAAACCCACAACTATAAACAAGGCAAGCACCTAAAATCATCATTAAAACTGTGACATTATCAACCATATCACACGTAACCACAACACTGTGCTACAATCCATAAAGTGATTAACTCAAAATGGGAATGTCTAACAACGGCTAATCGGCATTTAAAACTACTGCCTTTATCTACATAACACGATGAGGAAATTCAAATACTACTGAGATCTCAAATATCATGTGCAAGAAGCAGACAAGTTGAGCCTTGTTACGTATGTTTTTCCTAGTATTAACTAATGTATTACTCACTTGTATTACTATTAAATCCCCATGTTTCCACACAGTATCAATTTCTTACAAGTCCTGATTAGTTCAATAAAGTCAAATAATGCTACTTTTCTACACGTCTTCTGATCTGAAGTCTAACATGTTAACGACAATCTGTTCAATTTTCAATTACGAAACCTGAAACTCAAGGACATTGACAATAAAAAACAATCACATAATCCACACTAAATATTATCAAAATTCTCACTCATGTATTTAAGGTCAGATTTAAGGTCAACTATTCTGAATTCAAGGCAACATGAGCACAAATGTAAGCTTAGCTAGTTCTGATTCAACCGGTTCTCATAACCAGAATACAACACAGTGACTGCCATACCACCAAACAAAGAAACAGAGCTTTTTATTAGATCATTGTGAATATAATCGTAAAGGAGTTGAAATCTATCAAGAAGTACAGGAACTAGCAAATTTCAAGAACAAAAAGACCAATCAATAAAATATACTTTCCATACATGTGTAAATATTACTTAAATGACAAAAAAAACTAATTCAAACAAAACTCAGCATATCAGAAAAAATATAACACATTCTGGAAGTTTCACACAAAAACTGGCTGAAAAATAATTGTGTCTATATATTGAATGAGAAATCTATAAAATCAAACTCACATGGTCCCCACAAACTGCATAAAAAACAACATTACATGAGTAGCACATTCAACACTATACGTGTTGACAAGTATCTGATTAAACAACCTTTACTTTGGAATGAAATTACTTGAAAAAAATACTGTTCTATACCGGAAAATGTAAACTTGTAAACACTGGTCTGCGTAGAATGATAAGTAATGCAAATTTATACTGTGTTAAAACTGGCAATGTTATAGTTTTTGGTAAGTTTTATCAGAATAACATAATACAGTATTTATGAATCTGATCATATATACATGAAGATAATATGATTAATATTTCTATAACTTATGCAAGAGTTCACACACTCTGCAAATATAAAGTCAGGACACAAAAAAACAACATTCTGGTGGTGTATATTATAAAAAAAAAAAAACTCTCAACAAAGTCCAAAATGAGTCACATAATCACAAGGGGAGGTTATAGAATGGAGATAGGTGAAACTTAGCATCTTTTCATTTCTTACATATTTCTATATTTCAGATCCTATCGATTATGAAGCAACTGACCAAGAATTACAAAAAAATACAATTATTTCCCAAGAGCTTGAAGAAAATTATTTTGCTAGACATAACTATTCTGAATTTCAGTATATGTGATATGGAACAGAATAATGCACAAACTATTTCATCCAGAAAACCCTTCAGGCAAAAATCTGCTTCAAAACATATTGTACAGAACACAGAAGCTATCATCCCACCATAATAACATTTAAAAGTACAATATTTTGCTGAAATAGTTTCTATTTTCATGATGTCATCAAACAGATATCAAATGTGACTTGTAGTGCTGGATTGGATACTGGGATATATAATGTCAAGCCTCAGGTTCAAATTTTGTTGCCATTTGGATGTGAAAGCTTTGTTAAATCAGGTTAAGGGAAAATGATTGTAGTGTATATGAAACAATACCATCACACTTTGTTGTATAGAGATGCATGTATTTATGAAACAGCAGTCAATGAAGTAAATATGCAATATATCATATACAAATTGTAAATGTGTTAATCATTAATGTACAAAATAAAAATTACAATATAATTACACACTTATATAATTAGGAATGTTACGCAAGTAAAGAACTTGATATGCAAATAAGAAGCAGCCTGCATTTTGAGAAGTACAAATTTATGTAAATAATGAATTATTCATAGACTAAACTAAACGCCTTTCCAGGTACAACTGTTAACAACATGCAATAAATGTGTTAATACCTCAATAAGACAAAATTTAAAGTGGTAAACATCTTGACCAAATAATGCTTCAAAATATGTAAGTACAATTAATAGCATCAACATATCCGGTACTACCTCTAAGTGTTGGATTTTGGTTCTATTCTCTTCTGACATATCAATATTGCATAAAACCTTACAATAAAATTTCCTCAAATCTGGAAAATTTAAAGATGTAGTGAACAATGGGATATTTTTCAATAACACAAGTTTTAATTTTGGCAAGCCAACAGGTAGTAATAAGTATTGTAGTGGTTGTATAGTGTAAAAACTTGTATCTAAAACCAACGCTCCAAATACTACTAATACATTACTATGGTCAGTGACAGCTCTACTTTCATCAAACAGTTTTAGGTGCAGCAAAAAAGACAGTGAGTCACGAAAATTTTAACAAACCTTAAGTAAGCATTGTAGACCATGTAAAGAATTGGACCCAAGGAATAAAATATACATGCTACATAATACCAATCATTCACACAGTGCTTATCTTCAGGGGGCACAAGTGCTTTTTCTGAGTTAGTAAACATTTGGAAGAATCTGTATTACAATGTAACAATGGGATTGTCTTTTTCTCCAGTTGTGCCCCCATCTTCATGTTTTTGTTTTCCACTGGCAACACCTTTCCCAAAACTGTCATTGTTCTGTTTCTTATTTTCATTGCTTTTTCTTCCACTTCCATTGTTCTGCCGCCCACTTCCATTATTTTGCCGCCCACTTCCGTTGCTTTGCCGCCCACTTCCGTTATTTTGCCGCCCACTTCCGTTACTTTGCCGACCACTTCCATTACTTTGCAGGCCACTTGTATTGATTTGTCCACTATTGTTACTTCTACCACTTAGGTTGTTACCTTTACTTCGATCTAGTCTTTCCTTTTCAGCATTTTTCACTTTTTCAGATTTTTCACTGTGTTCACTAAGTCGGCTCCTTTCAGAATTTTCACTCTTTTCACTTCTTTCACTCTTGGCACTTTTGTTCAAGTAATCTTGAACTTCATCTTCATCACCTTCAGCGATAAGATCACTATCATAAGATTTTGAAGATTGTCTGGAATGACCTGATGCAGAAGACATATGACCTGATGCAGAAGACATATGGGAAGCCTGTGACATTTGCGAATATCGACCAGGTCCTCCCCTCTGTGGAGCTAAAGTCAGTCTCTGATTTACAGGCTTCACCGTTATAATCAAGTTGGAACTGTTGGCAACCATCATGTCAGTAACTTGATCAAGAGTCTTTCCACATACTTCTATTCCATTTACTTCCAAAACTTCATCATTAATGGCAAGAAGACCTGTGCTTTCTGCTAGCCCACCTGGAACTAGCCTTGAAATAAAAATTCCAGGAACTTTATCTAAGCCCTGTGGTGTGACCCTGACACTTGTTCCATCACGAATATAAAAACCAAGTGGCTTATCAGAACCATTTTTCATTAATTTCACTCTCCTGTGTGTTTCTGGTACAATATCAACATCAATAATAGCCGAAACTCTACGAAAATCTTCTGGTAAGCCGATAGGTATTCGCGGACGACCAACAGTGGGGGTATCGCTACTGAGCACTTTATTCAGCAGTTTTTTCTTCTTCTGTACAGTACCATAACCATTCAGTTCTGCATAGTTTTCACCTGAAATATTGATTCATATTTTAGCAACCCATATATTCATTTTTTTTCACTCTGAGCTATGTTGCTAGATTAGAATTATATAGAATATAATTTTCTATTTTGAGAACAAAACTTGTTGCAGTAAATAAATCAACATTTTTCACTTTCATAATGGAAGTGAGATTTTACAAATGAGCGCCGCTGTATGAATTTCAACCTCTTCTTTAAGTGACGTAATTTCCAGAAAACACGTATGTGACGTCACCATGAACTGACCATAAGCAATATTTGCCAGATATGGCATTATGAAAATGTAGTGACCATATGGAGTAATATTGTTTCCTGCTTGCAAAAAGTTACACCACATGTTGCTGAAATGACGTCACTTAAAGAAGAGGTTGGAAATCACACAGCGGTTTGGGTTAGTAAGATTAAGGCTTTCAGGCAAGAGGTTTTACAGAGTAACTGGCCCAAGAGGCCAACATCCTGAAAGAATTATGGCAAAGCCTGCATGTATGTAGTCAGTACTATTTATTTCACATTTTGATAATAAATTCATCTGAAACAGACCAAGTGCTGAACCTTTTACCAATATTTTCTAACATAAATTTTTTTCTTATTAAACTTTGTCAACTCCTTCTAACCATTTCAGTAAATGTCGAGAGGACACAAGTCATGATAACTACCAGTATACAACTACATTGTACATATTTTGTAAGTCACTCATTACATTTTGCCAGCCATGTATGGATTTATACGAATATTCTCGAGTGCCAGGTAGATACTGCCCAACAACAAATTTGATAAAGTGGCCAATCCCTATCTGTAACACAATACTGTAACAATATCCTATCTGTATCAACTACGGGAAGGTAAATAATAAGTATGTCAAGTAGTATTTAAAAGGGTGACTTAATCATGACTGTTACAAATTTATTTAGTCATCATTGTGATGAATTATGACGACAATTTTATTCACCTGTTTCTGTTCACTGTAGTGTTCACTATTAATACGCTGCTTTAAAAGAATTACTGAAACCCCTAAAAAACTTTTAGTAGGGGACATTTTCATCAGTAGGGTTATGCCAACAAGCAATTTCATAATTATGGCCAGTACCTGGTAACCACAAATTAGTGATTACCACCACTGAGCATACAAAGACCAAAATAATGCTTGAGTTGTTCAAACATCTTCATGTTTATTGCTGTCAGATAAGAAGCCAAGAAAAATTCATATAAATCCAAATTTAAACATATAATCACTGTTATTATCAAACATTAACAAACAAGGCATTGGAAGTTGAGCCAAAGACATAAAACTTATTTTGGCACAGAAGCACCAAGAAATAGCTCTCATTAAATCAGGATTCACAGTCTTATAGTTTGCTCTTCTTGTACAAGATTTAACACAGTCATGTCACTGAATAGTTTCCAATAAAATCAGGAAGTTAACCAAAATTTGAAAAGGTTGAAATAAATTAATTCTATTTCCTCTTCCATGCTGAAGACAAGCAACAATAATTAGCATAAAACATTCAAATTATTCTCTGTAGCAAGTCAGTACAGCTATTAATTAGCAAGCCATGATGGCCAGATATTCTTCCTTTTTTATGTAAAGCCCCCCCCCCCCCTAATTATTGCTCAGGCATTTACAAACAAGAAACTTCCGCAAAAAAATATACACGGTGTAACACACATGTTATTTAAGCAAGCGAGAAAGATTAAACTAAGCAATGTAAGAGAACAACAGAGCATTTGTTTATTAGATAAGCAGATAACAGATACCACACCACTTGGAATTTATCAGTTTTATTGCCATTTAATAGGCTTACAGCAGATAATCCAACAGTATGTGTTCAGGGAAGTTACTGAACATGTAAACCAAATATCAGACATACAAATGTAATAAGACAATTATTAACCAGTACAAGTCACAACTGGTACACAAATTATGTGTAAGCAAATGTGTGAACAACCCACAATGTGGTAAAATACACCAAGATACAACTTTGAAGATAATCAAACCAGTGCAATTATTTGTCACAAATACACGGAGCATTTTGAGGGGAGAAAGTAAAACAAGTCTACCTCCTTTATTCACATGCAGCTAGACTAGTCTTGCTTTTAACTCTCAATGTAGTCTAAGCAAAGAGAATCTTATGGGCATGTCTGGGATAGATTGAATTATTGAGATATTTTGATATGGATGCATAGTAAATTCTTCCTGTAAACCAAACTGCCTCTAGGTATATTGTCATGGAAGCTAAATGTATTGTATCAGAGAATTTCATTATATAAATTGCAATCTTAGTACTATATATCATAAGCCTCTGGAAGCAATTTTGAAATTTCGACGGACTTCGATGGAAATTTGCAATTCTGTTTTATAAGGAATTTATAAAAGACAATGAATTATTGTTTTCGAATTTTATTTACTCTGTAATTCAATAGATAATTAACAACTTAAATTTCCCGTTTATTTAATATTTCAGAGATCTATTAAGTGATTTGTTTGTCACATAAATACATGTATATACTACAACAGTCAATTAATTAACACGACGTGCGAATGAAATGTGTCGCCAATCACCTCCTCAACAAGCAAAAGGATTTCAACTGATCGATTAAAGGTGTTAAGTATTGTACTGTTCAACCTATCTATGGTAAAAAATGAATGAAATGGTAAAGATAATATGAAGTAAGAAGGGAATTTGCCAGGACTTAAGAACCTGTTCAAGGTATCTTCTGTGTTTGAGCCAAAACTGTTTGAGGTTTAGAAGTTCTACTGTACAGAACATAATTACAACTTTCGAATTGTCACAGTTACTGTGGCCAGTACAAAATTAAATACCACAAACACTTCAACACAAACAATGTAAACAATACTGATTGTCATAAATTGATTTTGAAGTTTAAGTTTTGAGAGTCACTAAATTCGAACATGAAGAGTACGAGACATTGAGACAAAACTATAACTCACCTTTTCGTTGAAGTAGAACTCTCAGCACTGGTTGTTTAGCAGTAGACAGTGCTGCTGTTGATAACGCCAAGGCAAAATTATCATCATTGTTGATGGGAAGCAAATCACCGTGGGCATCTGTATATGTTATAGTGAATGGAATGTCTTTCGCAAAATGTAATTTTTCCACAGATACTCTAAATGGCTCAAACTTTAAGTGACTTCCTCGCTCAACAGAAAATCTTCGAAATTCAGCATCAAACTGTAAAAAACAACATATTCATACAATCATGCTTTCAATATGACGTTATTTATAATCATTGTGCAGTCTGTCCAGAGTTGCCTACCAGTAATAGTAAACAATTATTCTTCACAAGTTTCTGGCATGCTGCAATTTCCTTATATCAGCAACAACTAGTCTAATTCTTATTAAGTATATCTGCGTAAAGATACATTAGAGTTTCAATACAGCAAAAAATGCAAAGTACCAAATAAAGTAAGCTTTATTAATATGTTGTCTAGTTTCATTGAGAGCTAATTTTCACAGAATGATTGCCATTTACAATTTTGGTAAGATTAACTTAGTGGCTGCCACTATCAGAAAATATGTTACTTTTTCAGTTTAATACTCCCACTTCAAAATATTTATTGTAACAAAACGTCACAAATATTGTCCATGAAAGCCAATCTTAAATCAGTTGGCATGGCAAACAGCTATGTAGCACAAACAGTGGACGAGATTTTAACAGTGCATACATATTGCAACTGAATAAGATTTCAAAATTAGCCCACAATGCAAGAATCGTTCATCTCACAAATAATTCTGAGTCACAAGGTTTGGAAACAGAACATTTTTTACACCTAAGGAGATGTATGCACTATGAGGTACAAATGTAGTCTACAAAATCGTTTGGTCAGTAGTCAAAACAATTTTATAATTTCCTTTGGTACAATTCTAACTATAAGTAAAAGGGATAATAATGAGAGTCTTCTCAATAGTTCTCGAAATATGAGGAATGAAAAAAGGCTATAAAAACAAATCTTCGGCAAGTACAATTAAATTATAATACTAGTATTCTCCCCCCCCCCCCAAACTGTCACATTAGTAGTACAACCAGGACACATGTTTGCTTGCAATGAAACATTAAACACTTGTGTAGCTTTTCATACAACAATACGCAAACCTCAAAGCACTATATTCAGACACACAAAGGTCACTGATGTCGTGCAACAAAGCACTTGGAAATGTTTTAGATATGCTTGAACACAAATTGAGACCTACCAACTTCAAGTACTATCGGAATAAGTCATTGCCTAAACTCCAGAATCTCTAACATATCTACCATACCACACCGTCATACACATACAGGCTGTATCATAGCAACAAAACCAAACAATAATCAGTATATGTCATCTGGACAGCATTTGAAGTGTAGCAACAATGCCATGCCATACAATGGTACTGACAAGCCGCATGTGTAAAGTTACTTAGTGACAACTTCCTATGGGCCTTGAACATGGGCTCAAGCACAATGAAGAAAGCGACAATTTGCAGAGAGGATTCAAGGTTTATCCAGAATTAGCCCATGTTAATGTTATTGCCTTATTAAATGTACAAGTTCAACATTTTATATCACACAATTTGGTCATTTGAATTGAAGTAAATCAGAACGAAAAAAATGCATCTGATGTGTGACTCAAACCCATGACCAACTAAACACTAGAACTGTGCTCTACAGTCTGAGTTAGCCAGGCAGTCATCTAACCCCACACCACTACAGCATGAACAAAATCGACTGTGTGATTCCGACTCCGCCTTGCATTGTAACTGTGACTGACCCAATTCATTTCACATGTTATGAGCGATCATAGCTCACATCCGGATCAGAAATACTATCATGTATTATAAGGAAGACATCAACATTATTGTTTTCATCTATAAAAGAATTATAACGACGCGATGACTCATATTCATAATCCGACCGAAAGTCCCCAAAATTTCTCTCGATTGACCACACCTGTCGATCACCTGAAGTTTGTAATGGACAGCTAGTTACCTGGCTCTTTATTTCCACGAATCCGGACTCATTCCGTCGTGAAGACTTAGAATACCTCGACATGTTTCTGCATATCCAGCTCCTATTAGAGCTTTATTCGTTATTTGATAGACTTTTATTAGATTGTGTACAAAACAATATTCCAGGTACACACATTCATGTGACGTCATCAGAAGTGCGGAAATGAGATTGCTATCATCGAAAAGAGCTCTTTTCACGGAAAGAGTAAAATAAATTGCGACGCAACTATTTACGAGACAACATTTGCGCACGATATATAATAATTTTGTACATCGTTAGGCTTGTCAAAGAAATTGATGCCTCGTGTACTACGTACGTCTAGATGATAAGAATTTGTCTCAAATCACGGACCGTACAATAGAACTGATGGCCCGTTTTTAAATATTTTGTTTTAGACAATTTACGATTGTTGCAGAAAGTTTTATTTTTCTAAATAATAACTTTATTAAAAATCTTAATTCTACAATAATAACATTCTGCCTCATAAAATGCACATACTTACGATGAAAACAGTGAACGATGAAGACAATGAATATCAGCAGCACCAAAAAAATGTTCCGTTAAAATAATTTAAGTTGCAAGTTTATTTCTGTTGTTGCGATTGTACGTATTGTTGCTTCTCCGTATATGAATGTACATATTACATATAGTCGATTCCTTTTTGTCATGTGACTCGTTGTATTGTATGTAAAATGTATTGTTGCTAATGCTGCCCTATTCGGGCCTTATGCATAATCTGTAAATAAACTTGAAACTTGAAACACTCGAGATCTATATTAATTATACCACGGACAGGTTTATAATATGTCCGTGATTATACGGTCTGAATACGACACTGTCTTTTACTGGAGAAATGCCATTGGTTGTAAACAGGACACACGACTATGTACTATATAATCATGCATTGTGTCACGGACCTGTATATAGGTCCGTGATTGTGTTATTTTATTGGATGATGTACAGTTTTAAACAAAACATATTTCTTAAACAAGATCTAGAAATATCTTGAATTAATATTGAATTAAATTGTTATATTTTAATAAATAGTACAGTGTGTAAATCTTATTTATATACATGTTATTATATTGTGCAAATGTTTTTAATTATTATTGAAATATGTGTTTTTGTTAACAGAAGGCCACATTGTAAATATGATTCTTTTATAGTTTGTTTATAACTGTGTCATAATCAATGTGCAACCACCTTCTCAAAATAAAGATGTTAGTATTATTATTATTATTGATGGTCGGCGAAATCTGAAGCAAGCAAAATAGTTGCAAATCTGATTTGTTGTGCAACATAAAAAAATGCCGATATGTTACGATTGCTGGTCACTCGATTATGCTACTTTATAGTAACTCCGATACCTTAAAGAAACGATCTCTTCGTAGGAGATTGAATAACAATAACTCCGTAGTGAGATCAGTCAACTCATATACAGTATAGCCTGTTTCAATTTAGCTCATTAGTACTTATTGTATCAGTCGTGAAATCACACATTCGCGTTAATAAACTTATTACATATCCATTTATCTGATTAATTAAAACAATAGAAATGTTTGTGACTGGTACATAATACATATCTTCGTCTTAATTCCAACGCCGGGTAATTTCTCGAGGGGTTGACTAACAACACTACAATAAATATTGAAGAATACTATAGATCTACTTTCAGGCGCAGTTTGCCTTTCAGTAATAAGAATTACGCCTCTATCGTGACTACACTGTTTTCTTTGCAAACATAAAACCAGTGTAATAATAGTGTTCCTTTGCTTCGGATGACAAAATACATAACAATAAACAAGTTAATGCTTTTAGGTTTGGTAAACAAATACATAGGCCTTATCACGGACATAAATGGTTTATATGTCCGTGGCCTTATCGAGCGGTACGTCAATTACCTCCGAGACCAATATATACATTGGTCCCACGTTACCTTAAAAGGTAACAACATACATGTATTTGCATGGCACTATATATTTCACCACTTAATATCCGTGTTGAATAAAGTTTAAAGAATTAATAGTTCGCGTGCGCCCATCAGTCTCAAAACCTGATGAATGTTCTTGGTACATATTCGAGCTACAACATGTGACTATCTAAAGGCCACTCAAACAGGTTATAAGTAGTATAGCTACCAAACCAATGAAAGTGACCACCTTGAATAATTTAAATTCGTCAAAACCACCAAAACAAAGAGTACTTTGTGCAATTATTCCAATCTTCTTTAAATCATTTGGTTTACTATAATACACCAATCAAAGTCAATAATCACTAACTATAAAAGTAGAGCTACCTGCCGGAAAAAAATGCAGCAACATGTTAATTCAATTGTTATATAGGTGGTCTGATGCCAAAGTGAACTAACCCACATTTTCATGAAGATTGAGTTGTCTACTCCTTGTTACTGTTCAAAAAGGGATTTTTATTTTGGTATAGTTTCCAGGTTTCTAAGCAGAAGATTTTAAATAGAGGTACTAGTCCATATATACTATAGGTTCTTCTACCTTACTTAATTAGCCTGACTGAAATAGAAACCAGTAGAAACCTGCAGTAGTTCATTATTCAAGTTTTAAAGGGAAGTAGGCATGCCAAAATGAACTATCCCATAAAATCATTTTTTTAAACTGCAAATGAATATCATTTGGAATTAAATAATAATGTATTGCTATATCACCAAATAACAGCATGAATACTCCATATGTTGTCTAAAAATTAGCGTCTTTTATGGGGAATTCAAAATACATAGAAAGTCAATTTTCTCAAAATGACCTATGTGAGGCCACGGACCTATATATGGTATATAGATCCGTGGTGAGGCTTATGCGTGGGGAGGTATTGTCTTGTGTATGTGGCGTTCCCCGTAGTTACGTATTCTCTCTGTTTTAGTTCACTTTGGAATCAGACCACCCATATAGCAGGGGAGGTTATCTACCTATGTCTGAAGTTTTGGCGGGAATTCGACGTTGTAATAAATTGTTTCCCTTTGAAGTTAAATGCCTCATTTGTAAACGAAAAATCAAAGCGATACAAAATTGCTATACGTGATGTACCGACGAAAGAAGAGGTTAAACAAGCCTTGGATAGAGAATAGTATTGTTTTAAATAACAAAAATTTGAAGTCCAAAATCGTTCAAGTGCTTTGTGTAGGTTTATCTTTTGAAATGTTTCGTTTTAATACGCTCACAACATTATCACAAAAGATTCGTTCTCAATACAACTCGTACGCAACATTTTCATGTAAAATGGTCGAGTTAATTTTGATTTCGATGCTTTATTTGTTATTTTTATTTGAATGCTGACTTGTTGGGATTATTGTTGTGAATCAACACCATTTAAGCCTCTTACTTCAAAGCGCAATCCTGTGTAGTTGTCTGGGGTTTAGACGGCCGCCCTATATTGGCTGGATACGGGTCAATTCGCCCTAAAAACGAAATTTGTCCCCGGTCAATTCGGCATGAATTTATGTTTTTCATGGATAAATTCGGCACACTTTAAAAAAATATTGGGAACATTTATTGCGGTTGATAAGTATTATGTTCGTGATAAAGTGATAAATCAAGATTCATTTATGTTTTTTACCACTCTTCAGTGAGTTTTCTGCTTAAAAACAGCATTTTTATCGGAATTATGCATACCAAGTATTATGAATATTATGAATATTTATGCGGTTTTGCTACGAAGATACATGGGAATAATCATGCAGAAGTAATTGATTAATTATGAATTTATTGCTATTTATATAAACATTTTTCTGACGATCTTCTGTCTGATGTTTACAGTGCCTGTTAGTGTTACCAAACTTGTTTGTACATCTCCGATACTTCAGTTCGATTATTAATTAAGACCTGAGCTTGAGACTAGATATATTACATTGTGCATGTCAATTAGATATGTTTTTAGGCCAAATGTGCAGTAACTCTTTATACATGTAGTATTAAACATTCAATTGAAGTGGTTTATGTGTCTCAAACTGTTGGCTTGACTCTACCAAACATAACAAACACATGTTTTACTTATTCTACAGTTTTTTAACAGTTTATTAACTCACTTATAACTTATAAAATACACTCATACACATACATACTATATACATAACACATATACACAGATATACACAACTTGTAAAAAAGCACATATATCATGATTACAACAATTTACAGCACATTATAACATACACAACTTGTAAAACAGCACATATCATGATCACACCATTTTTAACGTACACACATATATATATATATACACCTAGCACATAAATACACAACTTGTAAAAAAGCACATATCATGATTACAACAATTTACAGTACATTTTTAACGTAAACACACATATATAAACACGTATGAACCCAAATAGTCAATCAGCACGCATTAAACCTTTACCCTGTAAAGGTCACTACATGCCTTGAGGAAACCGGTTGTGGATAACTCCTTAGCCTGTCCCACAGGCTCCTCAAGCGAACTTGTAACTTCACCGTTTTGGGCCTTACATTCCTCACCAGGTCGCCTAGAGGGTAGAGAGGATGGTCTCCATGAGGCTTGCCTCTTGTCTTAATAGTGGAACTAGTCTATAAATACACAGAGCACCCGGTTAGCCTTTGTGTTGAGCCTTCTATGCCACCCTGAAATAAAATGATAGTATTAATATAGTATTACATGAAGATTTCAAGTATGTGATATAACGCAAGAAGTTTAAAATTGTAACTTTTTATACTTAAGAGCTTAAAATTTTAACTTTTTATACTTAACAGATTATTTAATATATCACTGTTTTAATGCCGTTACATACAATCAGTTAAAAAAATTAAATAGTTGAGAAGCATTGTGTTTGTTGTATCTGCAGACTCCTTTATCACACATTAACACCATTTAACGACACTGTTTAACTGCTTGGGTTCGCTTCTTGTACATTAATGTTAATTTCATCAAATCTTTCACAATAAATAAATAGCATTACATACCCTCTACGTCATTGTTGGTGCGGACATCTTGTCACATCATACACCGACCACGCCTCCACATCATACACCGACCACGCCTCCACATCATACACCGACCACGCCTCCACATCATACACCGACCACGCCTCCACATCATACACCGACCACGCCTCCACATCATACACCGACCACGCCTCCACATCATACACTGACCACGCCTCCACATCATACACTGACCACGCCTCCACAGCATACACCGACAACGCCTCCACATCATACACCGACCACGCCTCCACATCATACACCGACCACGCCTCCACATCATACACCGACCACGCCTCCACATCATACACCGACCACGCCTCCACATCATACACTGACCACGCCTCCACATCATACACCGACCACGCCTCCACATCATACACTGACCACGCCTCCACATCATACACTGACCACGCCTCCACATCATACACCGACCACGCCTCCACATCATACACCGACCACGCCTCCACATCATACACCGACCACGCCTCCACATCATACACTGACCACGCCTCCACATCATACACCGACCACGCCTCCACATCATACACTGACCACGCCTCCACATCATACACTGACCACGCCTCCACATCATACACCGACCACGCCTCCACATCATACACCGACCACGCCTCCACATCATACACCGACCACGCCTCCACATCATACACCGACCACGCCTCCACATCATACACTGACCACGCCTCCACATCATACACCGACCACGCCTCCACATCATACACTGACCACGCCTCCACATCATACACTGACCACGCCTCCACATCATACACCGACAACGCCTCCACATCATACACCGACCACGCCTCCACATCATACACCGACCACGCCTCCACATCATACACCGACCACGCCTCCACATCATACACCGACCACGCCTCCACATCAAACACCGAACTATTCATCCACTGTCTGTCGATGTATGCAATCAACAGCTTCAGTTGTGGACCAATGTCTCTGACTTTAAGATTGTCAAACAACTGTCTGATGAAACCATGGGTCTGAAAATACAAATTCAACATTTTAAGAACTTTAAACCTCGCACCTTTTCTCCATGGGAAATACAAATTCAACATTTTAAGAACTTTAAAATCACACCTTTTCTTTGTGGGAAATACCAAGAAAATCCAAACATTGTGTCTGTGTCAGTTCTTTAAATTTAGTTTGGAGATATGTAGCTATGAAGAAAATAGACAGCTTAGTATCATTCATTCATTGTACTTGTACTTATGTAAAAACGAATTACCTTCCGCTTCTCCATGTAGGTGCTAACGAGACCTTGCGCCTGAACATGTCTCCAGACGGCCTGCGTCCAATTGGATACATCCTCTAACTTCTTTTCCCGGGAATACCTCCCGTATGGCCAACCACGCCGCTGTAAAAAAATACATTCTTATAATTATACTATTATATTACATGCATCTTGATCATCAGTTTGTCTGAAATATGTTACAGTACTCGTTAAAAGTGTTTATTGTAAAAAACAGGTATTGCTTCCGTACATCAAAACTTATAATTAGACCACATATTTTTATGATTGGTCGACTTGTGACTACTAAGTTATGGGCAACTGACATTCATTGCCCAGATTCAAAATGGTGGCCAGTCTATGGTTTCAATTTCTAGCCTCTTGTAATATATGATCCAAAATATGCTGTCCAGGAATTTTGGTAACATCTTGAAAATCTTGGTGTCCAAGGTATTTATGTTCTTTAAATGCCTGTGTACAACATTGGTAGTTACATACATTGTATTATCATAAAATTTATTTGTTTCAATGAAGACAAGTTAAAAAGAATACAAAACTAACCAGATCTGGAATGGAAAAAGCGTTTTAAATTCTTTTTAGATGTAACGAGGACACTAAGTTTTTGTGTCCTTGTTACATCTTGAAATGTTTTAAAACGCTTTTTTCCTGGACAGCATATTTTGAATCAGATATGTGTTTTTTGAAGAAGTTAACACTGCAAATAATAATAACATACTAGATCTATGTAAAGAAATGTCAGATTTTGATTATATTTCCATGCATTTATTCTAGAGATCCTCCAATACTGGTTATGGAGCTGTTGTTAAAGTGGTCACTGACGGTGAGCTCAAAATTGTTGCTGCATTTTCAGATGATTCTGTTAAATCTGCGTAAGTATGCATGTAGTTTGCCAGCACTAGGAAGTCAAGAAAATGTGATAAAACAATAATCAAACTTTTTACCTTTTTGTCACATATTTTCTTGCTACTTGAGTTTTTTTACATCAAAGCGATAGAAAATAATGATTGTGTTCTTGTGAAAACCAACCAAATTACTTAAAACTAAGCTATGACAACTACAGCTATTTCATGAAATATCTTTGTTGTTGTTGATCATTAATTTTGCCTTAAAAAGTATCTTGGTTAAAAAATCTTCTCCCAGATCAGTAAGTTTTTTCCAGGCCAAATTAATGGTAGTGACTGATATTCGTGCACACATATTATAAAGCGCTAACATTTTTCAGGCTGAATGATTTAGATGGAGAGGACAGTCCATCTTGGAATACAGCATTACTTATATTGCATGAGTTCTCTATAGAAGTAAGAAATATCGCTGGGAAGGTATGTTTGCTCAAAGTTCTTATTTTGCCAGAAATAAAGATTGTGCCATTTGTTTGTCCGGTTGTATGCCCTGTCTGGTAACTCAGCCCGGTTGTATGCCCTGTCTGGTAACTCAGCCAGGTTGTATGCCCTGTCTGGTAACTCAGCGTTGTTTGTCCGGTTGTATGCCTGTCTGGTAACTCAGTCCGGTTGTATGCCCTGTCTGGTAACTCAGCGTTGTTTGTCCGGTTGTATACCCTGTCTGGTAACTCAGCCCAGTTGTATGCCCTGTCTGGTAACTTAGCCCGGTTGTATGCCCTGTCTGGTAACTTAGCCCGGTTGTATGCCCTGTCTGGTAACTCAGCATGGTTGTATGCCCTGTCTAGTAACTCAGCGTTGTTTGTCCGGTTGTATGCCCTGTCTGGTAACTCAGTCCGGTTGTATGCCGTGTCTGGTAACTCAGCCCAGTTGTTTGTCCGGTTGTATGCCCTGTCTGGTGACTCAGCGTTGTTTGTCCAGTTGTATGCCCTGTCTGGTGACTCAGCGTTGTTTGTCAGGTTGTATGCCCTGTCTGGTGACTCAGCGTTGTTTGTCCGGTTGTATGCCCTGTCTGGTGACTCAGCGTTGTTTGTCCGGTTGTATGCCCTGTCTGGTGACTCGGCGTTGTTTGTCCAGTTGTATGCCCTGTCTGGTGACTCAGCGTTGTTTGTCCGGTTGTATGCCGTATGGTAACTCAGCGTTGTTTGTCCGGTTGTATGCCCTGTCTGGTATTAAGATAGTTATGGAAATTTAAGAATAAACCAAGAGGGTGTTTTTACATGTTAGGTTTTGGCTGATACTGTGTGATTATTCAGAATTATAATTCACCAATCAACCAGTTTCTACAAGGTGTTCCATTCATGATGTTTGTTCAGAATAATGTCTACTTGCATAATGTAATGGTTCCATTGATCAGCAGGAAATAAACAGATTGTGACATGACATACATGCATTAACTGAGATTTTTTCCTTGTCAGATATTTTCCTGTAGAATGAAGTTTATGCAACAGTCTTGTCATTGATAATGGGGATTATTTATCTAAGTATCATTTACAAAGAGGCTATTTTTTTGGGCTATGTATTTTATAAATCAAATATATATATGCTCTTGAACATTGGAGTTTGAGACATATTTCAATTGAGATCTTTCGTGTAATAGGGCCTGAGGTTTTAATACATATGCACTGTAGTGCATTGCCATGACGATTCATCTGATATAATCCATCAGATAACTTTGTGAGTATCATTTAATGTATGTAATAAAATAATGCATGTAGTAGGCAAATCCATGCATTTATTTAACAACTGGCGTGGCAAGATTTGAAAATTTGGTGGTTGTTGAGGTAATAATATTTTGAATTTTTGCCATAATACATACATGGGGCATCATGAGAATCAAGCTTTTAGCTCATCAGACTCATTTTATTTTATTTATAGGTCAGATTGTAAAATATGTCCAACTTTTACGAGACATGTCCGACACTTTAGACAACTAAAAAATCATTATTTCACATGATAAATTACTACTTCAGTGGTATTCATTGATATATTACATCCTTCCTTAGATTTATATACATATATTTTGGCATAACCATTTCTATGTTGTGGTATATAAAACACAGTATGTAGACTCTGCAACCTTGGGGTAGACTACTGAAATTCAGCTTTAATTTATTTATTAAACTTATACATGTATAAATATGTTTTTTAGGATTATGGTGAGTTTATTCTGTTTGTGGAAAGATTTAACATCTGGAACTTACAGCCAGGATATCAAGCTAAATATGATTTCAAGTATTGGTAAGTTCATAGAATGTATAATCCGGTCAAATTATCAATATGACCCTTGAGATTCAGCACCAAGTGGAACCCTAGAAATCTATGCATTTATTTTAACATTGTCATGGCAACATTTACAAAGTTGAAAGTAGCTGTGGTAATGTTCAGTATGATGGGTTGCTTCATTCTATGTTATAGATTAATACTCTGCAGTTTCATTGTTTTGCCAAAGTAACATGTGTTGTATTATCTATGTATCCATAAACCTCAGATATACTATTTACTCCTGTACAAGTACACTGCTAGGACAGTCTTAATAAAATCATAGAACTGTATACCCACGCTTGGTGGTCTATCATCACACACACAAAAAACACAACAACATGAACAGTTAATTATTAATATCAAGAGCAAACAGTGAAAATGGACTTGAAAATTGTGTTCTTAATTTTGAGGTGGAGTTTAAGTGACGTTTTACTGTACTGTTATTGATTTACTAGTATGGAGAATGAGAAGATATGGGACAGAATGATGGAAGAGTATGCTGAAAGAAAACACAGGTTTGTGGATATATTGTCACAATTTTGTTCTGTTGAACGAGTTATCAGGGGCCTTATTCACAAACATTTTAAGACTTAAACTCGGACTTAGACTTGAAATGTTAAATGAAATTTTTTCTCCAATGTTGTTATAACGGGAAGTGTAGAGTGGGAAACAGCAATAATACAGACAAAAATTTCATCCATTGAGATTCAATAAAAATGAAAGGTTGGTAAAATTAACTTTTACAAATTTCAAATCTTATATTATTTGTATAGGGTTTAAGAAGAAATTATAAGCAATTGAAGATGGTCTAGTAAAAATATGCATGCAGGTTTGGTGATATCAACTATCCAGAACTTTGATTTTCTCACTTGTAACTCGGTCTTACTATTTTTAGCTCTTCTGGCCAAAGACAAAGGGTGACCAAATGTAGCCAGCCAGTACAGCACAGGCCCTCATGTGCCTCTTGTTTAATCTGTACAATTAGTATTGTAAGACAACTGATTTCAGGAGATGTAACCATGCAGCTGACACCAGCAACACGGGAAGTGTTTCCTTAACACAGTTACTGGATGAGATGGCTGCTCCATCTGGTGGACATCAAGCATCAGATGATCAGACTGAACATGGTGTTGCTTTAATCTCTGGTAAAATAGTCTTCAGTCATTGTTTACCTGTTGTAATTGAACTATATTAATTCTGAATTGGACAGACTCTAAGCTTATCAGTTACCAAATCTGATCAATGATTCATTGTTGACTTTGTTAAAAATGACAACATACAACAATATTTACAGTAACAAATTTCAATGTTTCATTGATATTTATCTTTATACATTAAGCTGTAAGTATAATATTACTCTTATTCATCATATTAGCAAATTTTGGCAGTTTTGATGACATTTATATGTCCCACAGAACTGTCAGTACCACTTGCCATTTTAATGCTATGACTGAACTCTATGACTAAAACGTTTTATTGTTTCTTGAATCACGTAATTTCTGTTGTCATTTCTGAATTTATGAGCCTAATTTTATTATGATTTTTTTCCAAATTTTAGACAGCCTCAGGGAGAAGTTGTTGGCACCGTTTACAGCCACAGAATTTAGAATATCGAATGAAGATATGGCTTCACTTGATCAAATAGATGGTTTGTATTTTATAATTGACAAATCATACCTGATTCTATAGTGGTATGTATTGACTGGATCTCTGCTGAAATGTGAATGTAATTATTCAGACAACTACTAGTACCAGATGAATTGCATTATTTTAACAATACAATGTTTGACAAATACGGCCAGATTTTGTGAGCTGGATAAAATATTTTTATAGTTCTTCTTAGAAAGTTTTTATCCTATCATTTCCTATTTACCGCAGGTGAATGTAGAATTTGATTTAAAGTATTTATTGAGAAATTTGAATGACCTGTCCATTTTATTTTTGAATGGTATGTCCTATTTCCTTTTATAGGGTATTTGTTAAGTTTGACACTTTGGTACTTTCAGTCATACAGTTTTCAGTTATTACGGCTCAATACATAGTTCCCATTATCTACAATAGTTACCTCCCTTGTTCTTAACCATTTTGATAGGCAAAACTGATAAGCCCTTATAGGAGTAATTTCCAAATATGTGATAATTGACGAAATACCAAGGGAATTTGCATGTGACAACCACTTTTTCTTCAACTTACTGAACCAAATGCCCACACAAGCATAATTAATAAGTTGTTTTTTATATATCGGATAAGTTTATCATCGTTTTCATTATATTCCCCATAAACTATAAGGACTTTTGTCAATCAAAATGGCCGACAATTCAGAACAAGGGAGGTAAATATTGTAGATGTGAGAACTAGACAGTACGTATAGGCCTTTCCCAAAACTAGGTAGTCTCCCTTGAAAAGTTGTCGTTCCTGAGGCCGTTATACGCATGCGCAAGTGTTTAGTAAACTTCCGGGGACTATCGATACGTTAATCCGTTAATCAATATATCAATAACAACAGCGATTAAGAGATGAAATCAGCGAAGAAATCATTGAAATATTGTTGTGTTTGTAAGGGAATCTACCGTGGAAAAGTTATCGATGGAAGAACTGTTACTCTTCACTCGATTTCACGCCCTAATACCATCTCCATGATCACGCGTTTTCACTCAACTTGTTTTTAAACCACTATAAATCCATTTGTTTCGTAAAGTTCGGACATTCTAATTTATTCTTAAGAAAAGATCGCTCTTTCCTTAAGCTAAAGCATGTAAAAAAAATTGGGTTACTATATAAAGTCTTTGCATAAACTGCATTTAAAACATCATAGGTAGCGACTTTACGCTGCACTCGCGGAAGCGTAATTTCTTCACATACTCGTGGCAAGTTTCCAATAAATTTTCGTTTTTTTATAATGTACCGTAATTTTAACTTAACTAATGCAAAGAGCAATCTTGTAAGATGTTAACTCCACCAAAAATATATGGTTAATAATAAAAGTTAATCCATAAACGGCGATCAAACAATCCATTTCCAGAAAAATTTCAGAGCACGATTGCATATCATAACTATTTCTATAAATGTCGGTCATTTTCCGAAAATGACCGCTTCAGTTTGGATATTTTCATTTAGTTTAATTGTACTAATACACTTCCTTGTAAACTATTTATTTCAATAGAATGCTGTGAAAAACAATTATAGAAGATACAGAAAATTATAATTTGAGATACACATGCACTTTGTGTATTTCTAAAAAAATTGTGGTGAAATTGGGTTTATAATCCCAATAGAACATATTAATTAGCAATTATAATTATTTATATATAATCAAAGTTTATACTACAGTCACCATTTTAGTCCATATTTATATTTTGTTATAAAATTAATTTATACAAGCAAAATCTATGCTCAAACACAAATGCAGATTTACTAATAGCCTACAGTTACATTGGCGTATGTTGGCACATGTAAATAAAACAAATATTCCTAAATGTTAAAATTGCCTTCAGTAGCTCTATTATCACAGCTAATGATAATTGACATTAATTAATATATATTTCTTATGGTTCATTTAATCTGATTGGTCGATGCTAATTGTTTTGCAATTCATAAGACACGCCCTACACAGAAGATTAGTCCTACTGGTCACTAAATTGCCCCATGTGTCAGCTGTAAAAACATAAGAGTCATAAAACCCCAGGAGATCTCTATTATGTGTTAATACATATTGCTATTTCCTGTTTGATTTAATTAATCCCATTGATAATTGCAATGATTAGGTCATATCAATCTTTGATCTCAGTTTGTAATTCACAACGTGGCTGCAACTGTCCTCCAAAAATATTTACTTCAAAGACTTAGCCAGTGACTTCAAACATCTTTGATGTTTATTCTTGTTGAAAATTAAATTGTTGTCACAAGAATTGCAACACAGACAATAAGTACCTGTGGTGAAATTTTCAGAAAATAGGCTTATGTACGATGACGTATTGCTCGATGACGTATTGTTCGCGTAATTTACATCCTTTGTTTGGTCCATCTTTACACCTTTTTAAAGATTATTAAACCCAGATTGTTTTTCACAGCAGTCTTTGAAACTATTTAATTGGCGTGGAAATGGATTAATACAATTAAACTTTGATGAAAATATCAGAATTGAAGTGGAAAATTACCAACTTATTTAGAAATAGTGATGATGAAATCGTGGTCCGTGAAAATTTCTTATGGGATTGTTTGATGGCTTTTTTTTGAATAACTTAAAATATTAACCACATGATTTTATTTAGGATTTAACATCTTAAAAGGCTGATTTTTACAATGGGGTAAGTTTAATCCACTTTATAACTACTAAATGAGTCATTCTTGCACGCTTCGATAATTTTCGCTATCTCCGCCATTATTGACCCGACGCTAATAGTCCCCGGAAGTACTGAAGAAGTAATCAGGGGAAGTAAGCGGTGATTTACTAAGGGAGACTACCTAGTTTTGGGAAAGGACTATTGCTGTATGATTCTTTTTAGAGCGTTTAATGTGTGATATTACCTAATTTCAATGGGTATCATGAAATACCTATTTCCAGAAATGGAATACTCCGATCTCTAAAATAAAACAGAGTGGTCAAACAAATCTCAATTGCATATGGATCTTTTAAAATATTGTTGGTCTTGATATCCGGAACAACAAATTTATCACAGATAGTCTTGTCGCTATGTGTCCTTGTCGCTATGTGTCCTTGTCACTATGTGTCCTTGTCGCTATGTGTCCTTGTCGCTTTGTGTCCTTGTCGCTATGTGTCCTTG
The DNA here is from genome assembly GCA_032209605.1 of Mactromeris polynyma. NCBI lineage: Eukaryota > Metazoa > Mollusca > Bivalvia > Venerida > Mactridae > Mactromeris > Mactromeris polynyma. Next base: position 3,972,413 of record JASFXZ010000027.1, on the reverse strand, counting down.
TCGCTATGTGTCCTTGTCGCTATGTGTCCTTGTCGCTATGTGTCCTTGTGTATGTTTATTGTAAATGTGAAGAGACCATCGTGTCTACTGTTTCCTCTTGTTCTAGAATGGAAACCTGATTACATTCCACAATCTTCATTAGAAGACAAACAATCGAGTGATAATATGATACATGCCAGTTACTGTCACACACAAACTAGTCTACTGCATGAAGATAAACAAGTCCTGGGAACTCAAAGCAGTAAGTATTGGTGAAATATCTGTGTTATATACATGTTATAAAAGCTTTACTGTATATTGTACAAACGTTCATGTCCCGAACATTGGCAAATGGTTTTTTCATTGTGCATTAGTTTGTTTCTTTGTCTATCTATTTGGAACACTTCATGTCTCAGCTGTAACTTTAAACAATACCATGGATTCATATTGAACTTCACATTAATGTTTCACCTGAATTGAAGCTGTGTTCCATGGTACAGTCGGATCTGTACTGTCAATGTCACAGATTAAGGCACTCCAGTTGGGGACAGTCGGATCTGTACTGTCAAGGTCACAGATTAAGGCACTCCAGTTAGGGACAGTCGGAGCTGTACTGTCAAGGTCACAGATTAAGGCACTCCAGTTAGGGACAGTCGGATCTGTACTGTCAAGGTCACAGATTAAGGCACTCCAGTTAGGGACAGTCGGATCTGTACTGTCAAGGTCACAGATTAAGGCACTCCAGTTAGGGACAGTCGGAGCTGTACTGTCAAGGTCACAGATTAAGGCACTCCAGTTAGGGACAGTCGGATCTGTACTGTCAAGGTCACAGATTAAGGCACTCCAGTTAGGGACAGTCGGAGCTGTACTGTCAAGGTCACAGATTAAGGCACTCCAGTTAGGGACAGTCGGATCTGTACTGTCAAGGTCACAGATTAAGGCACTCCAGTTAGGGACAGTCGGATCTGTACTGTCAATGTCACAGATTAAGGCACTCCAGTTAGGGACAGTCTGATCTGTACTGTCAAGGTCACAGATTAAGGCACTCCAGTTAGGGACAGTCGGATCTGTACTGTCAAGGTCACAGATTAAGGCACTCCAGTTAGGGACAGTCGGAGCTGTACTGTCAAGGTCACAGATTAAGGCACTCCAGTTAGGGACAGTCGGATCTGTACTGTCAAGGTCACAGATTAAGGCACTCCAGTTAGGGACAGTCGGATCTGTACTGTCAATGTCACAGATTAAGGCACTCCAGTTAGGGACAGTCTGATCTGTACTGTCAAGGTCACAGATTAAGGCACTCCAGTTAGGGACAGTCTGATCTGTACTGTCAATGTCACAGATTAAGGCACTCCAGTTAGGGACAGTCTGATCTGTACTGTCAATGTCACAGATTAAGGCACTCCAGTTAGGGACAGTCTGATCTGTACTGTCAATGTCACAGATTAAGGCACTCCAGTTAGGGACAGTCTGATCTGTACTGTCAAGGTCACAGATTAAGGCACTCCAGTTAGGGACAGTCTGATCTGTACTGTCAATGTCACAGATTAAGGCACTCCAGTTAGGGACAGTCTGATCTGTACTGTCAATGTCACAGATTAAGGCACTCCAGTTAGGGACAGTCTGATCTGTACTGTCAAGGTCACAGATTAAGGCACTCCAGTTAGGGACAGTCTGATCTGTACTGTCAATGTCACAGATTAAGGCACTCCAGTTAGGGACAGTCTGATCTGTACTGTCAAGGTCACAGATTAAGGCACTCCAGTTAGGGACAGTCTGATCTGTACTGTCAAGGTCACAGATTAAGGCACTCCAGTTAGGGACAGTCTGAGCTGTACTGTCAAGGTCACAGATTAAGGCACTCCAGTTAGGGACAGTCGGATCTGTACTGTCAATGTCACAGATTAAGGCACTCCAGTTAGGGACAGCCGGATCTGTACTGTCAATGTCACAGATTAAGGCACTCCAGTTAGGGACAGCCGGATCTGTACTGTCAATGTCACAGATTAAGGCACTCCAGTTAGGGACAGCCGGATCTGTACTGTCAATGTCACAGATTAAGGCACTCCAGTTAGGGACAGTCGGAGCTGTACTGTCAAGGTCACAGATTAAGGCACTCCAGTTGGGGACAGTCGGAGCTGTACTGTCAAGGTCACAGATTAAGGCACTCCAGTTAGGGACAGTCGGAGCTGTACTGTCAAGGTCACAGATTAAGGCACTCCAGTTGGGGACAGTCGGAGCTGTACTGTCAAGGTCACAGATTAAGGCACTCCAGTTAGGGACAGTCGGAGCTGTACTGTCAAGGTCACAGATTAAGGCACTCCAGTTGGGGACAGTCGGAGCTGTACTGTCAATGTCACAGATTAAGGCACTCCAGTTAGGGACAGTCGGAGCTGTACTGTCAAGGTCACAGATTAAGGCACTCCAGTTGGGGACAGTCGGAGCTGTACTGTCAATGTCACAGATTAAGGCACTCCAGTTAGGGACATTCATCCCTTATTGGTGATGTCTCTTGTTGTTTCTGTGTTTTATAAATGAGTGTCACATTCTGCTACTGATAAATGTCGTATATTAGTATTATCACTTTAATTATAACTACCAGGGGTTCCACTAGGTGCTGAATCTCAAGGGTCATAGTGATAATGTTTTACCATGTTTTACCATTTTATAGTCAGTATACCTATAATTTAGAGAAAAATTTACCCTTCAGCCAGACTCCTGAGGATCAAATTGTGGCTTTGTGGAAATTCCAGGGGTGAAAGGTAAATAACTCCAGGGTCAAATAGAACCCCTGACTATTGATAAATGTATATTGTGTGTAGTGTACAAGTCTTCACTGTTACTTTGTTTGTCTGACAATCAGGTACGAGTCAAACCAATAACAATATGACGAGATACCTTGGTATTGGAGTTGTACAATCTCAAAATACAGGTATGTACTGTAATTTATACCCAACCCCTGTAGCCAACAATTATACTGATTACTCAAGTACAAGAAAAGCAAATCTTTAATTTGAAGTACTGTTTACTTCAAGAATAAAACCGTCAGCAGCACTTTAATTTGTGATATAACCCTGTCTGTATAGGCATTGTATGAGTCTGAGATATGCATCAATAATTATACAGTGCAACTTCTCCAGAGCGACTCTCTTTTGAACAAACATCTCTCTTTAACAACACTGTTTTCCCATATTGTGTATTGTGTTTTTTAGTGTTACAAACTTGTTCCTGTGTATATGTACTACAAATTATTTTATCATGTACAGTAATTACAAATCAAAGGACTGAAGGTTCTGAGAGGGGCTTCCAAGACTGCATACTTTCCATATTATTGTACTAGAAATTAATATGCGACTATTCAATGGGTAAACTCATTCTCCAAAACTAACACAAATAATCCAGGAAAGCTGTTTATATCAAGACTCCCGCCATTCCACAATTGATACATCCCTGAAAATCAGTCATAATACTCGCCAAATCTATAATTAACTCAAAGGACTTTACATATACTATTTTCTTGAGATGATGAATATGGCGGTACTTCGAGTAGACCATCCGGTTGATGATGATAGCAATGAGACGCTAAATTACCTAAAAAATTAGTAACATTAGTGTCTCACTATAGACTAGTTCTTTGTCTATTATAACTGACACTCAGTTGATATTTGGCAATTTTAGGTGCATTGTAATTTATTTTCATTGACAACATATATCATATTGATAATTGGAACCTATTCTGTTGTATGAGTTTTCTGTTATCTGGTTAGATGATGAAAGCCATCAGAGAGTTGAAAGTATGAATGAAGCCAGTCCTTTGAACCTATCACATCATAAACTGTGTGACAGTGTATCTCAGGTAAGGTATTTGTTTGTTTGTTTTCTTAATTTATTCTTTACTGATTAATGGAACTTAACCATACAGACATTTGTTATATAGATTCTCAGTCAAATATTTCATAATGAAATATTTGTGTGTGTTATGGATAAAAATAAGTTAAAAATCATTATGGTTCTGCATTAAGATAGTATGTTGTAACTTCTTTGATGGATATCAACTATCCTTCTAAATTTCTATCATACGGTAATCACCGTTTTTACAGCAAAATGTCCTTGTCATTTGTCGTCCATTGGCAAATCATTTACCTTGATAACACAGTAGAGGCCAAATTTTTAATCAGAACTGCCATGAAACTTTGTTACAATGTTTGTCTCTATGAAGACTAGGTCATGGTAAACTGGGTCATGTGGTGTCAAAAACTAAGGTCACTCGATCACATCTAAAAAAACTTTGTTAACCCAATAGAAGTCACATTTTAAACTTGAACTTCATGAAACTTAGTCAGAATAGTAGACACAATGAAAACTTGCGGACGTTTGAAACTAGGTCACTATGAATCAAAAACTAGGTCACCATGTCAAAACTTTGTTAACACTGTAGGCAACATTTTTTATGAATGTCATAAACTTCTTCAGAATATTTGTATCTATGAAAAATTGTAAATATGAAATCTTAAGTTCGAAATTGGGTCTCTTGATGTCAAAAACTAGATCACTAGGTCAACTCTTGGATAGTGCTTGTTAAAGCAATAGAGGCCACACTTTTTATCAGAACTTCATGAAACTTTGTCAGAATGTTTGTCGCTGTGATTTCTAGGCTGAGTTCTAAACTGGGTCACTTGGGGTCAAAAACTAGGTCACTGTGTAAAGTCTTAAGAAAACCTTGATTTTATAGTCACCAGATATAATAACGATGTTAATGTTTATCATTAGGCCATATTGAGCAGTTTTACTCAGCTGAGCTATCCAGGGCAAATCTGGCATTCTTGTTAAATTTCAGGAAGCTTCTCAGTGGCAGGAAGGTTTGGACTCGGTGAGATTCAGTTTTGAGACTGAAGAGTCTATGACTTCACCAGAACATGTCTCCCCTGTTATAAGTACTTCTCAGATTGGCCTGCCTGCTGCTCACAGTACCCAGAGAGAATGTATTCTTAGCATTTCTACACAACTTGAGCAGTCATGCGATTCACAGGTTTTGGTAGTAACCAAAGGTTATTCAATGGACAGCCTAGAAAGTTCAAATTCAGTGATAAACGACGAGTATATTGAAATGAAAGATGACAATAGGGTTTTATCAAGTCAGGATAATGTTTCTCAGTCAAGTTTGGCAGATTCTGACAAACAGGCAATGAAGGATTACTATTTGTTAGATACACAATGTGAAACATTGAATACTACAGAAATTGAATTAAGAAATGGAGAGTTCTCTGTATCAAAGAAAAGAAAGAAATTGATGAAGCTCAGGGATACATTGGAGAAGAAGCTCACTGAAGCATTGTTGAAGACATCTCCTTCAGAACAAGTTCAGAAAAAGTTAAGTGTAAGTGAAGATAGCAAAATGGATACAACACATAATCAACCATGTGACATTGAAGTCGGCGACAGAAATAAATCACCTAGATGCAAGAAAGTGGTAAGTTCTGTTAATGAAGCAGCAGCAAAAGATGTTCATACGGCAAAAGGTGTTGTGTCTAATGCTATGACTGAAAATGTCTCAAAAAGAAGAGCTAAAGATAGAGTTGAAATCAACGAAGATGATACATCCTTGCAAGATAATGAATCAGGAGCTTCAGCCAAATCCAGATCTTCGAAAAATGTTTTGAACAGAAGGCAAACATCATGCAAAGTAGTCGATTGTGTCAATGAGAGTAATAACAGCAATGAGCCTAGGGAAGTTCAAACAGCACAAAAGACAGATCTTCCTAAATCTAACCATTCTTGTGATAATCGGGACAACAGCAAAAACATAAAAAGCGATGATGATTCATCAGGACATTCAGAGGTGAGGAAATCTCCAGGTCTAGTTCAAGGAACAGATAATACAGGAGAACAAAATGAAAAGAATGCTACTGAGAGCAGTGAAACTTTATATCCCAGTTCAACTGTCTCTACAAGAGTAACACACAGTAATATTTCGACACCAGATGCATGCACTAAAGAACCAATACAAGATGCAGCCCTAGTCACAGATAATGGTGAAGAGACTATTAAACATGCAGAACCTGTGGAGATCGAACAATTAAGTGTTGGAGAGTTGGATGGAAAAACTAAACATGAAAATCGAAGTGAGATGCCTGCAAAGGATTCTGAGAAAGAGGTCTGCAAAAAGCAGGAGAAAATAGTTGCTAGGACATCAAGTGCTAGTGAAGTAAATATTAGTAGTAAGAAACAAAAAGGTGAAAGTGAAACAGAACATACCAAAGAAAATATTGAAACTGCCTTAAACAATCCTAGGTATGAAAGCATTGACGAGAACCCAGAAAGGGTCAACAGTGAAACTGAAATTGCAGTTAGGGAAATTTCAACTCCAACATTAGATTCTGGTAAGATTGTCTGCTCAGAAACTGCTGCTAGCAAAGTACAAAATAGAAATCTGCACCTGCATATACTTCTTTCTCAATCACAATTTGGAAATGGGTCGAGCAGTGAAAGAAAATGTAGTGAGCAAGCCAACAACTTTAATTCTTTAAATAATGATAGTCAGGAGTCCACAGAAAGTAGTCCCAAGTTAGTGTCTGAACCTGATGTTCCTTATTCTAGACGAAGATCTTTAAGACTGAGATACAAAGGTAATAATTCTGTTACAAAACACAATGAAGTTACTGCAAATGCAGAAGACTTTGTAGTTGATGCAAAGAAAGATGTAGAACTTGAGAGAAATTCTGAGAGAATGTTAAAAGAAAGCTGTATTCTCAACATTGCCCCTACCACTGCAGAAATGGTGGATCAGAAACTTAGGAGCATGGCCAGGAAGCAAGCTAAATCAAGCATAACGAACAATAGAAAAAACATGTACAAAAATGGTGATCCAGTAGATATTGAAAATCAAGTATGTGAACTATCTACAGACGTAATGTTGGAATCTGGACAAAATGATGCTCCTGATGGAGAACAACATGTAAGGGAAACAAAGGTGGATAACAAGAAACAAGCTGAAGAGGTTGAATGTGCAATTGATAGCACATCTGCAATTACTGCATGTAATGAAAGAGGGTCTCGCTCTATTAAAAACAGAAATAATTCACTAGGGAAAATCCTGGAACATTTAAGTGACAATCAAGGTGGAAACAAAGATGAAAAAAATGAAGGTAACATGTCCAGCAAGAATTTAGGTGAGGAGTCTTACAAAGAAACCTTTTCGGAAGAAGCTGGTACTCAAAGTCATATTGCTGCGACCCAGCCATTTGATGTTGCTCTCTTTCAAGGCACACAGGGATTCACTCCAAACTTAGATAATTCAATGGTAGTGTCAGATTCTAGTGTTAATGAACTCTTTGAAATTGACAAAGGTAATGACATTCATGTTAAAAAGACTAACCATGAACTTAATTCTGACAATAAGTTTGATACCATTGAAAATGAAAACTTGAATGAAAGTGACACACAAGGAACAGAGAAATCTTTTACTAAAATTCTTGAGAAGCCAATGCCCGACAAAACTGATGAGCTGGCAAAAAAGGGCAACAGGAAAGTAGACCTTAGTGAAAGTTTAACCAGCTCTGAATCTGTTGTATTCATGGAACCTCTACACAAACATTCTACTAAACATTCTGAGAAATTAAACCTAGATTCTCATCCTACTGATCTTGGGGACATACCCTCGCGAAGAAAGAGAACATTAAGTCTTAAATCTATGTTGGGAAATAATGTGTTCAGTGTAAAACCAGTACAAAAGAAGAGGAAGAGAACATTCGGTGCAAGCGAAGCTGAACAAATCACTAAGAAGATAAAATACACTGTATCAGATGTTATAGATAAATGTACAGAACCTGATATTGACAGTGATAGTGTTCTGGTTGAAGGCAAAGCTAATAATGTTGATGTTGAAGATGAAAATTTATCAGTTAAACACAAAACTAATCTTAAAACATATGAACCTAAGAAAGTATACATTGATGGCCACTGTTTTGGTAATAAGATCATGTGGCCCAATTACATTGAGAATAAAGTGACTAAGCCATCAGGAGAAGTGAAACAAAAGCATTGTAGAGACGAGTCTAACAGGAAGAGACTGAGCTACCATTCTAGTCAAAGTTCAGAAGGTAATGAACAAAATCGAAATGAAAGCAACAATCAAGATCATAAAAATGTTAATAAGAAGAACAAAACAACTCCAAACAAGAAAGATCAGTTGAAGTATGGCAAAGTAAATGGAGAGTTTAGATTCTATAGGGAGGGGGATCATAACCTGGAATCTCCAAACTTGAAAACACCTGAGCACAAAAATGGAAAACAAGATAAAAAATATGCTAAAACTGGATGCAGTGAGTGTAAACCTGATTCTCCAGTATTGATGTGTAAAAAGTTGACTCCTAGAAAATTATGTGCCGGAACACCTGAACTGGACAAAAACTCCTTTGTAAAAGACTGGTTAATGAAACATAAGAGGATTGGTGAATCTATACGACCTGAAGGGTCACAGGAATGGGCATTAAGTGGTAAGGGTATAGTGGTAAATATTTCATAGATCTGAAAGCAATTGTTATAGCACAATTTTGAATGTTTTACCACTTGGAGTGGGGTAGTCAGTGGTTACATTTCATTCAATCTGTAACCTGTAGTACTTTGAATTGTTTTCTGTTCAGCCTTTTGTTTACTTAAAGAAACATACATTTAATATTGTTAAAACATTTGTAAACTGTTGATGCCTAGAATGTGTATACTGATCAAAAGATTTGTTTCAGATTTGTTTGCTCAAATGCTATCAAATACATGTTAGTGTATTTCTTTATGATACTTGTCAATGTTTAGCAATGCTACTTAAGGTAACCAGTCACAAGTCAGTCAGAAAGTCATGTTTTAAGTTACATGACAGTGCATTATTATTTAGCAAAGATATTCTTAATATTAAATTATGGGCAAACGCTCTTGCTAAAGATGTATGGCATCATACCTTGGTTTTACTAACCAAACTACATGTTTGTTTTCATTCAGAGCATGCAACTGCTAACAATCCTGTCCAATCCAACAAGAAATCAGATAAATTGGGGAACCAGCCTGACAACACTGCAGGAAACCAGCCTGACAACACTGCAGGAAGCCAGCCTGACATCACTGCAGGAAACCAGCCTGACAACACTGCAGGAAACCAGCTAAATAGATCTGATGAGGATTTGTTTGATTTCAGTGATTCCTCAGATAATTGTAAATCTCAGAACTATCCTGTGAATAAAAACAAGTCACACAGTAAACACAAGATAGATACTGGTCTCAGGCAAACAACCAGGAGGGAAGATACAGTATGTGATGGAAACATTGACCATGTTGATCCTAAATCGCCGCAGATGGTTCATGAGCAACAGAAACCATTGTCAGCTGCTGACATGTATTTTAAGATGGTAAGTCCTAGTTCTGTTGATATATTGAAATTCAAACTGTTTTTATGTACTTTGTTAGAATTGTTCTTATGAACTTTGTTGACTTTTATACTTTATTTTCTTATTTATATGAAATAGTTGTGTATGTGATTTTGATCATTATTAAATATCTGAAAACTTATATATCTGATAAGTTTAGTTTGGCATGTTGATAAAGAAAAAAACTGTAATCTTTATATTTTCTCTTGTGCCTGCTCTACATGGTACAACTGAAAGTGTACCACAACTTTTTTATGGCAATATTCCCTGAAGAGTAATTTTTTTTTTACCCAGATTTTCAAAATTTCCCTGTTGGTAGAATTATTTTTTCCAGTTATTTCCCTGCCTTAGTTATATTTTCTTTGTCCAAATTAAAATATTAGGCCATTTTTGAAACACTCGATCTTTAAAAAAGGAAATTCATCCAGTTTTGTTTATCTTGCATCCAAGCTATAAATTTGATAATATGAAGTTCTGTAAATTCCACAATTTGCCAATTTACAACGCAAATTTCCCCTTTCAAAAGGCCACGCCATATGCCAGAAAAAATCTGATATTTTGCATCATGGTATGTTGCTTCATTAACTCAAGCTATGACGAGATATTTTTCTTATGCAAACACTTATAACCAACTTCGAATCCTTCCAAAATTAATCATACATAAGCTAGAATACCTAAAAGGCATTACCCCCATCTGACTACTATTTAATTATAATGTGTATTGATTCATGCATTGTAATATTTTAGCATGTATTTTGAACCACTTTTTACATGCTTATTACAAGGGTAAGTTTTGCTTATCCTGATATAAGAACAGTAACTGGATTGTTAGGATATGAAAATAGTGAGATCATACATAAGAAGCCTGTGGTAAGTGTCAATGAAGGCAGTATTTATTTCATGATAGATAATTGAATTATTCTGTTGTTTCTTTCAGTTCGAAATGCTATGAAGGAAGACATCTTTGATTGTAGTATCATGGAATGATCATTGTATAAATCTTGTATGTTCTATGTATGTGCTAGCATTATTTCCTTAGTTTAAACTTCCAGAACACAGAAGGTTTGGAATACAAATAATGGACCAGTTGGAATAATTATCCGTTATTCTTTTCTTGGGGGTCTGTGTGGGGAGACATTGTCTTTTGCATTTGGCGTTCCCTGGAACAATTTAATCTCTGTTTTGGTAATAAAATCCATGTTTATATCTACATTGTATCTCTGGCAAGGTTTCAGCTGTATCTTTGCATTCGTTTGTGCGTTTGATAAGAGAAGTTTGTACAACCCTAGTCAAGTAGTTGTATGCATTCTTTGGTTGTTGAAAGTTGTGTTTATGTGTGACTGACTTCACACACTATAAATTGTTATTTTTGTAATAAACTTACTTCCAGCTATCGTTATGTTGTTGTTGTTATATAATAATGTACGAAGCCTGCTGTCACCTATGTACCTTTCACAGCAATATAATAATGTATGAAGCCTGCTGTCACCTATGCACCTTTCACAGCATTATAATAATAATAATGATAATAATAACAACTTTATTTAAAGAGGCAACACAGTTGGGCAAGCCCAGTCTTCCCTGTGAACCTCTATGATATATACATGTACATGTTTACAACATAATGTAACACAAACAATTACAGTGGCAGGTATAGATATACAGACAATAAAAAACGATATGAGATCATACATAAATATACAAATGTATAGCAATAGTCATGACACTATTCACAATGTAACATTATGCTGCCCATCAGAGTATCATCATGTGAGGAATGATCTTTTGAAAGCATTTAGAGAATTTGACTGGAAATTTTTTAGTTTTTCCAGATTTTTGCTCCAGAATATGCAAGAGATTTCTACAAAACTCAAGTCTGGGTTTTTGAATGTATAGAGCGTTGCTTGAGTGAGATCTTAAAGATGTGTTGTTTGTTTCATTAAACACATGTATTTAGGAAATATATTATTTATTGATTTATACACAAAAGCAGCTTTTTTTGTAGAGAATACGGTCTTGCACCTTCATCCATTTCAGCTCTTTGAATAAGGTTTGTAATGGTGTATTATTGCTCCTATATTAATTCAGAGGAAGCCTTGGAATAGATGACCAATCATAGAAGCAGCAATTCACCACTCCAGCACTCAGAATCTCCAACATCTAAACAATAGCAAGGAACAATATTTATTGCTGAAAATGACATTATAACATTTTGAATTTATATGGAAAGTTATATCTACATTAACTGAAATATATGAAGAGCTCTTTAAATAATTAGAGACCCCTTCAAATGAATTGAAGAGCTCCTCAAATCAATTAAAGAGCTCTTCAATTGATTTAAAGAGATCTCTAATTGTTTGTTGCTATCAGTATACATGTATTATAATTATGATCTAAAAATACGGTATTGTGTTTGAGTGGACATCTGTGGTGTTTGGAACTGTTAGCTGCTCCCTGAATGATGCCGATGTCTTATATCTACCTACGCTGTTGTACGTTAACTGTACATAAAGTTCTAAGTCCTTTGAGACGTTTTATTTCGGACAAATAACAATTATATAGATTTGTTCCCAAAGTAATAAATATCTATTCCACAAATGTTTGTAAGGTACACAAAGTACAAATTATTTTCAGATTCTTTCACACAAAGTTATATGATGTATACACCATGTCCGTGTTAGTATTCTGTCTTAGTTATATGATGTATACACCATGTCCGTGTTAGTATTCTGTCTTAGTTATATGATGTATACACCATGTCCGTGTTAGTATTCTGTCTTAGTTATATGATGTATACACCATGTCCGTGTTAGTATTCTGTCTTAGTTATATGATGTATACACCATGTCCGTGTTAGTATTCTGTCTTAGTTATATGATGTATACACCATGTCCGTGTTAGTATTCTGTCTTAGTTATATGATGTATACACCATGTCCGTGTTAGTATTCTGTCTTAGTTATATGATGTATACACCATGTCCGTGTTAGTATTCTGTCTTAGTTATATGATGTATACACTATGTCCGTGTTAGTATTCTGTCTTAGTTATATGATGTATACACCATGTCCGTGTTAGTATTCTGTCTTAGTTATATGATGTATACACCATGTTATTATTCTGTCTTAGTTAATTATTTTATACTGAACAACTTCCATGACTTATGACATATTGAGTAACTCTTACCTTAGGAAGTGACTGTCAACTCTCAATAATTAAGCAATCAAAATTAATGTAGTTATGTTAAAGTTTCAATCAGTGAAGTTGATTTGGAGAGAGCTCTTATTCAATTGAGCTGATTTGGAAATATCTTCAATTAAATTGTGCTGCAGAGCTCTCCAAACGATTTGGAGAGAGTTCTAGAAAAAAAGAAACTCATTTTCAACTCTTTTTGTCTTTTATTTACATATACATGTAGTTACCAACACCAACAAGACAAATGCACATAAAAAGTGATATTTAACATCAAATAGCCGAATAGTATACAAATTGCATTCAACTGTCTACCAAAGAGTCCGTTTCAACAGAGTGCATGTTGTATTAATTTACTATTTTGTTTACCTTATATAAACACTTCTGAAAGTACCTTAAATGGATAATTAGATAATTATTAAAAAAGCATTTTGTAATTGAATACTGACTCCAGATGCCATGGTTACACCGGCAGCTTTGTTCTGTCAATGAAAATGCTCTGTAATATAATCGCATCATGTGATTATATTATGACTTGTACGCAATTTGTAAAACTACGTATTTTACGAACGCGGTTGCTAACCTTTACGTACATAAAATGTAATTAAAAAAATCAATTCGAGCATTGATCTGAAAGGTAGTTTGCGCTGGGACTCGTGACAGATTAATTAAGTATTTATACGTATACATGTTGCAAGTATAATATATATATATACATTGGTCCCAGTATATATTAACTGGACCATTTAGAATGCATGCAGGCATATTGTCCCAAATATCAATAAACCAACGTGTTAACAGTTTAAACTACCTAACTTCCTACATCAGTCGGGCCCGTAGCTGGGCATACGCACGTACGCCCTTGCGTATCATCATTGTCAAAAGTCGAAACACTAAAAACTCTAAATCAGCATTAAAAATCGAAGGCTGAGGGGGTGAATGGTTACAGCACAGCTATTATTGACAGCTTCAGAATTTTCATTGACGATACGTCCAATCTATATCTCCTTAGGTCTACGTGCACTGTAGGCCTACATAGTTAACATAGTATAGGAAGCGTTGGGTCAGGCAAACAAGGACCTCTACCCAAATGCCCGTGCCTGTCTGTCTATATTGTTACCAATGCCTGTGTCAACAGGTACAGCAGAACGGTCCTTTAGCACTATGCGATGCGTTAAGACCTATTTGCGAAGTACGATGAGCACTGAGAGCCTCAGTGGTCTTGGTCTCCTCAATATCTATAGAGAGGAGATATTGAGGCAGTGGTTGATATATTTGCCAGGAAAAAGGAAAGACGCCTGGCTCTTTTATTTAGGATTTGAACGTGCCTAAGCTACAACCATTTAATGTATATGTCAGTTTATACTGACACGGACTTATAAGTCCGTGATACCACGGACCTATATAGGTCCGTGGTGATACTGACTACTATAATGCTATGTAAATGTTTGTTTCATATTGCTGTGAACGTTGACGGACGCTGTTTTTTTTAAAAATAAATAGTCCCTATAATAAATGACAATTTCGACTCCGTTTATATCTAATTAATAGGCCTAACCTTAATTGGGTTTTGGTGAAAAAATCCTTTCAGTATCCAAAACACATTCAGAGCTCACCATTTGTGTGTTCGGCTATTCAAAACAAAATACGGGGAGGACCCCCGTATTCTCCCCCCCCCACTTGTACCTCCCGCAGTCGTGCGTATCACCAAAAACACTCCAGCTACGGCCCTGCGTGCGATTTCTACTCAAGATGTCAAAACGGGCCCTGAAGGCAGACATACACATGTACACACGTCTGTCGTGCATGATAGACACAAACTGATACAACAACAACAACAACTAACAGTGCGATTAGGATTTACCTGAAATATAAGGTATTTGCGTTTTTTATTGAAGTTGCAACTTATCAAAATTAAGTAAATGCTCATTCGTACACATATTTACTATTTTCTCTTGCGTTTAATGAATGCCGTGTCATAGGAAGAGCAATATTTGTAAAAATATTATCTAACTAGACCAGTACCGGACAAAATTATTTCGGATAGTATTGGTTTATTGGCGAAACCACGGACATACATTGTATAAACCTACGTCCGTGGCAAAACTGGCTTGAGCCGCAATGTGGCATTGCATGTTTGAGGACAAATGCAAGTTTATACTTATAATATAGTTATATATAGTCGATTGGATTGGTGTTTAGTGTTAGAATATTTTAATCAAAGCATCCACAGGGCTATATTTTGTCTCGTTAACGGTTATTCTACTTCTGTTAAATGTTGCAGATTCAGTTCGATATACCGTCCTGTATAATTAGAACATGCAACAGATTTTGATGAAATTGCAGTTGTGCATAGAAAGAATTTCATTTAACCTGGTTTCTGCAACTCCCAGTCATACTTAAATATACTTGTACTTATAGTCATAATCCATGATACAGATAACTGATAGTTCTGGTGAATCTGTTTCTGAAGCAAGTTCCATATTGTATATTTACTCATGTCAAGACAATTTTCATTTTTTCATTATGTGACAACATTAAACTTAAATTAAAGTACAAGAAATAGAGGCTCTATGCAATGGTTTACAATTAATAAATAAATTTTTGACTTGACTTGACTTGGTTGTGTTTTAAGAACCAGCCACTTCTAAATTGCGCAATAAATTTGAATTGAATTGAATCTAAACATATGATTATTTTCAGACAATGTTTACTGTATTGCAGGGAAGTGTGCATTTGAAAGATCCCTTTTTATCCAGATAGCTCCTAGAATCCAACAACATGATTGGATCTAAGAAATCACTCCAGTCAAGAATGCTGGCACTGGCTGCATTGCACACTGGCTTCAGTTTAATTAGTACAGCATTTGGGTTCTATTACATAAAAGTGTTCCTCAACTATTATCATATACAAGAAGGGTGGTTTCAAATTGCTCAGACATTGTTTATGATATGGAATGCTGTCAATGACCCTTTATTTGCTTACTGTCAGGACAGTACTAATTTCCGATGCACGAGAACTCGTAGAGAGAGCGTTTTATATGCAGCTCCGTTATTTGCCTTGTCATTTGTGGTACCTTGGTTTCCATGGGGAAGTGGTGAAACTAGGCAAGCTTGGGTTACAGGTATTCATCTAATAACTGCCTTATGTTTCTGGGATACTATGTTTACCTACATTGGATTGGCAGCATGTTGTTTATTTGCTGAAATTTCAACAAATAACAATGAAAGACTGAAAATGGTGAAGTATAATCAGATCGGAAGTCTCCTTGGATCTTCCAGTGTTTTTATTCTACAGTACATGTCAGATCAATTAGAAAACTTTCAGGCTTTTCAAATCACTTCAATAGTGATAGCTATAGTTAGTTGGCTTTTGATGAGGTACAGTGGATTACATGCTCACACAGAGAAGGAACTTCAGTATGAGAATGATGAGTTGGAAGGTGAACCTAAAGTAGTCAAGTCACAAGAATATTCTTACTTCACTCTTACCAAACAAATACTACTCAACAGAGATTTTCTTGGATTTGTTATCATGAACTTCTTTCAAGAATTCCATCGAACATTTTTGTCGAACTTTTTTGCCATTATTGGGGACCAACTTATTGCTAAGGGAGCCATCTCACCATTTGTTCGGAGTGTATTCTACGGGGCCAGTTCAATGACACCCAAGGTAAGCTGTATAAGAAGTGTTGATTTATCATAGTGTCATCCCTGTTTAAATGGCCAGCCATTTCTGACTTATAAGACACCTGCTTTCTGAGCACATTTACTTCCTGATTCCTATCCTTTAATGCCAGACACCAGGCAGGTAGGCAAGCCTGATCTTTCTGTTGACAGCAATTAGATAGATAGATTTATTTCAGTAATAGTGTACAAATAAAACATGGTAAAAATAAAACAAGATGTATGAAATAACAGCAATGACATGATGGTCATATAGTTACATATATATGCAAGGACCATGAAATGCACACCAAAACCAGGGATAACACAAAAAAGAGAAACAGTATTCCTCTTATTTCCATCGTGGTCCCTGTTATTGGCGGCATGACACAGAAAGTCATGTTAAAATGATACAATTAATAAATTAATGATCACCGAAATGATCATTGTATCAAAGAACAAACTGAGATCGTGTTATGAGTTTGAAGTGTAACACAGTTGAGGTTAACATGATAGATATCATGATGCAAATTTCCCCTATCGAAAGGACCCTCCATACTTCCCCTAAAACTGAAAAACTGGTTGCTTTATCAAACTCCCATTTGCGAGGATATAAAAACTGACTTACCTTCTGTTATATCTGACAGAATCTTCATCAGCAATATCAGAAAGTGGAAGATTGAACAGTGAGAATGAACTGTCTATGACACAACTGAAATATGGAAAGTTTGAGTTATAGATGCTATAAAAGTAGTCAATTAATGTACTGAAGTTAATGCCCTACACTAAGGAGATAAAAAATGACTCAACTAAGAACTTGTAAATAATTTCACTTCAAATTGAACATGCAAGCAATCACTTTTATTCAAAAGTTATTTCGAGATATACTATGCTCATTTTTTGTTGATTTGTTTAATTAGCTTAACATGAAAAATATATTTCCTATGGTTAAAACATCACTTATCATGCATTTATAAAGATTGAACTCATAATGTATTAATCCATATTTGTTGAAGAAAGATGTTTATACACCATGAAACTTAAAAAAAATTCCAGTTTTTTTAACAATCAGGCTATTTTACCGGTTTTGACTATAAGTAATTTGATTAAAAAAATATGTTTCAATTGGTTATACATTGCAATGGATCTTATTAGAGATGTTTTAGCCAATGTAACAACAATACTGAATAAAGCCAATTCAAACATTTTATGTTCTGATGAGCCAGATACATCTTTAAATTATATCACAGTATTGGGTAATTAGTGCATCACAGTTATAGTCAGCAATAAATCACAAAATATAGAGTACATAAAAACCTATCATAAAAAAAGATTACTTAAAATATAAGGAATTCAATTTAATGAAAACTAACTGGCCATTAAGTAGATTTTGATGGCATGTTTAAACTTACAAGGAGACTTAATATTCCTTAGACTCTGGGGAAGGAAGACTGTTCCATAAAACAACATTATTGAATACAAAAGATTTTCTACCGAAACCTCCTACCTTAGGCAACGAGTAACGCCTAGTGTCACTAAATGTGTAATTTAAACTGGAATTAAGAGATTGTGCATTCTAGACCTTGTACAACGAGTTAAGAGGAACAAAGTGTTCACCTAGGTAAACGGGGGCCATGCCCAATTTGATTTTATGTACAAGACAAAGAGTGAGCTGATGAACTCTCTTGGATACTGGTAACCAGTTCAAGGACTCAAACTGCTCTGGACCTATACTGGACATGCTATTCAAATTTAAAACAAAACAAATAAGTTTATTCTGAGTACAATTATTAAATATGTCATCTCGATTTTCTGCTGATTCTAGTTGTAGTTATTTGTTGAATACTGTATGTAATTTATGATCATAAAGTGCTTATACCTCTGGTTACAGGTATATGAAGGAACTTTCATCTTCCAGCTGATTGTTTCTTTCAGATATTGGTTATATTTGGTATGGGCTTAGTGCGAAGATGCGGATATTTCAATGTGATACGTTATGCCCAGATTATGATGATCATCTATGGATTTGTGTACTTCATGGTTGGACCTGTCAACCATTGGTTCCTCATGGTATACATGGTTGTAGAAACGTATGTATGAAATAATCAACAAATCATAAAAATTTTAGTAACCTATGGGAAGCCATTGGCAGCTGGCACTTTGCAGATCATTTTATCTGGTATTCTTAAGTCTGATATTTAAAAAGTTTTTAACAGAAAAATGAAAACAATAAAAGACATTCACTTCAAAAATAATATATTGATTGTATATCACTGAACAAACATAGCTCTGTGCAGACTTCCTGAAAGTTAAAAAAAGTGTCTGACATTCGGTCTGACAAGACACATAAATCTGTCAGACCGAAAGAAAATCTGTCAGACCGAAACAGATGGAACAAAAACAAAGTAAAAACAGCGTGGCACCATCGTAAATTTTTTCTACGGGCACTGTGCTGAAAGCGACCAATGAAAACGTGTAACGTTTTTCTAACGCATTCATGCTAAAACCCGGTTACCAGGCCTTAAGTTAATGCTAAAAACCGGTTACCGGGAATAAAAAAAGCCGGACAGTCGGACCGATTTCTGTTCAGAATAAAAGTGATTGCTTGCATGTTCAATTTGAAGTTCTTATTAGAGTATTTTTTTATCTCCTTCATGTAGGGAATTAATTTCAGTACATTAATTGGCTACTTTTATAGCATCTATAACTCAAACTTTCCATATTTCAGTTGTGTCATAGACAGTTCATTCTCACTGTTCAATCTTCCACTTTCTGATATTGCTGATGAAGATTCTGTCAGATATAACAGAAGGTAAGTCAGTTTTTATACCCTCGCAAATGGGAGTTTGATAATGCAGCCAGTTTTTCAGTTTTAGGGGAAGTATGGAGGGTCCTTTCGATAGGGGAAATTTGCATCATGATTCACCAAATTTGGGTATTTATAAGGTTAAAATTTTAAAAAATTCTACTGAAGGGGAATTTTCTTTCTAAGTAGGGGAAAAATATATACTTTTTCTTTGGGGAATAGGGCCCAAATTAGCCATAAAATAGGGCTGTAATGGTATATAGGATTCATCTTGTGGTCATCTTACGGTCAGTCTGTTCTCTCATTCTGTCTGAAGAATTCTATTGAAACTTCATGCACATGGTCACCATCAAGGGTAGATGTGTTATAACGAGGGATGTCAACGAATGGCAATTTTGGTCAACCTTCCGAACGAATATTCGAACTTCTTGTATAATAATAATACATTTGAAATTCGAAGTTTAACTTTTAGTTTATGCTTATCAATTTCGTGTTTTAAACTGATCAGTCCCCACGATTACTATTTATTAAATGGCCTAACTGTCATCACCAGGGTGTTATATCTCTCTTGCACCCAAACATGCATGACATGTCAATTAACACCTGTATATATATTTTCACGCGTAAAAAGTCATCAAATGTGATAATGCTCATTAAATTTAATACACAAGCATTCAGCTTTTATATGAAAATATATATTTAATCGAATATTCGAATGCCGAATCAGTATTCGAATATTGGACGTACAAACTAATATTTGAATATCCGAATATTCATTGACATCCATAGCTATATCATGTATTTTCCTTCGGATCAGTCTAAGCCTTGCAGAGTTTAGGGACCTTGTATTCTTTGTGACATTACAGGGTTATTAATCACTTTCAATGACTGCTTCAGTTTTGTATGTTAGTCATTGAATCAATGAAAGCAATAGGGCTTAGTGGTGAAGTTTTAAGTCAGGGAATGCTCCACAAATCCTCTGAAGCAGTTCATCTTTGATTGAATTGAAATATACTGTCCATTTTCAGTCAGTTCTTTGTTGCATTTTTTTATCCATTTATGTGTTGTACACCCATTGTGGCTCATGTTTATATGCAATATCCTTTACTTTCAGACATCCTGTGACATCAATGATCTTCGGAACAAATGCATTGGTTGTCAAACCGGCCATCTCACTAGCACCAATGTTTGTTGTTAGTATACTAAATCGCTATGGTTACGATAAACTCAAGGACAATACCTTAGATGCCTATGAACTAAATGCACTCAGTAGTGTCATGTTCAACCTTTTATGCCTTTTTCCATTTGTCATTGGTATAATACAGTATTGCTCATGGTCGTTTTATACAATCAGGGATAATAAGCATGCTGAAAAGACCATCATAATTGAAGGCTAATTGCTATTCTTTAAGTCTGATTTTATTCCCGACTGATCTGGAATTTATCCTCGACTGGTCTGTAATTTATCCCGCACTGGTCTGGAATTCTGGCTTTTAGCCTGTCTAGATTGGTCTGATCCTTTGCTTATATTGAAGGAGAAAATTGTGCATGTGCTATAAAGGACACAAATCATGGACATAGTAGACCAAACGTTTCTGTTCAAATATCTTAGTCAATATTTTCTTGACTTGCCGTTTTGTTAAACCACACAGAGTTGCACTTGTATAAAAATTGCTGGGTAGATTTTGTTTCTTGTTGTATATATCTTTGTGCCATAATATAGAGAACGATATTTAAGATACTTAGACATTTCTGATTGTTGATATTGATTAAGTGTTTGGCACAAAACCATTATAACTACTTCTTTTTCGATACTGAGTTGCACCACATTTAGTTCACATTAGCTTTAGGCGGCGGACATATGCCACGATGCTGCATTTAGCTCACTTCTCTTTAAGATGTTTTACTGAAACAAATACATGTATTTGAATAAGATAACACTTTAACAAAAGTGAAAATTGAAAAAGAGATTAACTGACTTATGTATCATAACCAATGTTCTGTCGGTCAAATGATTGTCTCATGAGTTATGGCCCTTTAATGTACAAATATGTTCCAGTGGGCATATAGATGCTTTTGGAATTTCATTGATTGTTGGTTATTTTAATTGTACAAATATGTTGGTATTTAGAAAATTGAAATTGTGTTTTTTTCACAAGGAGTGGATAGATATATAAAATGGCAATACCAAGTAAAAAGTGGAAGCATGTTTCTCTAGATGAAAAGTATAAATTTTACAAAGTGTAGAAAGTTCACAAAAATGTAAAAATGAAATTGCAAAGGATTATGGTATTTTGCCAAGCACACACATATTAGAAAACTGAAATAACTCAATGTTTAATCAGTCAATGTCATATAATCTTTCTTATAAACACGTCATATAATGGTCATATTTACCTGTATTTACCAGGGGCCTTATTCACAAACATTTTAAGACTGAAACTCAGACTTAAGACTTTAAATTGCCCAGTCTTTTGTTTTTATTTTATGTAAATGGATACATTTTGTCAGAGTAATTATTGTTATCCACTCCATACCTCTGCAAAGTTTTATAAAATAATATTCTGTTATAACAATACAGCAGCAAAATGAACATTCAGCATTTGAAAGTCTAAGTCTGAGATTCAGTGTAATAATGTTTGTGGATGAGGCTCAAGTATGTATGCCTGTAGTTCAGTGCATTTTCATTAAGTTTTGGATACAATGCAACCTGGTTAATAAGAAATAAGTCATGCCCCCCACCTAGAAATTCACTGTAAGCAGATTTTACTGTACTCATTTATTTGCCTATGTTATATATATATCTATGGTTATTTCTAATCATTATTCAACTCGGAGTAAAAGACCACCTTGGACTCCGCAAATTATATTTTGTAATCTTTATCTGGAAATTTCATCCACCTTGATATAATGGTCACGTACTCGGTGTTATGGATCCTTCTGAACCATTTTCAACATGCATATCTTTTATAAGTTTGCATTTATGAACACATAGGGACTATTTTAAATTTACATTGTTATTTTTTTTATGAACATATATTTTTATTACTGTTGCATATTGTGAGCAGCAAATGGCATTTTTTTGTTTTTATCTATTTATGCATAAACAGTATTTAATTTTCATGTTATCAAAGAATCTAGGTCAAATAAGAGAATAACTCATTAACAATCTTATTAAATGCCACATTCTTTACCTGATATTCATCAAATGTGGCCAACCTTGTTAACACTCCACAGTATATGTTTGATCTTCATGAAACATGTTCAGGATGTTCATAAAATCTATATTTTATTCATTTTTAAATGGGTCAACTGTAGTCAAAAACTAGGTCATTTGGTCAAATTATAGAAAATCTTCATTAGCACTCTAGAAGCCACATTTTCTACTTGTACATAAATCTGGTCAGAATGTTTGTCTGTCTGGTACTCATGTGAACCATACAGGGCCATTATGGCCCTATTGTTTTTCTCTAATAAGGAAGATTTATTGTAATGTGTATTTTGTTAAGACTTCAAACTTAAACATGGTTATAATTAAGTTAGCATGGGACAGTGTGTGATCCTTATACATTACTCTCTGCTTTGCACATACCATAGGGTATTACATGTATTTGATAAGTGTTTGCTTCTTTGTAAACCAGAAGTATTAGTTTGCATGGTGTTATTCTTTTAGGTAGTGTACCAGTTACACAAAAAATAAACCAGTTTTTTTTATAGTGTTGCTCCTATTGAATAGGTCAGCCATCTCTGACTTATGAGACAGCTTGTTTCTGAATACATTTACTGCCCGACTCTTGCCCTTTAGGCCAAGCACCAATCAGGTGGGCAGATGGTTACACTTATTTAACTAGCTAGTGGCTAACCAACCAGTCAGATTGGAACAGACCCCTATCTGGAAGATGTTTTAAACACTTGGCAATGTGAGATGGTTAAGATATATGTATGTTGATATTATACAATAATGGCCTGTTTATAGCTATGTGTTGCCATATTGGGTATGATATTGTATATCAATTCATGCAGTCACTAAAGAGGACTGGCCTGGCAATTCTCCAGATCTAAATGTCATGGAGAATTTATGGAGCATTCTGGACACAGAAGTGTATAAAGATCCCTCTCCCTGTACCATGACTCGGTTACGACGGCGTTTAGTTCATGCTTGGGGTAACATTTCTCCAGACCATCTTGTTTCATTAATTCATTCAATGCCATATCGGTTAAAAAATGTTATACACAATAAAGGTGGTCTATCAGGATACTGAAGACAAAATGTCATCCAAATGTGTCGAGTTTTTGTTTATTTATTAGCATTTTAAAAACAGGACCAAACTTTCTTTACAGCCTTTATGTTTAGCGACAGGTACATTTTTCAAACCCTACCTACCAGACAGGCAACCAACAAAGGCCGTAGCCTGTATCACTTATAAACAGCCTTACATTTTTAAGTTCAATTGTTTTTATTTTTTGGCACTCTGGTTCTTTCGGGTTTGATGTTTTTTATCGACCTGAGACAATTGAAAACCTACCCACCCGAGGTCGCTAAACATAGATTCTTTTTGGTATGGCTTTATGTACAATGTTGACAACTCGGACTTGTCTTACAGACAAACGGTGGTATGTTACTTAATGCTATAAAAGTTTATAATTTACTTAGTTGTTTTTGTATCTTCACAGTCCGGTACAACACAAAGGTTACATTGTTACTGGATATTGTACATTAGCAAGTCTGTGATTCTTAGCATGTCATATTAGTGTATGCTTGTATTGTGAAGTGTAATTGAACTGGGGCCATATTCTACATTTTAAGACTGAAACTCACTCTTGGACTTCAAATTTGCAAAAGTTATATTTACCAGCCTTTTCATGTCATATAAATAAATGATTTTTTGTCTGAATTATTGTTGTTACCCTCTGTACACTTTTGCCATTTTTTATTACAATACATGATGCTATCACAACGTAGGAGCAAAATGAACATTTAATATTCTAAATTCTAAGTCGCAGTCTTATAATGTTTATGAATAAGTCCCCTGGTCACAAGTATTCAAGTTTGCCTGATGTTACTACATGTATGGTGCCACAGTTCTTCACAATTTGCTGTTAATGCACTGCATCCTTAGTACCCAGGCTGTATATGTTATGAATAACTTGGGTACCGAGGATACATGCTCTGATAATGTCTATAGCTATATTATGCTTATATTTTTTTTATATTTTCATTAGTCTCATTTGAATTTGTCTCAAGTTTCTCACTACAGCCAAAATTCATACCTGACTCAGAATTGTAATTTTCATCCTTGTTGGGTTAGGTTTTACAGTACACTTATATTTCTATGTATGGCTTCATTCTCCCTTCCATCTAGTCTTCACTTGAATAACTGAAGGACCAATATATTGATAGAAACGTAAATTCAAATGTCATGTTACATCTGATGTAAATATAACATTATCATTATGCGATGTTAATTAATAGGATTATTTTCATATTAATAATACCTCAATTTCGATATTAACGGTATTGTAACTCATATCAACATTGGTCTAAATTATAATAGACTGAACGATGAATTGTTGAGATGCTCAGCACATATCTAGTTACCTTTTTATGCATTACAGTGCTGTGCTGAAACATGAATGATGTGGAAATTGAGTTATTGCCCATTGATTTCAATAAAGACTTATTTTTCTGACTTCAGACATTCCTGCCACATTACGTAGCGTTGTCTCTTTATAGTGAGTGCCCTTACATCTAATTACAGAGGCATTGTATTGTGAATGTGGCATTCCCAACTTCATTATTCTTTTCTTTCTGTTACACTATTTACATCTGTTACTAGATCAGTTAGGCAACCAGGAGTCTGTTCCATAGTGCTTGATAACTTGGTTGAGTCGTGAACATATAATTTGAATGGATTTATCACAAATTTTAAAGAAAGAATTCCAGTGGTATGGCCACTGCTGGTGACTGGTCAGTTTTGTACCACACTGGTATGGTTGTTTAGGGGTCAAGTGCTAGGCTGGTCATCTGAAAGTTTTAGAGTTGAATACCACCCAGAGGGAGGTTCTGTCAGGGTTTTCACAGCCCCTGAATGAGGCACAAGTACTTGTTAAAAAACCCAGATAACGGTCGGCTAGATTCAATTTATTTGATTTATGTAAATTTGTTTCACAATCAAAATGAAGTAATTTAAGTTGAAACTGAAGTAGTGGCTGACCATTATCTCACTCGTGTTCTTGAAGTATGCCTCATCATTGCTCTGTGAGATGCTTCTTTCAGGACATCCATAGTGGTGATTTTATTCTATGTTTTCATTGGTTTCTTTCCACAATACTCAATTTTTAAAGTTTGTATATACTGTATACTGTTGTTATATACTGTTGTAATGTATATATATAATGTTGGTTGAAAATTTAAATGTTTATGGAATACACATATGTAAATACTTGCCGGTAATAAATGCCGGTAATAAATGTTGCTTTATTAATAACATTCTGTTTAAATGTACAGTCATCTTGTTTTTACTCATTATATATCGAGATTAATGGTTGTTCGGAATTGCTTGATAAATGATACATGTAGCAGTCAGCATTGCAAATTATCTGACAAAAATACAAAATCCTGTTTTATAAAAAATATTACCACAGCAATGACCATTGAAGTCAGGAAAATGTCTGCCTTTGCTTAGAAATGTGGCACATGAATACCTCCAATCTTGTTATTTATAAAATACTTGTGGAAATTCGAAAGGAATTGATGTTCGATATGAACAGTAAAATACATTAAACCAGTCCCGAAACGGAAAAAAAATAACTTAAATAGTCCATTAAATGACTGCATACATAGTTTTGTTCAAGATTTTTGAAAAGAAATAAGCAAACAAACAGCAGCTTACTTTGGTACATTATTTATTTTATTGCATATTGCACATTAATCTGAATAACAAAGATTTACACTTTTATTGGTAACACAGAATACATGTAAGTTGGAGGAAGTACAATATAGTTCATTATATACAAGTACTTACAAAGTGTACATGGAAATAGAGGGGAAATATTATTGTTAAAACAAATAATGCATAAAATTATATAAAGGTGGAGTGTGAAAATATGGACTCGAGCATAAAATATCAACGTAAGAATTTTGTCTGTAGAATGATTCCGGTAATGTGAAAATGTTTCAGTTTTCCTGCAGTGAAATTTGACAAATATAAAATTTGACAGAATGTCAATAGGTGAAAGTGAAAGCAGTCTATGAGTACATGTATTACCCATAGAGAAACAGACTGACTTTTTTCTCTTACGCCCTTCAAAGTGTATCTATCAATCTGCATTTTACCAATTGTCTATGTTTTACGGTTTAACTCTAATAGCATTACATAGAACCAAAATTGCCATCATTGGCATTCAGATAACATTGTGGATCGTATCCAATTAGCTTAATAACTTGAAATAGACACTTAGTAACAATCACATGTTTACTTACACCTTTGTCTGAAACTCAGGAGATTGTCACGAGATCTTTCCCTTAACCCTTATAGAGTTCTCTCCCTTTATCTCTTCTATATACATGTATACATGTAGTACTATATACTACAAATTGGATAAAGAACTTGAGAAGGTATAAAGGGAAAGAACTCATGAGAATCACATGTGGTCTGAATCGAATTCACCAAAAGGTACAAGTATAGTTGTAATTCAGGTGGAACATATACAAATGTACTCATTGTTTTTGAAACGAGATATTTTCATTAACCCACCAGTCGTCTTGCCTTAAAACCATGTTAAAATTATCAAGTAAGTTGCTCTACAAGAATATACATATTCAATAAAAGTTTGCTTAAAACAAGTATACTATAAATTATACACATGATAAGAACACTGTTCCTCAAACCTTGTAACGCAATATATATATATAGATATGTGTAAAATAAACTCATGTGCCAGCACAAATATATAACACACAAATTGCATTTAAAATACAGTCAAGTATATGCAAATATACAAAATAAACCTTCAAACATGGTGCACAATGAGGATGAAAGCAAGACTAGTGTATATACATAAATATAAAGAAGCAGATAGGCTTGTTTTGCTTTTACCCCCTTGAGAGAACATAAAACAATGGTAAAATTAAGTTCAAAGTGACACAAAATTTAAAACAACATCCACTCTGCTAAAACATACCCAGTTCTTGCTACTAAATGTGTATGCTCAAACTTCAAATGACACCATCAGCTTCACTCATAGCAATATCTTACACAACAAGGTCACCTTAAGATGACTCATAATCAAGACGGATATTAAAATTTAGTATTCATCTATTGTTTGAATTGTCTCATCATTGTAAAATATAGTGCAGAGAATTCCATTCAAACTTAACCAAAACATGTGCATGATTTATAAATCAACCGGGCACATTCAATAATTGAGTGACACTTGTATAAGCAAACAACTAATGTTCATGTTGTGGCCAAATTTTATTTTTAATTTGACTCTCAGTTTGTTCAGAACATTTTAAAAGAATTGCTTAGAAGAAAAAGCATTAAGCTTGATATTGTGATCGTTGGTTCATCTTTTCCTTGCAAAAAGCAGATTTTAAAATACTAGAGTATTTGCGACAGTTTCTGACAAAAGTATTATGCAAAGTTTGGCTCTGAACCTCATCAGTAATTTCTTGGTAGGATTTGTATGCTTGTGGACACACAGGTGTGAAAGCAACACAACTCTCTCTGCATCTTTATTGATATGGAGATAGGTAAGTTTTGCTTTAACCTCCTGATACTTGCTGATAAGTAAAATGTAAATTCATAACATTGGATTTGAGCAAAGTTCTACAAGTAAGTAATTATCACGCTTCTTTGGCTTGCGGTTTTGGTAATCATTGATGTTTCTGGAACTTTTCGCGGCGGTGTTGGCGCAACTTTTGGTGTGACCTTGTAACTGACCTTCTGTTGCTGCAGACGATTATATGCTATCAGATCTTCAAGACTTTTCAACGAATTAGAATTAATATCCGACTGAGGTGAGAACTGTTTTAATGGAACTCTTGGCGGGACTGGAGGCGGTGCACGTTTCTTGTGTTCAGCAGACACATTTGTGACACCACTTCCTGTATTTATCACAGATATCTTACCCTGATAAGGACTTTGAGAGGTTTGAGGATCAGTATGTTTCACTACATCTGGTAACTGATTGTTACCTTGAAAAGACACTGGAGACTGATTGTTACCTTGAAAAGACACTGGAGACTTTGATCTGGACGTTCTACTTTGGTCAGCAATTGAAGATTTCCCAACTTGCAATGTTGTATTTGGTGAATAGTTCATAGCTCTCGTCTGAATAGGATTTTCTCCATTCCTTTTATATGCAACAGTATTACCATAAATCCCAGGTGACCTTGACCTTATTGGTTCCTCGTTGGACTTTGTTGCAGTTTGGATTTGTTCCTGAAGATATTTTTGGCTTTGCTGCTGAACAAAATTTGATTTCCCCTGATAGTAACTTACTGGGGATTTTGATCGTCTAGACTCGTCAACTTTTGGGGCCGGTCGTTTTTTGAAAGGGAATTTGGGCTCCGGTGATTTACACATCCCCCTTTCACTTTCCTTCTGTTGCTGTTCTGATGGTGCATATGACGAGTAAGAAGGTGTATTAAGAGGGACTTCTGTGTCATATTTGACTGGAAAGTGAACCACTGGAGAAGCAGAGGTTTTCACAGTCGATGGAGATTGCTCAAGTTTACCTGTATCAATTTTGTTCAATGGCGATTTTGAAGGATGAAAACTATTCACAGGTTGAATGGACGAGTAGTCAGTATTTGAATGGATAGAAGTATCTATGTTGCTCATCACTTTTTCCTTTCCATTCACATTACCATTTAGTTTGACATCCTGTACTCTTGATATATCTATTTCACTCACTGGTTTATCAGCATCATGCTTAATATGCTTCCCTCCTTCACTGACTTTCTTATCAGTTTCCTTTGTAATATCATTAGTTTCACTATTATCATGTTGTACATTCTGATTATGAACCTTTCGTACTTTTCTAACAGTTGCATACAATTCAGTTAAGTTTTCATCTTCATCTACAGTCTTTTCTGGAAGCATTTCAGCACTGTTACTTTTCCTTCCCTTAGAACCATTCATCCAATGTAAATACCCAACTTTATGTTTTTCTTTGGTGTCTGCTTTATTAGCACTATCACAATCACTGACATTCATAATATCTTTTTCCACTGATTTAATTTCGCCCCTCTGAATAGCAGCTGATATTGCACCAATTGTTTCATAATCTGCTATCCCATTCTGAAATTCCTCATTATCATCAGTTACATTTGTCATATTCCCATCAGTTAAAGTATCAGTACTAACCATTTCCTGATGAATTTCGTTTAAAGTGTCTGTGCTCTCTCCACCACTTAGGTCAAGTCTATCAGCATACTGATTTTCTGCCTGTTCAGCAGTAATTCTTTTATCAATCTTAGATTTTTCTTCATGACCAGTTTCATGAGGAAGAAAGCCTTTTTCTTCAAGCATTTTAAGTCTGTCAGTCATTTCAGAAGGGCATGAATCCCCCTTTGAATTTCTTTGTGACATTTCAACCTCGTGCTTTGGGATTTCATGAGAACCACCAAAGCATTTATTTTTAACATGATGAGCTGTAGGCCCATGCAACAATACTTCAATGCTGTGAGATGAGGACTTCTTTTCTTTTGCCATCTCTTTAGCAGAAGCAAAAGCCGGGTCTGACTGGATGGAATCAATACTACGAGAGCTGAGATGGTGACTTTTTTGTCGCGACAACTGCATATTATGGAAAAGAATTGCGTCTCTGTCTACATTAAGTGGATGCTTGAGCTCTCTCTTAAAGTCCAGGGATTCAGTGGAAATTTGAGAATCATCAACAAAACCATGTTTATGAGGAGCAGGTGGATCAAGATTCCGATAATCATTAGGAGGTAACGTCACAGTTCTTTCTTTAACCTGGCCCTTCAGTTTAGTTGTTGTTGACCAGTTGTTATCTGCTTCAATAGTAGGGAAATATGGGTCATATTCAGGTTGGACTCTCATGGCATGAATCAGTTCTTTATCTTTAACTTCCTCAGTTAGTCTCTTCCGTAACTGTATTTCCCAGTTAGAAGTTGGATCAGTGTTATCACTATGATGATGTTTTCTGGGTAGTGGTTTAATCTTCACACCATCTAAATCATCAATGTCATCCCCTCTAAATTCCCCATTCCTAGCAATATCACTGAACACACCATCAATTTGCTTCCTCTTTTTAGCATGTTTTAATTTCACAATATCCATTGGTACAGTTTCATTAAGCTCTTCAAGTTCAGCACGTTTCTTTGTTTCTTCTCTGTCTATGTCTCTAACACGTAACTCAGCTAATAATTTCTGTTCGATTTTAAACTGGTGGTGAAACATTTCCCGCATTTTATTCCTCTCTTCATGAGACAACATCAGCCTCACCACAAGCACACCAATATTTTCCTGTGAATTATAACCTTGAGCGAGATCTTGTAGTTTCTTTGCTGCTAAAACAGGGTCAGGAATATTAATTATTTCATTTACAGTTTCTTGGTATGACATGTACTTCCACAGTCCCTGGTTGGCAATGATAACCAGTTGATCGTCTGGTTGTAGGGTTGTCGAGGTAACGTGAGGGTCTGGGATCACAAAAGGGAACAAGTAACTGGAGCCCAGCAATCTTGTGTTCTGTGTCACACCATTTATCTTGTTGTCCTGCAACACACAAAACAAACTCATTTTACTGGTTCACTTTATTAATCACAGTAAAACTTCAATTTATGGCTTCTAAATTAAGATCACAATTTCAAGTCCATTTTCACCATTTTGTTCTTTATTCTACCTCAATATGAAGACCACCTCAATAAAAATACCAGTTTTCGAGAGTTCCAAAAGTGGTCTTATTATCAAAGTTATACTGTATTTAGTAAATACATGAATCAGCATTTATGCATTTATGCATTTACTTTTGCATTAAGGACAAAAATGCCATTAGTGAACTGATAATTTTAACTGTTAGAAACAGAATAATTATACACAACTCAACATTTATTACTGGTCATTTAGGAGTTCAGTATACGGCATCATAGCATTTGTTTGGACATTTAATATGAATGATGATTGTAACATAAAATAATAAAGAATTATTATAACCATTGTTTCAACTACCATATGTAAAAGTGACATTAGAAGAATCTCCATATTATTGGAAAAAAGCTTGAACAAGAACATCTAGTTTAATGTCATGGTTATTGACCGATTATAAGTGATGAGTACCGTACAGTACATGAACAGAACTACATGTATTCTACTTTGATCAAAAGGAAATTATTTGTTCACATAGCAATAACATATTAAGGTTTTACACAAAACTACTGAAATCCAGTTGCAGTAAAAAAGAGTTACAATAGTCAATTTAGAATACTTAGCTGGTCATTCTTTCAGTTTTACTGAAAATATTGGCTTACAGTAGTTTCAATGTTTCTGAAACTTAATGATAACATAATGAACAATACAATAGAATAATACATACCTCAGTAACAATACCACCAGATTTACAGATCCTCTCCATCTCTACCTTGTTGTTGGATACCGTGAATAGTTTCGTCAGTACAACAGCTTCACCTCTCCTGCATACCACGACCTCCACATCACCAACATTTGCTACATTCAACACATAATGATTGCTTTCTTTGGGTTTGCAGAGATGACAGATGGCTCCTGCCGCTCCGACTTTCTGACCCGTGAATTTTAGCTTCCTGAAAATTGAAATACATGTATATGGAATTTAACTGTTATGTTTTGCTAACAACTTCACTTGTACATCCATGAAATTGTTAAGGAGAAGCTAATCAATTAAAAACATTTTCTCAATTCTATCACATTGGAAGTGACTTCAAATGTTGCTTAAGCCAAAGACAAAGGCACACATTTGAGTATTCTTATCCAGTGTTTGACTGCTTTAAGAGACACAAATCAATGTCCTATTGACAAAACAGTCTAAAATATGGAAAACAATCCATTGGAAATATAGACTATTATCATTTTTACATGCGTATGTATATGGCTTGTCAAATAAGTTGCTATAATTTTTGATGGAGAAAAAGCAGTAAAATTTGGTATTCATAGTGTGCAGTTGTACATAGATAGTGAGCACACTCCTAGTTATAGAACAAAAATAAAATATGTAGAGGGAAAAAGAGTTCAGGCTTATTGCATGGATAAGTTTTGTTCCCCCCAGACACTAGCTAGCAAAATATTCACCTGTGTGCAGCCAACATAGTGTACTTGAGGTAATCTTGTCCTATGCCTGAATGTTTAATCTCCTCCTCCAACACTGCTGTGATCCGACTGGATAGTATTCGGGTTACCTCATCATTTCTACCTCCATCAAAAAGAGCAAACACCCCTTCTTGTCCTTCATTGAACTTTGGTCTGTTCACAATGCTCACAGACAGTCTGTAAGGTAAAATGATTATCAGGTTTTGAATAACATCATCATCTCATCATGAATAAACCAAATGTAACACCACCCCTCAAAGACCTGTGTTACCAACCAAACATCTATAATTCAGAACAGTTAAATATTTATGGACAATCAAATAAAAGCAGTTTAGGTGTGTGATGCATTTTATATCTTTGATCCAAGGTTGTATACTATATCAAATAGTTACACAGAATTTCATTGGTCAGCAGTTTGCTTATTATGTCATATTGCATTATTGACCACGAGTTACTTGTCACATAAAATTTAAGAATCGTGATTTATTAATGAGACATTTCATTGGTTCTGAGGAGAATACTGCATAGAATCCTCAAACAATGAATTGACATGTTACAGTGCCTTGTTCAAAGTTGACACATGTCTCTGACTTCCATTGAAGAGTATCCAATAGTTGCACAGCATCTCATTGGTCAGCAGGTGAATTATGATACTATTACTTACTTATTTCTCATCCCAGATGTCTGCGACAATCCACTTTGCCATGGTATTTCAGAGTCCTCAAACCCTGCAGTTCTCAGGTCCAAAAGGGATCTGTTCTGTCCCTTTATGTCTACCATACACACCTTTTTCTTTGTCCTAATAAACAATAACAATCATTTCATAAAATAGTAAAAATCTTGACCAAAATCAGTTATAACAAGGCCTTAATTGTCCATACAAATTATTGGCATATACATTAAGTGACTGTTGACATATATTTATTTTCACAAATCTGAAACTTTGCAATGAATTTCGTGGAACAGGGGGGGGGGACATAATGAAAGTAGAGAGCATTATAAATTAATTGGCTAATTTAATACTATGCATATAGAATATTTCTGCCATCTTCCCTGGAGTAATTGCTTCTTACAATAAAAGTTTGAAAGCATTCAACTATAGGGAGTGGCTGTGTAGTTGAAAAGGTGTTGTCCACTCAGCCAAGAGGTTTTTGTTTGAAACATGCAAAGGTCCTGCCTTTAGTTTCTCTTAGACAACAGTGCAGGTTGTTCCAGGGAGCCAACGCACAACTGATTCAAAGTAACATAATGCTTTCATCACAATCAAGGTTAAATAAAATGCTTTATATATAAAACAAGAGGGCCATGATCAAGAGGGCCATCATGGCCCTATTTCGTTCACCTGAATACACTGCCATTCTGACTGAGTCAGACGAATGTGGCAATACATTGGAATAGGTTCAATAAAAACCCATTCAACAGTATCAGAGGAGAACACGGCCCAGCCCCTAGCGGCCATTTTTTGGACAGAACTTAATAATTTATGCAATCTTGTAAGAGGACCAGTAGACAATGCTACACACCAAATATTAAAGCTCTAGGCCTTATGATTTGGGACAAGAAGATTTTCAAAGTTTACACTTTTGAAATCTATGTTTAGCTCCTGTGACCTACTTATGCAACAGACCAGAACTATTAATGCAACTTTAAAAGAGGTCCACCCAATGATCATTCCTGTGAAGTTTGGACAAAATCCATTCAGTAGTATAGGAGAAGATGTTGTTTAAAGAAAATGTTGACGAACGACGACGGACATCTAAGGATCCTAAAAGCTCACCATGAGCACTTTGTGCTCAGGTGAAATGAATCATATTGTGGAATTTCTTGTGCATTACTTTATACTTTGTATGTGAAATAATTATGGCAAACTTGTGAAAAATGGCTTAAATTTCCAAAGTCTGAAAAAAGCAGAGGA
This sequence comes from Mactromeris polynyma, assembly GCA_032209605.1. NCBI lineage: Eukaryota > Metazoa > Mollusca > Bivalvia > Venerida > Mactridae > Mactromeris > Mactromeris polynyma. The sequence continues at coordinate 3,938,128 of JASFXZ010000027.1, read as the reverse complement.
TACAAAAATTGATGGTAGTTTATGAACTTTCGTTAGAAGAACAAACATAATATTATGAGATGTCATTCAAAATGTAATAAATCATCAACAGAGGTGTCACTAATTCTTGAAGTAGGAGGGACACCACCAAAAGTAGGTGGAGTCTTGGTGGTTCTTCCCTTAATTATGATCATTCATACAAGAAATGTAGCCGGGTGATGATGCTTAAGTTACTGGGTAATTGTACCAGCTCCCGGCTCTTATTGACACCACTGCATCAAATCTCAATAGTAATAAGATATTATGTTTTTCACAGAAAACCATAGCCATCGAATTGAACGCGGGAATATAAATACATGCTTACATAAAACATACATAGAGAAAGATTGCATACATAGATAAATCATCTTATTTCCAAACTGAACTTGAAAATGAAAGCTACGAGTAGCAATGTAACAAATGGCAAGAAATCTAGCAATGTACTTTTTGTTTACAAATATTAGAAAATATATATATATAAAGCGTTTATCGTTCTTAGTAGTCAGAAAAAATACTGAGATATTTTTTTACATACATTCTTAGGAGAGACAGACTATGCAATTAACATTATGACTAAATTTTATGAGATAAAATACATATTACTATGCAAAAACAACACAATTATAGTTAAAACATTATCTCATAGATAATTATCAACATGAGAGAGTACCGAGCCGTATAATTCATGTGCAAATATAACTCTATATTAAAACATATTTAGGGCAATCATTTTAAGTGTTCGAAAGGATGTTGAACTTCAACATCAAAGAATAAATAAATATTGACAAACATGTCTAAGACGCCTTTGCTTACCAATTATATATTATACTGTCAAAAGGTGATAATGTTACATTTGTTGCTGATACAAAAAAGTGTGTGATGTCGTCAATTAGATTAAACACTGATGTCATTGAACAGTCAAATCATTGGTTAATCATATCATAAAAAACTAAGTTTCATGTTTGTATCACACGATTAAGTTGGTCAGACAGTTGCTTCAGATTATTAAAAAAATGTACCACAAATATTATAAAATACAGTCTTAAATATTAGCTTTTACTAGTAAAGTCATTTTTTATTAGTATCGTAAAACAGAAACAGCTTATGACTTATGACCCCTACTGGAACACCCCCTAACACTGATGTAACTGTCACAGTCATTCAAAACTTTTCATATAAATCAAAAACATTCGCATCTATTACACTTTTCACAATTATGACAAGAACAACTATTCGAAAACAAAAACAACAATTATAAAATGCAGAGAAAACAGGTGAGAACAGCTGAATCAAGTTAAAAGGTACCAAATAATAGTAAATTACAGGAAAGGCAATTTCTAAGATAATCAAAATTGTTCAGTTGGGAGATCTTAAATAGAGCAAACAGAAATTGTAACTTTGTAATACTAGTACACCGTAAATGGTTGTTATAAATTAGCAAAATCCAACCCTGCCTTGTTTTCAATTCAAATCAAGCATTCAAATACATTCTAGCATTGTACACGCCTAAACACGAGCTGGAAACTACATGATAATAATTTAGAACATACATAGATATAAAATCCAACCACCTTAATGAATTTGATTCATTCAACAAAGAATGGTATACATACTGTGGTAATATGCAATAAATATATCAGCATTATGAAAGACTAGGGTCAGAACAAGGCACAAACACAGTGAATTCATCTTGTAAGAACTCAATCAAGATCCCAAACTCTTTGATGAATTCAACATTTTTTATAAGAAAATATTTCTTATTGTAGATTGATAACCAGAGCAATCAAAGATAAAAAATATATATACATTAAGGAGAGTCAAGGGATTGTTGCCCTCTAATATATTACAAGAAGATGTGATCACTTGCTCCTTTAGGCATTTTGAGAAATCTTAACTTTGCCTAACTTTTGGGTAGTAACAGATATATCATGCAGACAACAATTTCAGCCACAGATTTGTCATAAATATTCAATAATTAATGCAAGATCATAATCAATATGAATTAAAAATCATCCTAGATTTGGTATAGCGATAGATGTTTCTGCCTTGTGGACACCCTGGTTATTAATTAAGTCAATACATAAAGCAACATGCAGCATTTTGCGCATCAAGCAATTGGAAAATTTATACATTTTAAAACACATTCCACCAAGTTTATATTTTACAGCAAAAAACACATTTAATTTTACAATCCCTCATTCATTCTTACCCTTTAAATTTCATCAAAAAATCTCTGAAAATTTTGTATTTTTTTTATAACAATGGAAACAAACTATTACATGTATTCTGTCTCAACCAATCAGATTACTCATTTCAGTACAACCAATGAGGTTAAACATCTGAGTTTGGAGACATGTCTCAAAATTGTAGCCTCTGATTGGATGGTTCACATAACAGTCATAGAACTGACCAATGAAAATGCAGCATTTTGAAACTGGTCTTCAAACTCAGGTTTAGGACCTTCAGAGCCACAGTATAATACATTACAACAACAAGGATCTACAAACACTTACAGCTTAAGCTTATATTAAATAGGAAAGCTTACAACATTTAACATTATAATGCTATGCACATTAACAGCTGCAGTTAAATATGCTTCTTATGATTTACTAAAATACAAGGCTAAGTAAATGCATTAACATAGGCAACAAACAAGGCACCTGCATAATTATAGCTACTGGTTTATTCAAATCATATCTGTCTTGTTTATCATTATTTACATGTTACACTTTCGCTGCAAATTGGGTATTTTTTTATATAATATTTTAATATAGTACAATTAATTTTTACACAGCAGAGTTGCCAACTTGAAATTTCAATCAAGTTTTGTACAGACATTTGTGAACACAACCAGAAATAGATCGAGTAAATATTTAAAATTTAATTTTTTGATGAGTACAGTTAACAACTGAGGATTTCTTGCAAAACTGCAGTAACTGATTATGTTCCAAAACTGAATTACACTTGTTTATCAACCAACATTAAAAATATCATTGGAAATTTGAAACATCACAAAAATACCCAATTTGCAGAAGGATATAGCAATATTACTGATACAGTTTATGATTTATACTCACTTGATGCCCCTCAACTCCAATGATGACACTTGCATCTCAGGGTTTCCCGAGATATCCAGCAGGTTCACATTAGAAGCCATTAAATTGGTTACAGAAACATCCATAAGTCGGTTAGATCCAACCTCCAGCACCTACAATAAAAACAAAAATAAATTTGTCAATTTATAATATTAAATTGTCATTATTAATTTGTTTATGTCACAGCTGTTGAGCATCTACAAAGGTCAGACTGCAGTGAAGACATTCCAACTCTTCAAGAAACCTTCACTGGGATTTATAATGCATTCTAGATTTCAAACAATGGCAATATTATACAGATGTGGGGATCCTTAAGTGCAACCATATGATAATTGGACGAGCGTTTTTGCTGTTGAAAGCTCAAGGGATACAATAGATCAGTATTATGAACAACAGATTTAGGAGTGAACCTTTACAAAGGTGCATGTTTAATTTCTACTTGTATGTCATAGTAAGTGAATGTACCGAACAAAAGTCGTGTCAGCCGACCCAAAACCCTGGATCCTATTCTGATAAATACCATGATCAATACAAATTCATGTTCACCAGCGCAAGGCTGGGTTAGTAATTGATAGAATAAACATTAATAAGCTTGGTAAAGACTGGACAAAGCCGTTCCAACATACATGTACAAAGGGGGCAGTGTTTTTGTAACAACTTTTGACAATTAAAGAGCCATAACTCCATCATGTCTAGAGCGATCTGTTTTATACAAAACTTAGCAGAGACATTTAGCGTACAAATATTGTCACTAAGTTTGGTGAAGATTGATTGAATTATTACAGACAGAGAGTGGACAACATTTAATGCCACTGCCAGCTGCTACCTACCCTCTGTTCGGTGATTCAGTAACATGTCAGGTTAAAAAAACTCAATATTTGAATTAATCTAAAATTCATAATTTGTTACCTTTAAGTTTGGAGAGTATCTAAAGTCTGGTAACTCCTTCAACAAGTTAGCATTTGCCCTCAAAGCCTGAAGTTTGGAATGTCGACCAACACACTTGGGCAGGTGACGTAGATAATTTCCCGAAATATTCAACTCTTGTAAATTTTCCAACGTCCGCAAATCCCTGTTCGAAATAAAGTAATTCGTCATTAGAAACAAATATATGCATGTATCACAGTATGATTGATACATCATGTTTGAATTACAGTAAATGCTATTAGCTAACATTGAGTGTAGAAATGAAGAGGACTGCACTAAAGTCTGATACCTAAAATGATAGTACCTCTTCAGAATACCAGAGATGCTATTTAGGATACAACCAAAGAGATTTAGAATCCAACAGGAGCCATATAAAATAAAATACAATATAACAGAAACTATCGAACAGTTTTTTGTGTCTGCACCAGTATTATTAAGACAAGCATTGGTTTTCATCTTATGAAATACCTTGCAGTATGGTCAGTACAAACACGACAGTTAAGGGCATAGTTAGGCATGCATACGGTAAACATATATAATTTTTTTTATATATACCCCAAAAAATAAAAAGTGTTGAAATATGGCAATAAAATGTTGTTAGAGGAGGGTTAGGGTAAAGTCTTGAGGTAAATGTCAGATTCAACACGTCTCCACATCTCTAGTTGTACACTTGGTTTAACTCATGGGATGCTGCTGACAGTTACTCTGACCATTACAGAAAATTAAAGATTTGCTGAGTATCAGGATAAACATATCATTAAGACATTAATTGCTTTACCTGTCATGTATTTCTGTGATCTGATTGTAAGCAACATGAAGCACTTTGAGTTTATGAAACAGTGTGATTTTCTGTATGACACTATCACCAAGCCTGTTGGCTGATAAGTAAAGTTCATAGAGTTTATTCTGATACACATTGGGGTTGGGGTCTGGTATCGTCTCCAGCTGATTGTTGGTCAAACAGATATACCGTAATCTGTAACAGAAATTATAAAAAAATGTAGAATATAATCTCAGTTAAAAGTCCGTAATAGGGACAAATAATATACTCTCGGTTTTAACTATTTATCAATATTGCGCCTAAAAGGCTTTTCCAAGTAGTAACCAAGTATTCGGATAGAAAATTTAGTTGTTGAATAAAAACGTTCCGACTGTATAAAGCGATGAATTACTGATTTGAAGGATGGAACAAGGCTTACTTGGGTAGGTTGACAAAGAGATCTCTGGGAAGCTGTCCAAGGTGATTATGTTCTAGATTGACAGATTCTAACACAGGATGTCCAATCTGGTCAGGTAACTCAGTGAGAAAATTGTGACTCACATTTAACACCTTCAGTTTGGGAGTTCCTGATAATAACCTGAAAATGATAATAATATACATCATGTTCATTCAAAATAATTATGGACATAGGCAAACTGAATATAGCTCAGTTTAATGATATTCAAACAAAACATCTCAAATAAATACTCAAGCTGAAGTTTGTAATTTACTCAAAGAATGTGAAATCTCCCTCAAATGCTGTCTACTTTGAACACTTTACTGGAAATTGAATTTTCATTTAATTATTTGAGTTTGGCTTGAGAGTTGTTCACTTATTTGAGCAAAAACTCAAGTGAGCAAAAACTCAAGTGAGCAAAAACTTAGATGATATCAGTTTTGAGCTACTTCTGAACATCATTTTGACAATACAGAAAGTAGACGACTGGAGATGTACTTACTTTTCTGGAAGTTGTTTCAGATGATTATGACTAGCAGTTAATTGCACCAGAAAGAAACAATCACTTATCCATGATGGCAATGTTTCCAATTTGTTACTAAAAATAGAAATCATAAATACTGTCACAAGACAAAAATGTTTCCAACTTGTTACTAAAAATAGAAATCATAAATATTGGTAAATCTCTTTTGTATATACCCAACAATATCATATTTCTGTGTTCTAACAGGAGTCCATGGGTTTCCACAGGAGATTATTTAGTACCATATTATATATATATACATGTACTATAGAATGGATAAAAAGAGAGAACTCTGAAGGGGATAAAGGGAGAGAACTCATGACAATCTCCTGAGGTTTCCAACAGCTTTTCAGTTGCATAAACCTGGCAATATATCCATATTAATCAGTGGCGGAGAATAAATGACTTCATTTTCATTTTCAATCAAATTGTCCTCTAGAACACGTGTCTCATTGACCTCTAGATTGGCAGGTCCGAGTTTCCATCAAATTGTCCTCTAGAACACGTGTCTCATTGACCTCTAGATTGGCAGGTCCGAGTTCTACCTACAGAGGCCACCAATGCTTTAATAAGATAGATTGAATGGATAGGACTTACTGTGAGATGTCTATGGTTGCCAGCCATTCAGGTTTGGGACTTACAGCAAATGATGTTATCTCTGAAACAATAGCATTCATGTTATATACAGTTATCTCTGAAACAATAGCATTCATGTTATATACAGTTATCTCTGAAACAATAGCATTCATGTTATATACATGTATACAGTTATCTCTGAAACAATAGCATTCATGTTATATACATGTATACAGTTATCTCTGAAACAATAGCATTCATGTTATATACAGTTATCTCTGAAACAATAGCATTCATGTTATATACAGTTATATCTAGCCAATGTATCATCAACAAAAAACAGCTAATTCTGTAAACAATGATTCTATAGAAGTGTATGTAAGTGCTTTGGGTGGTCATTTGATTTGCCGCACACCCTCACAATGGCTTCCATAATCAGTCACTAAAATAAAATATGGTTGTGCCCAAATAAACACAAACAGCCGACTAGCATAATCATGAAAATAAAGACTTGTGAAAGAAAACTGCCAAGTAGGTCATAATTTTTAAAAATATATCATAAGACACAAATAACAAAGTGTGAGTGATGGTGTGAAACAAGTAGTAGCAACTACAGTCACACCTCGTTCATTCAATATCACCGGGTCTGAAACATTATTTCGAATAGCTCATTTCAATATGATTTGCTTAAGATGATAAATCAGGACCTGACATTTATTTCAGATGATACCAAGTATTCAGATAGACGATTGTCGAATAAACAAGTTCAGACTGTAATAGACCAAGTGAAGAGTTGACATAAGGTAACATTGTTGAAGAATAAAGGTATGTCTTATGCTAGACAGTTATTTAACTAACAACATTTTTCCTATACTATTTTGTATAACAAAAGCTCACCATTTTGAACAGCAAACAGTGTTTTGATGGCACTTCCACTCACTTGCAGACTGTGGATTTTATTGCGATCACAATTTAAATATTCCAGCTGGCGTAAAGCACGTACATCCAAGTCAGTTATAGAATTATCCCTCACGTCCAAATGAGTCACATTTTCCAACAAGGGAAATTTAGCCATTTCACTTGGCGACAAATGCAGTTTGTTCATCCTGAAGTCTATTTTCTTGATGTGTTTTGTTTTACTAAGCACTTCCTGGGATAACTTTTCAATCCGGTTCCCTGCCATAATCAAACTGTCTATTCTAAGCAGGGACTCAGCAGATTGGAGCAGGACATAGGGAACGGTTGTAAAATGATTGAAAGCAAGGACTAGTACCAACAGATTTCTCATACGACACATTTCATCAGGTAGATAGTCGAGACGATTATTGTGAAGATGAAGCATCTGTAGACTGAAACAAACAAACATTTCTCATGTAAAAACAGACAATTTCATGTAAAGCAGGCAAATATGATGTAAAACAAACAGATTATTCCATGTAAAACACATAATTTATATTTAATGTAAAAACGCAATTTCATCTAAATAAAAAAAACCCAGAATATTAGACAGATAAAGTAAAAAATACATTTTATACAAACAGACCAATCTGAAATGTTTGGCAAAAATGCATATTGCTTCTATAGTAAGTCAGGTTCTACATGTTCTTAAAGCATTCATACAATCACTTTAAGAACAGATACAATGTAGTTCAGACAGTCAGGTGAGCTTTTTTTATGTATTTTAATTTCAGCATGTTCTCCATGCATAAAATACCAAAATGCCATCACTTCAATGACAGTCTAAGTGTACATTTCAACTACATGTATTCACATAGAGCAATTTCATTAGGTATTTATAATAACCAGCTTGTAATACACAACATTCAATGAATAGCAATGCCTAGCAATGGCAGAAATTGAGCTGACATACAAATCATCATACTAGACAGAAAGGTGAGACATTTTTATGTTGGTATAGTCTCTCTCTTCATTGGTTTTCAAACTTTCTTATAGATATTGTCAGGAAAGAAAATATCACGACACCAAAAATTGTAGCCAGAACATTGATGAACTACATACCAGTCAATATCTACAATGTCAGGAGGTATGTCTTCTATTTTATTGCTGGCGAGATTCAGTTCTGTTAATGTTCTCATTTTACACACAGCCATTGGAAAACATCGCAGATTGTTATCTGCTAGATTCAAGCTTCGCAGATGTGAAAATCTGAAAGATGTCAACATAAACAGTAAAAACTCTACAGTAAATCACACATTACAGTATAAACATTCTTACATAACCAGACACATTTATGTCACCAGATCTTAAGCAATAATAAATTGATTTATTAATTATCATTATTTTTGGACACAAAAAATCTTTATTCTTTCACATTTCCTGTATTCTGTAAAGGTCAAAACGCTATAAGCTTCAAAATAATGGAAAACAATCATTCAATGGATGAAACAATAAGAATGTTGTATTTTGCGTTTATCTATTGTCGCCACCGGTTTCCCATATGGGCGACGCCTCCAGAAGAATGTTAGTCATTTAAGATTTTTGGAGGATAGTGCATGATACTGAAGATGCCCCAGTTCCAGAAGCACCCCTGATTCTTGTACATGCTCGATGTAAAGCATTGTACACGGGACCTCGGTTTTTCAAAGTAACGTCCGAAAGACTGTTAGTAATGTCAGTGATGGAGTGGGGGATCGCACCTGCTACCCCTGGATTACTAGTCCAGCGCATTACCACTGGACCATGGATCCGCTACATAAAAACAATAAAAAGCAAACAAAAGACATTAATACTGTCATCAAGGAAACATGTGATATGATACCTTGGTAGATCATCCAGCCAACCAATGGTGTAGATATCTTCTTCTATCGGTCTCTCTTTGAGAACATTATGTCGGAGATTTAGAATCTCAAGTTCTTCATTGATGAACACAGTCTCAGGTAAAAATTCCAAGTGACAGTTGGACAAATCTGCTTTTGTTGGCAGCTTAGCTGTTGCCTAAAACAGGAGAAACACGCTCATAATCACTAGTGTAAACATATATACTTGACACCATTTGTGTAACAAATGAACAACTAACAGTAATCACTTAAGATGACTACATCCTGGGTAATTACTTGTACTGCTGACTTATTCAGAGGGTGTGAAATTTGTAGTTTCCTGGACCTACCAAAGGCAGGATTCAAACTCGCGTCCTAAGAATCAGGAGTCAGGCCCTCTTCCCCTAAACCACTATGCCACCTACCCATAACCATTACATTTTCAACTAATACCCATGACAAGTTCAAAAGCCAAATCATACTCACTACAATGTATATCCACTAATTGCAGGGATAATTGTTTAAATGCATGTTTAAAAATGAAATCCATTAGCCAGTTTAATTATTGGATCATATACGTGTAGTGTCCCCATGTATTATTTTCAATAATTCACCAATGATATACCAATTTTGTGATGCCACCGTTGCCTTACCATAATGGCCACTCTTAGTCTGGATGAAAAATCTATTTGAAGAACAGTGGAGGGGCATAAAGTGTTACCCCTGTCCATACCAAAAATTGGTTTCTGATCAATAACTCTTGTAAGGATGGCTGAATTATGTTCATATTTGGCTAATAAGCATAGAATGATAAAATACATGTCAAGTTTGATTTTGACTCCGCCTATTTCCGGAGGAGTTGTGGCCCTTTTTTTATTTAAAAGCTCATAGAGGGGCATCCGAGTCCTGTAGAAACATCTAATTAATCATAAAATGAGTATTAGCGTTGTCCTTAAAATCTAACATGCTAGTTAATGAATAACTGATTTTTTTAAAACTTATTTTCAAAAAACGTGTAATGTACAATTTGTTATAGACAATATTCTCAAAATAAAATACTTGATTTACTTTGTAAAATACTATTTGAGAGCAAATGTACATTTTCAATTTAGTAAGTTAAAAATACCCATAAAACACTACATGTATTGTATTTTTTTATCTCAAGGACAGACATTTGAAAATGAAAGCAAAAATATTTATTGTTATCCAATGACATCTCCATTTTTCTGCTTATTACATGAACCAAGATTTAATTCATTTTAAGTAAACAGTTGAAGAAATAATTGCTTTCGCTACACGAGGGAGTCATTATATAAATATCTGTACCCAATTAGCGTGACAAATTATCCCGATGAAAAATTATGAGAAGAAAGAAATGACATTAGTAAATGAGAATATAATCTAACATAATCAATGACAATGTGAAATGTGGTGCTCCACAGAGAGGTCGCAATAACTTAGTAATACATATTTGTGTCACCCAGGAGAACACTGATCTTTCAGGAACCTACACCTCATCAAAGATATGATTTCATTTTCAGTTCTCAATATGGTAGTGATCAGTCCGTGAAAACATTTATAAGTGGAAATGTACTTTTTCTACTCGGAGATTTGACACCAAAACAATATTTATTATCATTATTGGGAACATATAGGCTGGGATCAAACTCACAACCTCTTGATTAATAATATTGTGAACTCCCTATTCCACTAACCAGGTAGACAGAATTTCTATGAGTATGTTTGAAGATGGACACTTTTATCTCACTCGCTGTCAACTATCAAACAGCATAAACAAAATCATAAAGTCATACCTGTATACAATGATTAAACAATACCACAACATTCATACACCAATTAAACATCAGATGACAGTTTCATTACAACATGCAGTAGTTACATGAATACAAAATCAGATTCAACAACTACAGAGAAAAGACATGAAACAACAGTGAACGGTGAGTTTCATTAAGATAAAGAAGATATTTATCATAACAGGTAAGTTTTTAACAATGAGCGGAAGTGTTTCTCAGAACTAATACACAGTCATATATTCTTTATGTAAGTTTGATTGATGGTCAACACCAATATAGTTGGTTATATACTGAAAAGTAAAGAACATGACCTTAACCTGTCAAGTTTTTACACTGATCAACCATACCTTTTTAGTTTTCCGAAGCCATTTGCTGTAGTCTTTTTCATCAGTGAAGGACAGATACACTGACCTTTCACCTTGTAAGGTAGATGTGACCTTGAGCACATGGTTATGACCTTTGATATTTTGTATCTCTTCAACAGAACCTTTAGCTAACTGTACAACAGTTGGACTTCCTGACTTTGTTTTATCTGAAAGTATGCAAAGAAAGAATATGCATTCAGACAGACTGATTAAAAGAAAAAATTACTAAAATCTTAGAATGAATAGGAAGTCCTATAAACAGCTTTAACATTTTTCTGTGTCACATTTGTGTCTTATCCAGAGGACAGTTTGCTATGACAGGTTGAATCAACAAATATTGCTACATGTATATTATGCACATATGGGCAAGTTTAGAATTTCATATTTACTGTATAAATTAAGCAAACAGTCCTTATTATAAGTCATACAATCACATAAGTCACAGTTAAGCTGTGAAGATCAATTAATGTATGTAAAGTCAAACAGCAGATGCATATGACAGAAAAAGCCAAAAGAGGAATTAAGTCTTATAGAAAGAACGAAAGCCACCAAAATAAACCTTATAATTTCTAACACATTATATCTGCTGCTGAATATATTAGTCATTCGCACACTAAATCAATTGCCAAAAATATAAAAAACACAAAATTGAAATAATGTGGTGCATCCCGTTAAACTCAAAATTGCAATCAATTATATGTTCCAACCCATTTAATCAGACTGGTTATGAAGCATCATGGTGCACACCATTGAATTAAAAGAAGCAGACATGAGAATGCAAAATTTCAGCAGAAAATTCGGCAAGAGGTCCAGGGGGCCGCTGAAGCTCCTGGCTTTTAAGCATCTAGGATGGCTTGAATTGTCTCAAAACGACTCTTGCGAGCGTCAAATTCATGGATTTCAGCGAATCCGCAGAAAATTCTCATGCCTGAGATAGTTCAAAATAGTTATGAAGCATCATGGAGTATTCCATTGAATTCAAAATAGTTATGAAGCATCATGGAGTATTCCATTGAATTCAAAATAGTTATGAAGCATCATGGAGTATTCCATTGAATTCAAAATAGTTATGAAGCAATGCGGTGCATTCCATTGAATTCGAAATAGTTATGAAGCAATGGGGTGCATTCCATTGAATTCAAAAAAGCTATAAAGCAATGTGGTGCATCCCATTGAATTCAAATTAGTTATGAAGCAACATAGTGTTTTCCATTGAATTCAAAATAGTTATGAAGCAACATAGTGTTTTCCATTGAATTCAAAATAGTTATGAAGCAACATAGTGTTTTCCATTGAATTCAAAATAGTTATGAAGCAACATAGTGCATTCCAATGAATTCAAAATAGTTATGAAGCAACACAGTGTATCCCATTGAAAACAAAGTAAAGAAGTTTGAAATAAACTTAATTGGCAAAGGTTTAGCTCAAGGACAATATGCATTTTACTTTAAATATCTTCAGCACTACGATGTAAAATTTCCTATCAATACAAAAACTTTACCTCTGTAAATGAGCAATCTTGTTCCGGTGACCACACAAAGCCTTCTTGCCCACTGATGTATCAGTTTTCCTTTACGAACATATACAAAGGCTGTTAACTGGTTTCGGGAGTAGGTACTGTCAGAAACAGGCTTTCCTGAAATGTATAAATGTTAGAAAGATAACATAGTGCTAATTTTCCAGCTATAAGGGTAGAGGAATACCTCATGACAAACACCTGAGTAGAAACATCGACATTCTGTAAGCCAGCTGGAACCAGCAGCACAGAGGGGCAAGTGATTTAGTCAGTGACCGTAACTGCTTGACCACAGAAGCCCCCTTCCTGAAGGTATTCAGGATTTTAACAAGCACTTGGCATACAGATAGTCCACATGAACAGTGGGAACTAATTTCACTTATTGAGGCTACCTCTCCTTTTCAAACCACAGATAGATATGATGAAAACATACAGTATAATGTGGAAACATAACAGTTCAAACAAAGGATGCAGGATTTACTTCCAAATCACCATTTTTATTTTTGAAAAATAATGACTTTTTTAATGTTGGACATTTAGTTGGAACTGGACAACCAATTGTTAGTTCCTTGTTAACACATAAATGTTTCTGAAGTAAAATTAAACTTAATTATTTTACATTGATTATAAAACAAGTCCTACAACGTATACTAATCAATCTAAATGACTGCTTCCTGTCTACCAAGTTTGCGATCAAACCCTGCTCATTGCAGGGCTCAAACTCATGACATTTGGATCAGGAGTCAGCCGCTCTATGCTCAACCATGTGCCTCCTTTCTGATAACACATTACAAAAATAATTGATTGAATTTTCACTGGTGATATAACTAATTGCTAATATTACAGTTTGTATATATGTTTGTATGAGTGAAGACATACATATCAATAAAAGTTCCATTTTATGCGTAACATTTTTTATTAAGTTTTATTACTAGATAATTTTGAACCATTTAATATCAATATAAATAGTTAGAGTCATACAGTGTCAGGCTAGTGTGACATTATAACCATTATTACCCAGCGCAGTGTGTGATAAATTACCCCGGAGATACAATAAATGGTACAGTTATCACAGTACCTGTCTATACAATGTATACATAAAACATATATGGTTTCAATATCATATAAATCATTGAAATGTCCTATACAAAAACATGATGTATGTCCACAATCTAGAGCGGAGAAATGAACATACTCAGAATTTATTATTCCTTATTATTTCATGTACAAGTACATGTACCATAATTAGTGTACCTTTGCATAGTTCTAATTTATACATATTTCCAAAGTCAGAACAAAATAGTTGTATTAATGTTAAGTTTTTTCAAAGAAAGTGCAACAGTTATAAAGAAGATGTCATGAACAAAACGTCTCATTTGAACAGATCAAAACATGCATGAATTATTTGACGACTTTATGTACGATGTCCAACTTCTGCAAGCATGATGCTGACAGTGTGAATATATCACTCTGACTGTACACATGATAAGCAATATTCACTGAAGCTTTCCCTATATGTAAGGTATTTGATAAATGGGCGGGAGTCCCATCATACAACTAGGTTTGTCCAAATGGTATATTTATTAAAATTATCTATTTAACACAGATGGTGAAACAAGTTATCACAACTTGTATAAATCACGACTGGATCGAGACAGCTGCCAGGGTTTCTAACTTAAGCACTCAAGCCTTATCTTCAGGGAATATGAAGACTACAGAAGATTATCACCCATGTGGGACTTGAACCCATGACCTTCCTATCTAAACCAACAAACTCTCATCAATATTTCGTCCAAAAAGGCTTTATCAAAATTATGAAACTTCTTTGACTTACTGCATTATGTTTCTCTTTACACAATGTGCAAAACAATATGGCCTAACGTCAAAATATACTGCACAAAACAATATATATATTATATCAGTCATGGTGAATACCCATCGGACAGTAGGACTTGACCGATAAAAAATGGCCAGGTCCGATGCAGAAGACCTTTGCGTCGGTTCGTTTGTCGGATACGGTACGGATGGGTTTTACAACATCCGTTGCTGTTTACACAATGCGGTCTTCGTACACCCACCGATTGTCTGCACATTCTCTTGTCTTTCAGACATTTCTACTTTGATTGTGTAGTCAAAAAGGCATTTCAGGAGTGAATGTTTAGGTTAATCATAATTTTTAAATGTTATTTATCGAAATACGCCAAACGTTTGTCCATTTCTGTTTGATTTGCTAACTTTCGCTTTGAAACAAGCGGTCCTATAGCCGCACAAAATCCTGTCATAAAATGGAAAAAACGGTTCTTTTCTTGGAAAACTTGCAAAAGTTTGCATTGTAGACGATTGGTAGAGTTGTCAAAATGGACATTTCTGGAAGAGTTTTCTTTTTTGAGTTCAATGCAGTACGATTCAACTAAATCTCTTAATATGTCGAGAGTTGTCAATGGAATTATTTTGACAATTTCACAATTTTGCGTGTTACTCCCTTGAATCTACAATATGTAGAATATAAATGATACTGAACAAAAACATAAAAATAGATATTTATTTTGATATTGTTACAGACCCCTTTGCTTCCCAAGTCACATTTTATGTATGAATGCATGTACGCCAAATGTGATAGGTTACTGTATTTTTACCTAGAACCAACCATCTACAAAGAATGTAATTTTTAACATGTTTTCGGTCTGACAAGTTTGCATTCGGAGTGACAAGTTTTCCGAATTGTCAGACCGAATGTCTGACAAGTCTTGGAAGTCATTCGCCATGACTGTTATATATAATATAGCACATTATTTGTCCCTAATTTGGATTTCTCTCATGAAATATAATTATAATGACTCAGATGTATTCAAGTTTGCACAACAGCGGTTCATTTAATTTTGATACAGAAATCTGTAGGAAACAGTTTTTGGTCCAGTGCTGATAGATAGATAAATTATGTGATACTCAAAGTTCAAACTAAATATCCAACTGAGGCAGGAAATGAAATATTGAATAATGATATATAACACTGGCATCATGCCGGTAAATGATATATATTTTTACAAGAAAAAAATATTACTGCCATTTAATTTCCTCTTCAATTAAAGTATTAAGACGTCGTAACAACATCAACAGATGTAATCATGCCCCAACAGTTTTCATAAATGCATGGACAGTAAATTTAAATGAGATTTAAAATCTCACAGCAACCAGTTTTATACATATTTCATAACATTTTCATCATTCATATCACGGAATTAAATAATGTCCTTTAATAATTCTTTGTTAACATAGATCATTGACTTCTCTGCATCCTTCATTTCCCATAATCCAACATTTAATATAAAAATAATTCAAAGGCGTTATAATGGGTGGACATTTACCATATGTACATATTAAAGACATCATTTGCAGGTATTATAAAATATCGTTTTGCAACAGTTTATGGTAATCTATTAGTATATGGAGGACATTGAAGAACATTCCAACATCAATGACTGATATATCAAGGGTTTAGGTCCAGTCTGTTATAACTCAGTTATGGTATACGAACATTTACAATAATTTTGCACCAAAATGTGTCACCCTCAACACATGAATATCTGAAGGTTTTGACGTATTTAACCAAACTGTGCCGAGTTTAATATACCAGTAGGCTTTTTATATATATTAGTAAAAGTTGATCACACCCAATGGAGAAGGTCAACAGCTTTAACAAAATTGCTGTTAACTGATATTGTAGTTCAAATAATGGGATGTTTAGGACAGTGTTTTGATTGTTGCTAATGCTACCACATTTGGGCATTCTGCAGAATATATACATGTACATATAAATGTTTTACTGAGTTGTGTCTGTTTGCCAAGGATGGGGAATGGCAACTATGAAGTGTCTACTGATGCGGCTTAGTGAGAAATCTAACTATTGGTATTTCTCTCACCAATGAAAGTGTTTACCGAGTGGTCAAGTTTAAAATGTTTCAGTAAACAAGTTCTTCAGTTTCTCGATTCTAAAATTGAATTGTAATTCTACTATTTTATAAAAAGGTTCTGATCTACAAAATATACCACCTTCGAACTGCAAGATGCATTGGACACAGTGACTGTACTTAATATAAGAATAAACCATGGCTATAATATACTTTCCTTTAATACATAAGGTGATTGTTTTAAAGCTTTTGTTACCATCATCACAATTCAAAAAATACATTCTTACCTGCATAAAATTTCACCAGGTACGCCAGATCCTCTGTAGCTCCGATCTCTTGTATCTTCCTTTGATCAGAATATCCAATATTCTGTAAATATTCATTCTGTGTAGCTAGGGGACTATCAAAAGGGTCTACCCTTCTCATAATATCCCCATTAAACTGAACATGTAAGGAATTCGGTGGCATCCCACACTGAATACACAATTTCTGTGCCGTCGTCGTCAATGTGCATGGAAACATTCTGGGATTAGAATCCGTATCAGATCTGAATACATGAACAAATCCATTGTTTGTGTCTTCTTTAATCCATTCTTGCACATCAACTTTAGTACTTTTACTTACTGGAGTAATGTTACGAACACCATCGTATTTATTGACTTCCTTGTAGAGGTCAACGATGGAATCAGAGAGATCCCAAGTATCATCATCGTTTGTTTTTGAAAATGTTGTATCACTCGGTGTACTCATTTCCGGTTGAATGAAGTCACCAACACTCCACCATGCATCGGCACCTCGCTTTGATTTGATATTACTATTACTTGTAACATGACTCTGGTATGAACTGTGGGTACCGACGGTCTCACTGCTCGAACCTGATGGCATCTCTATCTCCACGCTAGTCCTGAAATGCAGAAGATTCATCTTATACAATTGATTCAGCAAGACTCTGAGTACAAAGACCTCATCATTTTTAACTCAACATAGATTCTATAACTCTAAATACTATACTTAGTTATCTGAACCACATTGCTTGGTATACCTCATTAAACTGAGAAAGAAAATTGTACCATCAATGTAATTTGACAGGCTACAGATTATATAGAAACTAAAATGTAGCCATAACTACCGGTATTTCAAAAATTTCAAATGAAATATGAATTTAGCCATATTAACATAATTTTATAATGCTTCTAGAAGCTGTGTTATAAAGCATGATAAGAGGGTCGTCTGTAAAATATGTTCAGTGTAATCTGGTGCAACAATTGTAAGGCTTCACCATAAACAGTTTAATGTCATAATTTACAACCATGTACTTCTGTAATCACCCACATCTGTTTCATCATTAACAATCAACATCACACCTTGATAAAAAATGCTTAACCAACAAATCCCAAAACTATGTCAACATTTAAGTTTGTTTTAAATATTTGTACAGGATTGGGATAATGGCCCAGGTCCTTCCTAACTTGTGTCAACAACAGAAAGTCTTTCTCCTTCACGTATCAAAACTATAGCCTAAGTACAAATGTCCTCTTGTCAGGCCTTAGTCCAAATAATAGAACATGTAGGTCAGCCAGTTCACCCTCTTACTGGTCACTTCAGAGGGGATGGCAAGTATAAAATATAATAACTTAAAAGAAGCCATTCCAATAAATCGGATGAGTGTGGTAAAGTCTGAGATCCTTAGTGGATGTCAGAATGCTTCTATTATACAAAGCTGTAAACCAAGCTTATCCATTTCTTAATCATCTTTATAATGCAGTAATCACCTCACTTTTAGTTGAATATATTCGTGATTTGGATAAAATATTGTTCATCTGCAGCTGTGAGGCAAGACTAAGTACATCTAAAGGTGTCTCTTAAATATACATAAATTAAAAAACAGGTTAAAAATTGCGTCTGCAATCTAAAGCGAGTTGATGGTAATTGTATCAGCCTTGAAACCTTCCAATGTGGGCTGATCACAGACATCTGGAAACGCTTTGTTCATGCCTTGAGATGTCTATACATTCAATGCATCAGGGTTAGGTTACTGCTATGGAGGGTCTGAGTTATATGGCATCAGGGTTAGGTTACTGCCATGGAGGGTCTGAGTTATATGGCATCAGGGTTAGGTTACTGCCATGGAGGGTCTGAGTTATATGGCATCAGGGTTAGGTTACTGCCATGGAGGGTCTGAGTTATATGGCATCAGGTTTAGGATACTGCCATGGAGGGTCTGAGTTATATGGCATCAGGGTTAGGTTACTGCCATGGAGGGTCTGAGTTATATGGCATCAGGGTTAGGTTACTGCCATGGAGGGTCTGAGTTATATGGCATCAGGGTTAGGTTACTGCCATGGAGGGTCTGAGTTATATGGCATCAGGGTTAGGTTACTGCCATGGAGGGTCTGAGTTATATGGCATCAGGGTTAGGTTACTGCCATGGAGGGTCTGAGTTATATGGCATCAGGGTTAGGTTACTGCCATGGAGGGTCTGAGTTATATGAGGCCATGGATAAGTAACTCCCCAAAAATGGTAAAATGATAATCCAATATTTTTAGATCAAATGGGAAATTTAACACTAAAAAAGTCATCTTTATAGAATTGTAAGCAGTTCGCACAACTGTACCTCAGCATTACTTTTCTTGACATTATCATCATTATTTATATAATCAGTACAAAAATGGAAAGACATAAAATAGAAAAGATGATTTATGCCAATTAGGAGTAACATCATTTTCAACATACAACATGTTTACACAACAATACAACATCAATGACAACAAAAACGACCACTTACTCATCCTGACTAAGTATCGGCGCAAGAGCTATTTTTAACGCCATGTTATTCCGAGATGGGACTGCAAGCCCCAGCCGATCAAATTCATCTCTGGTATCCATAGCAACTGATGAATCTTTCATTTTAAAAACAGTTTTCACCTCGTTACATCAGAATACAATGTTCATCATCACTTACAGTACATGTGGATTTCTTCACTTTTGTCAATCAACCATGTCACAAAAACTACTTAAAACCTGTGTCTATTTGATGTGTCATTGTATTGTTTTATCTGACAGTCTAATGTTTTTTGCCAAATACATTATCACCGAACAAGTCACTTATGACACATTTCTGTTAAAGTAAAAAAAATCCAATCAAATCAGATGTACATCAACACCAAGTAATATATTTCCAAATCCAATGTTTCATAATTAGAAAATGTGACAGAAAACTTTTTAAGTATAAAACTAACTTGCAGATCATTTTCAGATTCCTTAATTAACTAAGCAACAGATTCTATCAAGAATGACACTAGAACCAACTCAAGCTATAGCCATCTAAAACAATTTGACAATCCTTTTTAAAACCATCAACTTTTTCTATTTACATACTAATGAATTAAAACAGCGATGTTTAAACTTCAACCCACGGTTTAACATACTCCGTGGTTTGGATATGACTAAGACACGATGAGTAACCTTATAACATCGTTACTTTCCATATCTACCCTGTAAGCATCATCGTCAGAAGGTCACAAAAAAAAGTCAAAAAACCATCTGCTATCAAATTTCCGTTGTATAGAAAAAGTATACCTTAACTTTTCGAAAATGCATCGTATTTATCTGTATATATAGATTAATGATTATTTAATCATTAAAAAGTTTCACATATAAGAATTTTAATTCCTCAATACTATCCCCAAGACGACCACATAATCTGAAAATCTTGATGAGTTTTATCCAAAATGTCAAACACACTTTAATCCATATGAAAAATAGGGTAAACGTAGTGTAGTACTTATTCACTTCGAACCTGGGAAAACTGGGTGATTATTAAGCGTGACTAAAACATGTGGAAAGCAAAATTTTGTTGTTTTTAAAGTAACATGTAGGTGATAAAACAAACATTACCCTACCCTGAACTATCTTTACTTGTTACACCTTGGTTATATTGTGTAAAGTTAGAACATCATCTCATAATCTTAAATTTTACGCTCTTCAGATTGTAATGTTGCTGGTACACAGCTGTCTATATAAATTAAGAAAAACAAGGGACTATCCATTAGACATTTTCAAAATGAAAATAATTCACTCAAAATGAGATAATATGACATTTAATATAAATGAGCCAGCCTTATAGCCATCAATAACTCGGTGTTAAGTTGCACCCGCCCCCCCCCCCCCCCAAAATGTTACATCTGATGATAAAATATTTCAGTAAAAAAATTAACAGTTACTGTAATAACTATAAATCAAGGGGAATTAATAGCACTACTATCAGTATGTACTATGCACCAACAGATGAAATATATAGATAGCTCAAATAGAGAGGATATTATATACAAATGGTCATAAATTACATTTTTCTTTTGAAAAAAAATATTAAAAATGATAAGGTTCATTTGTATCATTTTTTAGAAAAATACCAAATATAATTTATTTTATGAACAGAAAAAAAATGTATTATTTTTATTTCTATAAATTTTTAATATGCATTTTATCAGTAAAATTTATTTTTTCTGCCCAAAATATCAGCTCACTGCCAGGCAATTGTGACCTTACACCAATAAGTTACTTCACCAGTGAATTATTGAAATAATTCCTGGGTGTGATGACAGGTCGGTGTCAACCAGGTGATGTAAAGTACCACACTGAATGCTAGCAATGTCGATAGTATGAGATAATTGGAGCAATAAAATATATTGTCAGTGCTTACAGTAATAATTTGAACACATTATTGTTGAAAATGTTATCAAATGAACCAATGTGATGGCTATATAATTGCACAATTTCTAAAAAACACTACATTACAATTTTAATTTATAGACAGCTACTGAAGAATGAGTGACTGAAAAAGTACTTGTACTATTAAAAGTTGAAATGACCAAAATACTTACAAATAAATCAGCATACATGTTAAACATTCTGATATTTTAACACAATCATAACATAATTTTGTTACTTTAATTGCCGTCTTCAACTATTCATTTACTTATAATATTAACCACATCACTGAAGTTAAGGCCCTCATGTAATGAACCAAATTAAAACAAAATTATCACTAAGACAATAACATTATCAAGCATTTGTTGCAAACCTATGGTAACCGTTTCCTTTCCAAAAACTGACATACTATATGGCTTTGTGCTAAAGCTTGATATTTTAATTTGATATAGAAATCTTATTTCTGAGAATTAGAATTATGCTTTCTTATATCTTATATTTCACAATCAAAACACTGGAACCCAAACATAAAGTGTATTTGATAATTATACCAAACCACAACAAAATGTCTTGACCACAATTGATAAGTCCATCATTCACAAGCGATGTAAAATAAATCCCGGTCATTAGCAATCATGTTAAAAACACAAAACTCGACTCGGCATGTCTGAGACGACACATTGTAAAACTATCTCACAAAACACACACTTAAATCTCAACAAGGCAAACACAATAAATATCAATCGTTCATAGCATGTGCATTGAATACAATCGACCATCTATGGATGAAATTTGAGCTGAGACAGCAAATCACTGAGCTGACCAGTGTCCACTCATCATTTCCCTTATACGACTAACTGAAGTAGCATACAAACTTGTCTCAAGCCCCTACTGTGATCTTTTTTATATCAACATTATTTGCACTATGCTTAACCCCTAGAGTAAGGAGAAATATTGGGTTGGTATTTTGTTTAAGAATTCGGCGTGAATCACTGATGTGAAGGTGTTGTATATACACTGAACAGCCGATGCGACAATAAATCTGCACTAAATCACAAAATTCAATTATATACTGCAACAGGAGCGGAAAGATGATGCAGATAATTACGGTATTTAATTTTTGCAACCTATTATTTGAACAAGATGTTACCAGTTATTTGGATGACAGATAAGTACAATACCCATAGAACACAACAATCACTGGATGGCAAAAACTTGACAAATTAGACCACAGTTATTTTATGCTCTATAGAACATAAATTGTACAATTATTTAATACAAATATCATAAACATGATAATAATTGTAATAATTTACATGACAAATGAGGAAATAATCACAAATCTACACTATTTTGATCATCATTAAGACCTATAATTATCATACAAACCAATTTATTCATATTTGATTATGATTAGCATTGTGCTCAAATCACTCCCAAGTCTGCTTCCTGGAAAATCCAGTACTCCAGTGACTTATGAGGAAGTGTGGTCCTGATCTTTGGAGATTTGAACCCACAACCTCCCAGATAAGTGGTTGACACCTTATCCCCTACAATACTGGCCCCTTTCAAAGTAATACAGTATTTCTGACAAGCATGTATGATAATACATAGTACTGTTACTGTAGGTAGGGAAAGTGACACACTAATTTTATCAGAGAAATCAGAAAATCTGTTAATTAACAAATAAAAGAGCATGCAATTGAAAGCACCATGGACTGTTCTTTAACAAGGTGTAAATCCTAACATGAACACTGACAGGACTCGGAGCCTCGGTTCATGAATCATACAACCGATCTATCCATATACTACATCTGTTACATAAAATCTTTACTAATGTCCACAATTTCTTCATTAGTTAATATTGTTAATCAATGTCTGTATTCAATATTTTCACCAACAGTTACATTCAGAGAGAACTAAGAATAATGGCTTGAAACAATATTACATTCAATGCTTAAATCATTTTGTAATTATTGTATAATGAGTGTTAGACCAATCTTAGTTATTTATTGTGAAACAAGTTCCTTTAACTTATATCAATCACTCTCAATGACTTGTGGCGTCCTGGGTTACTAACCAGTATACTTACTACTTACAGTATAATTATCAACCAAATTCAGGAATTGTGACGACAATGTATGAATCTTGCCCATAGCAGAATTTACTAAAATATAACGAGCGATTGGTCAAATACACAGCAGAGACTATACCGAAGGCCGTACATTGACATACTAAACAGAGCAAAATGAACTGAAAACCAAACTTTGGTTAAACATTGCAGCCCTACCCTAGTCTACCATATGTTACGTTCTGTTCAATTAATATAGCTCAACATGTGTCTAGACATATATCACTGAAAAATTGGTAAAAAGAAATATCTCTTTCTTTCACCACTTTTCAAACAAATTACCTAGCTTTTAAATGACCAGATTATATCCCCTGAATGCAGGATTACATACTTAAGCTACTATGAATAGTAAACTTAAGAAACATCATGTAACTTAAACAAGTAATTGTGTTCACTATAGCACAGATACTTAAGTTTAAAATAAGGTAATAAATATTATTTTACATTGATTGTGAAACAAGTCATAACAACTTATATTAATCACTGTCAATGACTGCTTCCTGGATTATCTAAATAATTAATTGTGCCTTAAATTAAGAAATGTGGAAGTTTGCAGTTTAGCCGTGCTCAAAGTGAGATTCGAACCCATGTCCTCCTGATCAGTTTAGCCATGCTCAAAGTGAGATTCGAACCCATGTCCTCCTGATCAGTTTAGCCATGCTCAAAGTGAGATTCGAACCCATGTCCTCCTGATCAGTTTAGCCATGCTCAAAGTGAGATTCGAACCCATGTCCTCCTGATCAGTTTAGCCGTGCTCAAAGTGAGATTCGAACCCATGTCCTCCTGATCAGTTTAGCCATGCTCAATGTGAGATTCGAACCCATGTCCTCCTGATCAGTTTAGCCATGCTCAATGTGAGATTCGAACCCATGTCCTCCTGATCAGTTTAGCCATGCTCAATGTGAGATTTGAACCCATGTCCTCCTGATCAGTTTAGCCGTGCTCAAAGTGAGATTCGAACCCATGTCCTCCTGATCAGTTTAGCCGTGCTCAATGTGAGATTCGAACCCATGTCCTCCTGATCAGTTTAGCCATGCTCAATGTGAGATTTGAACCCATGTCCTCCTGATCAGTTTAGCCATGCTCAAAGTGAGATTCGAACCCATGTCCTCCTGATCAGTTTAGCCATGCTCAATGTGAGATTCGAACCCATGTCCTCCTGATCAGTTTAGCCATGCTCAATGTGAGATTCGAACCCATGTCCTCCTGATCAGTTTAGCCGTGCTCAAAGTGAGATTCGAACCCATGTCCTCCTGATCAGTTTAGCCGTGCTCAAAGTGAGATTCGAACCCATGTCCTCCTGATCAGTTTAGCCGTGCTCAAAGTGAGATTCGAACCCATGTCCTCCTGATCAGTTTAGCCGTGCTCAAAGTGAGATTCGAACCCATGTCCTCCTGATCAGTTTAGCCATGCTCAAAGTGAGATTCGAACCCATGTCCTCCTAATCAGTAGTCAGGCCCTCTATCCCTTGATCACATGTGGGGAAAATCAGGATATATGAAAGAAAACTGTTTTCATGGCAGAATAAAATATTCCATTCATATCCACTGGTATCCTCAAATATACACGCAATATGTGTTTATTATTGTATCAATAATATGCTTATTTTTGGTTAACAGTAAATCTGCTATGTTTAAGTAAATATTTATATATTTTTCCTCAGTATTTGACAAATCATAAATTGATGATTGATCTTTCATAATCACAAACTATTTTGATGGCACTAAACTTACTTCACCACACTTAATACAACACGTATAAAACATTGCCAATCCAATTAGTGTATCCATATTTTAACATTAACCAATTTCTTTCATTTCAATAATCAGTAATATCAAATTACAATATTGAATACAATCGTCAGTTATGAAATTTTCCCATTACTTGTCAATAAAAGCTAACAGTCTTTTACTAACAACTTAAAGTAAAAAATTCAATAGTTAAGGAACACAGAATAATGCAGTGCTTGTTAGCAATGATCAGATAAATATTTACTCGAGATCTACGCACATTGAAATAAATGGATTTTATGAAATGTCTAGAGTATTATAATAGATTGTATTATGTTACCCAGCCTTTGCACAAACTGCATTGAAATTATAAATTTGAATACTACATGTAGCATTATAAGGGCTAAGACATATTTTTTTATAATTTTGACAATACCAAAAATATGAGATACAGTATATGCATTTGGTATAGAAATTGACATTGAGCTTTTGAAGAATATAGCTAATGCTTGACATGATTTGTGTTATTTCACACGTTTTGGTACGAAGGGTATTTTAAAGTGTTGTAACATTGTGCTGCTTTGTAAATTTGATATTTAAATGACCTTAAGGAACTCAGGAAGAAATACCCAAGTGTGTTTAATATATGATTTGTTACCATGGTAACCTTGACAGTACCAAATTCTGATTGTTATATAATATCACATTGCTCATACATTCAATAGAAATGTATAGAAGGTTGTCAAAAATCACATTGAGCTTTACATTGGCATCTCCATATTTCTGATGGGGCCATTCGTTTTGTTTGTTTATATTTCAACCGACCAATGGAATTAGCCCTGACTTACAAATTATACCTGTCAGTCTTGTGCAGTTTTTTCATGTATAAAAATGTAATGGAAATCAACTGCCAATTCGCCGCAAAAGTTGCGGGAAACTTGTGTGTAAGCATTTCCCAGGTACTGCATGCATACATTAATTTCTATGAACAAGATGAACTTACATTTTAGATGATATTGTAGTGCATTTTATTCATAAATAAATTAACCAATTATGTGACGTGTGATAAGTTTCTGCAGGCAAGAGGAATTTAAATATGAGTTAATGTAAAGATTTGAAAACTTAATTAGGCATGCTCTGATCAAGTTTATGCAAAATACTTTAATGAAGGCGTTTTGACAATTTCATTTTAATACTGTCATTTAAGTCATACTTAGTGTACTTTGGTTAACTTTTCATATCAGTCCCAGCTATTTGCTTTTACATGTACAAGTATTTAGCATAAGGTTAATATGGCTTTAATTGCTATGTACAAAATGTATATTTTTGTCGCAATTTCAACATAAACACTTTTTAAGAACGTATAATGCAGTTGTCTGAAGACTTTATTCTTTCATCTTATTATCAACCTAATGTTAAAAGGTAAAAAAACCTTTGAACTGTAATTATTGCAGTGAGAGACAACTTTTATCATTCTACAGTAACATTAAAAAGGCCATCCCTTTGACTCAGATTTCAAGAAGTCATTAACAGTAAAATCTTTACATTTTTATGCCATACTGTATGTCAGTTATTTAAGCAAACAGTGACGGAAGAATTACTGAACAATAAGCCTACATTCTTACAAACCAATAAAAGCCATCTTCAAGCTTTAAAAGTTTAATCTGAGGCCAGCATTTGTAGCCACAATGAGACCACATTTCCAGCACTCCAAACCTTTTCAACATTTAAATAGAAATGTCACTCAGCCCATCAAAAGAATGTTGAGTGTTGGATACCAAATTATCAGGCTAACAATTTTAATGGATTAATAAATAATTTCTCTAACAATACAGATAACACTGAGACCTACTATCACAACTACAAGATGTCAGTCCAAGATACCATGGCAACTGATGTCCACATTGGAATCTTTGTCAAAACTCACCAAGACTGTACTTCTAAACAAGTTGACTCTTTACTTTCAATTTATTTAACAGTCAATGATAGTAACGCACAACCATGTAAACTAATCTGGATAACTAAATTCCCCTACCACACTTAAGAAAGTATTGCCCAGTTACCAAACTAGAAACTATATTACCCAGTAATAATAGTCAAGCTGTTTAAATTATGAATCCTCTTTGCCAAGTTCAAATATTGAAATAAAATAATTTTAAACTATGAGATGTATTTATTATAAGCACACCAGCTTTAACAAAGCTGCATTCGGAACAAGCCATCTGAGTTCTCCACCATTCTCTGAGAGCGGAATTCCATTGTTAAACTAATCTCAAGATGACACTTTTCATTACTAAACCATTCTCTAATAAACAACATAACTAACCAGCCCTGCCTTCATGTACGGCTAACAATTGCAAATGTTACAAAACTGTGTTGTTATGTATCCCTGACCCATTGTATCACATTCACAGTGCACACGGGGAGCCAAATTGCAAACTTTACGAAACATTAGCCACATTAGCCGTAAACACCTTCACTGAAAGCAAATCTATAAATATGTAGATCTGTTGTAGAACACAAGTTGAAGAAAAGCACAACAGGGACAGCCATATATATCCATGGTATGAAATAAATAGCAATGAAAGGGGAAGGAGGTACAAAACTAAACAAAAGAAAACTCATAAGCCACCTGACTGCGGCACAGAACCAGTCTATAGTCACAGAACAAACCACCAGATAATACATTGTTATCAGACTTTGGTAACGGAATCAGCTCAGACACAGTGGGTTGATCTAAGAACTTTGAACCAATATCATACTTTGAAATACAATAGTCCAAAAATCATGAATACTGTAGTTATATAATGTGTAAAAACTAACGACCGGTATTCAGAAAATTTAAAAATCTACTCATTTATTAAAGCAGCCACTTTATAAATTGCCAAAAATGAACAATCTGAAATGTACAAATTCACAGATTTTCAAAAAACAACACAATGATTTATAACACATAACATAAATCCATTTCTTGATTAATTCAATGTCCAATTCCATTGGATGAATAAAAGAAATTTCACATAGTTGGTAAAGGAGCAAGCATATGTATCACTTCACCGAAGAAAGAATTTCAAAGAGAGAATTTCATAACCTATTCCATTCATATGTACCATCATATAATCATACCGACAGCAACACAACTTCAAATCAACTAATTTTAGTAATCTAGATGCAATATAGCTTAATTAATACACCACCTTCCGTCAGTTCAAACACTGAGATATGGCAACAGTATAATATTCATTGAATGATTAATTTAATCCAAAACTTAATACTGGGAATTAAAATATCTCTTGAGACTTTAACACCAAGCACACTGAAGAGCTAGAAGAACACATCTATAACCTATTAGACACAGTCACCACATTAACTAATGCTAACTTAAATATTTATACAAATATAAACTGAAAGACCACTTATTCCTATGTAAACATACATCTTAAAAATAAATCTATTGATAATTCAACAAAGCCATGCTCATGAATATGTATTAGAACTAAATACAAAAGTGGACAGACAGTAAATATTTTCAATGCCCATTCAAACATGTTAAATTATGACAAGACCATCAATAACAAGTTTTGCAATAATTTCGATTGATTATAATGATTTGATTGATTGTGACAGTTGATAAGGACATGGTAAAGTAAACATGAACAAATTATATATTTATATGTTTATAAAATCAAATCAACCGATTGTGATAATCTGAATGGATCAAATAAAAGATTCATCGAGGAGGGAAAATATTGTATAATATATGAAAATAAAGAACAAGATAAAATACCTGGCAAGAAAAACAATGTATAATACCAAGACAACTGTTACACAAGTAAAAGAATGGCGTCTTTGTCACCATTTCTCGTTGTAAGCAAACATAGACTTTGCTATATACTTGAATGACTATATTACCATTACATTAAGTGATGGTTAGACTATGACAGAGTGAATCTTATGATGCCATTGTTTATATAATTAAACAAATATAAACATAAAAACTCCTTAATTACATTCAAACCTCTTCAAAGAGAACTAAATGTAAACAAACGCAATGTTTATAGTAGTGGTTGGAAAACATGAGAAGGTGATATCATTAACATACTCGAGATTGTAACAATATTCCTAAATTAGGCACTACAACACTAAACATGGGTGGGTGGAGTTGTCAAGGTTATTGTTGACAAGGAATAAACATTAAAGCATCAGCCACGCCAGGTAATATACTGGTCAAGAGTGTTAACCCGTCTGTTTTGTTTTACATAGAATATTAAAAGTTACTGCATACATCTTCTGTCGATTTTGATCGCAGTAAGCTATAATATATATGATTCAAATGAATTGAACAATCGGAAAAGTCAATGTTAATCTGCCAAATCATGGTCATTGTTTCAGATCACTTTGTCATAATGCAGTGAAGATTCGCAAAATCAAAATTTTGACTTGTATAATGTTGTTCATGTAACTCTTGATACTGGTATTCTGAATAGGTAATTTGTATGAATAAGTGCTGTGAGATTGACTGTGAACATGTGTATGAACTTTCAGTACCGATCCGTGCCAGTTTAGGTAAGGAAATGCTCTCCTGTGTAAAGCAATAGTATATATAACTGCTGTTTGTATTACTTCTTTATCAAAACACAACCACAGGTTTTTCTCCGTCAAGCTTACCAGACAAACACAAACATTTCAGTACACCTATTTTGAGATGTAATGGTCCAGGTATTATTCATACGTTCACAGTTAATAAAATTTATACAAATATATATAACTGTATTTACTTATTGTGACAATGGGATTAAGTTTTAAATTTCTTGGTTAATATTATAATAAACTGACAAAATTGTTGACCACACCAACCCTGTTTATTGGATATAATGTATCATGTAGTTCTTTATTATTAAGGTCAATATGGTACTACTTAAACTCTCATATACTGACAAACCCTATAAAACCAGACAAAACAGAGCAGTGAACCTTGACATTGCTTTTCAGGATCAAGTTTGAATATGTTGTCCTCCATTCATCCTTGCAATCTGCTTCAGAAAAACAGATCATCAAAATTCCCCGACAAAGCCCTGACTTTTCCTTGCTTCGTGGTAACTCCATTACCTAATGTCAGACCACAGAATGAAGTTTTGCAGTGCTTGCATGCACTTAGACACATGTCAAGATCCCTCAGAGATACTGTCTCCATTTACATATCAACTACAATATATATTCTACCACTAGTATTTAACAAAATATTACAACCATATTTTGGCTGCTGCCATTCAACTTTTAAGATTGTCAACTTCAATCAAGCAAATGTCGTGAGAGTCTCAGACAAGTCAGTACAAACCATTCATCTGTTCATTCAATATTACAATGAACAGTTAGTCAATGTTTATAGTAGATTTTGTCTAAAATAAAGGTCTCATTATAACACAATTCAACAAGGAAGCAAGCAGCTGACCTGTGAATACAATGCAGACAGAACACTGTTATAATCTTACTGAAGATAGAAGATCAGACACAGACAGATAATGTAGATACACTGAAGATTGCAATCTGTCAACAAGGACTACACAGACAGAAGTTGAGGGTTCAGTGCAAAACTATTGTTTAATACTCTGTGTTGGTATTGATGTGGGTACAACAGCATTGTGCCGTACTGTCCAGATAATGTAAATACATGTACTAAAGAAGTAAAGATTGTACGCATTTGTAAACAAATTTGATTTTTTTTAACTCAATGGGCAATAACTGCAGAGGAACTGGGTTAATCTGGCTGGTTATCAACCTTTGTGATTTGAAATGCCCGGTATGAGCAAGTTTGATGAATATACAATAAAAAGTGTAAAAGAGCTGGCTAGAACATTGCCAAGGATCCCGCCCATCACGCCCTTCAAACAGCCCACTGCCCTCATGCAACCCGCCATCGATGTTCCTCTACAACAGCACAACAACATAGGCTTAAAAATAACAAAGGGTATCACAAGCATAGAAAGACAGAAATATCATTGCTTGCGCTACCCCCATTCCAAGAACAAAATGGGTGGAAATCTAGCAATTTAGCCGATGGTCTAACATAATGTACCTAAGGATAACATCAACTATCACTGACATGACCAAGTAGTATAATCCACACTCTTATGGTGACTAGTGGTGAATAAAACAATGAAAATAACATCTGAAGCTTTGGTCAGAAGAGCATAAAACTGGGAACACAATCAAAGTACTGAAAGCACTGTTTCAAAGTAATTGGCTTCAAGTGTATAGTAACACATTGAAGAGTTGGGTTGGTCTTTTATGCTGTTTGTAACAGTATTTAAGTTATGTGCATTATGGTCACTTAACCTTACTGGAGTTCTGTCTTCAGACACCATGTTAAAAACAGTTTTTTCCCTACATTTACATCTCGCTATAGTTAACATCTTAAAAGCCACTAAGGGCATTTATCCACACATCTCATTGGACACTGAACATTGCAATTTGGATTTTTGTGAGATAAATTTTACTTCTGTAAGAAAAATCCATTATATTGTACATTAATTAAATCTTATCTTCAAACAAGGACACAACATACTAACATGCCCAGTGGGTATATTTTCACCCTGACCCCTAATTTCACCTTCCGATACAATGGAAACCACCAGAGATGTAAACGTAAGCTTTATCAAATCACCTTCATGTGGACTTTCTCTCAGCTGGAACTTAATAAATTACATACACTTACTTACTGAAGTGTTGACTAAGTGAGATACTTGTCTTAAAACACAATCTTCTATAATTGTTTTTTAAACAGGGAGAGAGATATGTGGTATGTTCACGGATAATTAGTAAGATACCAATCTTGCATTGTTTTATGACACTTAATGAATTGGTATGCTTGAAAAGTAATGGAAATTTATCCTTTATGATAACAATAAAACATTAACATAAAATTCAAGAGTGAATAACCATTATGCATTCCTGAATTGTGAATAATTATATAAGGTCCATTACCACTAACTTGTGCTGCAAGTGATCTAGAGGTTCCTTATATAATTCTCAAAACTTTTCACAGTCCAGACAAAGATCGTGACAGTCAAAGAAAAACAGTTTCATTTACATGTTTTGATTTCAATTCATTGTTATTAATGATAATGAAATGCATATAGGTCATTAATAGAAGATAAAGCTTTAGCACAATTTCTACAATGCAGCAATTAATGGAAAGGATAAACCACATGAGTAAAAGAAGGAATAAGTTGCTGCAGGCAATGCGACATACATATAGCACAATGCCTTCCTATACATACATGTACCTCCGGGAAAACAACAGTCCATAAAACATCAGACATTGAGGGAAGAGGTGCAAGGGTAAATACGCAAGGGAACAGGGGCTCACGGAATGGACTGGCAGACCATAAAAGACAACTAAGAAGAATTAATGTGGACAAACAGGGGCGGGGTTTAATGGATGGAATACATCACAGGACAAGTCTGCATCAGTCAAGTTAAAAGTACAGTTGTAACTATAGTAAAATAATCAAACATCTAAATTAGTATTGCACTGAACACTATATTGGCAATGACTGTATAATTTTTCATAAAATGATTCATAAAGAAGTACATATAAAATGTTCACACCTTGAACCGTGGGTGAGTTTTGCTCACCACAAGCAATTATTACTTCAACTTTTTCACCCACGATTTTTCAATCAAACTCTTGATACAAACGTACATTACATCATCATTGCAAACCCTCAGTGCATGACTTAAATTCAATGATAAAGTAACATTTAAATATTATCATACATCCATCTACAACACATACATAATGAAAACCTTAGTTGTATTTAACTGCATGATAAATGGCCTATGCCTTCGATGCTTTAAAGCAACGTTCATTTGTTTGTTTGTTTGTTCCTTCCTTCTTTCCTAAGTCACTCACTTCCCATAAACTTAACCATTAGCACATAACATATCATGTTTGAAAAAAAGACCCATAAAATTTGTTTAAAATGGCAAGTACTTGATAAGGAACACTGTTGTATGTAAATTGATTTCTGAGTCATATAATTTATTGGATCTTAAAAAATTAAATCTTTGTATAATTTAAACGGTGCTCAATTATCTACCAGAGTTAATTGTATATCATTACTTGATTCTCTGAATGAATCTATCAGAAATATATCAGCTCTTTAAAATGTGTAAGAGATCACTGAGAGCATGATGGAGTTATACATCATGTCTGGTAACCAGTATCTCATATTTCAGGTACCCAGTATCTCATATCAGGTCGGTACCCGAGAGGCATTCATAAGTACGCCAACCCATACTATTCATCCACAGAAGGGACAAATAGAATGCTATATCGACACTGAAGCATAGTATGAGAATACATAATCTGTCCCCTAATTTTCAAAAGTTTCTTGTAGAAGACCTTCAAACCCCTTTCACTTTTGTCAAACTTAGTTAAGAACCACATTTCCAAGCTACAATGCTATAATCTGATTGTTTTTACCAGGTAATGTCACATGTCAGACGGTCGACCTTTCTTTATTAGGCCATGTAAATATTCAAGTAGGTCAGTTGAAACAAGAAATATCTTGAAAAAAGATGGTCAGAGCAATTTGAAGGTTAAGATGTGTTGTGCAACACAAAAAAATGCTGAGATGTTACGATTGCTGGTCACTCTAGATCTAAAATGGATTTCGTTAAATTCACCGAAATTCAGTGGATTTCGGTAAGGTAACATACTCTTTATGGAAGGGTTAACCAATCCGTGTCAAGGTTACAAATGTTGTTCAGTCAAAGAGAAATTGCCTTGGTGGTTAACGTAAGATTTGGTTGGTTAACACAAAACTGATATGCAAATAGCAAAACCATGTTAGTACGGCTGCAACTAAAAATCAGACAATAGTATCAGGTACAATCCTAAACTGTCTAGGTACGCCCCTGTGTATAATGACTTTCCACATGAGTACAAGAAAGCAGACTGCACAGTAAGTTGAACGTCATTATGACATACATTTCATAAAATCATCAAATTGCATGCATTAGAGACCTCAACACATAAAAACACAAGTGCATTAAAGTAGATTAGTGTTTCATAATTTCCATGACATTATAATATTGTGTACATAAATAAGAATAAGTGACAGATACCCGGTCATTTGTCTGACTAACTATGTAAGAGTCTGGCTGTCTTGCTTGAAACATTCCCATGTCTGAGGGCGAAATTGTTTCACATTATAATTCTATCACCTAAGAAGAGTGTTCAAAAGGAACACCTTTGTACCTACAAAC
The DNA here is from genome assembly GCA_032209605.1 of Mactromeris polynyma. Lineage (NCBI taxonomy): Eukaryota > Metazoa > Mollusca > Bivalvia > Venerida > Mactridae > Mactromeris > Mactromeris polynyma. The sequence goes on along the minus strand of JASFXZ010000027.1, from coordinate 3,903,547 downwards.
TGCACTACACAGTCAAACTACAAAGGGAGACAACTGGGTTTGGTTTGTAAACAATTTCATATTCAATTATTGTGAATGTCAAACATTGATTGGAAGCTGTCACACATTTATACAGTATACAAGTGATATAAATGTTGAGGCCCACAACTAAAAGACTTGTTCATCCCAAGCTTGAAGTCTTTTAAAAAATTATTATATACCAGTATGTATGATATAGTAGGTAACTCTGCTGTACAGGAGTGTGATCTATAGTTGGTGCATTGCCTCAGACTCTGCTGTACAGGAGTGTGATCTATGGTTGGTGCATTGCCTCAGTCTCTGCTGTACAGGAGTGTGATCTATAGTTGGTGCATTGTCTCAGACTCTGCTGTACAGGAGTGTGATCTATGGTTGGTGCATTGTCTCAGACTCTGCTGTACAGGAGTGTGATCTATAGTTGGTGCATTGCCTCAGTCTCTGCTGTACAGGAGTGTGATCTATGGTTGGTGCATTGCCTCAGTCTCTGCTGTACAGGAGTGTGATCTATAGTTGGTGCATTGTCTCAGTCTCTGCTGTACAGGAGTGTGATCTATGGTTGGTGCATTGTCTCAGTCTCTGCTGTACAGGAGTGTGATCTATGGTTGGTGCATTGTCTCAGTCTCTGCTGTACAGGAGTGTGATCTATGGTTGGTGCATTGTCTCAGTCTCTGCTGTACAGGAGTGTGATCTATGGTTGGTGCATTGCCTCAGTCTCTGCTGTACAGGAGTGTGATCTATAGTTGGTGCATTGCCTCAGACTCTGCTGTACAGGAGTGTGATCTATGGTTGGTGCATTGCCTCAGACTCTGCTGTACAGGAGTGTGATCTGTGGTTGGTGCATTGCCTCAGACTCTGCTGTACAGGAGTGTGATCTGTGGTTGGTGCATTGTCTCAGACTCTGCTGTACAGGAGTGTGATCTATGGTTGGTGCATTGCCTCAGTCTCTGCTGTACAGGAGTGTGATCTATGGTTGGTGCATTGCCTCAGACTCTGCTGTACAGGAGTGTGATCTATGGTTGGTGCATTGCCTCAGTCTCTGCTGTACAGGAGTGTGATCTATAGTTGGTGCATTGTCCCAGACTCTGCTGTACAGGAGTGTGATCTATAGTTGGTGCATTGCCTCAGTCTCTGCTGTACAGGAGTGTGATCTATGGTTGGTGCATTGCCTCAGACTCTGCTGTACAGGAGTGTGATCTATGGTTGGTGCATTGTCTCAGACTCTGCTGTACAAGAGTGTGATCTATGGTTGGTGCATTGCCTCAGACTCTGCTGTACAGGAATGTGATCTATGGTTGGTGCATTGCCTCAGTCTCTGCTGTACAAGAGTGTGATCTATGGTTGGTGCATTGCCTCAGACTCTGCTGTACAGGAGTGTGATCTATGGTTGGTGCATTGCCTCAGACTCTGCTGTACAGCAGTGTGATCTATGGTTGGTGCATTGTCTCAGTCTCTGCTGTACAGGAATGTGATCTATGGTTGGTGCATTGCCTCAGTCTCTGCTGTACAGGAGTGTGATCTATGGTTGGTGCATTGTCTCAGACTCTGCTGTACAGGAGTGTGATCTATGGTTGGTGCATTGTCTCAGTCTCTGCTGTACAGGAGTGTGATCTATGGTTGGTGCATTGTCTCAGGCCAAACATATAACTACAATACGATATTTACCAAATCTATACTTATCCACCATTTTGCACCTCATTCCAATACTTCCATGAGAATGTAACAGCGGAGGAATCAAACCACAGGAGATTGTCACGTGTTTGGATGTAGATTCTATAGAAGGGGAAAGAACTTGTGACAATCTCCTGTGAATCAAAGCACTGTGAGGGAGTGTATGCAATATCAGCTGGATGTGTTTCCATCTTTTGTTTTATATCTTTCCTTGCTATAGTCTGCTTGAGAACAGTTGTAAACGAACTTTGAGGTGGTCAGCCAATGAAAATATGTTTTGCAAACAATTGACCAATAGACATTGTGTACACACTACAACGTATTCTCAACTAATTTTGAATCAATAGTATAATATGTTCAATGACATTGAACATTTTAAGGCATTTAAACTCTTCAATATTACTCAAATCGGAGGAAGGGGAACCTAGAAAAGTTGTACACATTTAACATCTACTCATATATCACAAAGTACCAAAGTTCCCTCAACGTAACATACGGGATACGCTCCTAGAACATCCGTAAGTCAATGAAACTCTGCTTTGATGTCAAGGTAATCCAAAACCGAAACGACATTTTATGGATAATAAATGCAAAATTTATTGGTTAAGTTATTATCGACAAATTATGACTGTAAAATAGCTTAAGCTGTAATTATTGTGCAGTGTACTGATGCCTATGTAGTGATATCAGGTAATGATAATATATTGTAAAATCATGAAGCATGACCAATGTGTATTTGCATGATGGATGTTATATATTGCATACCGGTATATAGCCTTGAATTAAATTTTTGTCTTAAGTGTTATACAGGTAAAAAAGTATATCCCAGTGATTTCATTCCTAGCGATGCGAGACAATTTCTAACAATTAGTGATTAGCCGCAACACCCTGACAAAAACAGCAACAAGAAATGGTGACAAAATGAAGATCATAATCATAAATGCATTAATATAACACCTAGCTGAGTTTTGAGTGGAGTTTTGAGGTTTTTGCGGTTTTATCAGTATTTCAGCTATGTGCAGCATTTAGTTGACCTAACCAGTGTTACCAACTAGAACTGTCTGTTCTTCCGCAAACAATGACAACTTCTCCATATCAATTAAAGGTGGAGGACACATAACATCTATATAGTGTGTGTGGCTAGGGATATAACACCTATATAGTGTGTGTGGCTAGGGATATAACACCTATATAGTGTGTGTGGCTTAGGGATATAACACCTATATAGTGTATGTGGCTAGGGATATAACACCTATATAGTGTGTGTGGCTTAGGGATATAACACCTATATAGTGTATGTGGCTAGGGATATAACACCTATATAGTGTGTGTGGCTAGGGATATAACACCTATATAGTGTGTGTGGCTTAGGGATATAACACCTATATAGTGTATGTGGCTAGGGATATAACACCTATATAGTGTATGTGGCTAGGGATATAACACCTATATAGTGTATGTGGCTAGGGATATAACACCTATATAGTGTGTGTGGCTTAGGGATATAACACCTATATAGTGTGTGTGGCTTAGGGATATAACACCTATATAGTGTATGTGGCTAGGGATATAACACCTATATAGTGTATGTGGCTAGGGATATAACACCTATATAGTGTATGTGGCTAGGGATATAACACCTATATAGTGTGTGTGGCTAGGGATATAACACCTATATAGTGTATGTGGCTAGGGATATAACACCTATATAGTGTGTGTGGCTTAGGGATATAACACCTATATAGTGTATGTGGCTAGGGATATAACACCTATATAGTGTGTGTGGCTAGGGATATAACACCTATATAGTGTATGTGGCTAGGGATATAACACCTATATAGTGTATGTGGCTAGGGATTTAACACCTATATAGTGTATGTGGCTAGGGATATAACACCTATATAGTGTATGTGGGTAGGGATATAACACCTATATAGTGTATGTGGCTAGGGATATAACACCTATATAGTGTATGTGGCTAGGGATATAACACCTATATAGTGTATGTGGCTAGGGATATAACACCTATATAGTGTATGTGGCTAGGGATATAACACCTATATAGTGTATGTGGCTAGGGATATAACACCTATATAGTGTATGTGGCTAGGGATATAACACCTATATAGTGTATGTGGCTAGGGATATAACACCTATATAGTGTATGTGGCTAGGGATATAACACCTATATAGTGTATGTGGCTAGGGATATAACACCTATATAGTGTATGTGGCTAGGGATATAACACCTATATAGTGTATGTGGCTAGGGATATAACACCTATATAGTGTATGTGGCTAGGGATATAACACCTATATAGTGTATGTGGCTAGGGATATAACACCTATATAGTGTATGTGGCTAGGGATATAACACCTATATAGTGTATGTGGCTAGGGATATAACACCTATATAGTGTATGTGGCTAGGGATATAACACCTATATAGTGTATGTGGCTAGGGATATAATACCTATATAGTGTATGTGGCTAGGGATATAACACCTATATAGTGTATGTGGTTAGGGATATAAAAACCTTTTGCCAAGTGACTTGTGGTAACACTGACTTTTAACTCCCCACAAATTCAGAAACTTATTATATATACTTTTTATCATGAATATTGTAATCAGACTTTACTTGCTGCAAGAAATGCAAATTTCAAAACTAACAGGATTGCTTTTAATCTAGGCGACACACCATGCAGTCTTGTTTTACCAAGCAATGCACAGAAAGCTGCAATACAATACAATGGAGTTGAAAATATGTTTCTTTTTAATGATAAAATATTGTCCTTAAAATGCAAGAATAAAAGACAAACCTCATTTTCCACTTTTAACTGTAGCCAAATTTCTTACTACTTCATAAATCCGTCAAGAAAATTTAATTTACGCCTATGTGTATTCGCAACCAAAATTATGCATGGATTATTTATAAATTGACAAAATAAGTTGGTACACTGTATATAATTAGCTCCGGTGTAATGGATAAGCATCAGTATATTTGCATGACTGACTAATTATGAACTGTTTACAAATATACGAACATTGATTTTAATCAATTAATAAGATTGCCGGATAAAAAAATTCTGACATTTAATGAAATTAGCGATACATTTTTTAGTAAAATGTCATACATGCACTAAAACAACAACAGGTAAAAAATTACCCGAAAAAATACAAAATTCATTTTTGTACAAATTTAGTAAAAGGACTTTGCAAAATGTACAGCTGATGGGAAGAACAACGGTACAGTAACTTTGAATTTATCAAAGTTGATCTTAGTATAACAAACAATAAACAAATTAGTCAACTATTGAGACAAAATATGTATCGATGATTGATAACCGAAATATAATAATGGACGACAGATATGCTTGATCACCTGTATTCTAGGTGTTTGACATTTAATCAACTGATTAGAAGAAGACTGTTGTAACAGCCATATAATATTGAGTTCAGTTACAGTATTTTTGCTCTAAATTATTGTTTTACCTTATATTGTATCACCTAGTGCGCTTGTACCTTATCTTGTATGAATTTAGAAACCTTTGTAAAATATATGATAACAAATTTGTACCAGCTACCAGAGCACATTGCCACAGCAAGATACATGCCGGCCTCGATACTAGAATCATGATCAGAACCTATTATGAAGTCAGTGAATAGAAGCGAAACAAACTCGGTGAATGTGGGCATCCAAGCTCTAGTCTATTAAACCTCGATACTTTTTAAATTAAGTTATTGTGATAAACACTAAATTATTCTGTAATAAAAAGTCTTTTCAGAATACTATACCATGTGAAAACACGAGACAAGAACACAATGTGACGTGACATTGATATCATATACAGTCAGTCAGTAAAAACACCCTACCAGTAAATAACTAGAGCAGATTCTGATGGTTACAAAAGTGTGGGAAAACATTTATTTAATGCACTCAAGTGTGATATGACAGTCATATAACAAACCGAAGACATAACAAGAGGTGCTGGAGGGACAGAGGGTGCGGGAGGGACAGAGGGTGCTGGAGGGACAGAGGGTGCTGGAGGGACAGAGGGTGCTGGAGGGACAGAGGGTGCGGGAGGGACAGAGGGTGCTGGACGGACAGAGGGTGCTGGAGGGACAGAGGGTGCTGGAGGGACAGAGGGTGCTGGAGGGACAGAGGGTGCTGGACGGACAGAGGGTGCTGGACGGACAGAGGGTGCTGGAGGGACAGAGGGTGCTGGAGGGACATAGGGTGCTGGAGGGACAGTGGGTGCTGGAGGGACATAGGGTGCTGGAGGGACATAGGGTGCTGGAGGGACAGAGGGTGCTGGAGGGACAGAGGGTGCGGGAGGGACAGAGGGTGCTGGACGGACAGAGGGTGCTGGACGGACAGAGGGTGCTGGAGGGACATAGGGTGCTGGAGGGACATAGGGTGCTGGAGGGACAGAGGGTGCTGGACGGACAGAGGGTGCTGGAGGGACAGAGGGTGCTGGAGGGACAGAGGGTGCTGGAGGGACAGAGGGTGCGGGAGGGACAGAGGGTGCTGGACGGACAGAGGGTGCTGGAGGGACAGAGGGTGCTGGAGGGACAGAGGGTGCTGGAGGGACAGAGGGTGCTGGACGGACAGAGGGTGCTGGAGGGACAGAGGGTGCTGGAGGGACAGAGGGTGCTGGAGGGACAGTGGGTGCTGGAGGGACAGTGGGTGCTGGAGGGACAGAGGGTGCTGGAGGGACAGAGGGTGCTGGAGGGACAGAGGGTGCTGGAGGGACAGAGGGTGCTGGAGGGACAGAGGGTGCTGGAGGGACATAGGGTGCTGGAGGGACAGTGGGTGCTGGAGGGACAGAGGATGCTGGAGGGACATAGGGTGCTGGAGGGACATAGGGTGCTGGAGGGACAGAGGGTGCTGGAGGGACAGAGGATGCTGGAGGGACAGAGGGTGCTGGAGGGACAGAGGGTGCTGGAGGGACAGAGGGTGCTGGAGGGACAGAGGGTGCTGGAGGGACAGAGGGTGCTGGAGGGACATAGGGTGCTGGAGGGACAGAGGGTGCTGGACGGACAGAGGGTGCTGGAGGGACAGAGGGTGCTGGAGGGACAGAGGGTGCTGGAGGGACAGAGGGTGCTGGAGGGACAGAGGGTGCTGGAGGGACAGAGGGTGCTGGAGGGACAGAGGGTGCTGGAGGGACAGAGGGTGCTGGACGGACAGAGGGTGCTGGACGGACAGAGGGTGCTGGACGGACAGAGGGTGCTGGACGGACAGAGGGTGCTGGAGGGACATAGGGTGCTGGAGGGACAGAGGGTGCTGGACGGACAGAGGGTGCTGGAGGGACATAGGGTGCTGGAGGGACAGAGGGTGCTGGAGGGACAGAGGGTGCTGGAGGGACAGAGGGTGCTGGAGGGACAGAGGGTGCCGGAGGGACATAGGGTGCTCGATTATCCAAAAAATGTTTGCCAAAATACAAAAGTACCAAGTTATGGAAAGAGGGCTCAGAGCAAGTAAAGAATAATATCAGGTAGGGTTGTAAGAGAAAAGGGTGATGAAACAATATAAAGAACAATAAGTTGAAAGACGACCTAAAGAACAATAAGTTGAAAGACGACCTACCATGTTTTTAAGACAACAATTTGATAAAATACAAGAGTTTTGGAACCTGGTTTGAAAGATCATTTCATGAAACTGAACAATGTTCCTATTTCATCATGTGTAGAAATAAGAGGGTAATATACAACAAAGCTCTACTGGAAAAACTAGATAGATCAGTTAATAGAGGTAGTGCGTTTTGGCGTGATATAAAAAAACTATCTGGTAAATCGAGGACTGAGCCAAATATAACAAAAGAAACCTGGTTTGATCACTTTAAAAACTTGTTTTCAGCAGAGAATTATGACAATACAGAACCTGTATTAGACGATGGGGATGAGGGTGATATTGATGAATCTGAGGACTTTCTATTTAACTCTGTAATAACTTATGATGAAATAATTGATGGTATTAAGGACCTAAATGCTAACAAAGCAGTAGGCGGTAGACTTATACCACAACAACTTATATATGGACAAACCGTGCTTTTACCATTTCTAAGCAAACTGTTTAACAGACTATTTAGATTGGGTGAGTTCCCAAAGCAGTGGACTAAGTCAATTATTGTTCCTGTGCATAAAAAAGGCAATATGAACTGTGCTAATAATTATAGGGGAATAGCCTTAATAGATGTTATAAGCAAAGTTTATATATCCATAATCACGAAACGGTTAACGTTTTATGCTGAAGCATATAGAAAAATATGTGAAGCTCAAGGCGGGTTCCGAGCAGGGTACAGCACAGTTGATAATGCTTTTATTTTGTATGCTATTGTTCAAAAATATCTATGTATGAAAAAGAAATCACTTTATGTTGCCTTTGTAGATTTTCAAAAGGCTTTTGATTCGGTTCATCGTCCAATTTTATATAATATATTGAGAAACAATAATATTAAAGGAAATTTGTTAAAGGCAATTCAATCTATATATATATCTGTTAAAGCGTGTGTTAAAACGTCAAAAGGTCAAAGTGATTATTTTACATGTCCAGTTGGTTTACGACAAGGCTGCAAAATGAGTCCAATTTTATTTGTTATGTTTATCAATGAATTATATGCACTTTTATGCGAAAATAACATTAGAGGTATTCAACTTTTTCCAGATACCGTAGAAATATTTTTACTCATGTTTGCAGATGATATTGCATTAGCTGCTGACACTGTTGTTGGTCTGCAGAGACAACTAAATGTTCTGAAAGAGTTTTGTGATAATAAAAAACTCAATGTTAATATTGCTAAAACCAAAGTAGTTGTTTTTAAAAGGGGAGGGTGTTTAGCTAGACGAGAACGTTGGACATTTGATGGTAAACCATTGCAAGTTGTTAACGGTTTTACATATGTTGGCGTGTATTTTTCTTGCAGATTGTCAATGTATAAAATGGCTGAAGCAATGTCAGTAAAGGCTAAGAGGGCACTTTTAAACCTGTTTAATTCTTTACATCAATTTCAGTGCTTACCATATAAAACATTTTTTAAATTATTTGACACCAAAATTGCATCAATACTACTTTACGGCTCTGAAATATGGGGTTTGAAATATATGTCATGCACTGAGAAAGTACAAATGTATGCTTGTAAAAGATTTTTAAATGTTAGTATGTCTGCATGTAATAATGCAGTTCTTGGAGATATTGGTAGATACCCAATAAATATATATGCTTCAAAACGTTGTATGAAATATTGGTTGAAATTGTTGAAAATGCCTAGAGATAGATATGTACGACTTTGTTATGAAATGATGGTTTATTATGATCGCCTTGGTTATTGTAACTGGGTAACAGATGTGAGAAAAAATTTATATACAAACGGATTTGGCTATATTTGGGAATCACAATTTGTCAACAATGAATCAATGTTTATTTCACAGTATGTCCAGAGGCTTCAGGATCAGTATGTCCAGAATTGGAGGTCAGCTTGTGCTGATACTAGTAAACTGTGCCACTATTTTAATTATAAACATGTTTTTGCGACTGAGACTTACATAAAAATTATTGATATAGCGAAATTTAGAAGATGTTTGGCTAGCTTTAGAAATTCATCGCATTGTTTAATGATAGAAAGAGGACGACATTATAACATAGATAGAGACTATCGTACATGTATCTTTTGTGAAGGAGTTGTCGAAGATGAATATCACTTTATCATGACTTGTCCTCTTTATAGTAATCTTAGAAGTAAATATATACCTTTACACTATACTACCAACATATGTTTAGATAAATTTTATAGTCTTATGTCATCTGACCATAGTGCAACAGTCCGTAACTTGGCTATGTATATATATTATGCTATACAGGAAAGGAGTGAACATATGACAATCTTTAATTAATTCATTTTGATATAATTATACATGTCTATATTAGAAATGTTTGTTTTTCTCATAATTCTGGTATTTGATGTGTTGTATTTTATTTTATATTTGTGCATGTTGGACTTGACTGATTGATAAAGATGTACACTATACATGTATATATATATATATATACCTATGCTTGGGTGGCTTGTATGCTCGTCATATATGTCTATGCTAAATTGTAATTTGATTGTTTGTGAGTTGCTAGCTATGTGTATTTATATATGAACTGAGTTGATTGATTTCTTTATATGCCATATTCTGATGGATGAATATGTTGATATATATGTATGTATGTTCATTTTTGAATGATTAACCTGTATGTATGAATATTGTTTGTTTGTTTGTGTATGGGCCGGAGGCCTTATTGATACAATAAACTTTTGAATTTGAATCATGCTCAACATTTGAGCAGAGTTGAAAAGCATATGGTCGAGTTAGATGTAACATATCCAAGTTTTAAGTGAAATTGAGAGTGTTCTTTAGAAAGATAAAGTGAAAAAGAGTACAGCGCTGTAACACTAAGACTTTAAAGCTATGACACAAGGATACCAACACCAGGACAAATACACCAATACATGTACTTACTATAGTTGTCAAATAGTCAAGCTTAAGTGAAGTGACTTAGAAGAGTAGTTTCCCTTTGATGATTATACATACATCGATAGAGAATAAACTCCCTTCCTTCCTTATTCTATTCATACACTTATCTGAATGAAATACAATGTTATACCTCACAGATTCTTCTTGCTTAACATCTAATAATTGTATACAACTTTTTTAATCACATCACAATGTATATAAGTTCATTATTTAGCTTTAACAAAAAATTGTAGAAGATATTAATCATAAACAATTCAAATGCCTCAGAAAATGGATTTTAAGTACATTTGTACTTATATAATTACTGGCTCCCCAACCAGAGCTTGAAATTTCAAGATCATTGATATGTGTCCTAACAAAAATAGTTGATTTGTAAAACTCATTAAATACATTCAAATAGGTTTGACCTCTTTGACAAAAAATTAGTCACATGCTGATTAAATACTGTTTATTAAGCGTAATTTCAAATACTTTGGTGTTTACATGATAAAATACTGCAGAACTTTGCACAAAGAAAAAATTCTGATTTTTTTGTAAAAAATGTAAAATTCAGGCAAATTAGAGACGGTTAACTAAATTAATATTTGTAATCTACTTTACTTAACTGAAAAGATCTGAATGCCTTTTATAGAAATGTTTGATCAGTGAAAAGTGAATAAACAGATTTTTGAAGTGAACTGCGATATTTTATAAATAAACATACTTAAATACAGAGCCACATTTGATGCATGATATGTAACAGAAAGAAATGGAGCAGGTTTATGTCACGTAAAATATTTTATCTACAATTTTAAAATTCCTTTCAGCCATTAATTTCTACTAAATAAGTTGTTTCCATTTATGTTTTCGAAATTAGTTAAATATTTTGTCACTATGAATCGTGCTGGTATTTCTGTCTTATTGTGCATCGGTTTGTTTAATCCAAACAAAAATATTCAATGAGTCACAGATGCATAGAAACATTGTAAGTATTATTTGTTGATGCAGTTATCCGCACTGCAGTAGAAAGAACGCAAGACTGCTTATCAAAGGCCTGGATATGAATCACTGGGCATCGCTTAGGTTTATGCTGATGATTACAAAATTCTTTGATCAAATCACATCTAACAGTCTCACTTTAAGTTTGAACTTATTTATTTACATCAATTGTGTAACCAGTTCTTACATCAACGTTTTCTAATCATTCTGATGACTGTCAACTAACTGGCCAGCACTGATGCCAAATTCTGGACTTGTGAAGTTTGCAATTAAACCCCTTAATCAATGTGGAGCTCGAACATATGACCTATGGATCTGCTAAGAACTTGCTGGTCAACCATTAACAGGGGTAAAGTTGACTATCTGCCATAAACAGCACTGACTAGGTTTTAAAATAATTTAAATTACAACACAACATTCTCTCAATCAATTTTAAGATCAAATTGTTCTGATATAAGCAAATGATCAGACTCCATTCTGCAAGGGAATTTGATTTCACAAAAACACCTGTACCAAGGCAGTAATATAAGCATTCAAATTTAGTTTAAACTATCATGCATTTAACATCCATTACAGCTTATATTAATCACTCCCAATGACTGCTTCCTTAGTAACTAGTAAGTACTCACATCTAAACCAGGGATTGTGAAGTTTGAGGGTCAGCCTTGCCCAAGGTAGGATTCACACTCACAACCTTTAAATCCTGTGAGAGTCAGGCACACTACCCCTCCAACACAACACCATCCGACCAAATTGTATTTTTCAAACATATTTGGTTTAAAACAAACATTGTCAGTACCAAGAGCATTAATAAAAAACATGATCCATCCAAAGCAAACTGTCAAATTTTGCTATTCACGGTATACAGAAGTCATAAAGCAGACGGCAAACATGGGGTGGGGTGTTCAACAGAATGACAATACAAAATGATGGAATGTTGTATACAAGCAAAGATGACCTACCACATTGGTCATGATATCAAGTTTTATGGTTGACACACATGTACTTATGTTGTACTTGATCACCGATAATTCAAGTTTAAATAGTAATTCTGACCATAGAAAACAAGTATTAGTCTTGATTTATAGCTAGCTGTTAGTGCATCATTCACCTTGTTGAGGGCTATAAAAGCATTATTGGTCCTTTAGGCCTGATGAAAAGGTGTTTAAGTACATACTCATAGCAAATCAGACAGGCAGTTGAACAATTAACTGTTCACAGATTGAGAACCATTTCCCCCCAGATACATGTTCTTATTGTGTTCATTGCAAACATCAGTTGCACAATTGTTCAAAAGTATATTTTGAAACACACAATGTTGAAAATTACAATCCCTCAAGGATTACCATTAAAGTGTTAAAATTTAACATACAAAGGCTCTTTTCATTGTCAATCTATACTTATGTTACCTTAGCAGCATCTGTGAGTGGATTTATAACTACAAGTGTATGCACAAAATACCTTCTTTTAAAGGTAGTATCAAATTAATAAGACCTGACTAAATAGGCAAAATGTTTGTACTTTCAATTCACAATAAAATATTTCAAGGAAGGTTGGTTGATAAAAAACTACATTCAAATGAACCAGTCATGTTGAACAGATTAAATGTATGAAGTATTTGAATACATCCAGTCAAAGTGTTTGTAAGTAATGATAATCTCAGTAAAACATACCAGAATGCACATAAATCTAATATGCTCAAAAACTAATTGCACACAAGTTTCGTTACCACATGAATGGTAATTATATAGTTATTATATTTGTTTTTGCTTTGAAATCTAACTAAATCATTGAAATTTTCTGCTTCATCACAGGCAAATAACTCAACATTTGTAACATTTAAATACAAGAGTGAGAAAATTGTGGGTCAGACAGCTCTAGACAAAGTAAAAGGAGGAGGCATACCGGGAGGTACACAAAACAGTACTATTTATACAAGGAGGGAACACAGGGATGGCCACAAGAACAGTACCAAACATACAAGGATGCCCACACAGGGATGGCCACAAGAACAGTACCAAACATACAAGGATGCCCACACAGGGAGGGCCACAAGAACAGTACCAAACATACAAGGATGCCCACACAGGGAGGGCCACAAGAACAGTACCAAACATACAAGGATGCCCACACAGGTAGGGCCAGAAGAACAGTACCAAACATACAAGGATGCCCACACAGGGAGGGCCACAAGAACAGTACCAAACATACAAGGAGGCACACACATTGAGGGCCACAAGAACAGTACCAAACATACAAGGATGCCCACACAGGGAGGGCCACAAGAACAGTACCAAACATACAAGGATGCCCACACAGGGAGGGCCACACAAACAGTACCAAACATACAAGGAGGCACACACATTGAGGGCAACAAGAACAGTACCAAACATACAAGGATGCACACACATTGAGGGCCACAAGAACAGTACCAATCATACAAGGGGCACACACAGGTAGGGCCACACAAACAGTACCAAACATACAAGGATGCCCACACAGGGAGGGCCACACAAACAGTACCAAACATACAAGGGGGCACACACATTGAGGGCAACAAGAACAGTACCAAACATACAAGGATGCAAACACATTGAGGGCCACATGAACAGTACAAATTATACAAGGGGCACACACAGGTAGGGCCACAAGAACAGTACCAAACATACAAGGGGCACACACATTGAGGGCCACAAGAACAGTACAAACACACAAGGGGCACACACATTGAGGGCCACAAGAACAGTACCAAACATACAAGGAGGCACACACATTGAGGGCAACAAGAACAGTACCAAACACACAAGAAGGCACACACATTGAGGGCCACAAGAACAGTACCAAACATACAAGGGGCACACACATTGAGGGCCACAAGAACAGTACAAACATACAAGGGGCACACACATTGAGGGCCACAAGAACAGTACCAAACATACAAGGGGCACACACATTGAGGGCCACAAGAACAGTACAAACATACAAGGGGCACACAAATTGAGGGCCACAAGAACAGTACCAAACATACAAGGGGCACACACAGGTAGGGCCACAAGAACAGTACTAAACATACAAGGGGCACACACATTGAGGGCCACAAGAACAGTACCAAACATACAAGGGGCACACACATTGAGGGCCACAAGAACAGTACAAACATACAAGGGGCACACACATTGAGGGCCACAAGAACAGTACCAAACATACAAGGGGCACACACAGGTAGGGCCAAAAGAACAGTACCAAACATACAAGGGGCACACACATCCAAACAAGGAGGGAACAGAAATAAGACCTAAATGAGAAGGACACCAAACAATTCAAAAGTTTAGGAAAGAAAAAAAATCAGCAAAACCAAAACATGTAATAAAACATACAATTATCCTTAAATCTTGGATGACAAACATTCAGATTCCAATAGACAAGGCTGCAATGATATCATTGTTTGGCAAACACATTCCAAATCAAACTTATATTGCCAACTTTTTTCCTACAAGGAAGCACCAATGACCTAAGACATTCAAAACTTACCAACAGACTGTTCTATTGTTAATTCCTTCTCTAGAAGTAGCTATAATTAAGAGCATCTAATGATAGTGCCATCTCTGGTTGTCTTGGACATGTGCAGCCTCCTACAGCAGATGTTTACCATATTGGCACAAAATTGGAACCACATTTACCTGTATTTAACTGACACTTTCAACGGATAACATAGAGGTAGCAGGTGAGCCATGCGCAGGTTCAGGTGAAGAAATACATAAGACTTTGAAGATATTAGCATAAAGGATCATTTGGCCATGAGAATTTGCCTAAATATCACCTATGATGACATGGTATGAACTTTTTAAAACTAATTGTAACTTTAAAAGTTAAACCATTTGTTTATAATCTGACTTTATACAACTGACCGTGACTGTAACAAACACAATAAAACATACCGTAATACCTTCCATTGAAACTTGAGCCAGAGCAATTTCCACAGTTTGAATAGAAGGAGGAAAGACAGACCTTACATAAACCTTGAATTATTTGTCAAATTTTATTACCACAATGCACAGAGTGACAGATACCTTGAAAAAGGTAGCCCACCCATATGTTGATTTTAATTGCAGAGTAAAAGTTTTGAAACTGATAAATCAAGTATGCTTTTATGAGAGATTCTAAAATGAGTGTCAGTGCACTTGAAGACGAAAACTTTGTTCACCAAGTTCATTGTCATAGGATGAATTTACTACATGTATTTTTATTCATAAAAAAGGACTTTATTCAATCAATTACAATCATAACACAGCACATATAATACATTTGTATTTAGAATAATTCCATTCAGAAAGAATGAAAACATTTAGATTTAGCACACGGTTATTTAGTGCTTTTAGTTATCAAAGTCTTAATGTTGATTAAAAGTGCTTTTTAAGTAATTTTGATCAAAATATTTTTGTTTCTGATAATTATATTCTTGAAATAAATGTCACACTGAAATAAATATTCTTGTATTTAAGGGTGTTATTAATATAACTGATATTGATATGCTATAGATACAAAGGAGTAGATATGATATCTATATACATGTATAGAGAGTTTGAAAAAACGATACATCTGAAAAAAATCTTATTTGTTTACCGAACTACTACAGTTACAGGAAGTTTAAGCCTATTTTATTTTTCCTCGTTTTCATCGACATTCTGCACAATGCACATTGATCGGTGTGGGTTTCAGTCACACTCGGGTTGCCTGTATAAACAAACTATCTATACCTCATTGTTTTGAGGGGCTCCCAAAATGTGATGTTGGATGTATTTTTGAAGTTAATTGTGTAGCATCACTAGGTAAACCCCATGTAAGGTCTTTTAAATCTTACTTTTCGATACTTATATGGATAAATCTGTCATCAATCTATTTGATTGGATATATCAATAAATACTTGGCTGATTCAATGACACCCCTTGTTGAATTTTATATGTACCAGCCATGCCAACTGGAATGTGTAATTATAATGTGATAGATTGATTCTTGCAGTACTTCATTCCAAAACAGTGCTCCTAAAATCAAGAGTCTCCCTTTAAAGAGAAATGATTGAATACTAATGCTAGACAAGGACTTGTTATTGAAGAATAATACACAGTCCATTTTGATCTATATGTATACTGTGAATCATTCATAGTATTTTAGAATTCTTGTAAAAGCCAGCAGAACATTTGCAGAATGTCACTGTGACACTGTTGTAATTTAAACCATCAGACACCACCATTGTTTCGCTGTGTATGTTCTGGAATATGGGGGACCTTTTTTTTAAATTTCATCACTGGAAAACTTGCACGCATTCCACTGGACACTTCTAAGTTGGACCTGGACGATACATTTGATAGACTGAATCATCATGACCTCGAAAACTGACCAATTATGACTATATAATCCATCTTCAGCTGCTGACCAGCTATCCATACATACACACAGTTTGATGTATTTGATCCTGATCAATCACATACTTTTGACAAATAGGTTAAGACAACCCCACTCTATACAAACAGACAAACACACATAATCTGAAGAACACATACCTGCATTCCAGATTTAACCCATATAGTTGCTGAGGAAAGTTATCAGAAGTCAAAATATTTCAAACATGTACGATAGCAAATTTTACATTGTAAATTACATATTCTTTGCATTATAATATACACGCTATACAAAATTGTGTTAAAATGCATGTTTGTAAGAAAATAAATCATTATTTATATCTGATGCTATGAATCAATATAAGTATTTCAATTATGTGTTTGAAATACCAAGCATAAATCATTACATACATTCAACTGTCAAAATAGAAATCACTCAATGTAATTTCATTATTTGGCATATATCAGGACAATTTATCACCAGGTATCTAAAAAACACTTTTCAACTGTATAAATCAGGTGAACAGAAACATGGCCCACCCATTGTACTTACTGTGTTGGTATTAGGTTAAAGAAACAAAACTTGTTTACGTTGAGCTAAAGGTGTAAGGTGTTTGACCTGTAATCCTGATTTCTGATCTGGCCATTGCATAATGGAAACAGACCCAAATTATAGAACATCCTATTTTTGACAAGAAAACATAGAGGTTTGATGGCAACTGAATAAGAAATTAATGAACTTAAGAAAATTTATCGTAGAACTCAATGGGGTTCGAATCCACAACCACTTACTATGTATCAAAGATAAATGCAGATTGAAATTTAGTACAATTGAAAAATTCTGATGAATCAAGTTTTATCTTACCTAAATTTGATTATAAACCATAATTAATTCACTTATCCAAATCAGACTACAAACTGTATAATAATTGAAACACATTGGTAATATAAGCGTCTCGCTCAAAATTCTTCATCCTCTTGATTTTTTTCGGAATCAGAATATGCAGTTTAGGAAGGGGACAACTTTTACCCTAGTATTCCTCTCTTTACAGCTTCAAAATCTTGAAACCACAAGGACTTGTGTAACTAACAATATGTTCCCTCATTATCTGCTTTATAGAATGTTATTCCATAACATAATATTCTGAGATAATTTTTTATTTGTATCATAGCCACACTATTTAATACAATATTTTTCATGTACCAGTATATATACAGATATAGGGAGTAAAGACAAATCATGCGTTCACTCTGATTGCACGGCGTGTCAAAATTTATGTTGTAATTTTATTTTTTTAATTCTAAAAATATTACAACAAATATTTTAAATTATTTTATAAAATTTATTTTATTTTTTACATGTATAAACCAATATATATCAAAGAACTAAAACTGAAGTCAAATTATGTGTGGATAATTTGAGGATAATTTAGTAGAACATGGTTCTAAATTTCTAAATTTTGGATAAACTTACCTCATTTCTGAATCTATTTAAAAATTCCAAGTATGCAGTAATTGGAAGTTAATTTCCAATCTCTCGGTATGTTGGTAACTTTGTCACACATTTTGTAGTCCAGTTAAATACGAAATTACCAAAAACTGTCAATCACTACTGCGACACAGGACTTCACAGGTCAACAGTAAATCAATGTACTCGTAACCACCAATACGCAACATTAGCTTAATATACCAATAAATGTGACTGATTCTATTAACTGATTTATTTCAATTTCATATTTACTCAGGTTATGATCGCTAACTATACACACAAAACTATTGCATTGTGGGTAAAAAACTACCCGGTAATTACAAAGTCAGACATTTTTGAGCGATAGTTTCAATGCAATTTTTGACAAAACTGACACAAATTCTTTTTAACAAAGGACGTTTTATTATACTACACCCAATGATACTAGAAACGAAAACCTAACATCCGAAACCTCAGTTTTACCCGATTACACGTCAATCGTTTGGTAGTTTGTACCACATTCATCCTGCATCCACCAATTTTTTATGCATTTAACTGATAAAACTGCAACCCGGTAATATCAGTGAAATTTGTGATTTCAGAGAGGAAGACACTTGTCTCACTTTGTTGTTCAACTTGTGTACCTAATTTCGTCTAAACAGAAGTGTCAAATGTTTTTTAAAATCTTGTATAACGTATGGTGACATTAACTTCCGGAGATATCAGTTGGCGTTAAAAAGTTGTTCTTTTAAATTGAAAATCATTGAACACCCCCGAAGTGGTGGAAAGTAGAGTTTAATTGTGTAAATTCATACAAACATTTAAAGCCATTAAATTTCACTAAGAACAACCATTACTATCAATTAGATCATTACTGAGTAGAGTACAATGATTTTAATTTCGTAATAAAATCGCAACAATTGATAAAAAGAGCAATTAATTTCTGATTTCATTGTTATTTCATTGATTCAGAATTTTATGTACTAAATTCTATCAGATTTGATTTCCACAAAGCCAAAAGGATTTCTATAAATGTAAATTTATGAGGCATTTTTAAATAGAATAGATATATGACCAATAAAGTGACAAAGGGAGACATACGGATAAAGTTTGGCACAATTGCTGAATAATACGTACACCATCAAGAGGATTGGCTGAGTACTAATTTGTCCTCAACGTCAGACTGAAGCCAAAAATTGTCAAAGTTCAATCAGTCAAGTTTAAAATCCAAATAAACATTTTATTACGAAGCATTATTTGTTTTTCCTTTTACTTAAGTTCCCTCTTTCATATTTTTGAATGTTTTAATGTAATGTATTGGGGAAAAAGCTATTACATACAAGAGCCACTTGATTTATACATCCTGTAATATTACCTTATCTGGTCTCTGAATATAGAATTTAACTACATGCATTTCTGACAATTTCAAGTCATAATGAATATGGCATAATCCTCAAAGTGACTTGCAAAAACTATTTTATCTATTTCACAAATCTGAAATAAACCAGTCACAGTCACATAATCAGAGGGCAATAAGTTGTAATATTTTGATCCCTGATATGCATTGCACTTTATACACTGTATGTTGTACATCATCAATTAACACAATCACATGTATAAATAAAACATTTGTAGTAGAAACAGATTCAGTTCAAAGCCCATTTTAATCCAATTTCCATACTTTGTAAACATTAACATGATTTTACCAACAGATAACATAAGATTTTTCAAACAGACGACAAGCAAATAGCAAGCGATGTCCTTACCTTGTACAAGACCCTGTAATTTTAAACATTTTAAATCTTACAAACAAATCTCTAGGTAACAGTTTTATTACTCTACATCTCAACCCCAAAGGCAAAATGACACTAAATCTTCACAAAAATACAATGAAGATATCTGAACCATCCAACTTGTTATTTTGTCATAAAGATGTTTACAATTAGTCAGGCACTAAAATGAATTTGGGGTATGTTGTGTTCAGATAATTTTTTGAATTTAAATCCCCATCATTAATGAATAATGAATGCCCATCAATGCCTCCTCCCCTCAAAAATGCTTCCTCCTTCGATAACGCCTCCTCCCTCGATAATACCTCCTCCCTCAATAATCCCTTGATAATGCCGCCTCCACTCGATAATGCTTCCTCCCCTCGTTAATGCCTCCTCCCCTCAATAATGCCTCCTCTCATCTATAATGCCTCCTCCCCTCGATAATGTCTCCTCCCCTCAATAATGTCTCCTCCGCTCAATAATGCATCCTCCCCTCAATAATGCCTCCTCCCCTCAATAATGCCTTCTCCGTTCAATAATGCCTCCCCCCCTCGATAATGCCTCCTCCCCTCAATAATGCCTCCTCCCCTCAATAATGCCTTCTCCGTTCAATAATGCCTCCTCCCCTCGATAATGCCTCCTCCCCTCAATAATGCCTCCTCCCCTCAATAATGCCTCCTCCCCTCAATAATGCCTTCTCCGTTCAATAATGCCTCCTCCCCTCGATAATGCCTCCTCCCCTCAATAATGCCTCCTCCCCTCAATAATGCCACCTCCCTTCAATAATGCCTCCTCCCCTCCATAATGCCTCCTCCCCTCCATAATGCCTTCTCCCTTCAATAATGCCTCCTCTCCTCATGAGGACTGAGACTGCATGAGTATCATGAGGATGATGATGTACAGTATTTTATCTATGTATATACATTGCAGTTCACATGCACATGAGTGCCAAGATTTATATACAAATTCTATAATCAAACAGATTACCCAAGCCACTGAAATAAGCATTTGTCAAAGTTTGATGTTAATTCTGTAATCTTGGTGAGATTAATTCTGTTGAGTGATTTCTTTCAACATGATTGCTTACCTAATGTCATCATTATTGTTATTTTATGATGACTTGTGAAATATACTCAATAACAATTTAATGTATACTCATAATGGCTATCATACAGTACTGATAACATCTGTCACCAATGTCACTAATATCAAAGGCACTATTGTTACTAAGCAGGAAAGAGTCCTGTTTTAATGACGGCTTCCTGTTAATAAAACAGATTTTCCACTGTTACAGTTCAACTGTGTTGACTTAATTATCAACTGATATTACTGGGGCACTATGTAACCAGCAAAAGACTGTTTTGCAGTAGTCCATGACAACATTCCACCACATGACCCAGAGGTGGCAGACAAATGACAACATTCTACCACATGACTCAGAGGTGGTGGACAAATGACAACATTCTACCACATGACCCAGAGGTGGAGGACAAATGACAACATTCAACCACATGACCCAGAGGTGGTGGACAAATGACAACATTCTACCACATGACCCAGAGGTGGAGGACAAATGACAACATTCTACCACATGACCCAGAGGTGGAGGACAAATGACAACATTCATACCACATGACCCAGAGGTGGAGGACAAATGACAACATTCTACCACATGACCCAGAGGTGGTGGACAAATGACAACATTCTACTACATGACCCAGAGGTGGCAGACAAATGACAACATTCAACCACATGACCCAGAGGTGGTGGACAAATGACAACATTCAACCACATGACCCAGAGGTGGCGGACAAATTACAACATTCAACCACATGACCCAGAGGTGGCGGACAAATGACAACATTCTACCACATGACTCAGAGGTGGAGGACAAATGACAACATTCAACCACATGACCCAGAGGTGGAGGACAAATGACAACATTCAACCACATGACCCAGAGGTGGCGGACAAATGACAACATTCAACCACATGACCCAGAGGTGGCGGACAAATGACAACATTCTACCACATGACTCAGAGGTGGCGGACAAATGACAACATTCAACCACATGACTCAGAGGTGGCGGACAAATGACAACATTCAACCACATGACCCAGAGGTGGAGGACAAATGACAACATTCAACCACATGACCCAGAGGTGGCGGACAAATGACAACATTCAACCACATGACCCAGAGGTGGCGGACAAATGACAACATTCTACCACATGACTCAGAGGTAGAGGACAAATAACAACATTCAACCACATGACTCAGAGGTGGAGGACAAATGACAACATTCCACCACATGACCCAGAGGTGGCGGACAAATGACAACATTCTACCACATGACTCAGAGGTGGCGGACAAATGACAACATTCCACCACATGACTCAGAGGTGGAGGACAAATGACAACATTCTACCACATGACCCAGAGGTGGCAGACAAATGACAACATTCCACCACATGACTCAGAGGTAGAGGACAAATAACAACATTCAACCACATGACCCAGAGGTGGCGGACAAATGACAACATTCCACCACATGACTCAGAGGTGGAGGACAAATAACAACATTCAACCACATGACCCAGAGGTGGCGGACAAATGACAACATTCTACCACATGACTCAGAGGTGGAGGACAAATGACAGCATTCTACCACATGACTCAGAGGTGGTGGACAAATGACAACATTCTACCACATGACTCAGAGGTGGAGGACAAATGACAACATTCTACCACATGACTCAGAGGTGGAGGACAAATAACAACATTCAACCACATGACTCAGAGGTGGAGGACAAATGACAACATTCTACCACATGACTCAGAGGTGGAGGACAAATAACAACATTCTACCACATGACTCAGAGGTGGAGGACAAATGACAACATTCTACCACATGACTCAGAGGTGGAGGACAAATAACAACATTCAACCACATGACTCAGAGGTGGAGGACAAATGACAACATTCAACCACATGACCCAGAGGTGGTGGACAAATGACAACATTCAACCACATGACTCAGAGGTAGAGGACAAATGACAACATTCTACCACATGACCCAGAGGTGGAGGACAAATGACAACATTCATACCACATGACTCAGAGGTAGAGGACAAATGACAACATTCTACCACATGACCCAGAGGTGGAGGACAAATGACAACATTCATACCACATGACCCAGAGGTGGAGGACAAATGACAACATTCATACCACATGACTCAGAGGTGGAGGACAAATGACAACATTCAACCACATGACTCAGAGGTGGAGGACAAATGACAACATTCTACCACATGACTCAGAGGTGGAGGACAAATGACAACATTCTACCACATGACTCAGAGGTGGAGGACAAATGACAACATTCTACCACATGACTCAGAGGTGGAGGACAAATGACAACATTCTACCACATGACTCAGAGGTGGAGGACAAATGACAACATTCTACCACATGACTCAGAGGTGGAGGACAAATGACAACATTCAACCACATGACTCAGAGGTGGAGGACAAATGACAACATTCATACCACATGACTCAGAGGTGGAGGACAAACGACACTGGATAATAATAATAATAAACTTAATTTATTGAAGGTAACTCCTTAAGCTATAAACATGCTTATAAATTTGGATGAATTATCTTCAGTCAAATTGTTTCCGAGAACTGTGTTGAAGTGCTGAACCTACTGAGAAAACTAGGCAGACTGTAGGAATAAGAACATACCAGTCAGGTCACAAGGATTGAATTAAGAAGGGCAAAATATTTTAAGCATTAACATATACTCAAAGATGTTTCTACAAAATAAATCTGATATTTGTCGGGGTCACATTGACCTTGGCCTTTCACATTATAATGCCCTCAACAATAGGATCATCTTCTAATACCACATCAAGACAAACGTTCACCAGTTGTATATCAACATATAAATGCTCTACCATTCTCTCTGACAGAGGGACAGACATAATCAGACATGAACAAAGCAATAGGA
This sequence comes from Mactromeris polynyma, assembly GCA_032209605.1. Classification (NCBI taxonomy): domain Eukaryota; kingdom Metazoa; phylum Mollusca; class Bivalvia; order Venerida; family Mactridae; genus Mactromeris; species Mactromeris polynyma. The sequence continues at coordinate 3,879,710 of JASFXZ010000027.1, read as the reverse complement.
GTATCACCCTTTCTTTGAAGGATGGTAACAATAAATCATTAATACATGTATTAACGTAAAAAAACATCAAACATAGCTACATTGGGCAATGATAATAGTTACCTAGAAAATCCATAGTAAGTCCAAAGGCTACATGTTGAAGCCATAATCCTATGACATTCCCCTGGTACATATAACTTAGTATCTTATTTGTATATACTTCTTAATTGCACTTGTATGTTAAATTTTATTCAGATTGAAATACTAAGTAGTGTAGAAATGACACTTAAATAAAATTTAAAGTTTAATAAGAATGGTAATTAATCTAGAACAGAAATGTCATGGTATATTATAAGCTTAACCTTATAATCTTTTTATCTTTTAATCAAGATAATCTGGTAAAATAATGATTAGATTGTGATAAGCTTAATCATGATAAAGATACTGTTTTAAAATAGTATAGTTTAACATGAAATTTCCTTAGATTGACCTAAATGATGAAAAGATAATGTAATACATTTGTAACTGTAACACATACAGAGAGTATTTTTAAAGTTTGTCCTTCAGAGCCATTTGTTCAAAAATTCGGTTAGAAGCTACACATTTAAGATCACTGACAATATACACATGTCCAGGATTTACTTGCTCTATCCCATCATGAGGTCAACTTGCTGACAATATACAGCACTACCATGGGTCAACTTGCTGACAATATACAGCACAACCATGTGCCACCTTGCTGACAATATACACCAAAACCATGGGTCAACTTGCTGACAATATACAGCACAATCATGTGCCACCTTGCTGACAATATACACCAAAACCATGGGTCAACTTGCTGACAATATACAGCACAACCATGTGCCACCTTGCTGACAATATACACCAAAACCATGGGTCAACTTGCTGACAATATACAGCACAACCATGTGCCACCTTGCTGACAATATACACCAAAACCATGGGTCAACTTGCTGACAATATACAGCACAACCATGTGCCACCTTGCTGACAATATACACCAAAACCATGGGTCAACTTGCTGACAATATACAGCACAACCATGGGTCAACTTGCTGACAATATACAGCACAACCATGGGCCACCTTGCTGACAATATACACCAAAACCATGGGTCAACTTGCTGACAATATACAGCACAACCATGGGTCAACTTGCTGACAATATACAGCACAACCATGGGCCACCTTGCTGACAATATACACCAAAACCATGGATCAACTTGCTGACAATATACAGCACAATCATGGGTCAACTTGCCAACAATATACACCAAAACCATAGGCCAACTTGCTGACAATATACACCAAAACCATGGGCCACTTTGCTGACAATATACACCAAAACCATGGACTACCGTGCTGACAATATACACCAAAACCATGGACTACCGTGCTGACAATATACACCAAAACCATGGGCCACCTTGCTGACAATATACACCAAACCCATGGACTACCGTGCTGACAATATACACCACAACCATGGGCCACCTTGCTGACAATATACTCAAAAACCATGGGCCACCTTGCTGACAATATACACCACAACCATGGGCCACCTGGCTGACAATATACATCACAACCATGGGCCACCTTGCTGACAATATACACCACAACCATGGGCCACCTTGCTGACAATATACTCCAAAACCATGGGCCACCTTGCTGACAATATACACCACAACCATGGGTCACCTTGCTGACAATATACTCCAAAACCATGGGTCAACTTGCTCACAACATACACCACACCCAGCTTGCTGATATTTGTATACTTCACTTGTAAACAGAGGTCAATGCTGACTGAGCTGAGCTTACTAAAAGATGAATTACATAAACTACTGCCTCAAAAAAAAACATGGAGACATTTTTTAAATTAGACAAATCCAAATAAATGTGACCTTTTAACGTTTATAAAGGGAAACCATATTTCACAGCTCAGTAAACACAATATAATATTATGTCAAAAGTTCATATTTCGTAACAGATTTGCTATTCCAATAGTTGTCAATATGACTTGCTTTGGTTCAAAGAAGCAATAAATTTGTCCACGTAACCAATCTTCATCTGATTACAATCCCTACCCAGTCATACAGTGACATTCTCAAGGCAATTATGTGCAATTAAGGCAACTGATTTATGACATGTTATGTTATTTAAAATCCCATTAAATAAAATGTAGTGTATTATATATACAAATATACCATTAATGTGATATAATGATCACATGACAATCTGACAAGTCAAGGGTATCTATATGCTCCTGGTTCCTGACAGAGACAGGCCAGAAACCTGAAAATCAACTTAAATTTCTGCGCCTAAAGCATTCATAAGTTACATGTACAATAACGGTTCAATGAAGCATACCATGCATTATGGATAAATAAAAAAAACCCATTAATTTGAGCATCAAATCATTAATTGAAGTCAATCAATTGCGTCACTAATAAGAATGAATGAATAAGAACCAATTTATGTTTCTAGATATCCTTCTAAAGCAATCAACAGCTTTGACAGAATAGTAAAGTAAACAGCTTTATGAAAATGAAATCATGGCCAACAAACTTGTATAACAAAGAATATGGCAATTTTACAGCTCAACTCATTAGTTTAATACATCATGAGAGTAAATAAAAATGAGATTATTCTAATAAAACCAACATTTCTTGAGCATTTTTCCAATTCAATGATCCATACATTATTAAAACACATTTCACTACATGGAAGGTCACAGAATATGAACATGTCATCAACCGTTAGAAATATATCACAATTGGATGTATTGACTTATAACCATAATTATATTAAAATCAGTTTTAGTCTAAAAATCCTGCTTATTTAATTAAGCTTCTTATACAGATAATGATGAATTCATCACTATTGTCTTTTCTAAAACTGTATGCCACGTATCAGTACTACGCTTCCTCCCAGTGCTTTAATTCCAAGAGTGCCCAGTCAGTTACAGTAGGGAAGTATTAGAATTAGTGTGGAATGCTCGGGAGGGTATGTTGCCAGACATACAGATATTTACAAACATTGATATTGTTGTCAAGCATGAAGTGTCACATACAAGTTGCGCAGCCACTCCAAAAGCACAAGAGACAATGTAAATGTATTCATACCCGTAAACAATTGAACAGGCGAAGGGAACACAAGACACAAACATAATTGATGAGTGACAACAGGGGTACCACCTTGTCATGGTCACAGCAGAAACATTGCTGGGGTTATAATCTGCCACACATTCAGTTACGACTAACAGAAGCGGCTCACAGTTCGCATCGCTAACAAGTGTATTGACCGCCTCATTTTTATTCTGGTTTCCTGCCTCTGTATTGTGGTAGTATTTACTTATTCGCGGCTTATTTGTGTAACATTTTGCAATTAGGTTCCCTGTGTGCAGCCAATGTGATACGGTGGGCCAAGGATACACAACAAAACGTGAGTGAATGTTAGCTGTGACTGAATGCAGTTTTCGGCACACAAATTCGCTTGCTACCTCAGAGTTGCATTAGCTAGTGGGCATACAGAACGCGCACACTCTTTGGCAAACAGTGCATTCAGCAGCAAAATGTGTGCAGTTTCGTAACATGAGTGACTGTTAGCCTTTACTGAATGCAGGGCTGGTTTAAGCAGCACGATTCCTCACACTTAACCTACCATCATCCATATAAAATAAACATTGTATAAACAGTGAATCAATTACAAAGGGTTTGTTGATCATTATTCACAATGATTGATTTTGACAATTAACTGAAGTAATGACACCAACACCCATAAGTAAATCAGTTCTCATGATGTGTTTCTTCTTTAACACTTGTATTCAATCTTTTAATGGGATCGAAGTACAGTAATAATCACCATACTGAATGTCCTTATACATGTTATCGCTATAGTAACAAATTATTATTTACATAATGAAATCTATCAGCCAAAACCATGTCAAGGTCCAGGATCATGAATTCTACCTACTGCCATTAGATGGCTTCCCAATTATACATGGAATGTGGTACATACATGTAATTAATGACATGCAAAATTCCAGACAAACAAATTATTTAATTTTGAACCATAATTTGGGATCTGAATTAGTCATAATCTTCCATGACACCCAAGAAAAACTTTCTGACCAAGTTACCAAGTTTTGGCTAATTCAATGGTCATTCTTCTAGAGCACCAGTCCTGTTACGATTTGATTGGTAATTAAACTTGTACAAGTAAGTCTGCAAATAAGCATATTAACCAAGTATGGTAAAGACTGGATAAAGGGTTATAAACACAGAGGATGACAGTGTTAATCAGGTCAAACTTTGGCAATCAATGGGCCATAACTCTACAGCAACAGGGTCAAACCGACTGGTTATTGATCTTGGCCAATATACTGCATTGTCCCCAAGTTTCTCAATAATCAGGTGAAAGCATTTTGAGTTAAAGAGCAGTGAAGGCTAATTGGGTAAGTTTTGAACGATAAGAGGCAAAACGATAAGAGGGCCATAACTCATGCAATAAGGTTTGTCGTTAGATTTGAAGTTTGCCAATAAACATTCAGAACAGTGCCAATTTAGTATAAACTTGGCAATTAAAGAGCAATTACTCTTAAGCAATGCCAGTGAACCTGCTGGTTATCTATCTTTGCTTATTATATTACTCCAAGGTTCCTGGTGTGATTAGGTGGAGATAATATGCTCATGAACACTAAAAGCAAGTTTGGTATTTAAAAACTTATTGAGATAAAGTGTGGAAATCTCTACCTCCACCCACCCTGACCTGTCTAGTCATGATGGGCACACAAAATTGTCTCACCATAATATAGTGTTGAGCTTCATATCATATAAGAGCATAAAATAGTGCACAAAGTTAACTTCTGAAGCCATTTTGTCCTTTTTATGTTACAAGCAAAAATTAACAATTTACAGCCATAGGAGAATATCTTTCCCTAAATCTTTTTACTTAATTTTACAGCTCCATTTCTAACTTAATGACATACCTGTACATAAACAATCATAACTTTCTCCAGTAACTTATTTTTTCAAAAACAAATCAAAATTTTCCCATAATTGAAAATTTTATTACATTATACTTCAATAAACAGTCATCAGGTTATGATAGATCACAGATTATCAACATCAAGTTGTGAGGCATTGTAAATAACACATGATTCAAAACACATCAAGTGAGACTAAACCTATTAACTACCACTTTCATGTTGCACAGTGAACATACAAAGTGTATCATATTGGGCATAAAGAATATGCAAAACCTAATTTTAATAACGTATTAAACTTACATAGAGGCAAGACTGCAAGTTTTCAATATAAAGAGGAACACGCCTAAACTAGATTTGATGTACATCAAACAAGATAACATCCAGTTAAAAAATATTTCAAATCTTTAGATTTATAAAACAAAAGAAAGATGAAATTGTGTGCTACGAAATTAGAATATTTTGGCTTTCAGATGATCATGGAGTGACTTACAAAGATGTAGAGTGTATTGGAAACATAAATAGTAGATAATTATCTTCTATAATCCCAGTATTTCATCTGTTAGTAATTCTGGTTGTCAACAGGCCTGACATTGAATATAGTTCAGGGTAACTGTGTGCTCAGACATACATTGTGCCCATGTTATTGTCTCCAACAATGTTACAGCCTTTAATTGTGTCAGTTCTTTTATATGTCATTGGTTCTTTCAGTCCATAATGATTTAGATAAATTCTGAAATACTGTTCAACAGTATAGGCCTAAACATCTGTCTGTTTCCTGTAAAAGTTGGGTAAGTTGATGCGGAACTTTCTCTGTGTTACATACTTTGCATATGTCTGACTTTCATTGTTTTAGACCTAAAAAATGTGGTAGCTGGGTAAAACATTAGGGTCAGTTGGGTAACTGGGAGCGGACATGGTGTTAGGCCTTTTTAGATACTTAACCGTCATATACATAGGGTACTATGTTAACCAAATATGTACTCTGACAACGACTTGTTTCATAAATATTATCTCTTATCTTACATGGATATACTTCTCTTATTTTTCTCATACAAAATGTATACATTATAAATAAGTATGAAACATTATATATGAGGATAATTCAGTGTTGTAGTATTATAACCACATATACAATAAGATGTTAGTTATATCGGTATTGCAATGAACTCAAATGTAACCATATGCACAGAAATTATTGACAAGATATGTTTTTTATGACTGTTATGGGAATATGATAAGTAACAAAAGACATAACGATAAGTTCACACTGGTTTGATGCAATAAAATTAATATTTTTGTAAAATTTCTGTATTATTTACGCACAATTTTGTATGCTTGACTTATAACAGTCATATTGCTTCTTCTTGCAGCACTTAGTAACTTACGGGTGAACAAACAAGTGTACACGTATTTGTGAATCATCTCTTAAATCCAGACAACTTTATTGTCGCCCTAAAGAATACTTATTTATTTTACATCAGTAGTGAAACAAGTTGCTATAACTTATATGAATCACTCTTGATGTCACTGTTGCTATGGGGTGCCAACTTAGCCAGTACTCTAGCTGTGGGTTTGTGGAGAACATTGAATAATATTGCTCATGGCTAGATTCGAACCCTTTACATTGAGATAAGGAAGCGAGACTGGCACCGTATTACCCTAGACCACAGTGTGACTCCCAAGCATGGTCGGTTACTGTCAAGTTGTATTTCTGTATTCAACAACACTGATCAAAAGATTAAATGAGAACCAAGGAGAGTCGGTCTCTCAGAAATGGACAGAAACATTATCAGTTCACACAAGCTTTACTCTTATTGTAAAGGAAATAGTATAAGTGTGTAGAAGAAATGTGTATGACGAAAAGAAGTGGTTTGATAATTAACTGTGGTCATACATTTACCTTATACCTGAGCACCAGATCCAGAACATATGCTGATCAAATGGCAAGATGGTTGACACAAGTCTGCTCATTTGCTTTCAAAGCAATATACTTTATTGGAGATATATATCCTGATACGATTCTGTAGACAGCAGATTAATATTTGCATATTAACACGTCGGGTGACAGATTGAATTATGAATGAAAACATATGCTTAAAATATATGTCTGTAGATATCATGCAGTGACTGACTCAGGACATATGGATTTTGAGATTCAAAGTGTTAAATGATGTTGTAGTAGATCTATTTTCAGCAAAACTGCTCTATATCTATCATTCATATGTTGCTTCATTTAATTAGTCTCTTTAATATTAGACCAAATTCATAAATTTTGAGTCAAACCTCAACCATCAAAATATAACCCCCAAAACAGCAGAAAATTCCACATCAGCTTAAAATGTTTTAAGAGCACAACATTGTCTTGTACCGCTCACATCTCCGAGTCCTGATAAATCTGGATCTTAGTAGCGGGTCACCAAATATGCGAGCACAACCACATACACAATGTATATAAAACATATCAGGAATATTTGCATGTTTGCATATAATGCACATAATGGCTTAAAGATGTATCTGGCTCATCTGAACATAAAATTTGCGAATTGGCTTTATCCAGTCATGTTGTTACATTGGCTAAAACATCTCTAATAAGAGCCATTGCAATTTAAATCTGATTGAAAAAAAACTATTTTATCATATTACATTGTTACTGTAACTTACATTTAAAATCTGTAAAATAGCGATTGATAAATTAAGTGGAATTTTTTTTTAATTTCATGATGTACAAACATCTTTCTTAAACAAATATGGATCAATACATTATGAGTTCATTCTTTTTAAATGCATATTTATAGTGATGTTTTAACCATAGGAAATATATTTTTCATGTTTGGTTAAGTAAACAAATGAACAAAAAATGAGCATAGTATTACTTTAAAAACATAAGTGAAATTTTGCATCTATACTAAGTACATGCTGATTTCATTAATTTACCAATTACCGTGACATAAATAAATGCAAGCATTATTCATGAAAATTTTACAAAATTAGAGTAAAAATCAAACAATAAATCAATACTTACACACACATATGCATGCTTATCTGTGATTTAGCCATCTTTAATCAACAGCACTATCTTAATCCAACTAATATGGATACAAACTGTTTCCTTTTCCTTTTAATTACAATTTAATTTTCATTCTATAAACCATAAATTTATACAGATCCTAAAATATTCAATTGAGATGTATTCACATCTCATCTTGTTTAAAACTGTTAAATCCGACACACAGCTCACATTTTGGTAATGCTTCATTAACGACTGTAATCTCACCTTTAAAATAGTCAAATCACCACTTATGTAATTTTCTATAAATCTTCAATTTGAAGAGCAGTTTAACTCCTTGATTGAAGAGTTTCAAATATGTAAAAGTTGAATTTTTAAAATGCGAAGTATAGCTACACTTGGCCCTCTTCATAGCATTCATATAATAAGTGCTTCACACTGTGGCTACAATTATAAACCCATGACAGAATAATATAACAAAAAAGAAAATGATCCATTTATTCAACCCATTGTTGCTTTGAAGTAATAAATTTCTTTCTTTTTGAATTATGTTTACAAGCGGATAAAAGATGTGGCTACAGGACATTAATGCCTGGTTCACACCATGAAGCATATTAAAAATATATTACAGAACATAAAGATGACATTGATATACAAGTATATATGTACAAAAAGCGTTCTCATTTTCTAAAGACATTATACATATAGAACATTAACTGCGTTCTTTCCTAACCCTACACTATATAATAATAAAACAATTTGTCAGAACATGTCAAATAAAGTATAGTTCAAATTCTATATCTGATTATGTAAGTTTCATAAAAATAATCATTATTTTGATCATGATCCAATTTGCATGTACCATGTTTTTCTTGCTTGAATTCTAAACTTTGCCAAATTATCAGGCAAAATACAGATTTAATTCACTTCACATGTAAATATTTTCTACATTCAAATAACTATGAAAATTGTAGACAGCCTTCAAGTATAAGAAAAGCTGTATATAATAGACAAGAAATATCTTTAAAAAGATGGTCGGCGCAACTTGAAGTTTGCAAATTTGTTGCAATCTGAAGGTTAAAATTTGTTGTTCAACAAAAAAAAAAGCTTTAATGTTACGACTGCCGGTCATTCAATTATGCTATACTACAGAAACCCCAAGATCACTGCGTAGTACGCTCCCCCACAGCGCTTTGATTCCACTACTGTTACATTCACTAGCTGCTGTGTAACCCAGTATACTTTGATATTTGACCTTTTTAACCTTTCTGCTAAAACCAATGATTTTACAGAAGACAATTTCATTCTTACATCGAGGATTGTACAGATACGTATTACAAAATGTATTAGCGTGGCGAATTCGAGTAACAAGATGCCAAGAAATGATATGACGCGTTTTAAAATATACGCAGATTCCGCATAGACAGCTGTTTAAATGACCTTAAATCACTACACATTTACAGGCATCGGAATAATTTTGGCATGCCAACGAAACGATAGTCACTTAATTACGTTAGAATTATTTAGTCTTTCTAGCATTCTAGAAAGTCTACTTAATTCCAACACCGGACAATTCCCCGTGGTGATGAATAACAACACTACTTACTGGATAAATCTTGAAATACACTATACAAAATGTTAATCAATCTGCGTCAAGGTTGTACACATATTTTTGAAGAGAAATGGTGCGAAATTGCCTTGGTGGTTAACGTAAGATTTGATTGGTTTACAAAACACTGAATAAGTCGCAAAACCATGTTAGTACGGCTGCGCCGAAAAATGCAGCTTTACAAATACATACATAGATTCTCATATACATAATGAAACCTTTCCCTGAACTTTAGATAATTTGATATCTTCTTGTCACATTCAGCTAAATATGGTAGACAGTTTGTGTGACCTTCACACACTCTATAATACTAAACAGCAGTAGGCAATCATGGCTGATCAAATCTTATAACTTAATGTCATTGTCCAAGGTTTGAACCAGTGCAGCAAATTAGCCGCAAAGACTTCGCGGCTAGTGGTGAAGTTACTGTGACTTTGCTGCAGATTCACAGAAAGTTTGCAGCTAGCTGCAACTTTGCAGAAAGTTTGCAACAAACTTGAATAAAATAATTTGTGTTGCTAGAAGTTGGCAAGAATCTTTAATGCAAAAATGATGTTGCAGGAAGTTGCAAATTTGCTGCAACATTGCTGCAAGTTCGCAAGAAAGTTTGCAGGAGGCTTGTTTTTTGTAAGGATGTCCATTTTTTTATATTAATTTTCATAATAGTCCGAATATCCCACCATAGTAATGTGCTTTGCAATTATACAAATCTCGTAGATGACTGAACCAATGTTATATCTCACTTACATTTTACAATGCAACAATTTCTGACGTATATTTGGGGCATTCTTTATCAAATTCACAAATTCTATAACATTATTACATCTTATCTTAATTACAGACATAACAGCATTAATGACATAAACAATTTAACACAACAATGTTAACAATCTATTTGGTAATGATAAAGATGTAGTATGTGGTAACTTAAAGTTAGATAAGAAAAAAGAATACAGCTGTTTTTATGGAGTTTTCCCAGGTTTTTCCCAGCGTTTGGTTGACCTTACAAGTGAACTTGGGTTACCAATCATTTTAACCTGCTCTTCAACAAGCCATTACATATATCAGTGGTGGACTATAAATGACTCTGGGTTTGAACCTTGGACTCCCAGACTGGCAGGTCAGTGATCTACCATCTTTGCTAACTGGAACGGCTAAATCAGCAACAGACACAGTTATTTAGTATCAAATTTACCCTTTATCTTTGTTTGTTCAATATAGTATGAAAACTAACATAAATCTGTTGTACAAGTCGACATTCACTTTGCCTTTTTGATAATGCCAACACTTACGGTTAGTTTCCAAGACAAAAATCATGTGGGAATTTTTTCTGTATTTCTGATATGACAGAAAAAACTTTGGAAACGTCAGACACCAAACGAATATCTTCTCTCCTTTAACATTTGTGAATGTACCAGGAGTGGAAGCAGAACATTGTGTATACTTTAATAACACAACACTTTGATTGTCAACATTGAAGCATAACCTTGATAAATGAATCGCAAAATTGCCTTAATTTTCTACAGTTTTAATTCAGTACATAATTAAAGCATGACGTAGAAACTCACTGCAAGTTAAACCAAAATTGTCTTAAGATAAATTAATGATTTAACTAAATTGATCTGAAATATATACTGACATAACTCCTCTCAATGAACGGTAGAAACTTCACATCTAAAATGCATGTAAACTTAAAATGCACCATTAATTTTCCATGTTTTTAACATGTTATATGATCTGATCAAACAAGGAAATTCCTGTTCATTATAAAATACAGTATACAACAAATCAAAGGGATCAATTTTTAGTTCAATTTTACAATAATAAATTATCCTTTTCAAGTGTAAAATCCGTTTATGACACTATATTAGGTATCCATACAAAATTTCCCATTGACAGAATAATTCTGTGCTGCTCAATAGAATTCTATGATTAATTACATCAAGGATCAGAAACCATTACATAGGTACAATGTATAAATTATGTTTGCTTTATTATGTTATTAAAACTAAAAAGTTACTGAGGAAAACCAATCATCCTAAAACAGGGTCAGAAAAAGCAATACCGTACTTTTTGCTATGGTGGGCAAAACACCTCCTGTGCCTTTTACTGATAGGGCCAAGCCCCTCCCATAAATTTTATGGTGGGCAAATCAACTACTGTGAGTTTACTGGTAAGGATGATAACCCCTCCCATGAAAATCATAAGTTGAGCAAAACACCTCCTGTGCCTTTACTGGCAAGTGTGCATGTTAAGTCTACCCATATTGTTTCAGCATGTTTATTTTTGTTCAACCCCAGTGGGAGGGTTTTATCCTACCAGTTAAAATTACAGGAGAGTTTTGGTCCTACCTTAAATATTCACAGGAAGGGAAATTTGAACATCTTAGCAAAACATCTACATGAGGGGTATATACTGGGAGGGGTTACAGTGTCCTACACTCATCTGAAACACCCTTCTTGGGTATATACTGGGAGGGGTTACAGTGTCCTACACTCATCTGAAACACCCTTCTTGGGTATATACTGAGAGGGGTTACAGTGTCCTACACTCATCTGAAACACCCTTCTTGGGTATATACTGGGAGGGGTTACAGTGTCCTACACTCATCTGAAACACCCTTCTTGGGTATATACTGGGAGGGGTTACAGTGTCCTACACTCATCTGAAACACTCTTCTTGGGTATATACTGGGAGGGGTTACAGTGTCCTACACTCATCTGAAACACCCTTCTTGGGTATATACTGGGAGGGGTTACAGTGTCCTACACTCATCTGAAACACTCTTCTTGGGTATATACTGGGAGGGGTTACAGTGTCCTACACTCATCTGAAACACCCTTCTTGGGTATATACTGGGAGGGGTTACAGTGTCCTACACTCATCTGAAACACCCTTCTTGGGTATATACTGAGAGGGGTTACAGTGTCCTACACTCATCTGAAACACCCTTCTTGGGTATATACTGGGAGGGGTTACAGTGTCCTACACTCATCTGAAACACTCTTCTTGTGTATATACTGGGAGGGGTTACAGTGTGCTACACTCATCTGAAACACCCTTCTTGGGTATATACTGGGAGGGGTTACAGTGTCCTACACTCATCTGAAACACCCTTCTTGGATATATACTGGGAGGGGTTACAGTGTCCTACACTCATCTGAAACACCCTTATTGGGTATATACTGGGAGGGGTTACAGTGTCCTACACTCATCTGAAACACCCTTATTGGATATATACAGGGAGGGGTTACAGTGTCCTACACTCATCTGAAACACCCTTATTGGGTATATACTGGGAGGGGTTACAGTGTCCTACACTCATCTGAAACACCCTTATTGGGTATATACTGGGAGGGGTTACAGTGTCCTACACTCATCTGAAACACACTTCTTGGATATATACTGGGAGGGGTTACAGTGTCCTACACTCATCTGAAACACCCTTCTTGGGTATATACTGGGAGGGGTTACAGTGTCCTACACTCATCTGAAACACACTTCTTGGATATATACTGGGAGGGGTTACAGTGTCCTACACTCATCTGAAACACCCTTCTTGGGTATATACTGGGAGGGGTTACAGTGTCCTACACTCATCTGAAACACCCTTCTTGGGTATATACTGGGAGGAGTAGTGTCCTACACTCATCTGAAACACCCTTCTTAATAGAATAATGAAGAGTACAAGTGATTTCGAGTTTGCTACCTATGCCTGAGGTTATGATTTATGAGATTGGTTCACTGGTCAATCTCATATTAGTGTTTCAATAAAAACAAAGTGAAATTTTGTTCAGTGTATTATGTACATGTTGCGATTTGACTAAATGTGACACATTTAAAATCAATCACCATTCATCTATGAGTCATCAGGGGGGGGAGTTTGTCACTTGCTATGGGAAGAAATTACATTAATTGAAAATCCAGGTAATACAGATACGATCAATTGAACTCTGCACATAAATGTAACAATGTGAAAGTTAGATATTCAAACACAAACTTTAAACATTTAAATATTAAGAAAATTTAGATTTTCTGCCATGGTCTATTTGCTTATAGCATAAATAATCTCTCTTCGAAAACTTTCTAATGCCTGAACTAGTTATCTCCCTTACTGCATGGGTTTGTATGGAAGGAAGTATTGAAGACAGCGCTTAGTGTTTGAAGACCAAACATCCAAGATGCAACATGCACAAGTTTGACCCAGACAGTCACATGACGACTGCTTTCAGACAGAAAATAGATTCTAGAAGGTTAACAGGAAAACAAACAATAAAACATAAAAACTGGGTGACTTTGTTATTCTAATTGCAGGCAAACAAGCATTACACAGCATACACATTGGTGGTGCATGGTAAAAGCATTGGAATGCAACATCACACGTTGAGCTGGTCCATTAAGGGAGAAAATAGGTAAATGTTTAGAAGTAAATGTACAACTATGAATTTACCATTAAAACGTGTTGTGGATGGTAGATTTGAGAGGCTATCAATTTTACCTACAACATGTATAAATGTTTGCTTTGTCTGAATGAATGGCAATGTCATGCCAAGTAATGTTTGACCGACAGTCGCTGTGAACCAGTAAAAGCCTTCTGGGGGTCTCAACAATTAGCATCCTACTGTTAACAGAATGTAAATCAGGTTAAAATGAGATATGCTGTACATAGGTCTTTATCATAAGCATGGATCAATATTCTATCAACTACAAATGTAATAAGCAAAGAGTTAACATTCTCTTGCACTTAGCACTTGTAATTGGGATCAGAACAGAAGGATAAGTTCAATACAAGGGAACCATCAATTAGTCATATAATGTAGGTAACATATTGTATTCAAATGAATTGACAACAGAAAAGCAGTAATTTAATCAGCAACTACCAAAGACACAGCCGAGTATTTCAATAGTAGGATAATTGATTATTTAAGAATGATAACAATTTACTTTTCCCCTATAATTATAAGTTAAGTGGTGTTGTCATAGACTGTGATGTTTGAATAGGAACAAAATACACAATTAATAATGTAGACACTAGCCATTTTGCATGTTCAGCACTTTGCTGCTATTGACTCCAACATTGATTTGCATTAGGTCGGGCAACATTGAGTTGCCTTAGGTTGGGCAACATTGATTTACTTTAGGTCAGGCAACATTGGCTAAGCTACTGCCTATACTGATTATTGTAGCAGAATTTGTAAAATGTACATGTACATCTAAGTGTCCACAAAATTAATTTTCAATAATAATTTTCAGACAATTATTATTTGAATTTAGGAATGGTGTATTTTCTAAAGAAAATAAGCATTATTACCAGTTATTATGTAGATGACTGCATAGATCATACTGGTAGATCATACAAATGTACACAAACAAAATATGGTCAAAATTGATGAAGGGCGCATAACTCTGGATATATAAATCATTTATCTAGTACATACTACAACTACAAACTGAAAAGTTTGTTATGGGACTACGTATGTTTCGGATTGTAAGCATTCTGTATAATAAAGCTACAGGACTGAGAATAGCTACAACATGGAGGTGACTGTGCATAAAATGTGAAGTATTGAAATCAAGGGCACACAACTCTAGACATACTGGTCTGCGTGATCTACCTGATAATATAACAAGATTACATAAATGTACCAACTCAGTGTAAATTGGATTAGTATCAGTGAAGAAATAAAAAGTTGCTAATGTATAAATACCAAGACAAATGTCATGTCATCAACAAATTAAGTGCCATTACAATAATTTCTGAACCTTTAATAAATGGTCCAACTCAGCCCATAGTCAAACTTGACTAAGATATTAAGATCACAATTATTCTATTAAAAGACAAATAGAATTGGTGAAGAAATGAAAGTGCAAACATAGCTAATTATGACAATTGTTCAAAAATCAAGGGCTACAACTCTTGATTGAAGAGTCAAATTAGTCCAAATTGACTATTACCTGCCATAAATGTGGTGCAAATGTTTCATTAACTAAGATTGTCCAGAGTTGTGGTTGCTAGAGTGCAAACAAACCAATAGCAGACAATCAACAACAGACAACAGACAACTTTGTGTTCAGCTATCATGGCAAATATGCTGCCATACAACAATAAAACCCTTCCTCCTTTAATATGTCTGTGAATAGGAGATTGTCATGAGTTCTTTCCCTTGATCAATTATGTAGTTTAATTATGGAAATATAGTACTATATACTATAGAAGGGATTAAGGGAAAGAACTCTAGAAGGGATAAAGGGACAGAACTTGTGACAATCTCCAGTGGCCTGCTTACAATCAATTTATGCTTTAAGTTTCTAGTTGAAGATAATCAATGAAAAAAAACATTAAGTTTAAAAAAAAAGATTTATCAGAATGTAACAAGTTACAGATCAGCAGTTAAATATTTCCAAATTCATGACAACTATCAATATCCTTGTAGCTACCATAACTAATGACACATGATCCATTGAATGCATCAGTAACCTACATCTCAACCTACATCAACAATACAATACTGTAGGGATGTCATGATTCATCTTAAGCATACCACAATATATTGCAATACATAAGCAATCTATTGGGATATGTACCACAATATACTGCTTCATATTTTATAGGTATGACTGCAGAGATTTTTTATGTGAACACTTTTATTCAACTGCCAACTGATATCTGTGTTGCAAACAATAAACATGCATTTAAGCTAAAACACAAAAGCAATCTTAATTTGTTTTTTGACTAGGAATTAAATATGGTTTTCAAGACGAGCAAGTAATTAGCTAAAACTAAAACAATTATCATTCTCATTTAAATTTTAAACTATGAGTTTTTCATGACTGGATAATTTTATATTGAACCGGTATGATCCTTTCATACTGCAGTACAATACAGTTTGGCTTCATATTGCAATATATTGATATTACAATACAGTAGAACTTCAAAGCCTCGAACTGCCAACGGACCTAGCAATTAGTTCGAGCCATCTATGGTATACTTGTGTATGTATGAACTTACTGTCCCTGGTACAAGTGTACTATGCATTATGAAAATGGTTAAGATACTAAATTTTGGGTGGAATTTATACTTCAACACTTCGACGTGTTCGAATGTTCGACCTATCTCTGTTCGAGTGATCTACTGTTGGATATGAAATAAGAACGGATTTCGCTGGGTCATAAGAACATGTTTGATGTATATATTGTGTTCGAGGAAAAACTGTTCTACTGTATATCTTGACACCCCTATAATACAATAGATACAATATATAATCATACCTCCATCCAGCCCAAAACAATGTCTGTCTTTGTGGTGGCTTATCAGCCATTGTTGACAATGTTCCTTCACTGGTCATATATCCTATAACAACCTTGCAAGTAGTATGTGGTCACTTCATATAATCCAATGGTTGATTACCAATGTATTTGTTTTCTTATATATAATGCACGAAACAGTCAACAACTAAGTCATGAACTGTATATATATTGTCAGACAAAAATTGTAATATTGATTGACTGTTAATAGTCACTTTCTGTCATCCGTCAAATTTATGACATTTTTCATTCCTGCGTTATTATATTATTCTCATCCATTTTCTCTGAAGACAATTAATCATAATTCAATTAAGAATGAAACAGTGATTATTTGAAAAAAAAAATTCAACATAAAGATTTTCATACTTGAAATATAAAATATAGAATTGCCACCATAACTGAAAACTAGTAGAAGGCGACAATTAATCTATGTCAAATCTCTGCTACTATTTTTTAAGTTACTCATTTCATGAACAGTAAAAATTAAATGCATTCAAATATTTGAATAATCTGTCCGTCCGTTTCACACAAACAAGAAGCATTGGCTCAATTTTGCATTTAATTTCTTAAAAATGTAGAAAGTGGCCAATTTTTTCTGATGCAATTTAAATCTGATATGTTACAAAATACTTTAATTTCATCATTATTTATCCAAAAAAGGAAGATAACGAAATAAAACTCTTTAACTATGCATTCCTAATTGTTTACAGTAAAATCAGAATACTTTGTAGAAATCTTCATATTTGGTTTTCATACATTATAGTTTGTAAGATATAAATTGATTTCAAAAGCGAGACATGATCATTTAAACTTTACAGTATTTAATTTTTTATTTGAGGTCAGAATGATTTTGGCAAAACTATTTACTATTTTGATATAATATATAAATATACAAAATTGACCCAATGAAGTTATTTGATCAATTATCCACACTCACGGAGGTTTCAAGGATTTTGGCATATTTAAGGTAAAAATATTTAATGTAAATATAATTGTACATATTGTAGGTGAATATAGAATTTATACATTGATTTTTACGGCATTTTCCTGCCTTTACGTAAATTCCAATATAATTCAGTTTATAAACGCTAAAACTGAGCCACATTTAAGTACATATATATATATCCAGATTTTGGTACAAAACTACAGTAACTTGGCAGTTTTCATAGAAGCAGTTAAAACCCTAATGTATTGTTTAACTCATTGCCATTAACATATTTTACTGCTTATTAATTCTAATACTGACCACACTCTTCAATATGTTTTTGTTTTTATAAACAATTTATTTCTCAATAATTCATAAAAAAAATGAATTTGTAAACACAGCTAAAATAGCTGTGAAATGTAAATTATCCATGTAAGTCATTACCAAATGATAAAATCATGAAAATGTACAAAATCATATAAATTCAAAGCTGGAGTCACACAATTAATCCTCTCATGAACACAACAACACATCCATCAATATTAAAACATTCATCCATAGAAAGAATATATAAATACGCAATAAACTCTACTATATCATATCCACATATCTTTCACATGTAGGGGACAAAAGGTTACTAAGCTCTGTTTCCTAATTTTCTTATGACCATAACAACTACAAAATGTCGTCTGCTTAAATTACTGTGGATGGCCAATGGGGTAAAATAACAATAATGAAATTATCTTTAATCAAAAGTAACACAAATCAGGCAATTTTACCATTAGCTACCGGTCAGTCAGAACTTGAGAGAGCTCAAAAAGGTTTTTATAACCAGATCTATACCAAAAAATTACATTTTTCTACTACTTGAATTTCATTTGGTGTGATGTTTCAAATAAAAATATTTATATTCACATTATTGGTAGATATTGTATTGTAGTGAAATATTTTACTATCATTCTATCAGTCGGGTAAATCAGTGTTTTACTTTATAGCTTGTGATGGTGGTAGCCCGTGCCTGGAGCCATATGTAACATATTGATGGTGTGAAACACAAATAAAACCCCTTCTGGGGCTACACTACATGATTGGTAATCACTGTTGTTGCTATGCTGTTTATATCTTACAGTAAACACTAAAGTTTCAGCTGTAGGGATTTTCTTGTATGTTACAGTAAACACTAAAGTTTTAGCTGTAGGGATTTTCTTGTATGTTACAGTAAACACTAAAGTTTCAGCTGTAGGGATTTTCTTGTATGTTACAGTAAACACTTAAGTTTCAGCTGTAGGGATTTTCTTGTATGTTACAGTAAACACTAAAGTTTCAGCTGTAGGGATTTTCTTGTATGTTACAGTAAACACTAAAGTTTCAGCTGTAGGGATTTTCTTGTATGTTACAGTAAACACTAAAGTTTCAGCTGTAGGGATTTTCTTGTATGTTACAGTAAACACTAAAGTTTCAGCTGTAGGGATTTTCTTGTATGTTACAGTAAACACTAAAGTTTCAGCTGTAGGGATTTTCTTGTATGTTACAGTAAACACTAAAGTTTCAGCTGTAGGGATTTTCTTGTATGTTACAGTAAACACTAAAGTTTTAGCTGTAGGGATTTTCTTGTATGTTACAGTAAACACTAAAGTTTCAGCTGTAGGGATTTTCTTGTATGTTACAGTAAACACTAAAGTTTCAGCTGTAGGGATTTTCTTGTATGTTACAGTAAACACTAAAGTTTCAGCTGTAGGGATTTTCTTGTATGTTACAGTAAACACTAAAGTTTCAGCTGTAGGGATTTTCTTGTATGTTACAGTAAACACTAAAGTTTCAGCTGTAGGGATTTTCTTGTATGTTACAGTAAACACTAAAGTTTCAGCTGTAGGGATTTTCTTGTATGTTACAGTAAACACTAAAGTTTTAGCTGTAGGGATTTTCTTGTATGTTACAGTAAACACTAAAGTTTCAGCTGTAGGGAATTTCTTGTATGTTACAGTAAACACTAAAGTTTCAGCTGTAGGGATTTTCTCGTATGTTACAGTAAACACTAAAGTTTCAGCTGTAGGGATTTTCTCGTATGTTACAGTAAACACTAAAGTTTCAGCTGTAGGGATTTTCTTGTATGTTACAGTAAACACTAATGTTTCAGCTGTAGGGATTTTCTTGTATGTTACAGTAAACACTAAAGTTTTAGCTGTAGGGATTTTCTTGTATGTTACAGTAAACACTAAAGTTTCAGCTGTAGGGAATTTCTTGTATGTTACAGTAAACACTAAAGTTTCAGCTGTAGGGATTTTCTCGTATGTTACAGTAAACACTAAAGTTTCAGCTGTAGGGATTTTCTCGTATGTTACAGTAAACACTAAAGTTTCAGCTGTAGGGATTTTCTTGTATGTTACAGTAAACACTAAAGTTTCAGCTGTAGGGATTTTCTTGTATGTTACAGTAAACACTAAAGTTTCAGCTGTAGGGATTTTTGTGTATGTGTTATACTCAGGAAATGATTTTTGAAAAAAAAGGTAACTGTGTGTATTAAAAAATGATACAAACAGAAGCTTAATTATGTAACAATCCCTAATAGTTCGCCCTAAGTACCCTGTAATTATACATGTTTTAAATCATCTGCGGGAATTGAGCCTTACATTTAAAACATTAAGAATATAGTTAAAAGCCCCTTTAAACTTATTCATTTTATATTAACGGAAATACTTTACTGATCACTTTTGCTTGCCGGGCCACTAACCAGGGGCCTTATTCACAAACAATTTAAGGCTCAGTGAAGCTCAGACTTTATATTTACTGAAGTTATATTGTAACCAGCATCTTGTTTTCATTTACCCTATTTTACTGAAATTTTGTTGTAATAATCGCTGTTACCCACTGTACTCGTTTGACATTTGTTTGTTATTAAAATCTGTAAAATTTTCAGTCTTATAAGGTGTATGAATAAGGCCCCTGTACTTGTAGTAAATAACTTGGAATAATCAAGTTTATGAGTGAATCCCGTTCAATGCAGGGCTTGAACCTATAACCTTCTAATCATGCACCCGAATCTCTATTTCCTGAACCACTAATGCCATGTTTTAATTGTTACTTTAATTAATATTAGAAATTCATTTTAGTGTTTCTGGCATTAAATCCAAGTTCCACTACACATAGATATCAAGTTATTGGACTCACCCACTGAAAGTCGGTCTGAAGACAGCAAGCTATACTGCATGCACATGTATATCTAAATGTACTTCTGCAATAAATTCTAATTTAAATAGCAAAACCAATAACCCTGAAAAACTATGATAAAATAAATCAATTTTTCAATTTTATTATAAATATACTCTCACAAATATATACATACATGTATACTATAGAAGGGATAAAGGGAGAGCACTGTAAAAGGGATAAAGGGAGAGAACTCATGACAATCTTCTGTGCACTCACATGTATTTTCAAGGTATCTGCACCTTAAACTAAGGACCTATCAAATGGTTTGTGTTTATACATTATGCTTTCTCAGTCACAATCATGAAGCACTTACATGTAAAGACAGATTGTTTGGACTATTTGTATGGGGCTGGCAACTCATTGTTACAGAACCCTTTCGGCCCTTAATAATAATCTAGTAGTTGAAATATCCGAGACATGAGATCAATGTAATGTCTGGTGTAAATATTTTGAGAAAGAGTAAATTTTTAGCTTAATGATAATAATGCAAATTCTTTATTTAAAGCTGGTGGCTTACTCACTCTAGGCCATCTATCAATCAACTTAAACAACACAATCATACAAGTCATATACGATATAGAGTAAAACCAATTATAAGACCACCTCAATATTAAAACCAGTTTTCATGGGTCCCATGGGGGGTCTTATTATTGAGGTTTTACTGTATAAACAATACAAAAAACATTTATAAACCGATTAAAACAAATATGATGGTTTCATAGTTAACAATACAAAAACAGATTCAACAATAACAGGGAAAAATGACATGAATCAACAGTGACCCAAGTTTCATCAAGATAAAGACGATATTTGACATAACAGGTAATTTTTTAACAATGAGCGGAAGTGTTTCAGAGTGACACACTTTCTGTACTTTCATTTCCCTATTCCTGAAGAGCAACAATACAATATGCATGTTTGTGTAATATTGATAAAGTGATTACAGGTCACCAGGCTTACTGTATAATCCACTCACGCTATTGTAGATAAATTCTGTGCATTCTCTGTGACTGTACAGTAAACGTTTATATTAATATAATTGTCAACCATTCTTTGATACAGGTAGGTAAGAGTTGAACTCCATGTATATAGTTAACAATAACATTCTCAGGTAAATGGAAAACACATACAAAATGTATAGTCCATTTATATTCAATCGAGAATGGTTGTTAATAAACTTGAGGTCACGTCAGCTAATGAAAATATGTTTAACAACCTATTGACCAATAGACATTGCGTACACAATAACGATATTCTCCGGACTTATTTTGAATCAATAGTATGCTACATCATAATTTTGACAATGAGTAATGATTGATAATACATTAATAACTCTTATGTTCTATGTAAGGAAGGAATGTGGTATAATTACAAGGGTAATAATGATTTCAATCAATCATAACCAGTTACAAATAAAATCCCTTCTAGAATAATTCATTATAAACATCATACAATCACATGTCAGATACTTTGGATACCAGTATAATATAAACAACTTAGGATTTATTAATGTCAACTATTATAAAAGCAAACATACAAATTACCACTCTGTTCATTTTGAATACATGTACAGTGTTAAATCTTAAATGAATTTGCTCTGAATTATTATTGAAAACAGTCAAAAATTAGCTTGGCCAGGTTTGATATTCATCAAGATAAACAGCTGATAATGATTCATTCAAGCTATCACTAAGTTATGTTTTATATACTGTGAGTGATAGGAAATATTGCATTTTCAGCAGCCCATTTTATACATATATGAAATACATGTTTAAAAAAGCAGTGAGCAATGACTGAATGGCAAACAAATGTTTCCTGCAGCACTTCTACCATACCTTACCATACCTTACCATACCAGGAGAAAATACATGATAAAGGTATCTTATTCTTGCATACTAAGACATAATAATAATAAAGACTTTATTCATAGAGACAACACAGTTAGGCAATTGCCCAATCTTCCCTGCGAGCCTCTTCAAAAAAGGAGCATTTACATAAAATATACATAACAACAAATTACACATTTCATCAAGATATCAAGATGTCAACATGAAACAAGAACAGTTATATACAAGGAATAAACATAAATGTTGAAGAGAGATGCCAGCACAAAATACACAAAAGTTTGTCATTTACTGTGAATACACATATACAACTCAGTTGTTTGAAAGCTGATAATTTTACACAAGATACTTTTTACAGGAAGAAATATATTTAAGTTTGAAGGCATTTGGATCTTTAGCATTGCAAATATCTTCAGGCAAGGAATTCCAAATCATAGGCCCAGAGTAGTCAAGGGATATCTGCGTAAATTCTAGCCTTGGTATTTGTACATGGAGATTTTGCTTACAATCTGAGGATCTAAGATGGAGAGTTTGTACCTCATGATTTTTCTGAAATTTGTCTTTTAAGTGTAAGGGGCACACGTTGTTCAAGGATTTGAATATTATTATAGTTTTTTTATATTTAATTTGTAAGCTTTGGAAACTTTATAAGACTGTGTCTTTGACTATTACTGCAAATTCCCAAGATAGAGCAACAGTTATCTAAATGGGGGAGTATGTGAATTATAAAACAATTTTCTGACTGGTATATTTATGTAATGTTTTATTCTTTGGAGAAGATAAAGTTTAGAATTGCATTTTTAATGACCACATTAATTTAATTGTTCACATGGAGTTTTTTATCTACTTAACCAGGATTTCCTGTATTTAAATGAGTTCTGGCAAACCCTATCTTACATCCTCCATCCCCAACCCCTATATACCATGAGTCTTGTGCTGATGACATCACACATAATGGAAAACCCTATCTTACATCCTCCATCCCCAACCCCTATAACACCATGAGTCTTGTGCTGATGACATCACACATAATGGAAAACCCTATCTTACATCCTCCATCCCCAACCCCTATAACACCATGAGTCTTGTGCTGATGACATCACACATAATGGAAAACCCTATCTTACATCCTCCATCCCCAACCCCTATAACACCATGAGTCTTGTGCTGATGACATCACACATAATGGAAAACCCTATCTTACATCCTCCATCCCCAACCCCTATATACCATGAGTCTTGTGCTGATGACATCACACATAATGACGTTACATAACAGCGAAAAACAACTTGAATGGATTTTTAAAATAATATGTTACAATACGCAAAACTTCCCTTAAGCATTGATCTCCTCGTTTATTACTTAAAGGTGTAATGCAAGAAAAATACTGTATCACTGCATCCCAGTGACGGTGTGTGGATGGAAATATCTGGCTTTAATATCCACTGAAAGCTTCTTATGATTTAGTTTATTTTGATAAATGATAGCAAACCTTTGTACACATAAATCAGCAATTTTTGTACCAAAGTAATAAGTACAGATGAAAAATAACAAGTAGTAGAGAAATGACCATAATGTAATGTTGTCTATTTGATCTGTAGTAGTTAAACAAATCTATTTACAAGTACAGAAAGTTTGCCTAGGGCTGTACCATGTACTAACCATATAATTGGCTGAAAGTGTTCGGTACAAAATGGACAAATTACACGTTTTTATTGATAACAAGTTGCTGAAATAATTGTCTTTTAATTATATATGAATGATAGTAAAATATACATTAAATGGTTGTTAATACACCAACATATTGCACCGAAATATTTTATGATCTTAGTTTATTTATTATAGTTCAATTAAATCTTTAAAATGGAGACAAAATAGGGTCTACATTCATGCACAAACTTTTACGGTATACAAATCTCAGGCTACATTTTGGCTTAGGTCTTTCATATTATACAACAATACAGTTACAAATTAATCTTTTCTCATCAATATGTCATTTCAAAAAGACAAATGTTTAGATTAAAAGTCTGTCTACGATTTAAATGATATACCTGAGAAAGAATTAATTTCCCACATTTACATCCCCCTGCTCATGCTGATGACGTCACATATATCTTACATCCCCCTCCTCATGCTGACGTCACATATACCTTACATCCCCCTCCTCATGCTGACGTCACATATACCTTACATCCCCCTGCTCATGCTGATGACGTCACATATATCTTACATCCCCCTGCTCATGCTGATGATGTCACATATACCTTACATCCCCCTCCTCATGCTGACGTCACATATACCTTACATCCCCCTCCTCATGCTGACGTCACATATACCTTACATCCCCCTGCTCATGCTGATGACGTCACATATACCTTACATCCCCCTGCTCATGCTGATGACGTCACATATACCTTACATCCCCCTCCTCATGCTGACGTCACATGTACCTTACATCCCCCTCCTCATGCTGATGACGTCACATATACCTTACATCCCCCTCCTCATGCTGATCACGTCACATATACCTTACATCCCCCTCCTCATGCTGATCACGTCACATATACCTTACATCCCCCTCCTCATGCTGATGACATCACATATACCTTACATCCCCCTCCTCATGCTGATGACGTCACATATACCTTACATCCCCCTCCTCATGCTGATGACGTCACATATACCTTACATCCCCCTCCTCATGCTGATGACGTCACATATACCTTACATCCCCCTCCTCATGACGTCACATATACCTTACATCCCCCTCCTCATGCTGACGTCACATATACCTTACATCCCCCTCCTCATGCTGATGACGT
Source organism: Mactromeris polynyma (assembly GCA_032209605.1). Taxonomy (NCBI): domain Eukaryota; kingdom Metazoa; phylum Mollusca; class Bivalvia; order Venerida; family Mactridae; genus Mactromeris; species Mactromeris polynyma. The sequence goes on along the minus strand of JASFXZ010000027.1, from coordinate 3,853,996 downwards.
CACATGTACCTTACATCCCCCTCCTCATGCTGATGACGTCACATATACCTTACATCCCCCTCCTCATGCTGATGACGTCACATATACCTTACATCCCCCTCCTCATGACGTCACATATACCTTACATCCCCCTCCTCATGCTGACGTCACATATACCTTACATCCCCCTCCTCATGCTGACGTCACATATACCTTACATCCCCCTGCTCATGCTGATGACGTCACATATACCTTACATCCCCCTGCTCATGCTGATGACGTCACATATACCTTACATCCCCCTCCTCATGCTGACGTCACATGTACCTTACATCCCCCTGCTCATGCTGATGACGTCACATATACCTTACATCCCCCTCCTCATGCTGACGTCACATATACCTTACATCCCCCTCCTCATGCTGATGACGTCACATATACCTTACATCCCCCTCCTCATGCTGACATCACATATACCTTACATCCCCCTCCTCATGCTGACATCACATATACCTTACATCCCCCTCCTCATGCTGATGACGTCACATATACCTTACATCCCCCTCCTCATGCTGATGACGTCACATATACCTTACATCCCCCTCCTCATGCTGATGTCACATGTACCTTACATCCCCCTCCTCATGCTGATGACGTCACATGTACCTTACATCCCCCTCCTCATCCTGACGTCACATATACCTTACATCCCCCTGCTCATGCTGACGTCACATATACCTTACATCCCCCTCCTCATGCTGCTGACGTCACATATACCTTACATCCCCCTCCTCATGCTGATGACGTCACATATACCTTACATCCCCCTCCTCATGCTGATGACATCACATATACCTTACATCCCCCTCCTCATGCTGATGACGTCACATATACCTTACATCCCCCTCCTCATGCTGATGACATCACATGTACCTTACATCCCCCTCCTCATGCTGACGTCACATATACCTTACATCCCCCTCCTCATGCTGATGACATCACATATACCTTACATCCCCCTCCTCATGCTGATGACGTCACATATACCTTACATCCCCCTCCTCATGCTGATGACGTCACATATAATGACGTTGCATAATATCAAATGATAACTTGATTAAGTTTTCAATTCATAAATTATGTTTCTATAACAATAATAAGTTAGTTGTGTTATTCAATCTTTTCCTTTATTTCTTAAAAAGGTATCAAAGAAAGAGAAACTAGCACTGCCTTTGTGTGCGGATGGAAATATCCGGCACAGCCTTGTTCCAGCCAAATGTGTAACCCTCGAACAGGATATTTCTATCCATACTGTGAATCTAAGACCATGCAATATGGCTGTCATGATTTTATGAAGAGAAATTGCCAAAAGTGATTTCAAATGAATGACTGTTTTGAAAGCCAAAGACTATATTACCTGTAACTTTGATGGAGTATAAGAATCTTTACTGGCTTCCAGTATGGATAGAAATATCAGTAAACATGTGCAAAAATTATTTTTTAGTTTTTGTTTTAATGAAGTTTTCAACAATGTTTCAATTGTGTATGCAGTCCATTGCTTTAACCAGTGTTCCTGGAATTAGTTTACAACCAATACTAACTTCCCCTTCTGCAAGCAGCTGAGAACATCCCCACATGAATCAGAGGTAGAATACATGACCTGCCCAGAGCCGGGGAATCACATCCTGATCTCCCGGGTAACAGCCAAACATTCTAAGCACTAAGCTGACCAGATGTAAATGAAGTAAACATGCTGCAAAATATCATTCTCAGAGCCAGTAAGAACCCGAGCACTTATAATTGACTTCTTTACAGTGGATGTACAGGTAAACAAGAATTCATTACTTACACTGAACCGGATTCTTTAATCATTGGTGACATTGTACACAAGGTTCTCAGTCAGTCTATAAAATATAAATCTATTATCAAAAATAAATGGGTAGAAAAAAATGAATGCATGTATATACAGCGCGACCTCTCCAAAAGCGGCCTTCTCTTGCACAACAAATTACAGTCAAACCTGTGTTAAAGACCACCTACGAACAAAGACCACTATTGCAAAACCTGTCTGCAAAGACCACCAATTTTTTATCCCATCAGACCATTTTCAATGATATTTAATCTGTTAATAGAGACCACCTGTAAACAAAGACCACATTTTGCTGTTCCCATGGGTGGTCTTTACAGACAGGTTTGACTGTACTCTTCATCAACAGTATCAATATTTCCTGCAATAATTCCTGGTATAAATTGTCTATCAATTTAACCTCTCTACAGCAACAACCTCTCAACAACAGGCAAACTAGGCATCTCTCACAGGATGTTGCTTACTATAATCAATGAAGCCAAACAGTAGAAATATGGTTTTCAAAACATGGAGGGTTTTTTAGAATCATGATTTTTTACAATGGTAGACACAATTTCCAATGCATAGTTTTGAATTTTACTGCTTTATTTGTGCTAAGACATTGGTCTGCTCAAAGAAATTCATATAGCAAAATTAATTATTTTTTCGATTTAAATCATCCAAGAAGCTCTCCACTTGGTCTCCAATTGCGAAAATAAGAACAAAATGTATGTGAATAATTTAGTAATGTTTCTTATTTGAACTTTTTGAGAATGAAGTATTTCTTCAAATTCTTTGAATGAAAGTAAAACTACAGATGCAAGTTAAAAGCAATAATTATACAACTAATAACAAAAATACAAACCACTTAACTTAAGAAAGTAACACCTTGAATTTCTTGTACATAAAACATTTCAACAGTAATTGCCAACTCATTTTCCACTACAGTAAAAAAAAACGAAATATGTATACTTAAAATATACTCACCATTATTTAATCCCCCAAAAATGACCCATTTAAGGAGACATCAGCTGGTGAACTTTTTTATTTCCCTATGTGACAACAAAATGATAGAAAAACATCTACGTTTACTTACCTTTCAAATATTCAATTATCATACGAAACGTGAAGGTGGGAATTTCATTAAATAGTTTGGTACATTTTCAAAAGATTTCTTTTGTAAGTATTTGTTAATACAGAAATGAATGTGTTGAATTCGACACCTTTAATTAGCATGTCTATAGCCATGAAATGATGGTATGTTTACGGGGTCATTTTAACTACCCAAATTGCTATGGCAACGTTAAAATTGTAACTGGCTGAATTTTCGTGAGATAGCTGAAAAGCAAGGGGAATGAAGCATTTTTAATGTACTGACATTAAATTGTATATAATGTATGGAACAGACTCTGCATTACTTTGTGAAGAGATTAAGTCGAAGGTTCAATGCAAGACGTGGTAAATCTTATGTATTTATATAGGAGATATGGTGGTCTTGCACTGAAGTATCAACTCACAAGTTTTCAAACCTATGCATACATGGTATGCACACATAATTATATGGGCATTATGTCAAAAGATTGCAAAATTTTTCATGCGAGATTGGAACAATTTTTTGCATCGCATGATTGAGTCATTGAAAAGCATTCAGGCAATTTAAATCTAAGAAGAAAACATTAACTGGTACATAAATATTTAGGGTAAGTAGTAATATCGTCAATGATTACGTAAATTATATATAATAGTTCACTTACTTGTGATGATCATAAAGTTTGCTCTCTGTATCATTACCTCTCTCATGTGTTCACATTAAGCAAGAATGAAACCAAGGAAACAGTAAGATTGTTAACATGTTCTTTGTAAGATCTGATCTCAGGACAATTAAGTCATTAAAAGATATATTTGGGTTTAAACAACATTTTTGTTATGTACAATGCACAGAGAGTATGAGTTATCTCCCTTTATCCCTTCGCAAGTTATCTCCCTTTATACCTTCGCAAGTTATCTCCCTTTATCCCTGCTGTAGTATATATGCATGTGTGTGTGCATGCGTGCGTGGAAAACACCAGACAAACATGTGGGTGTAATCACTATACAAAAACATGAAGAAAAACTGAAACTGAACGAAGATAATAAAATGAACCTTTTCATACATTATGATTTATGAAAACTAACACAATTCAGGTCATTTATTTATTCATTAATCATAATAAATACATAACAAATAATGTAATCAAATATAATCACAGTAAGTCCTAAAACATTCATAAACATGTACATTCATTTAACATGTAAACATTTGATATTTTGTTGCATATTCATTGGAATTCGTGTTAAAGATAAAATTATTAGATATTTATCGCGTTAACCACTTAACATTTATCTAAAATAGATCTTCCGTTCTGAAAACCTGGGGATTAAGTGGGTGGGTGGTGGCAATTATGGGCACTATCAGACTGGTATGAACAATTTATCATGATACTCATCTAGTTAACCACACAATTTTCTAGTTAATTTTGTAGTTAACTAGTTTCGATAACATAATAACCACATCATTTTCTAGTTAATTAAAAAGTTTTTTGGTGACAGAAGTATGCCACCATATATAACCAATACTGATCTGTTGGTCCCTTACACTGAGAACTAAGCCACATGCACCTTACATTGAGAACAAACGAGTCACTAAGCCCGGTGCCAGAATTAATGATTACGTAATTATATGTATTACAAGCAGTGAGCCCTCTGAAGTGTAGACAAGAGGTCAATTCTGTCATGGAAGTTCCTACTGGCTACACAAATCATATACTTGTTAATGAAAAAATAATCAAAGTTTAATAATGGTCATTCAAAATGCAATAATTTAAATTGCCTTGATAACTCAAAATCATCTCACATCCCAATATTTCTAATGTAAATTTAATGTAAGCACTCGAAATGTTCAAAAAAGATTACTCATAAATGAAATCAAGATCCCCGATTCAAATAATTGCGATGAAAAATGTAGCAGTCAGTCGAACATACGTTTGCTATAATTGTTCACATCTAGTGATTATTTGCATGTGTGTTGGAACAGCCAATTACTTACCTGTCAGGAGTGATGAATTTTTATTTATATTTTTGAATGGGCAAAAATTATATCAATAAGTATTAAAAACACAAAATCTTTAGTAACTAAAGTAAATATCTTGTTGTTTTATCAACACACATCACTACATGTATCTGCGAATAAACAGAGACTTGGTCACTCAAAAGATGTTAGAAGTCGAAATTCGCCAACAGTACTGACAGAGGCATATCGAGTGATTGCAATTTGATTGTACTGCCAAACACAAAATGAATGCTGAAGGTACCATAAATCACCAGTTTTTATTTAAGCAACTTTCAATCAAATAATAAATTCATATAAAAGGTAAAACAATTATTTTGAATCACTTTAGAATACAAAAACAGATCGAAGCACATTCAATTATCTCTCTAAAAGCAACAATTTGGACATGGATGAAATTATATCATTTTGTGAATAATGGTTAACACAGTTATTCAGTCATATAGAAGAACATTGAATCAGAGAAGCTTTCAGTATACAAGAAATGCAGAGGAACATGGAATTGCTGGATAGAAGGTACATGTATCTGTAAGACTGAATTACTTGCAAAGAATTTAAATAAGTAGCAATGGGTAGAAACCACTATTTAAAACTTGAGTATTGCATCTAATAAATAACTAGATGGGTCCATAGAACACAGATGCCCCTGCTATGTGCTTTGAGTTTGAATAAGGCCTTAACTCCTCTAAAAATTAGTGGATTGCAACCGAAATCAAACCTGACCTGTATTTTTTGCACTGACGCACAAACAGACGGACAGGGTTAAAAAATGTCCCCCTTCCCCATAGATAATAGAATGGCCGGAGAATAATAAAAACATCATCATTGACCCAAAGCAAGAAATAAACCATAAACAAAAATAAATGTACATGGTAAAATATTCAGTGACTAGTCTATCTTTCATGAAATATCGGACATTCTTGGCTTAAAATGCCTACTTTATTTGGCAATGTGTAAATGAGATGTTCTCTGTTACCCTTTGACATGTATTATAAGGTATTCACTTGACATGATACAGCTTATTTTTGCAGATTTTCAACTAATATGTTTTTTATAATTCTGAAGCTTTAATATGAGACAGAAACGTTTCTTTCTTTATAAAAATGTAGCCTTTAAAAAAATGCTAACTTGAATATATTTGAAAATACAATGAAATTGCATTTAATGGAATATAAATTTCATTCCTAGGTATAGTGTCGAAAATAACGCATTAAACAGATTATTCAGTGCAAGTTAATAAAGTAGTAAATCTAGAAATACTGCAATTGAATGAAATCAAGCCATTATTAATCCATGAATTCATATTCATCATAACAACAGTAATTCTTCAGGAGTATCAATGTGTAATGATTACACAAATTCTGCACTTAACTAACATAAACCTTTCTAGAAGAACAATACACTGAACCTGTGCCCAGCAAATAGATACACTGAACCTGTGCCCAGCAAACAGATACACTGAACCTGTGCCCAGCAAACAGATACTCTGAACCTGTGCCCAGCAAACAGATACCAACAAGGTAAATGTATACAATTAAGTATTTTTATTGCCTATCATTGGGTACCCACAGTGCAAACAATGTTGATAATGAAAATAATATAGAGTAAATAAAATAAATCTACTATTGGACGTACACAAGTTATAGATTTTCAGGAGTCATGAACATGTGTACGACACATTCTGTCATGGCTGGTTGTAAAGTTTTTAGAAACTTCCAACACACACTCATAATTTGTCAAATAAAAGTAAGTTGTTTTGTATTTTATGAGTTAATTAATAATTGATTTGGTCCCACTGAATCGGAACAGTACTGTACATGTATGTGGCTATACATTACAATACACAATCCTGTAAAAACAATGCCATAGTAATCTGAGGCTGATCAACATTCAATATAGCACCATATAAATACAATTACACATAAACAAATATGTACCCACTGTACTACAGAAATGACTTTGATCGCTGGAAAAAAATTAGGATTACCTCCCTTAATTACCATCCACTGAATGCTACAAGGATTTATTAAGCAATTTCCAACTCTCAGTAATGTTTACCAATAGAACACACCAAACATTTCGTCTTCTTTGGAAATATCAACATCAGCTCATAGGAGGACTTTACTTTAAATAAAATTATCTCATATTTTTATTTCGTCACTTATGACTTGTTCATTACTTATGGCACACTGAACATTGTCTGTTTTCTCAGTAACTGATTGCACTGGTTCATCATGGAATTCTTCAAGGTTATTTAAAGTAGGTTTATCATCAACAGAAGTATCACAATTATTTTCAACTACAATATAATCTGTGTCTGTTTTATCATCAGGAACACTTTCAACATGATTAGCTTTTATGACAGAAGCCTCTGGTGAAATATCTGAAAAACTTCCAACAATGCTATTGTCATGGTTACCTGTATCAGTATTAACTGTAACATCACTGGCAGTTTCCTTAACGTCAGGCACTACATCAGAAATGATGTCTTTTTCCAATTGAAAATGTTTGGTCCCTTCAGCTATCTCATTAGAACTATTGTCCAGTTCCAGTTCTTTAGAGATAGCAGATTCTTTGTCTTCTTCTGTTTCAGCAGACTTATCTACAGGATTGACTTCAGTTAGAATTTCTTCAGCAGTGTCAACATCGTCATCTGGAGTGTCTAAATGATCATAATAACCACTGTAACTTCTGACTAGAGAATAAATGTGCATTGGACTACTTTTATCAATAAGATCCACATGTTTCAAACTTCTTGTATCAAAATGTTGAATGGACGAAGAATGCTCTAGTGATCTCAGTAGCGTAGAACTTCTATCAAAAGTGGGGGTCCTTTTCAAATTCTTCTGTTTATCAAAATGTTGAATAGATAAAGATAATTTAAGACTAGCACTATTCAAGGTAGTGTAAGTATGATCGAATGTCTGACTTCTTCTTAAACTTCTTTGTTTGTCAAAAGATTGTATGTCCTGACCAATCTGTTTCAATTTATCCACATTTTCTGTATCCAAACTGGAGACAATTTTCTGTAAAACATCACTCTCTGAAATAATAAAGTTATATAAGTTGATAAATATAATAAACTTTTTCTCAAACAGAGCACTATGTTCAAAAAGAAAGTCATTTTAAGCATATTTGGATCCAATGAAGCCTGTATCATATTTATTTATTGTTATGCATTTTACAAATCTGATGAAATTTAAAAAAAATGAGAGTCAATAGTAGACCTGACGTATAAAATATAGAGTGTCAAAAATAATAGAATATTGGGTTTTCTTAATGAAATTAATTCATCTAACTACATGAACACACTATAACTCACATTACTAACAATATTAATGCCATGAAACACTGAAATTTGAGTTTTTAAATCATTTTTGTATTGGTAAATTAACTGCAAACTGTTTGTCGTGAAAGAAGACACACCTTTTGTTAGGACAGAATAAGTGACCATGTAAATAATAGCTTAGATTTTGCAAAAATGATTGACTGATAAACTGAATGTTCAAGTGAGAGATAAGCTCTACACACAGTTTTAAAGTTGAAGTTGAAATGATAAATATGCAATCAGTTACCATGTGAAGGAGTTGGTGAATCTGCAGTACTATCATTGACAGGTGAGGATGTAGATACAACCTTGGAACCATCAGGGTCACTAGGTAGTATAGTATCTGACACAGTGTGTGATTCACCAGAGATGTCCAGTGATACAGACTGGTCTTTAGAGTGAAATACAGCAGGATGTTCCTTCAATTTCATCTTCAACATATTGAGAATGACAGGATTCTGAAAAGACAACCATACATACACATTGACCAACACCTTGGAAATCAGAAAAAAAATTGTGTCCACTTTGTTTCATCCATTGTACTGTAGGATCTTTTGACTCCACAACTGAATAGCTTTGGACCAAACTCTCCAGTGTAAAAAACAATGTCTTGAGAAAATATTCACTGATTAATTACATTATCATTATTCTTCAGTAAACAATTAGTAAGTGACCAACATTCATTATAGGATTAAAATACCATTTTTTGGTGTTCACACATTTGTAACCCCTGATCAGTCCGCACACATTTAACATAAAGCCCCGAAGGTTCTTGATTCTATTTCTGGACCACTATTGATAACATCGTCTGTCATGTGAGCATTGTTTTCACCTTGTTTATTGTCTACATTAGATTTAGGTTGAAAACAGTCTGTTATCAATTTGGGTACTCATGCAAGTGTGAACGTCTGGGATAAGCCAATCAGAATGCAGGGATTCGCTGAATTTAGAATCATTAATAAATATGAAGACAAATAAACCACAAGGTTATACATACTCTAGCCATGGTGATTGGTGAGGATTGTTGCTTGGTGACGATATCTGGTGTAGCACCATGTTCTAACAGTAACTTCACTACATCAATAGAACCAATACATACTGCATGATGTAACGGTGTATAACCTTCAATATTACACAGATTTACAGTACTTGAATGCTGAAAGTGTAAATATAACCATATTATCTAGGCAATAATATACAGGACGTCACAAACTAAGCACTATCTCAGAAGTGTTTGGCTGGCTGAATTTTGATACATAGAATTAAATGAACATCAACATATTTATAAGCATTGTGTAATTTGTTCTCTTCATTTGAAAAACAGAAGGTTTTTAATAATTATTGTACATTTAAGTAATGAGTTTTTGAAGTGATGCCAGGTTGGAATTTACTTTTGCATTTTGTTCTCGATATTAGAGAATAATTCACTACACAAATTGAAACAACTGAACCAAACGCAAGCAGATATATCATAGATACAGTTTGAAGTTGTGGGGATATAGAGGTCTAGGTGTAGAGTGCCTGACTCCTTATCCAGACGCTGTTGGTTCAAACCCAACCATGAACACTTCTGCAGTCTTCATAATCCTTGAATTATACTAAGAGTACTGTTTAGAATTCCGTGATGCAGTCATCAAGAGTGATTAATTTCATTTGCGATAACTTGTTTCACAATGAATATAAAAAAACAAGGAGTTATTCTAATAAAACAAAACTAAGTATGAACATTTATAATGCTGACCTCTAGTAAGAATCTGACAATATTTGGACAAGCTTTAGCACTAGCAAGATGTAATGGTATCTCTCCATGTTGATCTTGTAGATTTACATTGGCACCACATAATACTAGCTTCTCGACCATCTGAAATATACAGTGAGAATGTGATATACATAATACTAGCTTCTCTACCATCTGAAATATACAGTGAGAATGTGATATACATAATACTAGCTTCTCTACCATCTGAAATATACAGTGAGAATGTGATATACATAATACTAGCTTCTCTACCATCTAAAATATACAGTGAGAATGTGATATACATAATACTACCTTCTCTACCATCTGAAATATACAGTGAGAATGTGATATACATAATACTAGCTTCTCGACCATCTGAAATATACAGTGAGAATGTGATATACATAATACTAGCTTCTCTACCATCTGAAATATACAGTGAGAATGTGATATACATAATACTAGCTTCTCTACCATCTGAAATATACAGTGAGAATGTGATATACATAATACTAGCTTCTCTACCATCTGAAATATACAGTGAGAATGTGATATACATAATACTAGCTTCTCTACCATCTGAAATATACAGTGAGCATGTGATATACATAATACTACCTTCTCTACCATCTAAAATATACAGTGAGCATGTGATATACATAATACTAGCTTCTCTACCATCTGAAATATACAGTGAGCATGTGATATACATAATACTACCTTCTCTACCATCTGAAATATACAGTGAGCATGTGATATACATAATACTAGCTTCTCTACCATCTGAAATATACAGTGAGAATGTGATATACATAATACTAGCTTCTCTACCATCTAAAATATACAGTGAGCATGTGATATACATAATACTAGCTTCTCTACCATCTGAAATATACAGTGAGAATGTGATATACATAATACTAGCTTCTCTACCATCTGAAATATACAGTGAGCATGTGATATACATAATACTAGCTTCTCTACCATCTGAAATATACAGTGAGCATGTGATATACATAATACTAGCTTCTCTACCATCTGAAATATACAGTGAGCATGTGATATACATAATACTAGCTTCTCTACCATCTGAAATATACAGTGAGCATGTGATATACATAATACTAGCTTCTCTACCATCTGAAATATACAGTGAGAATGTGATATACATAATACTAGCTTCTCTACCATCTGAAATATACAGTGAGCATGTGATATACATAATACTAGCTTCTCTACCATCTGAAATATACAGTGAGAATGTGATATACATAATACTAGCTTCTCTACCATCTGAAATATACAGTGAGCATGTGATATACATAATACTAGCTTCTCTACCATCTGAAATATACAGTGAGAATGTGATATACATAATACTAGCTTCTCTACCATCTGAAATATACAGTGAGCATGTGATATACATAATACTAGCTTCTCTACCATCTGAAATATACAGTGAGAATGTGATATACATAATACTAGCTTCTCTACCATCTGAAATATACAGTGAGCATGTGATATACATAATACTAGCTTCTCTACCATCTGAAATATACAGTGAGAATGTGATATACATAATACTAGCTTCTCTACCATCTGAAATATACAGTGAGAATGTGATATACATAATACTAGCTTCTCTACCATCTGAAATATACAGTGAGAATGTGATATACATAATACTAGCTTCTCTACCATCTGAAATATACAGTGAGCATGTGATATACATAATACTAGCTTCTCTACCATCTGAAATATACAGTGAGAATGTGATATACATAATACTAGCTTCTCTACCATCTGAAATATACAGTGAGAATGTGATATACATAATACTAGCTTCTCTACCATCTGAAATATACAGTGAGAATGTGATATACATAATACTAGCTTCTCTACCATCTGAAATATACAGTGAGAATGTGATATACATAATACTAGCTTCTCTACCATCTGAAATATACAGTGAGCATGTGATATACATAATACTAGCTTCTCTACCATCTGAAATATACAGTGAGAATGTGATATACATAATACTAGCTTCTCTACCATCTGAAATATACAGTGAGAATGTGATATACATAATACTAGCTTCTCTACCATCTGAAATATACAGTGAGAATGTGATATACATAATACTAGCTTCTCTACCATCTGAAATATACAGTGAGCATGTGATATACATAATACTAGCTTCTCTACCATCTGAAATATACAGTGAGAATGTGATATACATAATACTAGCTTCTCTACCATCTGAAATATACAGTGAGCATGTGATATACATAATACTAGCTTCTCTACCATCTGAAATATACAGTGAGAATGTGATATACATAATACTAGCTTCTCTACCATCTGAAATATACAGTGAGCATGTGATATACATAATACTAGCTTCTCTACCATCTGAAATATACAGTGAGAATGTGATATACATAATACTAGCTTCTCTACCATCTGAAATATACAGTGAGAATGTGATATACATAATACTAGCTTCTCTACCATCTGAAATATACAGTGAGAATGTGATATACATAATACTAGCTTCTCTACCATCTGAAATATACAGTGAGAATGTGATATACATAATACTAGCTTCTCTACCATCTGAAATATACAGTGAGAATGTGATATACATAATACTAGCTTCTCTACCATCTGAAATATACAGTGAGAATGTGATATACATAATACTAGCTTCTCTACCATCTGAAATATACAGTGAGAATGTGATATACATAATACTAGCTTCTCTACCATCTGAAATATACAGTGAGAATGTGATATACATAATACTAGCTTCTCTACCATCTGAAATATACAGTGAGAATGTGATATACATAATCAATTACAATACTGGATACTTACTGTAACACAGACATTCAAAAATTCATTATTTCAACATCGTAAATTCACATTCTTGAATTAATGTATTCATGATTTCAACTTCACAAATTTACAATTTCAACCTCACAAATTAATGACTTCAACTTCAAGAATTCACGATTTCAACTTTATAATTTAAACTGCATGAATTCTATATTTCCTAGGAAATAAATTAAGAGTGAATGTCACCACCACTCTTTCTTAGAAAACAGTATTAACCATACAATGATCTCAAGTATTTTGACATTACCTCCAAATGATTATGGTAACAAGCTAGATGAAGGGCTGAGACCCGTTTACGTGTCTGTACGTTCGCAAAAGCTCCTTTCTTCAACAAAAGATCAAGCACTTCCATGTTGTTCTCTGTCACAGCTTTATGCAAGGGAGACCATCCTTGGTGATTACGACAGTTTACGTCTATCGAATTTATAGATGAATGCTAAAAACAATAATAAATATGTTAATGATTTATGTATGAGGAATAATGTGCATTTACACTGTGTGTCAACCGTTTATTCAAATTCCAAAGAAGTATTTGTAAAGAAATAATCCTATGGATTTAAAAGAATATTACAAATCTGTGATCTCTTTGAGACACCACTGTAATCTACTCATTTGTTTAAGATGATTTGTTTACAAAAGAAACTTCATTTATTAACCCTTATTTCTCGCTTCAACCAGATTCCTGTTTGTGTCTATGTTATTTAAAGGGAGGTAACTAAATATGATAAACTCTTGCATATCTAAATATTAGTACCAGGAAATCTAGAATACATAAACAGAGAATGGGCGCTCATACGCTATAATTGAAATGTTTCTAAAATTTAATCAACACAACAAAGTCTTTGACAGCCTTGAGAGAAACGATGCGCTGCAATGCTGCCTGGTACTTAGAATGTTGGTTATTTTGTTTTAATTTCAATGAAAATACTTCAAGCACCCTTTCCAAACAAAATAAATTACAATTACAAAGAGCCAATCACTATTATGCCCTGATAATAGTGCAAAGTTACAAAGTAACAGATTTGACAAAACACCTTATTGAACTTTCATGACCATATAACACAACTATCAACATTAAGGTATTTTTAAATAATTTCAAAAAATTATACTTGACCTGAGATAAAACTCTGAAAGAGAAGTTTTGTGAAACCAGTGTGTGGCTAGTTATAGAACATTCCAATAACAATGTACCCACATATAAACATAGCATAGCTTTACAGTAGATCTGTATAATGCCTTGATAAATCTACCAGCTACAGACTTCTACAGGCCATAGGCCCTATTTAATCCCCAAGTCCAACAGGCCAGGACCACACAGAGACGGGCTATACAGGCACCCCTATGGGTTCAAGAATCTAAGAAAATTTGTGCGTGCCAGCACATCATGCCCTGTAAATTTGAGAGCCCATGGGTAATCTAACCACTGCGGATCAGGACCTAAACTGAAACTGACACAGATAAACAAGAAAAAGAGGTAAATTGAATAACAATTGTTTGGCTTTCACTTTAATATACACAATGTAAAAATGTGGAACTGCCACACCAGACCCCCCCCCCCCCCCTCAACCTAATAAAGCAGAAACAAAATCAATGCAACATGCTTAACATAGAGGAATACATGCAAGGAGACATGGACATTTTGTACTGTCCACCTAAACTCTGACAGTTTCATATAGTATAGATAGCATATTAAGATAGTGACAGTTACTTAAGGAAAAGCTTAATGCACAAATCACAAACTTGCCATGTAGCACAGATTAGGGAAACAAGAGAAATTCTTTGCTTTAAGGATAATACTAAGGGTTACCATCAGATCGTCTCTAAGATCATGCAATTAACTGGAGTGAGATCATTCACAAACATGCACCTTACCAGTGCTGGGTTTACATTCCACAATAATATCTACATGAAACACAAAATGGGGTTACAACTAACATGACATATAGCAACAAATATTATGATATATATCACCAGCAATGCCCAGATAAAACAATGCACAGTTTCTACTAAGTGCAAAATTAAATGAAGCAATACAACTTTTCATATCACTGGATTACAAAAAAAAATTTGTTTTCACAACCGTATTATTAAAGCCAGTACCGGCATATGTATTCGATTGTCAAGTTGACATAAATAATAGTTTCTCAAATATGATTTTGTTGGTACGACAATGGTAACAACCATTCAAGGTTTATCAAAAAAAGCATATCATAAAAATGTAATTATTAGAGTCAGACATAACCTACATATGTAATGGTACTTACTTCTGTGAATTAAGGGCAGTGGTATAAGGTGTAGGCTGCTCAACCTGGGAGTTGTGGGTTTGAACAGACAGATAAAGCAGACTCGATTGATTCTGGTGAGCATAATGCTTTCATCTCAGCCAAGCACAAACATGTTGGAATGTACTTATATTGCTACCACAGAAATCCATTTACTTGTAATTACGACATGAACCAATTGATTTATCCATTCATATTCTTTATTTGAAATGATCTTACTAAAGACATCATTGCATACAAATAAGGTTGCTTCCCAAAAATGTCCAGTCTGAACTCTACAGTTAGTTTTTCTATAAAGTTTAAAACCAGTCTGTGCTGTCCCTACAAACTTTCAAATGGCAGTATATACATGTAATCTAAAATGCTCTAAAATTAGTCACTACGCAAGCATCAATTCATTGTCCTGTATGAACAAAATGCTTACCTTCTGTATATGCTGACATTTCTCACACTGACATAGTGGATGACATAAACTGGCCGCTATGTGTCCAGACGCCACAGGCGATGTTGGTGTCGGACTGTCGTCTGCTGAACTTGGTGAGTCAACCCAACCGAAGTAATACTTTACCTGTAAACATAACACACCCTACAGATGTAACAATGAAGCAAACAGTTGTCTTATGACCAGTACTCTTTATATTAAGTTAACAATAGATATTACATTCTATGACATTTTTACCATCATTTCAGTTACTGTAAATCAGGTTTTTTCGTGACAACATCATAATTTTCATATATTTGTGATCTGTGAATCTGTGAAGAAATATGTATAAAGAAACAGTGGTATCAAGTTTTACAATAAAGGCAGCTAAGCTGCTTTTTGACGAAAGCGACATTATGTATTAATTCTTTCATGAAGCAGGGGTGGAGGTCCGATTACTTTGAATGCATTATCTTCAGTCAAACTTTCACCAAGCACATATATCTCATCCCTAGTGTGAACCAGTGATGTTCATATTGTCAGCCAAACTTTCACCAAGCACATATATCTCATCCCTAGTGTGAACCAGTGATGTTCATATTGTCAGTCAAACTTTCACCAAGCACATATATCTCATCCCTAGTGTGAACCAGTGATGTTCCTATTGTCAGTCAAACTTTCACCAAGCACATATATCTCATCCCTAGTGTGAACCAGTGATGTTCATATTGTCAGTCAAACTTTCACCAAGCACATATATCTCATCCCTAGTGTGAACCAGTGATGTTCATATTGTCAGTCAAACTTTCACCAAGCACATATATCTCATCCCTAGTGTGAACCAGTGATGTTCATATTGTCAGTCAAACTTTCACCAAGCACATATATCTCATCCCTAGTATGAACCAGTGATGTTCATATTGTCAGTCAAACTTTCACCATGCACATATATCTCATCCCTAGTGTGAACCAGTGATGTTCATATTGTCAGCCAAACTTTCACCAAGCACATATATCTCATCCCTAGTGTGAACCAGTGATGTTCATATTGTCAGTCAAACTTTCACCTAGCACATATATCTCATCCCTAGTGTGAACCAGTGATGTTCATATTGTCAGTCAAACTTTCACCTAGCACATATATCTCATCCCTAGTATGAACCAGTGATGTTCATATTGTCAGTCAAACTTTCACCAAGCACATATATCTCATCCCTAGTGTGAACCAGTGATGTTCATATTGTCAGCCAAACTTTCACCAAGCACATATATCTCATCCCTAGTGTGAACCAGTGATGTTCATATTGTCAGCCAAACTTTCACCAAGCACATATATCTCATCCCTAGTGTGAACCAGTGATGTTCATATTGTCACTCAAATGATCTTCAGACTGAACAAACTATGCAGACTTGTAACTCAGGAAGCAATCTAAATCACTACATTGTATATTGTTGAGTATAAAACACAAAATATGGGAAAAACTTTCCTAATAAACACAATTAGTATTTTTCTTTGAATAACTTAATAATGTATATTTCTACTTACTAATGGTAAGTCTTTATTAGCAATAGCTTTAAACAATCGTTCAATCTGCTTTGCATTCCCATTATCAAGGGAGGCAACTGCTGGTATGGTTGGTGACATCATTTGACTGCTAGAGTTGTCTAACATTTGTATAGATGATTTGACGGAAATGACATCCACAATTTGAAATCCAAGATGTGACTACAAAAGATTAAATCATCAATTACTATATAAACTAAATACCGATGTAGATTACCTCCATCATGAATACTAACTCAAACAATCATAACCTGGAATGTTTTAACAGCTGACAAGATAAAATTATGCTTAACATAACACAGTCTGGTAACAAGGTTTCATACAATAAACATGTAAGGCAATTATTTAGAAAAAAACCCACACACAATTGATTATATTTTTATAGTAAATGTCTGAGTTATTTAAAAAACACACAGTAATTAATAGTTAAAGGCTGGACATAAGCAACTTAATGGAACCTGATGGACAGACACAAGTCAATAATTCTTGATAACAAAATGCGATTAAACATCCACCAATTTATCAATGGTTCTACAGTAGAAAACCCACTACATACCTTATCATGAGTTGTCTTTGTAGAGGAATCAGGGGTAGGCTGGGAGGGGGAAGGAAAGCTAGGATTTCGTTGAGTATTAGGAACACAGGTAACTGGCAAATGATTTGGTATCTATAAAAACAAATACAAGAATAGTAATGAAACACATGTATGGAAAATAATACAAAGGTACGCAGCAATTGAATACATGGGTTAAATATTAAATACATGTAAATATTATACTCCCATAACAGACTTGAAGTGCATTAAATGTTCATGTCATACTGTGCTTATAATAGGCCATCCTAAATGAATTCTTTAATTGCAGTATCTTGACCTGCGTTATATGAGGAAGGTCAGTGGGTCGATTATTTTGTTTTAGATTTAAGGCTAATTTCTATAGTAGTATGAAGTATATATTCAGTCTTTGTGCCTCTTGTATATGTATCAATATTCTGACCAATATGGAAACATTCGTTAAGATACATTGATCTAGCCTTAAATACAGGTATTCAACAGTTATCAGTATTCTATAGCTATTGAGTACCAAAACACAGCCTTCATTGGGACAGTGACTACAAGGGGAGTTCAGACAACAAATATATACTAACACGTACCACAGGATGATTGACAATCATTGGTGGAGGATCCTTCATTATTCGTACTAATTCTTTCTTGATGTCTGGATTCTGAGCAACATTAAATGGTGTCTGACGTTTCCTATTCCGGATACGAGGGTCTGCCTCAGATTCCAGTAGAAAATTTACAATTCCATCTGAAATGCAGCATAAAAACATTTTATTGAAAGTATCTTGCTCTGATTTCAAACAATACTTAAGCATGAAGTCAGTAACTGTCTTAGATATATCAATCAACTGTTTCAGCATGTGCAATCGAAAAGTATCTTTTATCTGTCTTAAAAGATATTTATAAATAAATGATTAAAAAAGGAGAAATATTGCAAATTGTCCTCTTTCGATAAATTCATATAAACAAAATTTCTAACATCAAAACATAGGTTTTAAGAAAAAATAATTTGATAGCCAGTTAAACTTAGTCAGACTTGTTTAGTAAAAACTTAGTATTTTTGTGAAATCGGGGCCTGATCTATGGTTATGAAACTGAGTATGGTGACAAGTCTCAGAATTCCACATTGTTTTTGCTCAATTTTAAGACAGGGCTCAGAAACAATAAATTATCTTTGCTCAATTTTAAGACAGGGCTCAGAAACAATAAATTATCTTTGCTCAATTTTAAGACAGGGCTCAGAAACAATAAATTATCTTTGCTCAATTTTAAGACAGGGCTCAGAAACAATAAATTATCTTTGCTCAATTTTAAGACAGGACTCAGAAACAATACATTAACAGTCAGTTTGATCATCTTAGGGACAGGGCAGTAAACTGAACTCTAATGTAATCAGGCCATAATGTTTACTCAAACTCTTATATCAATAACTTTCAATGACTGGTTCCTGGGTTTCTAACCAGAACTTTTACAAAATTCAGGAATTGTGACGACAGTGGAAGAACCTAATTCATGGCTGGATTGGATACCACAAGCTCCAGATCAGGGGTCTAGTTCCCCATTTGAGTATCTGGTACCCCTGAGAGTGTCTGGTACCCCATGTGAATGTCTGGAACCTCTGAGAGTGTCTGGTACCCCTGAGAGTGTCTGGTACCCCATGTGAGTGTCTGTTACCCCCGAGAGTGTCTGGTGCCCCTGTGAGCATCTAGTACCACTGTGAGTGTCTGGTACCCCTGTGAGTGTCTGGTACCCCTGTGAGTGTCTGGTGCCCCTGCGAGTGTCTGGTGCCCCTGTGAGTGTCTGGTACCCCTGTGAGTGTCTGGTATCCCTATGAGTGTCTGGTACCCCATGTGAGTGTCTGGTACCCCTGTGAGTGTCTGGTACCCCTGAGAGTGTCTGGTACCCCTGTGAGTGTCTGGTACCCCTGTGAGTGTCTGGTACCCCATGTGAGTGTCTGGTATCCCTATGAGTGTCTGGTACCCCTGAGAGTGTCTGGTACCCCATGCGAGTGTCTGGTACCCCACGCGAGTGTCTGGTACCCCATGCGAGTGTCTGGTACCCGTTTTGATTGTCTGGTATCCCATGTGAGTGTCTGGTACCCCTGTGAGTGTCTGGTACCCCTGTGAGTGTCTGGTACCCCTGTGAGTCCTCCGTAATACATCAAATTTGGTAGATAAAGAAACAACAAACTAAGCCATTTTTTAAAACATCAGCAAAAAAAGTCTTTAAACCTAATTCACAACTCACCATATCCCCATTTTGCAGCCAAATGAAGCGGTGTATCTCCCATATCATTCCGCGCATTTACATTCAACTTGTTCTTCAGTATATCAAGAAATAGTATGGCTTTAACACACTAAAATAAGAAATGATAATCAAATGACAATTAAAGATGTTTTCACGCAAGTTGATGTAATAGAATGGATACATTGTCTTTTGCCTAATATGCCTACAGTTGGGACACTAATTGACATTTTTAATTGGTGCAGGTTTAACAAAAACATGGTAATAAACATCACTGTAAAGTATCATTTAGTATCATGCCGTTATCAGAATAAAAGAAAATAAAAGAGAAAGATTTAAGTTTTGAGTGAAGTCCGACATTTACAGCAAACAATTTATTCAAGTCACTCTCTATCGAAATTTAACACAATATATATGACAACACAACAATTTGAATGGTAAATAATAGGGATGCAACATCATTCCATTCATTCGAAAGTTGATGGTATTATTTTTTAGCATGGCAACAAATTTACACATACAGTAAAACCTCACTTAAAGAACACCTCAATAAAAGGACCATCTCAATCTTAAGACCAAATATTTCAAGTCCATTATCACTGTTGATTCAACCTCAATATTAGGACCACCTCAATAAAAATTACCAGTTTTGAAGGGTCCCAAGGGTGGTCTTATTATTGAGGTTTTACTGCGCATTAAAGCTATATGGATGACAATGAAGTAAAATTATCGATGGTCAAGTCATGGGGTGCGCTGAGCATCAATATTTGGCATACTTCCTCTCCTAGTATGAAAATACGCCAATAAGGCATACCAGCCTTACAAAGTAACCTATGAATATACCATCAACAATTCTCATTCTTCACATTGAAGGTAAATATTGTACACTCACGTCTTCATGTCCATTCTTAGCACACAAATGTAGCGGAGTATTGCCTTCGTTCTCTACCGTACCAATATCAGCACCAAAATGCACCAACAGTAACTGAACAAACAAGAAAGATATTTACTGTACATAACTAATACTTTATCAGGAATATCATGGAGCCAGAGTTTGTTAGTTAAATATTTTATGAAATGATTTTTAAACTAGCACACAAAGTTATTTTCAATGATAATAGAACTCCATTTTTTTCTTCAGTTTTTTAATTAACACCTAAATGTGGTGTTTTACTGATCTTATATATATATATTGATTCCGCCTGCTTATATAAGTAAGGTACTGAAGCATGCCACTGTTAACTTATTGATTGAATCTGTTAAAATCCGTAGAGACGTTTATAATCTGAATAAATCTATCAATATGTGGTCATGTCAAAAAAAGCATAACATCTACTCACAATAATATTCTGATAACCTTTCTGACAAGCTAGATGTAAGGGTGTACAGCCAAGGTAATCTGTGGCATCAATCAGACATCCATGTTTAGCCAGTATGTCAATCAATGAAGCCTGGCCATGAAATGCTGCTATATGTAATGCTGAAATAAAATATACATACTTGTATCATATGATGCTTCACACCTTGTGTTTCAGCCATTTCTTACAATACTTCATTATAAGTCGGACCATCAGTTAACCTAGTACCTATGTTCCTCCCTCACACTGACAACTTCCCTACGTTAATCAAAGATGGATGACTAACATTTCTTAATGTAATACCATCTTTTCTGACTAAAAATACATGATACTGGCCCTTAAAGAGAATGCCCATGTCACACTTCACCTTTATAGGAGAATCTATGAATACTAACCAAATATTTCTTGCATTATAGTCTGAAATAATATTTTTGGCTGAACAATTAACATGTCCATTAACTTCAATAACAAAACGAAACATGTTAGCCTTAGTACCCACCGAAACTGAGTTGAAAGGTTCATATAAGCTTGTATTCTGTTCCAAAGCTGACAAACCCTCTTTATTCTGTGAAAAGTCCAGCTTACTGGGATATCTAGTGACAGCCCATAAGCACAGACTAAAGCACTACCACTGTGGTCAACTTTTCATGTTGTTTTTTATGTTTGCTCTACTAAAGCAATTTACACAAACCTGTCCTTCCTAAATTGTCATCCCTAGCTATAGATGATATAGCTCCTGAATTCTGTGTACTTTTAACCGTGATCTCAGAACATTTTTCACACGTACATAGAGGATGACAGAGTTTGGATGAAACATCATCTGTAGTAGGACTTGTTTTCTTCAGCATCAGACTGACTGCAGCTTCATCTCCAAACTGCACATACTGTAGAAACAAAACAAACAAAGTGCCAGTTCTACGGTGACTCATTTTTATTTATCAATCACATCGACTGTCTATAACGGGTAGGAAGGTTTTAGTGTTGTTTGCCCACAAATTAAACAATTCAAGGGTGATAGCGAAGCATACCTATCTGATTCTATACATGCCTTTATCTCATTGGAACAACAACATTTTGATATGCGTTAAAAATGTTCCAATGATTTGTCCGTTGTCGTGCCAATGAGTCCAAAATGGACGTGAATGGTGAGTGTGGTCTTATTTTTTCCCCTATAGAAGTTTATACATGTAAAATTAAAAAATCGGGGAATGTAGTTACACATAGGATTGTTTATACCTTGTGTTAAATGTAAAAGTTGGGAACAAATACCAAAACCCGATCGTCTAGCACAACTTTCCAAAGCTCATTGTTGACATCGGCGAAATCTTGTTATTTATGAAAAGTGGTTATGCTCTCTGTATTTTACCACATCAACGGCACATGTACAGCTTTACATTGTCTGTATACGAACTTTAGAAACATTTGTGGTTCCTCATGTAACATTACTAAGCTGAAGTAGTTTCAAAAAATGAAATATTGTTGTGGAAGAGCAATGACGTTTCATTGGTTAATATTTCATCTTATGTTTTTAAACTACTTCAGTTTTCCCTGGTTGTTGGTTGTAATAATGATACATGAGGAACCACCACAGCTCATTGGAGCAAGCACTTGCTTATTGGAGCCACAACTGGCAAAAAATGGAGTGTAGTGCATCTGTGAGCTAAATTTTAGTCTGGAAAAATACTTTGTAGCAAATACCACATCACTAAATCTTTGTATTAAATCAGCAATAATTCTACTTTTTACAACAATAACCTGGAAACTACAGTCATATGATCTCAACATTCACAATGTCATGACAAAGTAAGAATACAATTTACTTACTTGAAAGAATTTTTCTTTGCTCGATGTTGAGCTTCCAGAAGCTTGCCTGCTGTATGCTGTATCCTTCCTGGTAGGTTTCACTTCCTGAAATGTAACAAAAGATAACATATTTTGTGTGACATAATCAGTCTTCCAAGGATTCTTACAAAGATAATGTGATTTTCCATGTTTTGTACCATTAAATTAGCTATGTATGTACCATATTGACATAGCCAGCCATCCATGGACTCTGACAATGAGAGATAAGGCTGTTACATGGCATGGCTCTGCCGGTTACCATAAGAAATGCTAAAAGTTTGGATGTTTTCAAAAGATCATTAAAAACACATTTGTTCGTTAATATCTATGGAAATTAACTTTGCATTGGAAAACAAGCTGTTGTAAGACTGTGCAATAGAAGTTATTTTATAAGTTCTTTACTGTTCATTATAAAATTTAGGATCTATATTTTAGTATATATAGTCAAACCGGATTCTAGTTAACGTCCTCTTTTAATTTTAATGCTGATATTTTAGGGGGACAACAAAGTTTAACAGATAGAATATATTACAGAACAAGACAAACGGTCAGTTTTAATAGGCTGAAAGTGGGGGGGGGGGGAGAACATGAATATTAACACTATCATATATGTTTTTCTGTAAGCATATGACCACTATCATATATGTTTCCTGTAAGCATATGACAATCACCTCAGACATGGGCAAATTTGGAATCAGTGGTGGGATACAATGTGAAAATTAATACAATGAAGAATGAAATATTACCTTCACATTACCAGACTTGATATAGTCCAATGCAGCTTCTGTTGTGGCAAGGTAAAAACTGAAATCAGGTACAACAGATATAACTGACTAATCTCTAAGTTAAAACAGAATTGTGTCTATAACTTTGACATTTTTGCAAGATAACTTTTTTCAGTAAGGTTATTGTTTTTACCAAGGTGTGCAAAATGTCGATTTTCCTCCACATGTGGAGAAGTTGCCGGCTCCTTGTGGAAGGGTAAGTTAGTACTGGTAAGAATTCAGTCCAGGAAAAACTGGGTAGGTGAACCGGCCGCCGTATATAACTGAAATATCGTTGAGAAACTGCGTTAAACCCGATGAAACAAACAAACAAACAAACAAGGTGTGCACCATTGAAAACACAATACATTACAAATTTAGTAAAATACCTCTTCATACACAAGACACTCTCAAATTGTGTCAAAAGTTGTCTAAAATTCCATTGTGGATGACAGCTAATAAATCGTGATGTGAAAAAATTAAACCTTACATAGACTCCAAGGGTAAGTTTGTCAAGTCCTTTTTAAAAGAAATACCTCTTGTGGTAAGTCAATATTAAAGTCTTCTCCTCGGAAAAGGAAAAATAAATCAGAACAATTAAACTAACAGTAATTATTGAATGTATATACCTGAATTCTTCAGTCTCGGAGACTTTTACTATTTGGAAATACCTCATATACGTCAGATTGGCCATCCTAAATAATATATTACATTATGGAATCTCAAGTATAGAAACTTAATAATTTTTACAAAAACAAGAACAACTTCTGTATTTTACAAAATCCTGCAATGGGACATACATACATGTATAGATATAAAATTTTGTAGTTAATCAATTCCCTACACAAAATAAAATGATGTATAATACTTAATGTTTGGTTAACAGTTTCTTGTAATTTATCCATATGGCATGTCAACTACCGTTAGTAGGACAACTTTTATACAAATTCAGCCAATCTATGGTAGTAACTTTCAGTTCATAGGAATCGAATGGAAGCAGAAAAAGCTTTACAAGACTTACCAGTTAGGGATTTGTGATTTTATTATAAGATAGATCAGCAGAGGTAACAGATCATCCGATGTCATCACTAGGTCTGAAATAATGCATCAATTTCATGTGTTTTCTTAAATACAAACTTCACATAAATTCATGAAAATCATTAAGTATGAACAAATAAATAAAGACTTCTTGAATGCTTCATTAAATTATACTACTTATATTTCAACTTGAAGGAACTAAGTGAAAAACTATATTGTATAAATTACACTTTGCCCACTCTTGAACATCTTAAATAGTTTGAATATTGGCCATAAGTCCATCTCAAACTGGTAACCACTGTATACCTGGTCAATATAGGACATTCAATCCACTGTATACCTGGTCAACATAGGACATTCAATCAACTGTATACCTGGTCAACATAGGACATTCAATCCACTGTATACCTGGTCAATATAGGACATTCAATCAACTGTATACCTGGTCAACATAGGACATTCAATCCACTGTATACCTGGTCAATATAGGACATTCAATCCACTGTATACCTGGTCAACACAGGACATTCAATCCACTGTATACCTGGTCAACACAGGACATTCAATCCACTGTATACCTGGTCAACACAGGACATTCAATCCACTGTATACCTGGTCAACATAGGACATTCAATCCACTGTATACCTGGTCAACATAGGACATTCAATCCACTGTATACCTGGTCAACACAGGACATTCAATCCACTGTATACCTGGTCAACATAGGACATTCAATCCACTGTATACCTGGTCAACATAGGACATTCAATCCACTGTATACCTGGTCAACATAGGACATTCAATCCACTGTATACCTGGTCAACATAGGACATTCAATCCACTGTATACCTGGTCAACATAGGACATTCAATCTGAGTATCATACAATATCTCAAACAATGCAAACTGTACAAGCCTTGTATGTACAACATTAATCACACAAGGAGACGGTAGAATTAACTTACACAAATTAAATTAATTTCTAAACTCACCTTCATTTTCTTGTGTCTTGAATAAAGGTTTTGTCAAGGCAGTCACCACTCTCTTAAGGCAGAAAGTACGACCCAGAGGAGTACTGTATTGATTTAAGCGAGCTAATTCCTTCCTTGCCATCGGCAAATTCTCCTCAAATTCATGACGAACTTCAAGATGATGCAGTCTAATATCACCAAGATTTCTTGTCATTTTGTTAACAAGTGCATCAGCAGACTTCACAGAAGCACTTATTGTGGAAAACAAGTGTTTATGAACAGCGTTCATCACATAGGTCTGTAAACAAGTATAATGCAGTGAGACCAGACATGGCACAAAACTGGATATTGAAATCTTTACTAAACAAGTCCACCCTGTTAGCTCATTCGGCAGAGGACTGAGCTGTCACCAAGAGGTCTAGGTTAGATTCCCAGCCAAGGCAGGTTAAATCCTACCATGGCATTTGGCTGCAGTAATTTGTCCTCCACCTTTGCCTCATGTGGAGAAGGCAAGTTAGTACTGGTTGAGAATAAATTCCCAGAACACTGGCTAGGTCAACTGACCATATATAACTGAATTTTTTTTTGAAAAATTCACAAACAAACGTATGCTTTAGAGCTGTACTTTGTAATCATTCAATTATTAACCTTTAGACAAGGGGAGTAATAGTGTAGTACATAATTTGTCAGCCACCCAATCCCTCATCAGGACAACTTCTCTTCACTAGACACCTGTACTGGTTTTCAAAGAAGTAGACTCAATAGTGATTTAAATAATGCTTCCATCACAATCAAATTTAAGTCAACTGGTATATTTACATAACTTGATAAATCATCAGTATTAAGTCACACGTAGCTATATTTCATATCTTTTGCATTGATCATGAAACAAGTTCACAATTTATTTAATTCATTTTTGATGACTTTTTCTTGGGTTTCTAATCAAAACTTGTGCCATATTTAGAGATTATCAAGTATGTGGTTAAACCTTGACCAAGGCAGGATTTGAACTCAATACCTTCATGTTAAGAGTCAGATGGTCTACCCCTTGACCACTGTGCCACCCTGTCACAATGCTGATCACCAGAAAGTGTCTTCAAAATATTAAGACAAGAACTGGTGATGACACATATAGGCACATATTATGTGATATTTAACCCTAAATCAAACACAGCACAAGTGGTAAAATGCTACATTGTCCTTCAACAAATTAACTAGATGCCATTTGATATTAATCAATAATATACATTTATAACCATGGTAACAAGCAAACAGATAACCACATACCTCTACAGCAATTCTCAAACTTGCCAAATACAGGTCATTCTCGTTCACTTGTTTCTTCTGAAAATTGTGAAGGAATAACATTAGCCACATAAAAAGTATTTTGTGGCTTGTTTCGCATTCATGAACAGTGACATGTATTGTAAAAAATATGTCCTTGTAGAATGCTAAATATTTGAATTTATAAACCAATTACATAAAACAGAGAAATTTGTCAAGGTTTAGAATAATTATGAGCGGATTTTAAGCAATAATATCTGTATAAACTATACATATATATATTCTGAACATATGGCTTATAGTGAGACTCACCAGATTTTTATCTTTAAGCACGATCTGCATGGCTTTGGTCACGTGAGATGATACAATGTCCTGTGAAGAGTATAAGCATTCTAACATAAGAAACAAAATAAAAAAAGAGGGCCATGATGGCCCTTATATCGCTCACCTGAATACACTGCAATGTTTTTTTACCGAACTTAATAATTTATGCAATCTTTTAAGAGGACAACTAGACAATGCTTAACACCAAATATCAAAGCTCTAGACCTTATGGTTTTTGCACAAGAAGATTTTCAAAGTTTTCACTTCTAAAATCTATTATCAGCTCCCGTGACCTACTTATGAACAGACCAAAATTATCTATGTAACTTTGGAAGAGGACCACCTAAGGATCTTTCCTGTAAATTTTTGTCAAAATCCATTCAGGGGTTTAAGAGGAGATAACGTTTATATTTTCCACCTTATACATATAGGAAACAAGACCCTCCCCCCGACAGCCAGGTTTTTCAACAGATTTTAATGATTTATGCAATCTTGTAAGAGGACCACTAGACAAGGCTACACAAAGCTCTAGGCCTTATGGTTTGGGACAAGAAGATTTTTAAAGTTTACACTTTTAAAATATTTTTTTAGCTCAAGTGACCTACTTATGCAACAGACCGGAACAAGTTATATAACTTCGAAAGAGGACCACCTAAGGATCATTCGTGTGAAGTTTGGTCAAAATCCATTGAGTGGTGTAGGAGGAGATGTTGTTTATAGTTTCCACTATATGCATATAGGGAACAAGCCCCGCCCCCTAGCAGCCATGTTTTATGACAGAACTTAATAATTTATGCAATCTTGTAAGAGGACCATTAGACAATGCTACACACCAAATATCAAAGCTCTAGACCTTATGGTTTGGGACAAGAAGTTTTTCAAAGTTTACACTTTTAAAATCTATTTTTAGCTCCTGTGACCTTTTTATGCAGCGGACCAGAACGATTTATGCAACTTTGAAAGAGGCCCACCCAAGGATCATTCCTGTGAAATTTGAATAAAATCCATTCAGTTGTATAGGAGATGTTGTTTAAAAGAAAATGTTGACGCATGACGCACACTAATTATAATTCAGAAATACTGTTATAGCACCCGACTGGCTTAATAGGGGCAGCACAACACATGAGGTATTAGTGGCTCAAATGTTGTTAATGATGAAATAACATGTGTATGACATCAAAAACTCATTTCTCTCCAAACAAAATTATTCTGAAAACAAAGGTAGGCTCTTGCAAGGTGATAGTAATGATATTGGAACATATGTTGTGATAAATTTACTCTCAGTGATAGATTTTGTCTACAAAGAAAATGCCCATAATGTACACATCTTGTAACCTGACCAGGAACCATAATGTACACATCTTGTAACCTGACCAGGAACCATAATGTACACATCTTGTAACCTGATCAGGAACCATAATGTACACATCTTGTAACCTGACCAGGAACCATAATGTACACATCTTGTAACCTGACCAGGAACCATAATGTACACATCTTGTAACCTGACCAGGAACCATAATGTACACATCTTGTAACCTGACCAGCAGGAACCATAATGTACACATCTTGTAACCTGACCAGGAACCATAATGTACACATCTTGTTACCTGACCAGGAACCATAATGTACACATCTTGTAACCTGACCAGGAACCATAGACCAAAATGTCTCGTCAGATTTATGTCCATTGATAATTGACATCATTCTGAACATTTTTCGTACCACAACCAGAATTATCTCAATACTTTCAACATTTAAACTGTACATCAGTTCACTCAAACGTGATCTACATGCTTAATTCTTTCATGGTTAAAAGACATCTTACATGCTCAAGTTGTCTGTCTCCTACAACTAACAGACTTATAAGGAAAAGTCCACAAACACAAATCAATATATAAAAAAACCATAAGTGGAGTGGATATGGAGATGGTCGCTCAACCCGAGATAGTGGGTTTGAGTCCCACAAAGATAGATATATACAGTAAAACCTCAATAAAAAGACCACCTTTGGGACCCTTGAGAACTGGTCTTCTTATTGAGGTGGTCTTAATATTGAAGTTGAATAAAGAGCAAAACAGTGAAAATGGTCTTCAAAATTGTGTTCTTAATTTTGAGGTGGTCTTATTATTGAGGTGGTCTTTAGGTGAGGTTTTACAATATCTATATTATTACTAAACACTACATACAGCAAGATCAGATATATTGTCTCCTGTTCCTTCAAACCTCTGATATTCTCCACAAAATATCTTCAATGCTTTATCTAGACTGTCACGTGTCTTGCTACTGCCTAAATTATAAAATATATACCAGGTTTATACCAGAAATACAATACACGTATATCAAAAAAATTTAATTGAATTTTTTTGCTCCAATTTATAATATAGGAAACATAAAGCATAAGTGAATTGCGAAAATAATTTTATTTCAAACATAATTTTACCAGTATTATCTTTAGATTATTTATGTTTCATTTTTAAATCACCACTATCATTAATCACAGCCTATCAGGTAAAAATATCAGTCACTAAACGACAGTATGTCATACCTTGATTTCCCCACAGAATCTTGATACATTCTTCATATGTGGCTGGTGGACGACTCAGGTCAGAGTCAACACCAGAATTATCTGACGACTCTAGCAAAGCAAGAACTGCATTTTTCATAGCATGTCAATTGTGAAATATATTTCGTTACACAAAATTATTATTCATGATGATTCAACCATCAATAACAAACTTCCTGGTTCTGGTTTGTAGAGGTAAAAACAACCAGGCTTTTTTACTACTTGATAAAATACTTTTGTACATAACACAAATCAGATAATTATGTCCATGGATTTCAGCTACACCCACTTCTCTGTCTTAGCCTGTCTAGTGGTCTAGATATTTCTTACAATGGATGTCATTTTTTTTTAAATTCAAACTATGAGAAAATGCTATTCAATACATCATATCAAACCACACATTCATTATTTATCAGATTGTGCGTGAAATGTAACACAATCTACAATTTTTGCACAATGCCTGATCAGATTTTCGCATCAGTTTCTTATTTGCCCTTTATTCAGAGGAAATGCTTCCGACATTTTCACACAAATTTAACAAAGATAAAATGTGCGCTAGCAGACCTACTCAAGTATATACACAGCTCCCATGAATTAATTCTATAAGAGGTGATTTTCCTAAAGCAATTGCAACTTGTAAGGCAATATTTCAGGCCAAATAATCCATTTATATCTTTACTTTAAAGATGATCATATGGACATGCTCCTGAAAACCCAGTGATGGAGAGATAAATCATCACCCCCTAAAGAAACTTCGCCTCTTGTAAATCAGTGTCTGGCTATGTTATAAAATGAAGTAAATGTTTCTTACCAGCTGATTCTTCTCTATTGAAGAATGCTGACACACAAACAATCCTGTAACTCTCATCTCTGGCATTGTAGAAAGTTTCCTCGAATAAAATATCGACCTACAATAGAACAAAGACACTAAGATGATAAATCATTGATTGTGTGAGTATATTGTGCGACAACAGTTAAATTACCTGTTTTTATTGCTTTCTTGTTAAAACCATCACAGAATCTAGCGAGGACAATCTATGTCCACAGCAACTGCCTGCTGCAGAAAAAAATTGTCTGCAGTGATGTTGCTTAACAAGCAAAATGTTTGTACTATAATAAAAAGAAATGACAGGTTTACCTTGCTTGCTTTAAAGCCTGATCCAAGATTTATCTGTCCCTGGTGAATTTCAACCTTCTGTAATGTAAAAGACCCAACAATTAGAGCCCTGGCAACACTAGATACCTCGTGAAAAAACAGTAAATTCATAGTGCGTACAATCTCCCATTAACACAAATAACACCATTCAAGTCCCATTTATAAAATTAAATAGCCTGAGAGACCCTGTCAACTTTGCTTCCATACAAAAGTAAATCTACTTTCTGCCTGCAAATGGCCAACTTGGTATTTCTTTCACAATTTAGACTACAACACTTGCTGAATACAGAACTTCTTGCTATAACATCACCATCTGATTCAATAGAATGTATAGCTAAACTAAAGCAGAAACTTAACACACAGTATGCTTTTTTACTGCAAATAATAAATCATTGTTTAGAAAGAGATATGCAGAGCATTGCTTCTCAGTTGAATAATGAACAAACTTACACTGTAGGTAAAAGAAACTTGTATTTATCTCATTAACTGAAACTACTTTCAAAGAGTCAACTGAACAGAATTATTATATCAGTTGTAGTTATTTTGAAAATTTAATCATCTGAATTAACCGCATAATTTACCTGTTTAGAAACAGTAACAAAAGCACCATCAATTTCTACATCAGGTGTTAAAACATGATCCTCAAAATCCTGTTTTGTCAACTTTTCATTTTTTACAGCGGCAACTTTTGGTACACATATCTGAAAAAGTTATCGAACTTTAAGAACTTTATACAGAGGTTCCATCTGACCCTGGAAACAACCCTTGACCACCTGAAATTTCCAAAGGCCACATTTTGACCCTGCTGACCTAGCTGAGGGGTCAATTTTTCTCTAAATTATGGGTATTTTGGCTATAAAATGGTAAAATCAGGTAAAAAATGACCATTGAAATTCAGCACCTAGTGGAACCCTGTTTACATAAACTGTATGGTAACCAGTCTTGTTACTGAGATAAACCTTAAACCCTGAGCTAAGAAAGGTGCAGATGTCCTGGGGAGAAGCCAAGAGACAAAAAGCGCAGCACCTGACGGGGTCTGATGGTGTACCGGGCTTGCGGTTCCATGTCTCAGTTATGAAGGAGTATGTGAGGAAACCTGGATAACCTGGAAGTGAAGCATAGTGCTCTAGGTAGTAGTGAACTGGACACCAGTTCAGGAGGTCAAGGGTTCAAATCATACAATGGGTAAGATTCACCTTTGGTCTGCACTATTCCTGAAAAAGGTGCTAGTATGTGTTAGTAACCCAGGAAGCCGTCATCAAGAATAATTATAATAAGTTATAAACAGTTGTTTCTCAATTGTTTAAAATAAACATGCGTGAACTAAACATGAAATGATAGGGTACAATATCAGTTTAATAGGATATAGAGTTATGGTCAGAACTTATTCACAGACGATGAACAAGCACAAAATATATATTTATTGATTGAATAAATAATGGCAAATTGCTCATTTAACTGTTAAAGTAAACGGTTAACCAGAATGAAAAATATTTTGTTCTTAGAGACCTTGAGCAATCGACAGGGTGATGGTGTATAATGCTACATCATAACTTATATCATTAAATCATCAAATGTCAAAGCCTTACCACCCATTGGTTAGCAGTTGCTTTTTCAAACAATAGCTGATTTTCTTTCTCCAGAGCAATAAAGAAAGGATTGTCATAGATATCTTCATCATATCTCGCCATAACGTTACATCACTGATCTGGAAAACATAACATATCTCGCCATAACGTTACATCACTGATCTGGAAAACATAACATATCTCGCCATAACGTTACATCACTGATCTGGAAAACAAAACATATCTCGCCATAACGTTACATCACTGATCTGGAAAACATAACATATCAAGCCTTAACTATACATCACTGATCTGAAAAACATAACACATCTCGCCATAACGTTACATCACTGATCTGGAAAACAAAACATATCAAGCCATAACTATACATCACTGATCTGAAAAACATAACATGTCTCGCCATAACGTTACATCACTACCGTGGTCAGCTCGTACCGTAGTTAACTCGTACCTTAATTTTTTTAACAGTTAGTATTAACAGTTATTCATTATAAATATAATTAAGTGTTACTGTATTTTCCTGTATTCGGTGAACAATTTTGAACTGTATAACTATACTGGTAATGTTTGTCAGTACTTATTATGCGGCAGCTAATACCAGTTGGTCAACTCCTACCTTCGGTAAAACAAGTCATATTCAAGTCATACAAACACTTATTAATAGAGTTAATATGATTAAAAGTAAGCTGTTCCTGTATTGTGTGGCTCATTTGTGACCAGTGTAAACATATCCAAGTGATTCAAACTTTCACAGTACCGTTAATCGTTACTTAATAGACGGCATATAACGCCTGTTGGTCAACTCGTACCTTCGTAATTCAAGTCATTTTTATGCTAATTAATATCAATTTTTATATTAATGTATAATGTACACATTTCTTGGAACAAACGATCTTCATAACGATTAAGTATACAAATAAATGCACCAATTGATGTATTGATGAGTATTATTTTCCTAGGCGTCCTCTGGCAAAATGTTCACAATAACTGATGTCAATCCTAAATGATATCTGAACAAAGCACTAAAAAATATGCATTAGTATACAGATTAAAGTTATACAAGGTTTGAGTTGACCAAATATTAAGGTACGAGTTGACCAAAACAGGTAAAAATTGACAAAGGTTAACTACGGTACGAGCTGACCACGGTACGAGTTGACCAAAAACGGTACGAGTTGACCGACGTACGAGTTGACTACGGTACGAGTTGACCGGTTACCGAAAGGTTAGCCACTTCCTTTTGTATATATATATGCAATTGTAAACTAAATTCTCATCAATGAATATTTACATTTTCAATCACTCAATAACAAGGTAGAGTTTTATTATCAACAAGAAATAATAGTATAATGTCAATATATAATGACGTATATTGTCAATGTGCATTACTCAGTATATTATTTATAATATTAGTGCTATTACATATTAACTGTAACATTGGTATCGATCACCATGAGCGTTCCAACGATTCAGACTTTGTCAGTGGACGCTCATTGAGATTAAATGCAAACAAAGTGATCCCAAACTAGACATATAGCATTCGTTAGCACTCGATACGCTTTAATTCTATGCAAAGGATATAAACCTGTCATACCGAAAATGAATAAATAATGTCCACCGCAAAAAAACACAGAGTTAAACTGAAGGAAAATATCTAATCAGCAACAGAAGTCATCGTAAGATTTATCATATTGTGACAATTACTCATTCAATGGCTAAACACACCAAAATGTTCTAAATTTTAAACTTTATGCACAGTCTAATTGTCAGTATTACAAAACGATAATCCTCGGTCCGTACATTGTCATCTCACATACGTCCACATTACCATCTATATTTACATTTTCCCGGGACCGTATATTCATTTAACCTCAAAATTTAAAAACCAGATCTATGATTTTTGAAGCCGACACGCAGAATAAAAAGTTTAGAAACAATTTTGATGTGAATATTTTTGTTTCTTACTTAAGTGTTCTTGCTTCCCCTCGGTGAGATGATTCGTACCAAGAAAGCCGTTGGAAAGTCAATCAGCTGGTAAACAATGGAAACACCGTGACCGCTCTAGCTTTGGCCCGCCGCTCCTGTAGGATATGGCCAGTTCAGGTGGCAAAGCATGTCTGATACATGACTCGTGGTCTTGTTATAGCAGCATACCATACGGACAGCCCGACGTTGGACCATCTCTGTCTTGGGTATATTGTCTGCAGTATGTGGATCCCAGATGACGCTTCCATATTCTGATAGTGGTCTTATCGGGGTCTTCTAACATAGAGCCTTTGTTTCTTGTGGGCACTGCTGGATGTTACGACGCAGAAAGGTTGATGTTGAATTTACCTTCTTAGTCATCTGGTCGATATGGTAATTCCACTTCAAGCTAATTCTAGGGTTATTAATTCCAAGGTACTTGGCAGAATCAACAACAATACAAATAGTTTATTGCATTAAAAACATAAAATGTTTCATAGCAACATATTGTACACAGCAATATTATGTGTTATTTGTATTGTATTGTTGTATGAAGCTTCTCTTGTTGGTGACATTCAAGACTTGGCATTTCTTGCGGTGAAACTCCGGCATTAACCCCCCATTGTTGTAGGCTCAGTAGATCTTGTTGTAATTGCATGGCATCTGAATCACTTCTGATGTTTCTGTAAAGTGCACAATCATCTGCGAATAGGCGAACTGTAGATACCTCAGAAACACAATCTGACAGGTCATTGATATACAATAAGAATAACAATGGACATAGAACACTGCCTTTGGGAACTCCTGACTCTACTGGGGATGTTGACGATGACGCACCCTCCAGTAGAACTTGTTGTGTCCGCTCCTCCAGGAAGTCCGTAATCCATGCCAGATGATTGAGCTGGATGCCATAGTAATGTACCTTGTATAAGAGACGCTTGTGGGATACTTTATCAAAGGCTTTTGAAAAGTCCAGTAAGATGACGTCACTCTGTCCTTTAAAGTCAATGTTCTTTGCTAGGTCCTGTATGGTCAGGATAAGTTGGCTCTCGCATGAACGCCTCTTACGGAAACCATGTTATATTGTATGTCACATAGACCAAACATCAGGCACTGGGGAGGTGCGAGGGTGAACATGTGAGGGAATAAGGGTTACAGGAATTGTCTAGCTGACCATAAAGATAATCTAATGGGAGTTTAGGGGGAATATACGGTGGAAGTTTCATGAATAGAATACATCACGGAACAAGTCGAGACAGTCAGTAATGATAGGCCGAAGGTGGGGGGGGGGGGAAACGTAAAAAATATTAAGCACACTTGTATCTAGACATAGTTTACTTTACTTACCGATTAAATACTGTGTTCTAGTATACACTTAGGTTGTTCGTGTTATATTAATATTTGCATTGTGACTATATAAGTATAATTATAAGTTGTATATCCACGTGCCTAACCTACCGACTGACCAATATAATCATTAATGTATACTTCTTTATATTCGATTCTCAACATACAGAAACGTATACTGACGCCCCGCTTACATAAATAATATCACAACGTCTTTAAATGTACCAATTTAATAAAAATATACACGGTTAATTAAACTTATATGAAAGAAATAAAACATTGATTTGCTTATGCCTGTATAAGACATATGATGCTGTTCTTTCTTGCTTCATACATAAACGACACACACATAAGACAATGCCTCTCCACACAGACATCTTGGAAAACAATAGTCCATAAAACATCATAGTCTAGTCCCTGGACTTATTTGTGAGAATATTTTGTCCAGAGCATTTCGTTATATGTTCGTGTAGAGGGATACCTGAAGTCAAGATGGCCGCCATTTCAAGAACCCTTGACTAGTCTTACTGTAATGATTATTTCTATTAAGTGCAAACAGGTATTGATTTTAATGTGTGTGATAATGTATGTACAGATACAGAGCTCTAATGAACTGCCTGTCACGCTCACTAAAAGTCACGGTCAAGGTCATTTAAAGGTCAAAATGTAAAAAAATGTTAAAAACGCGTTTCTACCCAATGTCGTTTTAATTCATCTTCACAATTTTGACCGTAGACTAGCAAAAGTTATTTTGCACTACCTACTATCAATATGCTTTACAACAAACCTTATTTCATGGTCAAAAACTGAATAATAATATAATTAGAAGGAATTATGTGACACCACATCAATCTGCAATTTTCCGCGGAATACGCGCGTATAGCTTATAAATACATTTTGCGTTTGGTTGCATGAAATGAGTAAGCACAGTTTCTGTATACATGTATACGTAAATTGTATTTGCTGCTCACAGACAAAAAGAAAATCTAGGTCAACATTACTAATGAACTGTTGCCCAAGGTCAAGGTTATTACATGTTGAAAATGAAAAACATGTTGAAAATATGTTTTTATCTTGTTAAAAGTTCAGAAGTATTTGTGTTTCATAGGTAAGGCTACCAGTAAGTGTTTTGTCTTTAACTGTATTACATGCAGTTTATAACAAAACTTAATTGTTGGTCCTAATTTGAATAATGGTATAATTAAAAGGAATTACGAGGCACCACCTCTATCGATATTTGTGCATATAATATATATGAGTATAGCCAATGAATGCATCTTCTGCGTTTGTTTAAGCACACATTTTATATGTATACGTGAATGTGTTTGCAGCCCGTTGACTTAAATGAAGTCAAGGTTACCAACCAAGCATGGGTCAATGTCATTTGAGGTCAAATCAATAAAACACATTAAATGGTGTCTTCTTCCATTACAAACGATAATGAGATGATGTGATTAGTATTTGATTTTAAATATGATACTGAATCTAGTCTTATCATTTTATTTAGTTGACAAAACAAAACGGTTATCAATTCATACATGACTAGTTTGTTAGGGTAATTTGTATGTCCCCACTTTGTCATAATGAGCATGCAATTTGTGTCGCACATATTTAAAACAAGTATGAGAGCCAGAGTCATGTAAATTAACAGGAATGTTAAACATCATAGGAAGTTGTGAACTTTGGGTATAGCTTGAGGCTTGATTCCAGTTAGAATATAGTGACAGCCCTTGACTTACTTAATATTACATATACAAACATGGACGCTTGTGTCACAGCTATTGAGATGGGTATATGAACCAGAGACATGCAATTTAAGAGCAATGTTAACCAGCATGTGAGGTTGTGCATCTGGGGTTTTGTGTGTGGATGAGTCCAGCAGCAGAGTTATGACCCTTGACATAATTAAAATTAGGCATTTTAGTTGGGAGTCCGTCAGGACAAAAGTCGCTTATTTCTCATGGTCCATGGCATTTTTTAGTAGAAATGTTATATCAATACCATATTCATGTTGCCCAATACTAGTTGTCTATGGTTCTGAACCATGCCACGCGCAAAACCCTCTGTGAAGGTCAGAATAGAGGTCAAAGAATTAAGTGCATTTTTCATACATGTACTTGAAATTGCACTATATCTTGGTCAGTTTTACAGATAGCATAATCAATATGGTATCAAAATGAAGCTAAGGGATTGGTCTTTTATTTTCACTTACTTCATGCAAATTTAGTATTTTGCAATCTCCTGAATATAAATGAGAATGTCGGAAAAGGGTAATTTTCGTTAAGAATGCATGTGTATGCACGGCAGACTTATTCCATATCTTTGTAATTTCTGCTTTTGAAGAACCAAGTGGTGCCGATTACAAGGTAAGACATAAAATTATTGATATATATTTATATACCTGTATATGTAATTAAATTTTATGTACAATGACCGCTACATGTGGGTGGGATAAATCGACTCCTGATTATAAATGAGAATGTCGGAAAAGGGTAATTTTCGTTAAGAATGCATGTGTATGCACGGCAGACTTATTCCATATCTTTGTAATTTCTGCTTTTGAAGAACCAAGTGGTGCCGATTACAAGGTAAGACATAAAATTATTGATATATATTTATATACCTGTATATGTAATTAAATTTTATGTACAATGACCGCTACATGTGGGTGGGATAAATCGACTCCTGATTACAAAAAATCTCATTTCTGTTTAAAATTGACATTGCTCGTTTTAAAACGAACTGCTTAATGTTTCTATGGATGATGTGTAGCATTTTCTTACATTAATACATAGTTGGATAATGACAAACTCTTAATTGTCTTTTACACTTATATGACCTTTGACCTACTTTAATTTAATTGATACGAATCAAAATCCAATGACCAACATACACAACAATATCGATTATTAGATAAATCCTGCCGATGCAGATCGATATCGATGGGCTACTGGTCAGCAGTCAATTGACCCTTCCTCAGATATTTGATTGACAGGCCGATTGGCGAATCAGATAACGGGATTTCGACACACCCCCAGCAGCTCGCTTACCTTAGACAACCTTAGACAAATAGGAAGAAATTACCGTGGGATAAAAAAATAAGGTTTAATAGATTTCTGATGATGAAAGCATCGTGATTATATTATATTATGTTAATATGTGACAATGATGAAAAGATGCAGCTACGGGTTTTATCATTCGGACAGCAAATATCCGGAGAGACTAGAACAAAATTATTTATTTATATCGGCTTTACTGGGAGGGTGCAGACATTAGAAATTAATTAAAAAGTATAGCCCTAGAAGATGAAGAAACACACTATTACAACTTAAAATATGTTTGTTTTACATACATATGCAAGCAACATCATACTGTTAAACAATTTTACACTGAATAGCTAAATTCTTGCTTAATTATGTCATTCGAATCAATAATTAGAAAGCGGTGAATGTTTATTTCGCCACACTATCCATCTCATCTTCTGGTTTTAATAAGTTGCAATTTATATAAATGTCTGATATGATCAATATATCTGCAGGTTGAATGAACATTATATTATTTTGATAAACAACAATATTTGACTTTTACCAGCATTGAGGTAAATAGGCCTATTTGGATATTTCATTTGCTTAGTGTGGACATTACTTTATAAATTAGTTATAAAGGCCTAATTTGTAAAACTAAAATGCTCAGAACCAATTATAAAATCAATAATTGTTGACATTAAAAATAGTATAGCCATTAACATAATTATATGCAGAAACATTATTTTTAGTTTTGTTAATACTAGTGAAAAAATGTAAATACCCGTGATTTACTGGTATTGGTTACTCGCTGTTGAGCAGGACTATTTCTTTCAAACGTAATTTATAAGAGTTAGAAAAGTTCTGATTTCTTCATTATTTCATTTACTATTGTGTTTAGAGTTTATGATAGGACAGAAATTAGCAATAATTAGTGTTTAAACCCTAAACATCACACCTATGTTGAATTAAGTTCTTAAATGATAAACACATTTTAGAACATTCAACCCAGATCTCTACCTGATCAATGGTCTTTCAGTTTAAGTCTATACAAATAGTTGACACTTCTGTTCTCAACTGTACTGTATATAATGTGTCAGATGGTGACAGGAAACACTGATTGGTTGTATATTGGATTCCAACTGGGGCAGACAAAGAGAAATGCTAATTAGGTGTCTGGACAAGATTGATATCTAGATAGTGCACACAGGGGACAATATTGTTTATTGCGTAATATTATATAATTTGTCCGAGCCAAACCTTGCCTTGTTTCTTTAAGGCATAATTTCTGGAAATTTTTGAAATATGTGTCGAATGATTTATTGATGATTTGAGAAATAATCCTAATACATGTATAGTAATGTCTGTCCACTCTATTTATTAAACATACTATTTTTTTCAATTTCAATGCAAAACATTTTCCACATGGACTTTTTGATGTCAGATAGACATTACAAAATATCCTCATATTATCCAAAAGATGTCTATTTTGTGCAATTTTTTGGGGCTGTAGTATAAAATATGTCCATTCGAATAAGACGCTTAGCTATGATGTTGATTTTCCTTACATCATTTTTGGTCTGACACAGACGGTTTTGATAACTAATTTCTTATCAGGAAACCAGACATGCGTAAAATGCAGAGTCAAAGTTTGATAACAAAGATGATTCAACGCAAAATCGCTCGGAAGACACTCCAAAATTACATTACGTTTATTATTGTCGGTCGCCATTTTGTAAAGCGCTTGTCTAACGTAGTTACAACGAGCACCAGTTGCTAAGGTGGGCGTGGCTACAGTGCGAATGAGGAAGGGTCAATTTGTCTGTCGGTAGTTTCCGTAAGTAATTGTAAATTTTCTGATGCTCACCGATTGATAACTGGTATGACACAATATTAAACATGTAGCCTCGGGCTATCTAAGATCTATATATCCGATAAACGCTTAAAACATTATGTTTTATGCACATAATGAGAAAACTACCGGAGTTCGACTTTGTTGATGAAGCATGAGTTTATTTGTGAAAATTAACCTATGTTGTAGGCAAATGGTTTTCTCACGAAGTAAAATATACGGTCCTTGATTGAAGTAATAAAACCAGATGCAGCAAATATACAAACTGTTCTAATTAACATCGAGGTCGC
This sequence comes from Mactromeris polynyma, assembly GCA_032209605.1. Classification (NCBI taxonomy): domain Eukaryota; kingdom Metazoa; phylum Mollusca; class Bivalvia; order Venerida; family Mactridae; genus Mactromeris; species Mactromeris polynyma. Next base: position 3,812,653 of record JASFXZ010000027.1, on the reverse strand, counting down.
TTATAGGCAATACTTTAGGGGGAAATATGGCATTTTACAAAGTAGCATTGAGGTGAAATATTGGTGGGGTTATATATCGAATGACAATAGCCTGACTTTTAATATGTTAATGCGTGAAATAACGGACTTATGCCTGTGGTGAAATTAAACTTCATATTTTTATTATATACAGCATTTAGGCTATGGTATTGTTTAACTCTATATACAGAATTCGATCTTATTGTAATAATGATAGTGAGATATAGTGATTCAGATGATACAAGTTTTTTAGGCAAATAACTAACATAAACAAATAAAAAAAATACAAGCATGATATTTGATAATAGCAATTATTCGGCCAATAATATACCGATTGAAATTATCGATAGGGAATAATTATAATCACTACTTTACCACACGCAAACTAGCAACGCTTTGCAAACGTAAAATTAGGTGAAATTTTGGTAGGTAGAAATGTTCTCTTCCAATTGATAATTGGGTATAATTGTCTCTTCAAAGTAAGATATCATAGCTAGTCTTATTGCTTGTACCAATTTATAAGTTTTAGTTATAGAAAGATCAGTGATTTGGAAAAAAGTTTACCTCGTATTACAGAACTCATTATAAGTTTCTTAAATTTCAATAATTTATGGAATGGAATTTAGTATAACACTTGTCTCAAAATATATTTGATTTACAGTATTACACCTTCACACACATATAATTATACATGTGAAGTTTTGCACCTGGTGTCAAGATTAAGGCCACTATTACTAAAAAAAGAAAAAAGGTTTTTACTTAAGATATTCAGTTCAAATTAAAGTATATTGATAAAATACCATATGTAGATATATAATATCAATATTATTATATCTAGATTTAATTTCCTTTTAGTTTCAGTAAACATTGCTCTTGCCTTAAACAATTCAATTATTTAAGTAAATAAAGCTAACCGTTTTTATAAACCAACAATTTAACACAGACTAGAAACGGAGAATAAGCTACGGTTATGAACTCAAAAAAAGCGAAAGGATTATTGGCATTATTTAAATACATGTACATGTAGTTTGAATAGAAAAACGAATAACATCGCCCCGAGTATCTCCGAGTTTCACGCTATTAAATAATGACAACATAATTCCTTCTATACACACAACCGATTCCTGTCACCTAGCAACGACGGTATACAAATAAACATCGATACTCTCGATACCATTCATTTTTTGAAAATATAAGTTTTACTCTACGCTGCTGATACGGAGACATTTTCAGATAATGATAAAAACTTCCAAACAATTGTTAACGACTTTTATCTATACTGAAAGGATAAAGAAACGCAGGGTAAATATTTGAGGTGATTTAAAGTGATGTGTTTGATGTTATATACAATATTTTTATATGATTATAAAAACCCATCTTTAATCAACAAATTACCAAAATTTCATTAGATTTTGACCGATAATTCATTAGTAATTGAAGCCCATTTGACGGTACCACCCACTATCGCAAAGTGAAATCGACTGACTCGTCAGTATCTCGTATGCCCCCCTCGCGCATCTGTCACAACCCTGATTTTCCTGTGCATGGAATTCATCAGTGCATTTATCCTTCTTATGTGAATATTGTTCCACTCTTCCAACAATGCAGTCCTTAGTTGGTCGAGAGTAGAGGGGGCATTCCGATCTGGACTGTACGGCGGCCAGTCGAGTGGGTTAATGTTATGGTTTGCGAGAAGATAATACTAGTGCAATTCTCATGAATGACTCCCCCGGAATGCACCAGACCACCTTTTCATAAACAATGTATATATTGTAAACTTTTTACGGGGAAGATCCCCGGACCCCCCTTAAAGGAGGGGGATAATCCCCTCCCGTACCTAACCACACTTGGCGCTGCGCACCTCAAGTGCGGGGCATTTTCATAATGTTTGGCCCCCCCCAGTCGAGACTTTCTGGATCCGAGACTGCCCCCCAATTCAGAGTGGGGGCATAACAAGTCAGAACTAGTTGAATATACGATATTTTCACTGTCTCTATCTAGGTGTATTGACTACCAAATAGTAACCATTGTTGTTTCTAATCTGATAAGAGTAATATCAGTAACATACCATGAAGAAATAGGGGCTATTTAGGGTCACACCAGGGTTAGAATTACAAACCCATGCAGAGCACCTAATTAGATAAACATGTCGCTTATTTCATGGAATTCTTGGCAAATGTGGGGCTAAACTCTAGACTGGATATAAAGTCATAACAGATATAACTTGTTTTAACATGCATTACAAATAACTGAAAATGAATTGCAGTTACGGCCATCAAATTTTCAAGGATTGTTTATCAGCATGTGAAGTTGTGCACCTGGTAATCCTGATGCCCTTGCTTTTGTGACAAAGTCAGGAATTGGGGGCATCTGTGTCCTATGGACACATTTCTAGTTTATAAATGTAATACAAACGGAACACAAACCAGAATCATAATGTCATATAATAACATGAATAATCATCATTCAAATAACCTGACATTACAGTGTATCTTCACAAATACACGTATTGATACAAGAACAAACAACAGGTATATGATTATTATCTACACAATTATTATGCATGTACATGTAATAGTACTACTAACATCACCTGGTAGACATGAACATTTTTGTACTTGAATTTGTGGTATAAAATCAGTACTCAACAAAATGGAAACGTTTGATTTTTTAAAAATTCGATATTGTTTCAACCCCCAACAACTAAATCCAAGAAAACCATTGTCCCATGAATGATACCGGTTCTGCAGTTACTGTAAACACAAAATACAACCAGAATCCTGTTCTATAATTGTATTGTATATCCGGAAAGTATGACATTGTTTTTTTTACATACAATGCTCAGTAAATTGTTCCTTCATTTATGAAACTTATTAAGCTTGGTATAAGAGGCGAGATTTTGTATGATGTGCCTGGTAATCTTTAACACAGCACGTATTTTTGCATATCGCACGGCAAATCTTTCGTGCATTAAAGAAACACAAATAGTTTGGTCTCAATGTCAATGTCATCTGTAACTGATAAAGCATATTGTCTGTACCCCCCAGAAAATATCTTACAGCTTTGATAATGAGCTAAACTACATTGCTTGTTCGACAACATCAACAAAAACTAAAACCTTATTATGCTGCTTTGCCGCTTATAGTTCCGTACTCATACTACCATTTTCCAGTTTAGTCCATGTTTTTATCACACTAGAAATAAGTTTGTCTCCGTATTTAGCTAGTACAGTGCCGTCATACACTTTCTTATGTTCAGGATCATTGTTTCCTCTCCAATATCTGTAATGATGGAGCAATGCGATGTCTGCAGGAACATTTTCACTAACAACCCTTGGAACTTCGTGTATCCTTAACCGAAATACATCCGATGTGCGAGCGAAATATTTAGATCGTTTTTTTGGGTCAAATATCTTTTTCTCATGTTGAAGCTTCTGCAATGTCACCAGTTTGTATTTATCTATTAAATCTTGGTTTTTCATCATAGTCTTGTTAGCGTTTCCCTCCCATTGCATTTTAAAGAATGTATTTCTAAATATATACGCAGATTTTTGTTGCTGTTTCATGTTGATAAGATCATACCATGTTTGCAAGTTTGTTGATTGTGGAACAATAAATTCGTCTACATCTACATTAACTACAAACTCAGACAAATGCTTGTTTCTGTAGAGACAATCGTTTATTGCCGCAACTTGTCCAAAATAATGAATTTCAGGTATCATATTTTCTCTCGGAAGGAACGGAACAGAAAATGGCAGATTCCATGGTAATACCTCAACAATACCTCTTTTAGAGTAATAATCCAAAACATGTGAAACGTTTTTTGTTACCGAGTGGTTGTATACAATAAATTTATCAGCACCAAGAATTGTATTTAGTTCGATCCACTCAACAAGCTCAAACACTCTAGAGTAGTGTAGATTCAATGGTGACACACAAACAGTAAATGTCCGGGTATGTTTGGGAGGATTAGTTGCTGACCGGACTGTAAGAAGATTCTTTGGGACGCCACAGCTTGTTGTTACTATAGAAACGTACTTTGGAACGTTGTCTGATCCTATTTTACATTCGAAAAAAGCTGCCGAATATCTGGAAAAGAAAGAAAACATTATAATGCAAGAATTAAATATAGAATCAGACTTATTATGTCCCCCTTCGTAAAGAGGGCATATTGGTTTGCACATGTCGGTCGGTCCGTCCGTCCGTCGGTCGTTCCGTCGCTCAATATTTCATGTTGTGTTAAATTTCATCTCCGGGTGCCAATCACATCTAGACACATAATATAACCCGATATATGAATGTTAATCTATCGTATTACCTGATTCCTTATATAAATACAAATCTGTTATTTTTTGCTGTTTTACACGAAAGCTATCAATTTGTCTTGGATTGAACTATTCCCCGTCAACAGTATGAACTGTTTCCATCTGGCGCTATGAAGTCATTGGAATTTCCAAATTTTATTTTTAGACGGCATATCATTAACGCTCGGTCGTTTCCGTATTCGACTGCGATTTTTCGGAGATTTCCTTTTTTGTTTAGATAAACTTTTGATCAGGTAATAACACATTTATGTCATGGTTATTTGGGTAACTGTCAAAACTGTTGTCCTTGGTGTCGGGGATAACAAAATAACCATGAAATAACTGTATAATATTCTGTTGCTTTTCACACGAAATTAATCGAATTAACATGAGTTGAACTATTTCCCGGTCAATAGTATGAACTGTTCCCTTCGCGTGCACTGCACGACAATGGATGTTCCACGTTCTATTTATCTAAAGTTTTAAAGGCAATTTAGATGAACAATCATATAGCGCATCAGATAAGTATTAGTAGTAATGATAAGTAAACTGGTTCAGCACATTTGTACTATACAATTTCACTTATATCTGATGAGATCTTTGTTTGCAAATGAGATGAATTTATGCAATATTTAGTTTCTATTCAAATTGATTAATTATTTCTCATAATACAACTTAATCGTCCCTTATTATACTCGCAAGTTCGTTCAGTTTTTCCAACATATTATTTTATATGCTGTTCCTCTTTTGTTGACTTTATAATAAATTCACTTTCCCTGTCATCAGTATTTAAGGGTATGTCTAATAAATAATGTACACTCTCCTATTGCCTTTATATAAGGTTATTTATTTAAGACTGTGTGGTCCTTTCGCATTCTGATGTAAATAATTTATATACTGAGAGCAAGGTTAGTACAAAGAGATATTAAGCTGTTACAGGGAACGTCACACACATAATGCCCAATCTCATTGAAATCAGCCCCTAACTTTAGCTCCATTTCTTTCCACTGTTAGGATCTGACTACACTCCGTAAGAGGTCACGTTCATATAACCTCTCTAAAAATAGATATGCATAACCAGGTGCTCGTTTGTGGTCCAATGAAATTTCTCCTTACAAAACCGTGTGTGTCGTCTTTCTCTAATCGTTTATTCGGAGTTTCTGTTTGTACTGTTTTTTAACGTCCTTCTTGCCGCTTCCGTTTATAAATATGTCCGAAATCGAAACACCACACAAACAACACCGATCAACCAAAGAATGTTGCCGTGTAGGCGTTGCGGTTGTTTCCAAGGGCGCAGCCATATTGAAATTGACGAAAATACGTTATCGGAACGTCTTGGTGATCTATGCTCAAATATAATTTACGGAGCTCGTCAAAGATCGACGAATATTCATAACACTATATCAAAGCATTTTGCAGCCGACGATTTGATTGGCTACTCAAAAGTCACAAGAACGTGACCTGTATTGTGCAGTCATCAGATCCAGTTAGCGTATATTATAGGAGCGTGCGACTGGAGCTGATTTTAATGAGATTGCATAATACCATGCCTGCACACACGTACCTCCGAGAAACAGTCTACACAAGTCACTCAAGAGGTGCAATTGAATAGGGGCGCACGTAATGGTCCGGTCGGCCAAAAACAACAACAACTAAGGAAATTTTAGGAGGGGGGGGCAACAAGAGGGGAATAAAATGGATGGAATACATCTCAAGTAGGCAGTAACTTATCATTATAAGCAATTGACCATTACGCATACAATAATCTAGCACACAGAAACAAGTAGCTATGTACTGATTTATGCAACTTACACGGTGATATTTTCGTAATGATAATAACTCAATGAGTTCACACATACAGGGAAGACAACTACTCAAGAAAAGATGCTACAAATTGTTGAAAATTTACATACATTTTTCCATGGGATTCCGGTAAAGACTTTGAAGAAGCAATGACCTCTTTCATATACATCTCCTCAGAGTTGCCACGTCCAAACCACAGCTGACAAATTGTTCCGTGTAGCGATTTTTTCTTAGCGCCAATAATTATAATTTTGTTATCCTTTGTGCTAATATGGTATGCCGAGTAAACAAACGCAAGTCGATCCAAAGTTACAGGCATCCAAAGCGATTCGGACGTTATTTGTCTTGGGAATAAAATGCTTTGGCAAGATTCGTTTTGAGCCGTCACATTGCTGATTGCCAGTAGTCTGTCTTCCTGGTCTCTGTCTGACATACTCACACTTACTCCACGAAAATGTGTATACTTCCATGATGAAGAGGACATATTAAAATCCATGAATGGCTTAAAATATTGTATCGCACAAAATACTATTAATACAAGCAACTCACATGCTTGTGCCAATAAGAAGCATTTAAAAATCCCCTTCCACGTATTCATAACGATAGGCTGACTTATCGATATATATCACGATAGTTACATCCACGATAGCAATAAGTCAATAACAGCAATCAAAGTCGATAACACTCGGCGCTAGTTCTTTAACTATCGACATACTGCAAATATACTATATATATCCCCGTTTCGGTTTCGACATCTTATCACACAGACGGTTAAATTTTGCTATCAAATAACTACTGTACGCGGCCAAACGATACGCCTTCTAAGTAGCGGTATTTTCTCAATTCACGGACGCCAATGTAACTATGTAAAGTTAGTACTGTAAAACCTTATGATACGACCAACTCGATTTTAAGACCCTCTGGATCTACCTAGTTGATTAACAATTGCTAGAAAAATCTGACATGAGCAAAAAATCGTAATTTATCTTAATAAAATTGTATTGTGATATTAACCCGTTTTGTTCCATTATTGATTTTTTATTTATAATGTCACACATGTATGGGACACATTAGAATTTACATTAGTATTTACATTAGTATTTACAAGATCACAAATATATTGAGCAAAAACCTACCGTGTTTTAATAGGAAAATTACTAGTACTGATACGCACAGTATGACCAAACGCAATAATAAGACCATTTCGGTATTAATACCACTTTATTGCGAACCCATTGGTGGTCTTATTATTGAGTTTTTATTGTACTTTACATAAATGCTGAGGCTCGCAACATATACATATTTCTTTGTTCATATAAATCACATAAACACTGTTTTGGGTGTACATGGGCATAACTCTTTAAATTATTATAGCCAGAGTTATGCTTCTTGCTAGACAGGTGGGTATTGTCTCTGGCAAGGTGTGCACCTAGTTTTATTTGAAGACCAGCGATGGATGGGGCCACAGAAGAAAAAGTGCAAAATATCTTCAAAGTTGAGCTAGCTGTTCGATGGAGGTACACAAAGAAGTTTTCCACAGATTTTGGTCGAATGTAGAATCAGTATATCAACAAGCAGGTAAATATGGGTTAAAAGTTGTGTAATTCCAACAAAAGATGTCTTATTAGTAGGTATCAACATAATGGAACATTATTGAGAAACTCAGTAAGAAAACAAACTGTTTAGTTTTTTTGATGGTACCAACAAAGTTGCATGCTCTACTAAGTGACTGAAGAACTAAGGAGCAAAACAAAAATAAAGTAAATGAATTGGTTGTATTTGAAGTTAAATAAATAATGTTATTGACATGTTAGTTGGACCCAAGTCCTTTAACACAGCTGTAGCACCTGTTCGGGAACAGAAAGAAGAAGGTCGAATCGGTCAATCAAACAAGTCGTGATCCCCTGCCATGTGAAGAACAGCTAAAGGCACTGTATGATGCATGTCTATATGCTACGTTTTTCAACCTCATACCGAGTGTTGTCCCGAACCAAAAGATTACACCACCAAGCAGAGAAGAGCCACTTCCGCCACTTCCCATGAACTTGTTAAATAAAACCAATGAAAATCTCCCTCAAAATGAACTTCGATCTTAGGCACAAGACATCATTTCTTCTACTAAAGTGAGATGTGATCAAGAAATTACTCTATTTAAAAGGACAAAAGGACAGATTATCTATCCTTTATGATTTAATCATATACTTGGAAGAATTACAACAACAAAGGCTGATGACATTTTTACTTTGAAAGACTCTACCTGCCCAAACAACTTGGTGATGCGAGTTGCTGGTTATAAGTCATATTTGCTTCAGCCAGAAGAATTGTGTGAAGTGGAGACTTGACAATGAATCCAGTGCATGAGCCATGTACCAACAGCATTTTAAGTCTCAGCATTCTCAGTTTGGATTCTTGCTGTGTGAAACAAGTCCATTCATGGGAGCAACAGCTGATGGTGTTGTAAGTTGTGTCTGCTGTGGGATTGGCATACTGTAGATTAAATGTCCACTTCAACACATATCTGTAACAGCACTGGAAGCTGCTAAATGTGACAAAGTATTTTGCCTTGATGAGAACTTGGGACTTAAACAAAACCATATATACTATACTCAAGTGCAGTTCCGGATGCTGGTTTATGGTGTTCAGTATTGTGACTTTGTAGTGATGAGTCAGCCCTCTGGATCGTCCAGTCTAGTGATTATTCGAGTTCAAAGAAACATTCAATTCATAGACATCCTTGATAGAAGAAGTGTAATGCTTTTTTGTCTGATTACCTCTATGCCCGAGGTGTAAGACATAGAAACCGGAAGTAAGTGTTGCGGTGACAATGTAATAGAAGTCATACCATGGTGTAGAAAGTGAAATGTGTTGAAGAACCGTACAAACAGTTCATTTTGTTTTCAAGAGTTACGTTTTTGTAAATGCTACATGCCATTGTTCTTATATTTCAGTTTATGCTTATATTGAAAGTTTATGTTTGTGTTGAAACATAATATTGTATAATTTTACTTGTACATGTATAAAGAAACTGGCTTGTCTCGGTTATTATCAAAGACCACCAAAAAAAACCATCTCAAAATTAAAACACAATTTTCAAGTCCATTTTCAATGATTTGCTCTTTTTCCATCCTCAATATTAAGACCACCTCAATATTAAGACCAGTTTTCGAGGGCTCAAAGGGGGATATTAATACTGAGGTTTATTGTAAAAGCATTGAATATTCAATTGCGAATTTGAATGACGTAACATTTACCATTTACACTGCCAAAGTCGACTTTCACCATCATTTTATACTGATAGACAGTTAAAAATAACAACATCTGTGATACTACTTTAAAGGCTGATGCCGGTTATGATATTGTATTCAAATTTACGGCGATTGTAACATATAATATGAAAAAGAAACAATTTCAATGAAATAAATATCTATTTATTTACGTAAAGAAATCCATGTAACACAATGCGTTCAAAGCAGACAATAACAGTATCATAACATAATCCACATGGTCACAATTAGTTCTATAGAATTCCATTTACTCAACTGTGATTTCTCTCTGGTAAATGCTGCTATAGCAAGGTCAGCACGATAATACCGTCACCCCAGCTCTTTTTGATTTCCGGTGGACTGTGAACCTTGAAACTGTTAAACACATTATCGCCTCACTCCCTGATGGCAAAATAGAAAACCGGAAGTCGCTATCTCTACTACTTTCGGCTGGCCGGTGTTTGCTTTTTTTGCAGTGACCGTTTTAAGACCCTAGGTCGCGCGGAACACTTCCATTTAACTTCCGGTCACGCGAAAACCGGAACTCGATATATCGACTGGTTCCAGCGGACGAAAAACACAATATAACCATAAGAGCCATGGCCGGCACTAAGAACTTCCTGTCGCGCAACTTGCATATTTCGCCCGCGACTTCAGGGCTGACCGTGAATAATGTACCCAAGGTGGGTTCTGGGTATTAAAGCAAAATCATACAAAAATATGCATAACATCAAATAAAATCCATTATAAATGTATTTCTAAAGACTTACACAAGAACGGTCTGCATTTGAGTGGACATCGTCTGCATGAGACTTTTGTTATGGGGTATTAAATATTGGGGGTATGATGTAAGGGAGATAACTCGATTACAATTTCGTTCTAAAACCAATTTTCGCACCCAAGACAGAGTAAGTCTGAGGTAGGTAAGTTAATATGGATTTTTACGAGGCAACATTGTGGGGAGCTTAATATAGACCTCACAGTTTTTAGAACTCCACAAGAAAGGTCTTATATAGACGAAGACCACACAAATGAAGAGTGTATATTTATTTATGACTAAATAGCTGTTTAGATTGAGTTTTGTTGGCTGTTAAATCGATTTAAACCCCAATTATTTTACTGACAGTTCAAACGCTGTAAATCGCCGAGTGGTATTATTTCTGTTTTTCGGCGCAGCCGTACTAACATGGTTTTGCTATTTGCACATTCAGTGTTTTGTAAACCAGTCAAATCTTACGTTAACCACCAAGACAATTTAGCGCAATTTATCTTCAATTTAAAAATATGTGTAACCTTGAAGCAGATTGGTTAACATTGTTTATAGTGTATTTCAAGATTTATCCAGTAAGTAGTGTTGTTATTGATCACCACGGGGAATTGTCCGGTGTTGGAATTAAGAAGTCTTGGTTTTATGTACCAGTCGCGAACATTTATATTGTTTTAATGAGATTAATCGCTATGTAACAAGTTTTTTAACATGGATGTGTGAGTTCACGAGTTATGCAATAAGTAATGATGAACTATATTGAAACAGACTATACTGTGTCTATGACTAACCACACTACGGAGTTTTTGAGGCGCTTTAGCGTCTCATTGCTATCATCGTACATGTATTAACCGGAAGTTTATTCAAAGTACCGCCAACCATATTCATTCGTCTCAAGAAAATAGTACATGTACATTCCTTTGATTTATTATAGATTCAATGAGCATAGGGACTGATTTGTCAGAGATATATCAATTGTAGAAGAAGAATCTTGATATAAACGCGTTATCTGGATTATTTGAGTCAGTTTTGGTTTACCCGAATAATCGCGTATTAATTTCTAATATGATCAATTAAAGTACTGAATGTACTTTTGGTAGGTGATTTTTGACAATTTTCAACCTCAACTCAAAGTAACCGCAATTGAAACAAAATAATTCAACATTGATTGGTGCATTAATGATGAAACAATCAGTAATAACCACAACATGTAGAACCGGCTATAAAACATATGAATAAAAAGTCCTTTTTCTCTTTTGCGAAAATCCTATTTGTCCGTTTCTGAGCCGTATCCCTGTGGTTTTCTGCATGCGTTATAGCCTCCTCACACATAGACGAATCCATTAAACGCAGCCTGGCGAATTTGTCAATTCTGGCGAATTTTGACCGAAACTGTCTGAAAATTTGTTACATAATTTGAAATATAACGAAAGGTAAACGTAGGGGAACTATTAGTTGCGAATGATTTACAAAGTGTGACGAACGGTTATTGTTATTCGCTAAAATGCGTTGGGTCGCGCAAACAATCTTTGTTCTTTCCGTTAGCGATTAGGAACGCAAACATGCGAACCGAAGCGCAAATTTTCGCATGATTCCGAAGCCGTCCGAAGCTTTCCAAAAGGGTATTTCTGCATCCGGCCGTTACCGGACGCTATACAAGACTGGCGAAAACCAGGTGGGGTCAATTTGCCTTCTAACTTTCTCCGACTCGACTCGACACCACGTCGTATTGCTGTTTGACTGCTGTTTGATTTTTTAACTTTTTTGAAGTTTTGTAAGTGCAAAGGTATGCCAAGGGGAAGAGGAAAAAACATCTAGAGCGAGAGCGAGAAAGGCTGCTGCTGTAGAGCCAGAGAAACCCGAGGAACCAGAGGTGCAGTCTGATGAGCAGCCTGGTCATCCTGAGGAAAAATTACCAATAGTCATCCCGCGTAAGTTTCAAATTTTTAAAACTATTTTCCAAATCTTGTATTGTATGTCAGGGTTATATGTTTTGAGGTGTAGGTTCTAGTCTTGTGTGGTCTTTATTTGTCATGGTTATATGTCAGAATTGAAGTATAGGTTCTAGTATTTTGTAGCCCAATTATGGCACCTATTTTTGTCACGTTATAAAACTCCTGTTTTTCACAACCTACTAGGTCATGTTTAAGGAAAAGGATTTACAGTCAATGTTTGTCACTGTCTTGGTGTATGCACAGTAAAATGGTTCCCAACTATTTGTTGCCAGTTATTGATATTTGTTTTGTACATTTCTATGTTCAGTGCCGGTGATATACAGTCTGAGGTCCCAATGTCCCAAAGGTCCCCAGCCGAAGCTTCTGAGAAGTTTGAGGGCCTCGAACCTGACAGTGAACATGGGGAAAATGACTCCGACAGTGATGAAGACCCAGTACCTCCGTCCCAGGCCCATGCGATATCTTCCGATTCACAGTTTTATTATCCACTTCTTGAGGAAACCATCAGCCAGTTGTTTCCATTCTTCAGGTGTGGAGGGGGCTGTCACTACCTCATCAACATATTCTTCACATATAGCATGACATACTTCTCTGACCACTACAGAGAGGGTATTCTCAGCGACCAGCCAGGAGTACTGCATGTCTGAGTACTTGGCACCAGAAACCAGGTGGCGTAGAGTGGCAGCTAACTTGAGGCCTGGATCCAAGGGCTCCCTGTATTAGGTGTGTTTTTCCAGAGGCGATGACGGACCCTCTACAATATTTCATCATACATTTCAGTTGGCATGCAGATGAATTTCTTGAAGTTTCTATGATCTTCTCTTCTGAGCTCAACCATGAGCTGATCATAGATGCCAAATTGGCGCCGTCTCTCGGGATGCAGCCATGGTCTTCTCCAGATGCGACGTGCTCTGGCTCCTCTTCTCCACCTAATCGGCCTCTGATGAACTGGTGGATTTTAAGTTGTTGCTGGAAGACTTCTTGGTGGGCCATATCAGCCACATACTGCAGCCTCAGGCGTTGTATATCTTCCATTTTGACGAAGGAATAACTAATAATCTTGATATTTAGCCTCCTGCTTTTATATATGATATTCAAGAACTACTCAAAACTGTTGAGATACTCAAAACTACTCAAGAAATTTAGATGCGTTATGATTCGCGTGGATTCGTATGTCGTAGTTACCCTTCGTAATGATTCGTATGCAAGCGTATGCCGTTCGTTTTCTGAACGTCAACCAATCGTTACAATTCGCTTTCATTCGTCATAAAATTTCGGATTCAATTAGCTTCAATACGTAATTATTCGCTACATTTCGTACAAGTTCGCAAACTATCGCAAAGATTTGTCATGGGATCGTCCTCGATCGCTTGATATGCAGATTAGCTAATCACGACCTGATAACTTGCGACCTCTAACGCCAGTTGACGAACGCTATGCGAAGACTTTCCGATTGGTTAACGTATTGAAACGAATGTTAACGAACGAAATTTTTATTCGCCACAAATATTTCAACATGTTCAAAATGTTCCGACGAACAAGACTAATCGCAACGGACGCAAAAGCTCACAAACGCATCCATACGAACACCACCAACGATGTACAACGTACATATACTAATGGGAACGAATTTTACTCAAGTCCTATTCGCCAGTACACGCAAGATGACGTCGAGGGGTGTTCGCCTATGTGTGAGGAGGCCTTAATATTGCGGAATCGTGAGATTCACTTTTGGCAAGATGACCATTTTAAGTGTATACAAGATAATTATGGTACGTGTTTTTCTATATTCCAACATTCATTAATCATTTGCAAGAAGTATCTTATTGTAAAAATGAGGTTAAGATGCAGCGAAAATGTGTCAAAATTCTATATTTTTAATGAATCTCGCCTATCGAGTGACGCTCAGTATTCTCATATCGAAGTTCTCGAATATTACTTCAGCAACTTTACTTTCATAATTTAAGTGAATGTTATTATTAATTATTATTATCAAAGTGCCATTTTAAACGAGTAACACTGATTGATCATGAAAATTATCACCTTCAAATATTATAGAAAACGTGCCCTGGAAGCGCCTCTCAGGACCTTCAGTCCTTTGATTTGTATTCAGTATCTTCTGCTTTATAACTCCCGAAAGACTGATATTGTCTATTTTTAGACAGGCGAATCAGCATGCGCCCACAACCATTCAGAGAGCCGCTTGCAACGACTCGCGTATGTCCCAAATGTAGGACAGTAAACATGTGTAAACAAGTAAAAAATTGCTGTCTGATGCAGCAAAGGTGGGTGCACGGCGTAAACAAAATGAAATAGAACAACTGCAATTTGAACTAACAGTATGTGTTTATTATGCTTTAATGTGTAACTATATATTAATGTATAAAAAGTGCATTTGTAGTTTTAGTAGTAGGAATTTATTAAGGAACAGACTAGTTTTTGTATGGACAGTTAAACAGAAATAGAAATTGATAGTGCGGAAAACTTTCATGATAATGAACATCATGCATGTAAATTAAGACAACATTATACATCTCAAAATGCAAAACATTGATTGAAACATATTAACATAAATCACAATCATTATCACGGTAGAAATAAATAAAGAAATACCGACAAATTTACATAATTAGTATTTACTAAAAATTAAAAAGAAGAACAATAATCACTAAATGATATTGCATATCATGTCAAAATGTGAGAGCACTACAGTTTAATTAACAACATGTCAGTGGACAAACAGACATCCAGCACCACACACTGAATTAATCAAGCAATGTGTGAATGTAAAATGAGTTTAGACATTTTGAAAGTTAGAAAAATAGTGTAATTTAATGTAAATGATAGCTAAAAAGTGACACATGAGAGAACTATAAAATGCTACCTGAATGAACAAGTGGTAGGAAGTGAAAGCAGGCCGTAGTTTATGAATGACTATTATAATAAGGCAAAGAACATAGCTAAGAGAAATAAAGCCGTATTTACTTATATCTCAAACATATTTACAGTGGAAAGAAATAATGCAAAAGTGACCAAAATGCAACACAATAACTCAATACAAAAACATTAATCACTAAATGATATAGCACCTTGTCAAAATATGATATCACTTCAGTATGTAACAACCGCATGCTAGAATCACACACTGGATAAGTTATCAAGCAGTGTGAATGCATCATGAGTATAAACTTTGTGGAGCACTGGATAATGGTGAAATTGTATATGTAAATGAAAACTGTAAATGATACCTGAATCTACAAAAGTGATAGGAGGTGTACACAGACAGATTTAGCAGACTTAGTATATGAATGACTAGAGAAGTAAACAAAAAGAACATAGCAAAGAGAACGTATATATAAACGTATTTACATATATCACATACATATTAACAGTAGAAAGAAATAATGCAATAATGACCAAAAAGCAAAAACGATTACTCAATACAATCAAAGCAAACAAATGGGGTGTGGGACAGTACCACTTGTCTATGTAGCCAAGCTGGCAACTCGTTGCATATAAGTTTCTGTTTTGTAACTATAGTCAAACCTGTGTTAAAGACCACCTGCGAACAAAGACCACTATTGCAAAACCTGTTTGCAAAGACCATCAATTTTATCTCCCATCAGACCATTTTAAATGATATTTAATATGTTAATAGAGACCACCTGTAAACAAAGACCACATTTTGCTGTTCCCATGGGTGGTCTTTACAGACAGGTTTGACTGTAAACAGTTTTATAATATCAAAGTTTGTGTAACTAGGTAAGAAGGTTTGCATGGAATATGGAATAAAACAAAAACATAAGACATAAATGTGAAAAAGAATAAAAAAATATTGAAGAAAGAATAAACATTTTTTCCAAGAGATCTGCAATCCGACTTGTTCTAGAAATGCTAGATTTTCAATCCAAAATAAAGAAAAATGGTCAGTAATAATGGTAGAACCTTAAGACTGTAAAACAAGTGAAATGTTTGTCACGATTGTAAATAAATGAAATACAAAGATATTAGACCCTTTATGTAACGTTTGTGAATATTTAATTATGAAATGACATATTAAATTCTATCCTCGCTAAATTAGAGTAAAATCAGTATGGCCAGGCATAAAGTTATGATAACACTAGCTTGCCATAGGTTATGAGTTATCTTGTTGCAGTGGGGTATTTTCCAATTAATTTTCAAAGCACAACTTTGATGAAAATGTAACAGGTTTTTTTAGAGATGAACAGCAGACAAGGTTTTCAAGTTTCAGACACCTGTGACCTTGACTTTTAACATTATGACCCCAAATTACAATATGAACTACTAGACTTCATACTGATACTTCCCAGCAAGTTGATGAAAATCTATTACTGGATTTTGGAGATAAAGGGAGAACAAGGCAGACTGGACAGACAAACATACAACATGTGGAGACATAATAAATACAAGATGATGAACACATATTTACAAGCAATAACAAAGTTTATATAATTATACATTGTAGTTAAATATTAGTACTAATACTGTTTACTTCATATGCAAGCTTAATTGCAAAAACATCATCTTTTATATAGTATATACATGAATCCAGGTCAAATCAATCCAAGCTTTGTTTAAAGGAAACTACATTGAGCTTAGCCTAGTAACAAAAAGAAGGTTTAGACCAGTTGTATCAAAAGTTGAAAGTAGACTGCAAGGACACAGCATAGGGATATTCAAGGAAACATTTTTACCCGTTGGTTTAAACTGCTCCTAGCAGCTTTAGATATAATATCCAAAATTTGTCAGCGATCAGATGTTGGATGTAATTTTTGTACAGACAATCATGTGCCATGGTCATAGCAAATCATGCCAAAAGGGTAAATAGATTTTTTTAAGAAAAAATGTCTGGGCAATCAGAAGCCCAAGTGGCTATTTTGGAATTCGAGTGGGGCTAGAGGTGGGCTGTGGGGACACAATATTTGAGGACAATCATGCAATGAACAAATCTCGAATGAAGTTAAATAATTAAAAATATCAAAGTGAACAACAGCAATAAAACACCTGAGACAGTGGCAAGACATGAATATTGCAAAGACAATTAATGTAAGAACTGTTACAAAGTATCAAGACAAGCAAAGGTCAACTATCAAAACACAGTACAATATATTCCAAATAAGAGGCCCAAGCAAAAACTAAATCAAAATAAGGGAGGGCTTGGTTTTTTTTAAACTTTTGAGTGCTGACTGGGTTTTTTTACATGTGGTTTTTATTGACATACCGGTACTCAACTTTTTTGCCATACAGTAAAAAGGTATGTATGTATAGTATTACTGTGTTTAAGAGGTCGCCCGTCGCGCGCACCATTTTTATAATGCACATTATGGTAATTTGTCGGACCCGGTATGTCTGCCGCTCACAATAAATATACTTTTTTGATGCCAGTAGAGAATTATAGGTCAAACAGAACATGATTTTTGAAGCCAAATACGGTCCACTGCAATAGTGCCAATGAGACCATCGTACAGTTACCATTTTTCCTGGCATGCTAACCAGTACTTACCTGAATCTACCCAGTACTTTCCTGGTTACATGCCAAGGCGTATGCACAACTATTATAAATATTGTCCCTGAAGTAAATTCATTGCACTAAACAAGCTGATTTTATACATTAAGATAAGGAGGCCAGAAAATACTGCACTCCCACAGGGGAGCTGATGCAATATTATTAAACCCCATTACCTACAGAATTAAGTTACTGCTAATGGTAAATTTCAATTTTTAAAAGCAACCAATGACGAAAATACTAAAGTGGTGTGTTAGGAAGGTTGTGAGGGGAGTTTTTTTTCTCTTCTGAAACAAGTCGTAAATCAAAGAAAAAAACCACCTTTTTTTGTTTCTAGGGTTCCCTTCTGTAATTCGCCAATAACATCAAATGTGAAAAGACAATAATTTGGCAACAGGTTTTCATTTTGGCAAAAAAAATATTCCAAAAGAAATATACTTGTAAGCAATTGGCATATTTTTCATGCTTTTTATCAAAATTGGGTGTGTACTTTAGAATATGCCACAGGGAATCATGTCTTCAATATTAAAAAAAATTAGCACCTTTTCAATACCGGATATGAATAAATACCGAATGATATCAAGAAATGGAAGTATCTAGTTTTTCGCATAACTTTGAATTGCAGTCTCAGTTGTTCCGATAGATAGGGATCACTGTCCTTGTTAAGTGCAAAGTTGACACTTATGTAAGGTTTACACATAATCAACAATATGAAGCTCTAATGTTCATCTTGCATATCTGGGAACATCTGCTTCACCCTTTCCTACAGTACCACAAACTACTTTGTCATCTATTGTTAGAAGGAGAACTCATCTTCTTCCTGACAAACACTATCCACCCTCATCAATTAAGTCTTCTACTGAAATTCTGCTTTTCCGTTAAAATACAATAGATATGGTATATTGTAAGGTTATTAATGAAACATATTTAAGAAATATCTGAACAATTTTTGCTATATATGGTGATTGAACCTTTCGCCTAGTGTTAAAGCTTCTTTTTGATGGAGTGTGAGGATATGAGAACCCATCGTGTTTATGATAAAAAAATAGTATTACTTTGATCTTGCCCTGCTGCCTATTCTACTCTATTGACGGTTTGTTGTTCTTTAATTGTGTATTTCTTTACTTTTCTGCTTTAACAATGGATTATTTACATGTTTATTATAACCAAGACATAATCAATGTCTCCATGTAAAATTAATGGTATTTAAAAA